>OY720344.1:34421680-35110230 GCA_963082975.1 Labia minor | reverse complement strand
CACATTGTATAATTTCCGATGACTTAAATCATGATGTTTGTATGGTTTATAAGATTCAAGATACCCTGTTAGAATACAATGATAACCCTGTACCTCATCTTGAATCACTCCAGAATTTCTCTTTTGTGATTCAAGATGAGGTACAGGGTTATCATTGTATTCTAACAGGGTATCTTGAATCACTCCAGAATTTCTCTTTTGTGATTCAAGATGAGGTACAGGGTTATCATTGTATTCTAACAGGGTATCTTGAATCACTCCAGAATTTCTCTTTTGTGATTCAAGATGAGGTACAGGGTTATCATTGTATTCTAACAGGGTATCTTGAATCTTATAAACCATACAAACATCATGATTTAAGTCATCGGAAATTATACAATGTGATGAGACTATTTTTTTGTCATCAACACTCTTGTTAATTATTACTGGGTGAACAGTGCAGGAGTCTGAGGTCCAATGATAACCCTGTACCTCATCTTGAATCACAAAAGAGAAATTCTCGCTGAAGTCAATTGATTGATATAATGGCTTGATTTGGCGCGCAGTTATCCTTTAGACTTTTAAAATAGCTCGACTAACTTTTTGCAATATAAGAATTTGGGATCAATTTTTCTATTTTTGTTGTTAGTTCATCAATAAATTCATCAATGGTTGAAGTTTGAGTTATCATCTGTGTCCTGTCTGTAGCTACCCACTGTTTGAATTCGATCCTATCTTCTTCCTCATAGTTTTCAAACTTTGGTTGTAAGAATGCTGTTAAACTTTCCTTCGATGGACATTTTTAGGTAAAAATATTTTATTTAATATTAAAATGTCTAATTATTAACAAAATTCAGCCATTGAGACTCTCATATTGCTCATAATTAATGTGTTGTAACTTGCAGTGGTCTTAGTAAATAGAAGGAGGCAAATACACAAAACTTTTATTTATTTAAATTAAAGCCCATTTCATGTAGATAATTTAGGAAAAAAAAAGTTCTTGATTATCTCATTCCCTTGTCGTGATATTTCATTTTACGCTAAACTTTGTTTGTAATTTTAAAATTTTATAATATCCAACATATAATTTTTTTAAAAATATTTTGGGGTCCGTTACATTTTTTTTACAATTCCTCATAGTTATAAGAACATGCCTTAAAAATTTCAACAAGATAGGAGGTTAAATAAGTGAATGAGAAATTATTTTCTTCTCCAATACATGTTTTATTTGGACTTATCCGAGGCTCGGAAATTTAAAAACGCCAATCTTTAAACTGCCATTACTCAAAAACTATGTGAGATAAAAAATTAAAATTTGGTGGTGTTTTTCATGTTTATAAATAGAACATATTTACCAATTTTCATAAAAATCTGAGATTTTGGGTGAAACGGCCTGGATGAGTTGACGTGGAATGACCCTAAAGCTTAATATATATTTTAATATTAAATAAAAATTGCAATGCATTTAGTGAAATTGCATTGGATAAGCAGCCAACATGTTGAGTAGCCAAATGTCAAATCAGAAAACTAATCAAGCTAGGACTTCGAAATTTGGTACACCGATATTATTCACAGTTTGTAGATTTCTATCAAAATTTCGTCAAAATCGGTTAACCGGAAGTGGTACTTTACCTACACTGGTTGCGTTTACCTTTCAAGTAAAATACCAGTTTGCTTCGAGATATTTGCTTCATATTTTGTATATAGATTTAAAAATATGAAAAAAATTGAGATACCAAATTTCATCATGATCTGACTACCGGAAGTGACATTTTACCTATACAAGTAGCGTTTCATTTTTACCGACCGACGATAGAAAGGGAGGTATTGTTTTCACACCAAATTTCACCTGTGGATATTTTTAGGTACATATCTCCACGAATCATGAATTTTCTTAACAGAAAAAAGTATTTTTAGCATGATGTCTGTCCGTCCGTCCGTCCCTCCGTATAGATGTGTACAGCTTGAACGGCTAAACTGATTTTGATGAAATTTGGTATATTTACTTAATGCATCAGTATGATGAATTGATCAACTTTTGGTGCAAATCCGGAAACCGGAAGTGCTAGTATTGCCGATCGAAGAGAGAGGAAGTGAAGGGTTATTTTCATATCAAATTTCACGTGAGGACATATCTCCACGTGTTATGCACTTTGTATTGGTTTTATCCTCGAGAAAAATCATCTTCATTAGTTTTTTCTTAATTGAAAATTTTATGACGTCACCCAGCACTTCATGACGTCACAGCCAGCCCTTATATATTATAAATAAAATAAAATTAAAAATATTTATATTATATCCATATCTGTTTTTTTACATTTAAAATATCAGTTAACCGGAAGTAGCACTTTATTCTATATATATATATATATATATATATATATATAAATGTTACCAAATATCAAATTTGACACCAATAAACTAACACGAACTGGCTCTTTATCAATACCAAGTTTACACATTCTAAATATTCATTCACAACTCTGTATACCTATTTATATGCGGGAAAGTCTAGGGGAGGACACTCCCGATTTTTTTTTAAGTTTGGTTTTTAGTTTAAAAATATATAAAAGAAATATATTGACATGTGATTTTTATATCAATGTTAAAATACCAATGTAATTAAAACTTTTGGAAGGGAGTGATGAAAAAACAATTTATTTTTATTTTAGCCCAAGCCCATCCAATATTTTTTAACATGTTTTTCTAATCTCTAAAGGAAATTGATGTTTTAATGAAACCATTCCCTGAATAAGTTTCCAACTTTAAACATTCATTTAGTAAAGTCCTAATTAATGATATCATCTTTTTCTCTCTTTAATTCAAATCGAATAAGTACACAATACTAAAAAGTGATGATAAGTCAATTATTTGAAGTTAATGAGGTTTTTTTGTATTCTCTGAGCAAATTAATTTCTGAATTTTCAAATTCAATCAAAATTATAGATTTCAAAAAAAAAAAAAATTATTTAAAATCAAATATTCCAAAATTCATTTAATTTATATTTAGTTAAAAATTTGTTCATTTATTCAGTTATCACTGAAATAGAATAAGATAAGAGACACGAAGTAGGAACACGTGGGAGTTCAGGTAAAATACATTATTTATTAATTTAGAGGAGGATAGATGGAGATATTATAGTTCAAAAAAGATCAGAGGTGATTTTGATTCTCATAGATAATTTATTTTAACTTGTTATTTACTAAATAATCTACAGAACAAATAAGTAAAGACTCTGGTATTATTATATCTGCTATTCGAATTAATTCTTAGAAAATAGCACAAGGACAAAATAGTAAAACGATATAATAGTAAAGAACAACAAAAATATAGTTTAATATTTTCTTTATATAATATTTACAAAGTAAAAAATCAATGTTAAATTAGTAAAAAAAAAAAGAATGAGATTATATAAATAATGATAAATAATTTAATAAATCCTAAAAATAAATATTTTAAGGATAATGTCAAATCGCCTTTCAAGGAATGTCTGGTGTTATGGGTTTAGTTTCAGAATATAGTTTATGCTTTATTTTTTTTATTTATTTATTCATCAACAATATTAATATTAAAATTATTTATATGTAGTCTTTTTAAAGAAATTAATTTAATGCAGGCATTCGATGTAAAATTTTAAATTTATATTGTTTATATATATATAAGTAAATTAAAATTAATCTAAGAAATAGAAACCTTAATAAGAATATTTTTAATATTTAAGAAACTCACATTGATAAAAAATTTTAAGAAAACTTTTTTCTTTCTCAACTGAGACAGCTTCTGATAATGGTGTAACAACTGAAATGCAAATATATCAATTGAAATTTCACTGAATATTTTTATATAAAAAATATTCTTATTAAAGTTTATATTTTTATAAATTTAATTTTAGATTGTATAATTATACTTATTTATTTTTGATAATCTAAATTATAGAGGTGGCTGATTATACGGTATGCGGCCGCGGTGAGGCTCGAGCTTGTTCTTATTAATCATTTATGAGATTATTTATTTTTAAAAAAAATATTGAATTGTAATTTTTTTCTCCTACTACGATTGTAATAAAAATATTAACTTTTTTGTAAAATTGGTTAAAATTTACTCTATTAAATGCCTAAAATTCTATGTTAAACTCTATTGATATACTTGAACTGTATCAAAAAAATGAGATGTGGCCAGGCACAGATTCGACCGACGATTTGAAATAAATTATATATATATATTATATATAAAGTATAAAAAAAATATATTTTTACAACTTGAATTAAAATGACTAAATTATATTATCTTGGTTTTTATTTTTAGTTTAATTATTCGATTATTAATTACTACTATATTTTAAGTAAAAAATTTCCGACAATGAATATAAAATTAATTCATTACTTTCCGATATGCCTACACCAAAAGTTGACGAATTCATGCTACTGATGCATTAAGTTAATATCCCAAATTTTATCTAAATCCGTTGAGCCGTTCAAGCTGTACACGTCTATACGGACACACAACGGACGGACAGACATCATGCTAAAAATACTTTTTTATGTTAACAAAATGCATGATTCGTGGAGATATTATGTAAAAATCTCCACATGTGAAATTTGGAGTGAAAAAAAATACCTTCCTATCGTGGGTGGGTTAAAATAGGAGTCTATTAAACGAAAAGAAAGTTTAAAAGAGGGCGAGGGAAAAGGTTGAGAAGCCGTATTGTAAATGAAAGTAATGTGAAGTTCACGTACCAGTTGAATTTATTTGAAGAGTATATATTCGTAAATATATAGTTTGTTACATAACACCTGTTGCAACGTCTTTATTTTACATAATCCAATCTTCAATATTATTTTATAATTATTTATCACATTACTTTCTTTCATTTAAAATCTCAAAAATTTAAAGAAAAATTAAAATATATACTTACTAAAATTAAACTTATAAATATAAACTTTAATAAGAATTTTTTTTTATATTAAAGATACTCGGTGAACAAGCAGGAGAGAAAGAGAGAGATTTTTCTCAACCTTAGTGAAAATTACTCAGGGGCCTTCAAAACGTATAAAAACATCAAAAATTTTCTAGCGAGATAGTAAAAAAGATATAGACCTGTTTCCATAACACCTGTTGCAATGTTAGTTAACATAATACAAAGTTTTATCGTATTTTATTATTTCTTTAATTTAATTTTAGATAAGAAAATCGATTTTAATATGCAAAGTTTCTTAGTTTTATGTTAGTATAAAACTTTGTGTCCATTAATATTATTTCTACATGTAATAAAATAATTTTCTATCTATAATCTAATAATTTTCTATTTTATAATAATAGAATAAGTATTTTTAATCTTCATTCAACTTATTTTCATTATTTACATCTTCGTTAGCATTTCTTGACTTCTCCCACAAATGACAATATAGTGAATTCAATATTCAATAAATAGTTACATGTAATTAAAAGATAAATGATCTTCATTTATATACAAATTATTCAGAGAGAAGTTAAATTAGTCAAGTTAAATAATAAATAGAAGATCCATTTCGAATCTCGAAGATCAAAGAATAAATTCGTATTTGGATAGTAATTGATTATCCTAAAGAGATTTAAGGTTTTATTAAAATGAATTACCGAGAATGAGTCACCTGCATGAGGTTTTGATCCGTGTTCAAAGTGTAATCAAATATATTCGAAAGAGGGTAACCAATTTATTAACTATTTACTTTTAATCCCATTCCTACTTAATTCCCATAATAAACATAATCGGATAACTTAGTAAAAGAGGGATTAGTTCTCACCGATTCAGTAAATTAGCATAATTTGATAGAATATATAATAAAAAGGTTGCTTCTCATATTTCGTGTTTTTTATTCATGATTTTTAAAAATCCTTTGATTACTTATTGAAAAAAAACTTACGTACTAATTACTTCTACCCGACCAATAATAAAACTCTTGTTTTTTTTAAATAATAATATATTAATTAATTTTTTTGTTTCGATTTATCAAAGCATCAAAATTTTTGTCAGAATTTGACTTGTATGGATCAGAAAGAGTAAGCTCAATTAGTTGTCCATATAATATGAATTCTTGAAAATAAATAAAAAATACAAAATATTTTAAAAATAACTCATTAACATAATAAAATATAAATAAAATTATAATATTTAATGAAATATATTTTAAAAAATAGATTTAAAAATAAAATTCATAAAAATAAAATTAAACTTAAATATATATATATTTTTTGAATTGACCTTATAAACAGGTCCATTTTAATAATTTTAGAGACGTATGTTGTCAATGTTTAAAACTGTATCTGTTTACTCCTGACCCTTAGTGAACAGATTAGAGAGATAAAATTAAAAGTTTTATGTTTTACTACATGGACTGAAAAGTCTCGGGATTTTTCAATAGATGACGCCAGAAAATGAAAATGACCCATTTCGAGAGACTCATCTGTCACTAGTTTATGTATGAAGTATCTTGACATTTCGAACATTCATTTACAAGCTACAGTCGTTTGAGTGACCTACTTTCGCCTTCAAAAGAAAAATTCTTTATTTATTTGAATATTTCTTCTTTTCTATAATATATAATAAGATATAAATTTTATCAATTTCTAATAAAAAAAATATTATTTAGTATTTTATGAAGTCAAAATAATTTTTAAAGCGTCAATTAAAATGACTAAATTATATTACCCTTGTATTTTATTTTAATTTAATTACTAAATTTTATATAAAAATTAAAATAATTAATTTTAATTTTAGTAAAACATACCTATGACTCAATAGATCCGGATTAACTTTTTCAAATTTTGATCTTCAAATTTGTCTTGAAGGTAGTAAAGAAAGAGTAAGATGCGGAAATCAATTGTAAAATATTAGGTTACCCAGACGACTTAAATATAATAGGAGATTCGGCAATTGCAATTACAGATAGCGAGGAAAAATTAATGGAGGTAAGAAAAGAGATGGGGTTAGAAATTAATAGTGGTAAGAAAAAATATTTAGTAACAAAGAACAGTATTAACATACATAATCTTAATATATAAAATGTAGAATTTGAATATGTAGAAAAATTGAATATAATCACGAAGGATAATAATATTTGAGAAGAATTTAAATCGAGGTTGCAATCGGGAAACGCCTGTTATCTTGCTGTAAAGGGGCTTATCTCATCAAAATTATTATCAAAGGGAATCAAAATGAAAACATATAAAACAATTATTTTGTCTATTGTATTATATAGGTGTGAGGCATGGTCTATGACCTTAGGAGATGAGAGTAGATTCAGAGTATTTGACGATAGGATTCTTCCCAGCATTTACGGGCCAAAGAAAGATGAGGACACCAGGGAATGGCGGAGACTGCATAACGAGGAATTGCATGACCTCAATACATCTCCAGAAATAGTTAGGGCTATTAAAGCGAGAAGGCTGCGATAGGCGGGGCACATGGCTAGAATGAGAGAGAAAAAAGATATTGGAGGGGAGACCGATTGGAAAACGTCCGCTTGGATGTCCAAGGACGCGTAGGAAGGGAAGTAAGAGAGATGGCACAAGGGCTCAGGATAGGGACACTTGGAGAAATGTGGTTGTTGCGGCCAAAAATTTCGAGTACCGTTGAGCCACATATAGATAGATAGATATAACATATACACTAGTAATATATATAATTAATTTACTGATTAAATTAAAATATATTTTAAATAATCACTCAAAAAGAAAGAATGTTTTATGTTATATACTGATTGAAACAAAATGGATGAAAACCTTTTACTACTTTCAACCCCCGTCTACGTGTGAAGAGCGCCGAAGGCGCACCGAGCAGCTAGTTAATAAATAAATATTTCAAATACTTTACTTATTTTTTTCTGATTTCTAAGGGAATTAAGAATTATAAATTCCTCTTATCTTTTATAAGATGTTCAAGATAAAGAAAAAAGTTAAGTAATAGTCTTAACGCTTGCCTAGATAAAAGCAATCCTTTCGAACGAATAATCTCTTTCAGACTCTCTCTTTCATCAAAAGTCGTGTGATAATCTTAAAACTTTCAAAACTAACCCAAAGCTTTCATCTTTAATCAAAATTCTTCTTTATCTATATCGGCATTTCTTTTCTTATTTTTGGATAATAAAAAAAATTTTCTAACTCATAAAATATTCTGAAATCAAATTGATAATTTTCATAATTATATTTATTATTCAAGAGGAATTAACCATCTATTGTCAAAAAAATTCAATACTTTTTATTTTAATCAAGACTAGGTATTATTATAAATTTCTTTTCGATCTTGTCTTTATCATCGGAGAATAAATTTTACTCAAATATGTCAAAAGGATTCTAATTTTCAGGAAAGTGAGTCAAAAGTAATATAAAAAATAAATGGACTCTTAAATCCTCTTCTCCATTTCTTTCCTAAACTTTAACTAAAAGAGTAACATTTGTTATTTCTGCCGTCCCCCTTTATTATTATTATTATTATTATTCTTGGATTATTGTAATATTGTGTAAGTAAATGGAATTTATAAGTTCATTCAAGCAATTTGTACTCAATGCTATTTATTATCTGGAAACATTTTATAGATTTATTTTCATGAATATTATTATTTTTCACAAATATACCAAAAAAATTTTACTTTATTTTTAAGTGTTTCATAAAAAACAATTTCTTGATATTTAGTATCGTTCATTTTTATTATCCTGTTTGTTTTCTTATGATTATGTTTTAGTGAAATCGGAAATTTTGGGTTCAAATAACTACAATATAATAACTATATATAATTTACATATATATATAATTAATTTAATAATTTAATATAAAATAATATAAATAATTATAAAGAATAACTAAAATTATTTAGAATCCCATGTTCAAGAAAATAAATAAAAAAATATCATTCGTGGAAACTTTTTAATTGATTTTTTTTTCTGTAAAATGAATTTTATAGATTTATTTCGTATAATTTTGCATATGTTCTAGTTTTAATTCATTTTAGTTCATTTTCTACTCGTATCATATAATTAATTTATCGGGAAAAAATTTTGAAACTAAAAAAAATTTTGTTTTTACCTGTGAGCACTTTAAACTGTGATTTCTACTACAATTTATAATTATATTGGTTGGATAATTGAAGTCTCATTTAATGGCACAATAAAAGTTTGTCATAAACTTCAAACTTTTATTAAATAATTTCATAAATCCCTTTTTCAAAGTTTAATTTTTTTAAATCAGTTTCATGATAATAAAAGTTGAAGATGTATATTAGAATTTGTTTTCTGTATTTCATATTCACAATACAGAATACTTCAGCTTTCTATAATTAAATGAATATTATTTGTAAATTTACTTTAAAAACAACAATTAGAATTTAATATATTACGTTTGATCGATTAATAATTTTTATTTAAAAATAGAAGATTAGGAGTTGTGAGCAAGTCAAGTGAATTCTGAAAATTCATTAAAATTATTATTTCAATTTTATTTTAATTTTAAAATGATTTGATAGATAGTGCTTATATTTTGGAAATTTGGAAGCCTTAAGATGGAATCTTAATAATAAAATGGTCTAAGCAAAAAGTAGGGTTAATAGTGATTAGTGAAGGTGATACCTTTTTTTTTAATTTTTTATTATCATTTAATAAAGGACACATATCTTCTATTGAGAAATTCTGATCAATTTAAGAAGATAAAATGTAATTAATGAATAAAATCCTCAATGTGGTTGGGAAAGGGGTCTTAGCCTAAGTGTAAAGACCATCAGCTAAGTTAATACCTAATTATTATTATTTTAAATTCCATTTTAGATCAAAATTCTTTCGTTTAATTTATGATTTTCAAGACATTAATATTACTGAATATGTCTAATAAATAATACTCGCAATATATTAATGTCATAAATAGAATACCAAAATGATAATTTATTTATTTCGGGAATAATTTAAAATTTAATTTATCATTTAAAAAATTAAATTACAACTAATATCTATACATGAAGATAGGATATAATAGTATAATAAAATACAATGTGTTTTATATTATGAGTATGATTTATGTTCTAAAATTTCTCTTATTTTTTAACTCCATTTTTTCTTATTACATCTGCTATTTACACCATCCTTTAGAAAGAAACAAAGTTCCCATGAACAAAAGAACAACAATCATTTGAAAATTTATTTTATATTCTTGTTATATTATAGTAACAAAAGAATATAAAAACATACTTTTCTGAATTTTGTCTTATCATAGCAATATTTTAGCTACAACTTTTTTAATAAAATAGTGAATAATTTGGGGTAAATATACATTTTTGTTAATAGTATTTGATATATATGAATAGAATAAGAGATAATCAAATAGATTATCATGTTCGAAAGAAATAAAAATATAAATTAAATCTGTATATTATATCATAAAATATTCATAATAAACTTTGAAAAAGTAATTCTATTTACTACCAAAAATTAAATAAATTTTAATTAATTTTGAGATAAAAATCTAACTTGCTTTTTTTAGAAACTTCCACATCTTTAAGTAAATAATACGATTAATCATCAAAAGATATTAGATACTTTTTATTAATAATTAAGAAATAATATAAAATTATAGATAGTGCTAATTTAATTTAAAAAATGATTATTTTAATATATGTACTACATTTTTTATTTTTGTTCTTGCGATTAATAGTAAGTGAAAATTATATCATGTTCCCTGGGGCCAGTTTATTATATTTAAGAGAATGTCAATCAAGAGAATAAAAGCTAAGTGAACATTTTTATGAGTCTAATTAAATATAATTATTTTAGATTATATAGTGTACTAAAAATGATATTCTTTCCCTTATAATCTCAGATGTATTTAAACTATCATCTTTATTTCAATGGTATTAAAGGTAATATTTAGCTGTAAATGTCGATAACATTGACATTTTATTAGGAAATTCAACGGAGTACGATTAATTCGATAGTCAATCATGCAGTACAAGAGTCCCCCTTTCAAGTGGCAGCCACGTTCAGAAATGATACTCGACATCAAAGACTTCATAATAGAAAGTGATAAATGCAACCTGCCCAACAATGTCAAACAGTACAACATGGCCTGCAAGGGTTTAATATCCTCTCTAATCCAGTCTGTTTGTAACGAGCTGTGAGAACATTGAGCAGCGACTTTCCATCGATTATAACCCAATCAAGAAGGGAGGCGTTAATGACTCCATGTCCTTTGGACACGGACACTTTCATTAGAGGCAATCGATCAACATTTGCAAACGAGATTAGGGTGTCAAAGCTACCAACTAGATATCAACTTTTCTAGGTAGGTATACAGTTAATGAGATGTTTCAAAAAGTCTTTATTAATTTGAATTTGATCCTAAAAGGTTTACAAATCAAATACTGTCCAAATAAAAGTTATTAAAACATTTATATAAGTTCACAAATAGGTTTTATTCCATATTCTAACAAAAATAGTGAGTGCAACAATTTTTTGTTTTTTGAAACCATTCAAATGTAAGTGCAAGTTCTTCTTGCATTTTAGACGAATCTTCAAGATTCTTGAAAATTTTTGTCTTCATACACTTATGGCATTCCCCTATAATTCTATATATAATTCTTAAAATTCTTTATCTTCCAAACTCAACGTTTTTAAACTTTTAGTAGAACTTCCGATTACTTCTCTACCTAAAGCGATCCCAATATATGCTTCAACAATTTCAAATTAAAGAAGTAACTTTAAAGGCATTAAATGAGACTTGTCCCTTGATATTTTTCCGAAGAAAAATCTCAATAAACCTTCATGAATATTACATATTCATATATATATATATCACGATATTACATTTTATATGTTTATCTATAACTTCAACATATTCAAACTTACGATATTACATTTTATATGTTTATCTATAACTTCAACATGGTAGGGACATATTTAGTCTGTCAGAAGAAGCTTATCATATAGGTGCTTCTAATACAATTCTATATTATATTACAACTAGTTTCCCAGGGCCCCAATGCATAGTAATTTGTTGAAAGACTGTTTGCGAAAGGTTTTAATTCTTTTTAATTCAATCAGTAAATTTTTTATTTCATTTGGATTTTCGTTTTCACTCAAATTTTCAAATTGCAGTATTTTTCAAAATATAAATTTAAATATAAATAATATTGCTTACTTTAATGTTAATAATTAATCAATGTCAACAAATTCAAACACCAAGTATAAATTCTATTAAAAGAATGAAATATAAGGATATTATAATATTTATATTATATAATATAATATGTAGAGCCTGTGGAGGGGGTGGGGTGTCTAGGGGTAAATGCAGGCAGATAGAAAAATATTTAACAACACATGTTAAACATTGCCCTTCGAAGATCAGCCGAAACTTTCACTTCGCACACATATTATATATTATATGTATAAATACTAATTTTAAATAATAATTTTAATATATTATATTTAAAAAATTTAATTTAATATTTAATTAAATTTAAAAGAATTAAAAGAATGAAATATATATATGTATATTAAATTAACATTTTTTTAATTTTAAAATACATAAAAATCAAATTATAGAATATTTTTGTTATTTTTGAAATAGCTACTGAACCGAGTGTCACCGGATCTGACCGAAATTTACCGAGCGTTACGATGACACAGTGATACAGTGACATGAGATTTTATTATTATATTAAAAGCAAACTGTAAAAGGTGAATTCAACAATAAAAGAACAAAAAGAAATATTTAAAATAAATATTAATTTATTATGTAATAGCCAATTTCAATAATTAGGTACAAGCGACCATTTATTTATTATATAATAATTGAAACCAATCTATAAGCATTAATTAATTTATTATCTAATTATTAATAACATTGATTAATTATTAACATTAAAAATAAAATAAAATTATAATACTGAATCATTATTATATCGAAAATATCTATTAACATCAGTATTACTAAACAATTTTATTCGAAAAAACTGCTTCATATTCATAATATGTTATATTATATAATAACATATTATGACATATAAAATAAAATATAATAACATATTATGTATCATCATGAAAGTAATTAATCTTTTGATTAATTATATATATATATATATGTAGAGATTTTTAATATCCTTATTAAAATAATACTTTGTCATAATTCATTACATTTTCTTAAGCAAAATTTAATTTATTTTTAATTATAAATTAGATTTCATGTAAACCGATAAGATTGCCTTTTTCTTTTGTATTTGGAATGGCCTTTTTCTAGATCATTAAAGCAGAGAAAATGCGACGCATGGCCTCTAGAAAATTCTTTCCGGTCGATCATAAGTAAGAAATATGAAGAATCGCTATCCCCACTAGCATTACGCTAAAGGATTAATTAAGTGAAAAAGAAAAAATATGAGATCGACACGATTAGAAAGTCGCATGGTTATCTAATATTTTTCTAGTTGATGGTGTTTGTCCAATGGTAGTTCTTTTGATAATTTTTTTTTATTTCTTTTTAAAATTTATAATGAAATCTCTTTCTATCTAATGCAGTTTATCAAAAGTAAAGAAAAAACAAAAAAAAAACAAAAAAAAAACGAATCATACATCAATTAACGTACATTAAACAAATGTAAAAGGGATTTACACATCATTGGTTGATATATGCTAAAGCATTTCTCTTTTTAAATCCAACAATAATTAATCCTATTTAGGGTCAATTACTTTTTGAATACTGGATTAAAAATATATTTAACATGACATCTATTAATTGAGTATGATAAGATTACTCATAATATAAAATGTGGGGTATCAGGAACATTCAATTTTAATCGCTTAAAGAGATAAACTGAAGAATAATTATCATCTGATACATGTAAATAGTATTAGTTTTCTTTTAAATTATATAAAGTTAATTTTATGTGGGGAGAGGGATGTTGTTTGTTTATCTATAATAAATAGAATCTTTACTGGCGGTCCCCATATCACAGACCATCCGTTATCCCATATCTATAGTCGAGGAGGTAAGAGTTGGTGCATGAGCCAACCCCCACCCTCAGCCAAGCAGTTCCCGCGCTTGCCCCTAACATTCCTACAAAACCTAACTTAACCTAACCTCGATAAATATTGTAAGAGGTGGGTGAATCTCAACTAATGAGATGTCTAATTCCAAAGAGAAATAAAATAAAAATCTTTGTCAAAATTACTTTTTTATCACCCGGTACGTTTGAGAGAGTAGAAGACTGTGGTGGAAGGAAAATCACTCTAGGAGGAGGGGGTAGCCTCGCCTCTCCTGGCCGCCACCCCTCATGCACCAACTCTTACATCCTCGACTATAGTCAGGGGCCAAATATTAAACCTTCTTTACTCTTTTGGTGAATTTTTTGTTCGAGAAAAATTTCATCACACCAACATATTATAATATCATTATAAATTATATTAAATATCATTATATCAGAAACTAGATCTAGTTCTTTTATCAACAAATATTGTTAAAATAAATTTTGATTTAATTCTTGATTAGTTTAGTTATTTTAAAAAGTCAATTAAATAAGCTTTTATTTTCAATTTTATTTTTATTCACTTTAATGACATGTCACTGGACTTTGATTTTATTGTTTAATTCCTCAATTGAATGTTTTGATAAAAATAAATTTTCTTCATTTTAATTAATGTGTGTGTGTGTGTGTGTGTGAAATTTTTCACTATAATTACCAGTCATCTGTTATAATTCCATTCATCATTTAATTTAAATTTGAAATGGGGCTGATTTATTTATTTGCCCATTCAAATAAAAAAAAAAGTTTTTTTTTTCACTCTCAGGGATATTGAGTATTAAAAAAGAGAGTGGAGTGGGAGAGTGGGAGATAGGGTTTATAATTTTATTTTCTAAAACGAATTCAATTTCAAAAAAAAAAAAGTTTAATATTCTAGCTATTCTGGTTAATTTTTCATTTTCTTTTCATGTTTAACAAATCGATATAGGAATATTAATGTTGTTGTCATTGTTTCCATTAATATTAAAAGCATAAATTTTCCAATTCGAAAATAAAAGTCATCTTTAATTTGGTGAAGGTAGAGTGGAAGAACATTATTTATAAGTCAAATACCAGGAATTCTTCATTCACCTGGTACGATTTCATAAATGCATTCCAATTTATTTTCACCCAAATAGAAATATCTTCTTTAACTGAGAAAAGTGAAAAAAAAAAATATTTATTTTTTTATTCCAAAATTCGAAAATACTTCTATTAAGATGAAATTGATTATCTATAGAGTTAATTTATTTATTTAATAATTTGCCTGAATAGAACTCATCATATATATTATAGATTGTCTCCATCCAATTAGAGATTGTTTTCTTTAAAAATAAAGAAAAGTAAATAATATTTATTTTGTAAACATGATTATATTTATATAACATTTATAGTATACGTACATATTATTTTATAAGAATGATTTTTAATTAAAAAAGTTTTCAGAAAATTTATAATTTAATTAATTATTGTAAATATTTTTTATATAATAAGTTTAATTTAAATATACATAGGTAAATCAATTTTTCAATGCTAAAACTTTTTATATTTTTTACTTAATTACTAATACTGTCATGTTCAATTACAATATAAAAATATCTATAAAAATGTATATATTCATACTTATCGTCAAATAATGTTTATAATTATCAGAAATAAATAAAAACTTAATTATTTATATGATAATAATAATCAATAAAATTGTAATATATATACGATATATTTAATTCAAATTATATTAGTTAGTATTGTTTTTATTTTCTTGCAATTAGTTTTGGTTATTTAAACATTCGTTGATGTTCAATGATTGTTTTCAGCAATATCTTGAGGTCACCTTCTCAAGGAAAGATTATGCTTCATATTGTTTGACTTCCTTTGATGCGATCCATTGGATTTATATGCTAAGGACAAACTAATAGCAAATTGTCTCACAAACAAATTTGTTCTAGTTCAATTAACAAAGCGAAAGTATTTAATTCTTAATTATTTACTTAATCAAATTTGAATTTAATTGAATAAAAATATTAGGTAATGTCCAAATCAAAAAGCTTTTTAGAAAATTTTTTATAATAAATAGATTATGTGTTTATATTAAATAAAATCATAAGATGTAAAAACTAAATGTAAACTTTAGGTAAACTTAAATCATACATAAAAAAATAAAAAAGTAATTATTATTTGAACATTCGCCAATATTTCAAGTTTTTTAATACAATTGGCTTTATGCTCATATCTACTGTTAATCTTACAACAATATGAAAACCAGTTGAGAAAAAGAAAGCTTTTGAGGATGACGTAATATTTAAAAAGTTTGATTTTAATTTACACTACTTATTAAAATATTTCAACCAATACTTACGGATAGATCTATTAACTTCATAAATTTTATAATTATGTAATACATAGATTTACTAAATATTCAACATAATTTAAAATTTTAATATTAATTTTAATTTAAATAATAATTAATTTTTTTTTGAAAAATAATCAAAAACTTCAATTTAATATTTGAATTTGAATAATTTCATTCTTACCACAAAATTTGTTATCAAATAATTTAAAAGAGAGTTATCATAAATTTTATTTAATTATTTTCTCTAAATTATTTTTCGGTTTACAATTATTTACATTTATAATATGCAAATAAAATGTAAACTAGATAAATTCTAGACTTTATCAAATAGATACCTAGATAATATTTGTTTTCTTAGTCAGCCCCTGTAACTTATACAACCTGTCATTGAATTAACTAAACATGATTACCACACTTAATGTGAATTTCTATTTGACTTGATTTTTTTTTTTTTTTTTTTTTTTTGTAACATTGAAACACATTTGATATAAATTATAAATCTTTCTCAAATGAGCATATTTATTTTAGAATTAAATAAACAATTTTTATATTTCATCTTTATTTTATAATATTAATATTTATATAGTTTGTAAATATAATAGGATATAAAAAATAATATAAATAGTATATTCTAATATAAACAAGAAAAATAGAAAAGTAAATTTTCAGGAAAGTATCAATTTAATAATTTATCAATCAAAAATGATTATACAATTTTTTAAAATTTAAGCAGTTCTTATGAATTATTAAATGTAAAACCTTTTTTTTTAATTAATCTTTTAACATGCCAAACATTGAATCATTTAGTTTTTCTCTTTTATTTATTCTTTTGAAATGGCTAGATTTGTAGATTTATCTTCAAGTTGTTTTGAATTATTATGTTGAATGTTCATTAAACAAAATATATGTATTTTTAAATTATCCCACATCATTGCTTTTAAACGACTTTTTTTTCTCTGAGCCTTTGATCCATGCCAAAAGGCTCTTGGCTTGACATAATTAGCCACTCCTTCTAAAACCGAACCCTCACTCTTTCCTTTAACGATTACATTTATGGTGAATTCTACAAAGCAGCTTTCTGACTTTGATAATTCGCAACAAAGCAGAAATCGTCTTCCAAGGATCCATTACGAAATTGGCTTGGGATCATTTCAAAGGATTAAACACTTATCTATTCATCTGATTAAATGTAATTATGAAACTTCGTTAAAGTT
The DNA here is from genome assembly GCA_963082975.1 of Labia minor. Classification (NCBI taxonomy): domain Eukaryota; kingdom Metazoa; phylum Arthropoda; class Insecta; order Dermaptera; family Spongiphoridae; genus Labia; species Labia minor. The sequence goes on along the minus strand of OY720344.1, from coordinate 35,092,671 downwards.
TTTTATTATCAAAACAATACTAAGTGAGTTGATTACCTTATATAAATTATCTACTCAGTCTAATCAGAATTACAATTAATTTCAAAACAATACAATATTTATTTATTTGAAAAATTTTGAATCGGAATTTTTTGAAACTTTTGCAACTTGAGTATTAATACGGTTGAAATTTGAATTGGCAACCTTCTTAATTGATCCCTTAGATCAAATGTTTATTTTAGTCACATTGTTTAATTTCAGTTATCTCCCAATAGAATTGAACAATGAAATTTATTAGTCAGTGTCAATAACTAATTAGTTGTATAAGTAAATAACATTTTAATATATTTGAATTTATTAAATCAATTTAAGAATTTTAAAAAAATACATGTAATGAAAATAATGAATTTTAACATCTTCTATCGTCTATATATATGGTGTAATAAGGCTTTTTCTGCACATTGCCCAGAATTTAAAAATTTTTGTTTTCTTCACGTTTCATTCGATTCATTCATTCATTCGATTTCTAGAATCCAAAAGTGTTTTTAAAATTTTTCATATTTGCGTGTTTGTTTGAAAAATTGTCAAGTTAATAACAGGCTCAAAATTGGTGGAACCGATTACTCTAAAACAGTGATTCTCAACCACTGTGCGGCACTTTTGTGTGCCGCGAGATTTTCAAAAGTAGGCCGCCAAATTATTACAAATGTAAAGAAGCTCTTAAACATTTCCGACTTTTTTTAAAATATTTTTCAATATTGTTCTTAAAAAAAACAAAAAAAAAAACAAAAAGTAAACCGTTTTTGGGACGGTAATATGGTAAACTCTTTCTTTGGGTGCCGCCAAATTTTTAAACCGTTAAAAGTGTGCCGCGGTAAAAAAAAGGTTGAGAATCACTGCTCTAAAATTATGTCACAATATTCTTATATTCCTCTATTTGAACAGAAGTTATAAATTTTATCTCTTTCTAATCAATAACGGCAGAAATTAATTTTTAAAAATTTATATTATGTTTTGTGTGGTTCATTCAGTGCCGGCCTCACCTCATTGAAGCTTTCGATTCATTTCCGACAAATAAATTAATAATTCTAGCAATTATCATACAAATTAAGTAATTTTTATTTTAATTTATAATATACAATGAACATTTTAATTAAATAATTTAATCTATAAGTTGGCCTTTTAATTAATTTAATAAAATATTTTAATCATATTTATCTTAAATTATTTTTTTAGTGTTTAATGAAGTGAAAAATATCTTTAAAACGTCATTAAAATGAGTAAAATGTATTATCTTTGTTTTTGTTTTTAGATTAATTACTCAATTATTAATTACTTCTATATTTTAAATACAAAATTCATTTATTAATTATATAAAAATTAAGAATGGATTCGATATCGGATACATCATGTTAGTTTTTCGAATAACTTATATAACTTATATATTATTGCTAAAATCTCTTTTAGGTCCAAAATAAAAATATAAATTAGAAAATTATTGTTAGACCTTTTTGGAGACAGAAATTTCTATGATTTATAAAAATGAACGAACGAATAACTTACCCGAACATTAATAAATAATAATATAAAATACGATTTTTCAGGAGTTTTGCATAAAGCTACCAGTTTATATATATATTAATATAAGAATAATTAAATACATAATATTTTAGCACAAGAAAATTTTTTTTAAATACATTATACAATTAAATTTTAAATTTTTAAATACAATCCAATAGTTTTAAAATAAAAAAAAAAATGACTGAATAAAAAATAAATTTAAAGATAATTTTATTATAAGCTCAATATATATATTCAAGATATAAGAAATTAAAAAATAATTGAGAAATTGACTTTGATATTAACCTCAGTACTGCTAGATGGATCATAGATGCTGGGAGACAGTTGATCCATCTAATTTGTTAAATTCTATGAGTTCGCTAGCAGATGAGCAGAATCTTCTGAGAAAGTCTGAAAATATGAAAGAAAATATATAAATCCCAGTGTAGAAATAATAAAAATAATTTCTTTTGATAATGTTTTAAAGAATATATAATATAACTGATCAAATCTTATTTTTAATACTTTATGTTCCAATAAGATAAGACAATAATAAAATAAAATTCTAGATTAAAAGAAAAAACTTAAAAGAAGCATGAAGATATATCAAAGCTTATTCTTTTTATTTTTCTTGTCTTTTTATTGTGATATACCTGTATATTATGAAAAAAAAGAAAAAAAGAATAAATGATGTTTTCATAAAACAGAATCATGTTTAAACAACAAAGATAAATTTGTTAAAAAATACAATAGAAATATTATTAAAGAATATAATAAAAAGAATGAATTAAATTTTTTTAATGAATTGAGATTTGAAAAGTAAATTAAATTAATAACAAAATTTTATAAAATGAATAAAACCATCATTTTCTTCTATACAAATATATTACTTTATTATTATAAAAAATAATATTTAAAAAATAAATGATGATTTTTTTTAAAAATTATAATAGGTTTTACAACTCAAGGCTAAGTATTAGTAAAAACTGTATACATAGTTATTATGTTTGGATATTATAATGTAGAAACATTTTCAATTCAATATTTTTAATTAAGGGTGCATCAATTTATAGATCAATTAATGCCTCCCAATCGTTCCATTGAATCCGTGTGCAATTATATAAGGAGGTTGTTTCTTACTAAAAAGAGATATTCTCTAGTCAACCATAATGTTCCACATTGTTTTCCTCTATCAACCGTAAAATTATCCAATAATGAAATTGGATTTAATGAGACTCATAGGAAATATAATATAGCTAATTTGCTAACCCATTCTAAAACGTTATTTCATAGTTTTATATAAATAACTGTACGTAGAGATGTTCAAACTCCGTTCCGCAGTCCAAATCGGGCCCGTTAAGAGTTTTTTAAAAATATTGTTTTATGTATATCAAAAATGAAAAAAATAATTTTTCAAAATGATTAATTTTTCATTATACAATTTTAGAACAATTTAGAGTTTGCGCATTTGCAACCTTCTCCATAAAAGCTTTTAAAGCTAAATATTAATGAAATTTTTTAATTTGTATATTCTTCTGCCCCTTGGGGCAAAATGTTTGGACACCTCGACTCTAGGTGTTAAGACGCAAATTCCAAAATCCAACCTTTTCTTAAAATCTTATATTTTTTAAAAGAATATTTAAGCAAATATGTTGTGATAAATATCAACAACGAAAAAAAATCACTCAGAATACAGTTTATATGAATGAATAAGGAGTCAGTTGCCATATGATCTACCTTCAATAAATGAAAAAAAATAAATATAATAAATTAAGTACAATTAATAAATCTGGTTATTTTTAAAAGAAAGTACCATTAAAAATTAAATAAATAAATAAATAAAATATCATAACTTATGAAGATGGTTGTTAAGGGAGGACCAACCGACGCAAAGACAGCGCCTATCAAGTTAGTAATATTAATTAGGGGTCCTATGATCAGTACAACAGGTCCTATCAACTTTTACCATGATTTTCTTAAGCGGAGGCGCGATTTTTTATCAAATAACTTCCTAATTTTGATTCCCGAGGTTGGATTGAGTCCAACCTATAGACCCCATCTATAGAATTTCTCTTGCCACTCCCGGAACGAATCCGTGACCACGATAATGTGGAATAACGCTGTTACTTTCCACGCTGCATGGTGCCTTTATATATATATCCTATCTTATCTTATCTTCTTATACGAGTAAAAATTGTTTCTCTGTTTCATTGTTCTCAAAAACCGCTCTAACGATTTTTTTGAAATTCACAACAGAGATAGTATTTATAAAGAAAAATTGAGTTTTATTGACCACATCTCTGGAAAACTACATCTTTATTAGTTCTTCTTAATTTAAATTTATAATATATGGATGACGTCACAACCACCGCCTGTGAGATATATATATCTATTCTTAAAATAAAATTAAAAATATTTATATTATATTCATATATTTGCTTTTTAATTTCATTAATAGTTTTACATTTAAATTATTTGAAATTGTTTCACACAACGTTTAAAAGAAGATTTATCTTTATATTCGATTCGATACATAGTAGGAGAATTAAATGACATCAATTTATTATAGAACGAATCCGTAAATATATTTTTAATATTATATATTAGCTATTGATTATATTGTAATTCCACTCTTAATTATATACTTACATGAAAAAGGAAATCCAATTATGAGATCAAAATTAAAATTACTTATTTATATAATCTTTAATTTTGTATATCAAAACGCCAATTGAAAATGAGTGAAAAATGATTTCTTGGTTATATAAAAATTAAAATATGATTTTTTAGACGTCCTCTACGCATTTTTAATATTAGAATTATTTATTAAAAGAAAACAAAAACAAAATTAAATTATAAATATAAATAAAACATAAAAATTATAAATATATACATATTCTTTGACCAATTATATGTTGCATGTTGTGAGTATGTGATTACACAAATTGGGAAAAAATCACTCGAAATGCAATTAAACAAAATAATTGAAAAGTTAGGCTAAGCAGACGTCTTAAATATTATAAGAGATTCGGCAATTGCAATTACAGATTGCGAGGAAAAATTAATGGAGGTTTGAAATTAATAGTGATAAGATAAAATATTTAGTGACAAAGAGGAACAGTATTAACATACAAAATCTTAATATACAATTTAAATCGAGGTATCAATCGGGAAACGCCTGTTATCATGCAGTAAAGAGGCTTATCTCATCAAAATTATTATCAAAGGGAATCAAGACCATGGACGCATAGGAAGAGACGTAAGAGAGATAGGACAAGGGCTCAGGATAGGGACATTTGGAGAAATGTGGCCAAGAACTTTCGACTATCTTTGAGCTATATAAATAGATAGATATAACATATACAATAATAATATATATAATTAATTTACTGATTAAATTAAAATATATTTTAAATAAGAACACAAAAAGAAATGAATGTTTTATGTAATATACTGATTGAAACAAAATGGATGAAAACCTTTTACTACTTTTAACCAAATACGATGTACCACTCGGGGGTACAGGGGGCGGAGCCCCCGTCCAGCTGTGAAGAGCGCCGAAGGCGCTCTGACCAGCTGGTATATACTTATATATAAAATAAAATAAGTGCATTACATAATACATATTTATTATGTTTATTACTTATATTATAATATTAAAGAATATATAAGGAGGAGTGTGAGATTTTGTGAAAATTAAAAGTAGCCCATATCCCGGAAAAATCTGTACACTTCCGAAAAATATATGGTATAAGTTTATATATTTGACCAATCGTTATTAATTATATTAATGAAGAAGAAAGATAAATAAAATCGTTTTTCTCTTAAATTACATATACACAGATCGATTCTTCTTATAAAAATATAAATAATTGATAGCTAAAAGATAAAGATCGTTAAAATTGAAAATTAGAAAATGTTTTTTTTTCGATTTTATACTCTAATTAAATTTAAAATTATTTATTTATTTATTTATTTATTAAAATGATATATGATATATTTAATAGTTTCATTATTTACTTTATTATCGGATGTCATAAATGAAAGACGAAAGTTATAAAATCAAATGATCGAGATTTTTTTAGATAGAAAGTTATGAAAAAAATATGAATAAATGCTCAATCGGGTTATCTTTTGATATATTTATTATACATATAAAAAAGTTAATAAAAATTTGAATGAGTACATATTATTTATATTGATATATCATGTTTTTTGTTAATTAAATAATAATAATCCAATTTATAAACCTAAATATAATTTTTAAGGGAATTTTTCTTAAAAGACCACATTGTTCTATACACCCTAGATTGATTATATAACATTCAATCTGACAAATTTTACTCAACGAACACTATGTTCCATATCTTATTAAGTCTATAACCATCCTCTTTATTAATATTGTTGGGATGATTATTAATTTCTATATATTATTTTTATTTTATTTATTTATTTTATTTAAAAAAAAGGAGGATGAGTAAAATTTGTCAGATTGAATGTTATATAATCAATCTAGGGTGTATATATGTATATATCTTGATTATAGATATAATTTACTATCTTTATTGTAAAGACATAATGCACTGTCATACTTCTTAATTGTAAACGCATGCTTTGACAATAACTGCTTACTTCATGGCGATATTTAAAAATTGGCAGGAGAAAATTGGAGCCAAAAATTGGCGCTAATATCTATCACTGCCTATATAAGAGCTGACGTCACCCATCATGAGTCAGTCCGCTTGAATCGGAGCAAGCATACGCTACTTGAAAACAACTGCAGAATAAACAGTCGAAACGTTGTACAGTTATTTTAATTTAATAAATAATTTTATACAAACAATGTGGTCTTTTAATAAAAATTCCCTTAATAATTATCAAAATAACCACAAAAGCTTTAATAAATACTAAACATAATTTCTAGTACTATTCGTAATTATTTGGAGTATTTGAGAATAGGACTTTTCGCAGCAATTTTGATCCAATGAAAGATGAGGTAATCGGGGAATGGCGGAGACTGCATAACGAGGAATTGCATAACATTTATGCATCTCCAGACATAGTTAGGGTTATAAAATCGAGAAGTCTGTAATGGGCAGGACACGTGGCTAGAATGGGAGAGAAAAGAATGTCGAAAAATATATTAATGGGGGGATCGCGGTGGTTGAACAATAAAGGAAGAGACTTGAGAGAAATGGGAGAGGGTAGGGGTTGAATGGTTATAGCTCTAGATAGGGACACTTGGAGAAGTGTGGTTGCTGCTGCCATGAACTTTCGAGTTTCGTGGAGCCACAGAGATAGATAGATAGACTATTCGGAATTAATTATATTGTAATAATGAAGAAGATGTAAAATTACTTTCAAGTAATATCGGTCTATTTCATAACAAAAAGTCTAATCTACATAATCATAATTATCCACTTAGTAGAAAGATCTCTAATGAATTGAATGGATTTCCATGTAAATATAAAATTGCCCTGGGAAAAAGGAAAAACCAGGTGTCTTGGAAGTTCTTTTCTTCTCTGATTTATTCGAATGAAGAACCTAAGGGTGTGACAATAAATCAATGGTCAAGTGGAGAGTCCTCATCATCTATGCAATCATTGATCTTTTTTTCGGACCAAACGACTGGCAAACAGCCAATTTCTGTAGCGCATATAAGGATACTCACTTCTGTCAAGAGTCACCCAAAGACATTTTTTTTCTCCTTTATAAAAGGCTGTATTTCAATAAATTGACCACTCTCAGAATTAAATATATATATCATTCAGTTAATCATTCAATTAATTCATAGGTTATTTCAACATAGAAAAGAGTTATGTTATAATATTATATTAATATTAATGTCATAAAAAATTGAATTTTTATTTTTAGCCATAAATAAAATTTTGGACCAGTGGTTATTGTCCTACTCCACCGAACATGAGTTTGAGAAAATAATCCTCGCAATTCAGATTTAAGATTTAAAAATAAATATAAATGTGAATGCTGGACTTGGAACCCGATAGCTAATATATAAAAAAAAATATTTATTATGTAGATCAACTCACAACATTAAATTTCCATAGTTAAAATGTGCTTTTTACATAAATCTAAAATAATATTTTTTTTATATTTAAAAAACAACTTGATTGCTGTAATTGATATTTTTAACTTTTAATTCAAATTTTATTTACATACAAATGCTTTTAAATGTTTATAAATTATTTAAACATAAATATTGAAGATCTGTGAAAAATACAAGTAATAAAAATGAAATCCATTTGGTAATGGAAAAATTCTCACCTATTATCAGATTAGATTCAAATAATATTTTCATCCATCATCGTTGCTGCATTTCTCTCTGCATCATTTCTCTATATATACAAAATACTATAATCAATCATTAGATAAACCTTCCGTGTGAAGAAAATATTTTCTATCCTAAAACCTCCCTGGGGAGATTATTCCTCAGAGGATATTTATTGTAAACAGACATGAACGCTAACTAATTCATTCATCCTCGGAAAACAGTTCTATACATTTTATATATCCCACGAGAGGTAAATGTGTTTCATATCTTGCTACTTCAAATTTGGATGGCAAAAGCTATTATCGTTATTTCAAATAATTTTTTTTTTTTAATAAATATTTTAAGTTGATTTTTATTTATCGTATCCTATTAGAAATAAATATTTATGAAAATTTATAAAATAAGTATATTCTTTCCAAATTAGTTTACTTGCTCGACATTTCTATAGAAATAAGGATAATGAAAATATAATTGCCCTCTGTTGAAAGGAACATGGTCTATTATTTCATTTAATTAAAGGAGATGTTTCATTAGAAAGGAAACGGAATCGGGTATCAATAGCAGCGGGTCCTTAACCCGGTTGAAATCAATAGTAACGAACATCTTCTGTAATTCGTGAGGAAATCATTGCTAGTCAGTTAGTTAATCATTCCTTGGAAGTACAAAGGCCTTATCTCTCGATCACTTTAGCCGAATCAATTAGATAATGTTTGAATTAATTATCAAACTGTTAACCCCATTGTAAAGTGGTCCATCCTTCCTCCAATCTCGGTTCAATCTGGTTATGATTCAAATAATTTTGAAATTAATCCATAAAAATGTCAATAATATTATAATATAATAATATTATAACCTATTTATATAGTATTTTTCATTAATAATTTAAATTCTTCTTCTTTGTAATTAGGTCCTATTCAGTTCAGGCCTTTTTCATGACCGACCACCAGGTCTTATCCCAATAGAAATGCTATTCAGAATTTTTTTAATCAGCCTATTGCTTTCTAATCTATTAATATGCATGTTTCACTCCATTCATCTCCTCTGGACCCATGTCTTTACTCTTTCTATAAGTCAAAAAAATCAAAAACATTTAAGTGAAAGTGAAACCACTATTATTATCCAAAATAAAATTTATTTCTAAAATGAAGAAAGAATCGAAAAAAATTATTTTAACAAAACTTTTTTCAATAACGATGTACTTTAAGAGAAAAGTATTATAAAAGAAAACCTGTCATTAATGAAAAAAAATTATTTATTATACAAAACAAATAATAACTGTTTATACATTAGCTTAACTTGTTTAGAGAAGATCAAATCCCAATTGAATATGTTCAATTTATTACCTTAAAGAGTGCATACATTTTTTTTATCAATTTCTTTGATGATTTAAACATCATCAATTAATAAATAAAAAATATGTTTGGATTTGTTTCCAGGAAGTGAAAACATACCCACTGCTTTTTTATTTTTTATAATTTTTTGTGATTTTAATTATGAACTCTGTGTATAAATGCATTTAATTATCTTTTAACATTATTTATTGTATAATTTTTCAAATAAAAAAATTAAAGATAAATTCTTTCGATGTTGTACTTCATAGAGGATAAAATATTCAAAATCAATAGATGTCTTATACTATATATATTTATACAGATGGAGGAACAAAACAATATGTACACATATTATTTAAACACAGATAAGTTAAATTGTTAGACCTGACAGAGTTCCAAAGATGACTGATAGTTGAAGTGCGTTTAAGTGAAGCCTCGGTTACGGAAACAGCTATTTTAGATAACATCCGAATTGAACAGTCATCTCCGGGACCCTGTTTCAACAAAACTGTCAAAAGGGAACCTACTGCTGCGAACATTTATGACAGAGTGGCAATTCGTAAACCATTGGTGCCAGCTTTGGCAACAGGTAATATGGACAGATGAATTGTCATTTTCCCTATTTCAAATGTCTGGACGGATTTATGTCTCGAGATTGCCCAAAGAAGCGTTTCATCTTGTATGATTTGAAGCATGGGCTTGGCTCCATTATGATATGAGGTGCAATATCTTGACACGGTCTTGGATCACTTGTTATTTTGCATGGGAGGATCAAATCCAAGGACTATATAAGCATTCTAGGGGATCATGCCTATCTTTTGTCCAGGCTGTATTCACTTTTCAAGACAATAACGCCACTATTGCTATGTGTATTCAAGAATAGTTCGAAAGGCAGGAAGTTGAACATCTCGTCTGGGTCCTACTGTTTCCAGACTTGTTAGTGAACATTTATGAGAATATTTGGAGTTCAAACATCTTTCTACCTCCAACTGGACTTTTGGAGTTAGAAACCTCTATGTAAGAAAAAAAAATCAAAAAACCTCTGACTTTGTAAGTCCTACGCCTATCAAGCCGGTTATATCAATGAGGTGTCCTATGATCAGTAGAACGGGTCCTCTCAACCTTTACCTTGATTTTCTTGATCGGAGGCGCTATCAAGTAGCTTTTCCCCAATGTTGTTCCCGGAGGCTGGGTTGACTCTCCGTCCCATAGACCCCAGCTAGGGAAATTTCCTTGCCAGGCCCGGGACTTGAACCATGTGAGGCAGGTTCGCTACCCACACACCCAATGGTGCCTTCTATGTAAGAGGAATAGTTTAATATTCAATTAAATATTGTCATTGACCTTGATTAATTCTGTACTTCAGTCAAAAAGTACTCTAACCCCCTAGTTTTTTCATTATTTCTCACGTGTTCGTATTATTTTGTCTTCCATCTGTATATTTACCTATAGGTAAATGAAAGTAAAGGTATCATAGCAATATAAGTTTCGTGATCTTGAAAATCATCAACGATAAAAATTAACTATTTCAAATGTTGAATGTATTAGAAATACTTTTATTAAAATTTGCTTACTAATTTATTTCTTATCATTAAATGATCACATTTGAAATATTAATATACTTTTTACTAAAATAACTGATGTTAAAAATGCAAGTTAATTATTAAAAGCATTTTAATGCAATCTTCTTCAATTGATATAAATATGGCAATAAAATCCAATAAGTGAAAAATTTATTATCATGCAAAATTGACTTAAATTAACTATTATGTCATCAAATGACAAATCTTGAAATAATGATAAGTCTTGAAATAATTGATAAATTCTAAGTTAATTTCAAATGTCATGACGATTTATTATTAATTATAAATAAATAGATATTGACTCAAAAATTTATTTTTATATAATGGATCTCTTAATAAAGTTGATCTATTCTATGAAAATTAAAATAACAATTGAGATATCAATCAAATTAATAAAATTTAATTATTTGAAAGTGAAATCATTTTTTTTTTTCTAATTTGTTGTATTTTTTTTAATAGGATTAAAATTATAAGTACCTTTTAAAAAAATAACATAGATAGTAAGTAACCATTAATAGAGTCCTTAATTATTAAATATGTCGTGATAAATCAATGATTGAATAACAACCTGTTGAATAAACCATACATTAATTATTTACTACTTCAGTATTACAATAGTTTCAAATAAAATACATATAGTGATATTAAATGTATTCAATTGTATACAAATTTATAGTAAGTATATTTTCTGTAAGTTTATTAGGTAAAATTATTTGAAGTTTTTGTTACTCTCCAAAAAAGTTTATGTAGTATATGAATACTTATTTGATAATATGTAGGATTTGTGTTTGATCTAAAAGTTAGAACAAAAATTTGAATAATTAGTTATATTTATTTATTAAATGATCACTTAGAGACAAAATTTTGTTTTATTGACATTTCTGAGTAACACAAATTCTCTCAGGATGATGAAAACACATACAAGGACCAACCTATAATTTTAATTTACATTTTTATAAAATAAATAATACTTACATATTGATAAATATTATAAAACTGGTATTGTTAATTATAAATTTCATAGTTTTGATTTAAAAAAAATTTGCAATTTAATAGGAAATTATTCAAAATTGGAATGCACTTTTTATCCAAAATTCAAAAAAATTGTTTCATATTATAGTCATAGTTAAAACTTCCTTCCCTAATGTATAAACCAAAAGTAGAAATAAAAGATGTCCTATTTTACATACATACTACAAAAATGTTATCATTGATTATTCTAAATAAGTACCTATATCATTTTATATTAATTTTTGATGAGAAATTACCCTAAATATTAAAGTTATTTTTTTTTAATAAAATTAATTTAAATTATTCAAATCTTTTTAATGATAAAACTTCACAAACATGTTAATTGATTGTTATATATTCTAATTTTCCATTTGATTAAATTGCTTGGTGGAGTTTAAGATGAGAATGAATTTGATTTTAATGATTTTGTTAAGAAGATCTTGGGATCCAATGAAACCATTTGCACTTATGGCCACTTGAAGATCTTAATTCGTCATGACTTTGTTTTCAAACACTCATTGAAAGGGAAGAAGGAAAGAGTATGGTACGAGAGGTTGTAGATTGCGCTCAAAGCCTTCAACCTCTTCCATTAATATACTACCGAATGCCATCTTCCATCTTTAGATTTGATTCTCGATCATAGCCATTAGAAAGAAAACAGCTTTTGGAAAAGTGCCGTTTGGGAATGGAATGGGTCATCATTCCTTTACTTCTTGAATCGATTGAGCCTGGTAATTTGCTATGGGAAAAGAAACAAGGAAATAAATCTTTAAATTATTTTAGATGAAATTGATTGTGAAAACTAAGGAAAATGATAGTTAATATTATCAGTGATTATGATAAAATATTAAAGGAGACGTTTAAAATTAAGGATTTAAGGAGTTTCCTCTAAACTTGCAATAAAAATAAAGAAATACGTTTGAAAGTTTTTTACATGATTAAAAATTGTATAAAACTGCTATATATAGAATTTCAGCTTGATTGAATCGCTGAAAGTACTGGAATTAATTTTTTAAATTTATAAATTTTGACTTAAAAATGAAGTTAAAGGTTTAAATTTATATTTTTTAATTAATTAATCCAATTAAATTATATAATTTAATTAAGTATATTTAATTTAAATATAATATTTGTGAATTAATACAATTCAAATTTTCGAAATAGTAGATAGTCAAGTAGAGACATTCCAGATTTTTATTTTTGTTTACGATGAGGCTGTTATGCTAATTATATGAATATCTACAAAAAGATGAAATTGAATTTTTAGTAAAAATTAAAATTCTGGATTGGAATCTAAATATAAATTTCTTGGATATTCTCGCCCTCTCCCTCTCTGGTCCAACACGTTGAGAATCATTGATGTATTGCAATATAATATATAATTTTCAAAATAATTTATGATTTTTTGTGGGTTTAAGGAAAATAAAAAATAAAAACATACCTAAATATATTTCAAATTTATAAAAAATTTAAAATATAAATTTTTAAATTAGACATTTGAAAATTAAAGAGAATAATGTTAATAAATGTTAATGGTTTTGAACTGAGGGAAAGGATTATAAGTTCCAAATTAGATTGTTTGTATTTTTGTTATGACACCATGAAACGGGATTGAGAATGTCACAGAGAAAGAAAATCCGAAATTAAAATTGGAAGATGACCCAAGTGTGAATTATGACAGCTTTCCTTGAAAGAAATGAAAAAGACTAGAGAGAATGTCCTCTTGCTCTGGGATCAATAAATATATAAATAGGCAAATAAATTAGAATGTCTGCACCAATTCAATCGACACAGGTTATATATCTTCGTATTTTCAATCAATAAACATTAACAAAAAATTAATTATTACTAAAACTTTCAAAGAAGTTATATCTGATTATCATCTTAATCTTCTAATTATATATATATATATATATACGTATATATATAAAGGTCTTTGTCTGCACATTGCTCAGAATTTAATATTTTTTACACATATAGAATCCAAAAGTGACTATAGAATTTTCCATGTCTGTCTGTCTATATGTCTGACCAGAAAATAATGACGTTATAGGCTTAAAATTGGCTAAACCGATTACTATGTGATTACATCACAATATTCTTATATACCTCAATTTGAACATACTATTTAATTATTATCAATATCTAATCAATGACGGTAGAAATTATCTTTTCAAAATTTATATAACTGTGACTCAGTGGAGAAATCGATTCATTTCCGACAATGAATATAAAATTAATAATCTAACAATTCCACACAAAGAATTATTATAATATTTAAAATTTTATTTTAATTTTTAATATTCAAATATAATTTCAATTAAATAATTTATTTTATAAGTTCTCAATTTAATTAATTTAAAAAATATTGAGATCATTTTCTTCTTAAACAATTAATTTTTTTAATCCTTATTTTATTAGAGTATTTCTTCTTTTCTATTTAAAGGTCAAGAAAATCAATTTTATTTATGTCTAATAAAAAAAAACAAAATATTTTTTTAAAAAAATTTTATAAAAATTATATTTTTTTTTATTATAACTAATTTGTCATTTGATAAATAAGTTGACCTGTGGCCAGGTCCGAACCGACCGACGGTTTGAAGTAAATTAATTTCCAGCTATAGAAACAATTTCAAATAATTTTAATATATCTATTAATGTAATAAAAAACAGATATGGATAGAACATAAATATTTTTAATTTTATTTTATTTATAATATATATGCAAGACCAGGCTATGACGTCATGAATGGCTGGATGACGTCATATAATTTTAAATTAAGAAAAAACTAATAAAGATGATTTTTCTCGAAGATAAAACCAATACAAAGTGCACGATTCGTGGTGATATGTAAAAAATCTCCTCATATGAAATTTGGTGTGAAAATAACCCTTCCCTTCCAATCGTCGATCGCTAATACTACCACTTTCGGTTTCCGGTTTTGCACCAAAAGTTGATCAATTCATCCCATTGATACATTAAGTAAATATACCAAATTTCATCAAAATCCGTTCAGCCGTTCAGGCTGTACACATCTATATGGACGGACAGACGGACAGACGGACGGACGGTCAGACATCATGCTAAAAATACTTTTTTCTGTTAAGAAAATGCATGATTCGTGGAGATATGTAAAAATCTCCACATGTGAAATTTGGTGTGAAAAACAATACCTCCCTTACTATCGTCGATCGGTAAAAAGGATAAAAAATTGATTACTTAAAAAAGTAAAAGATAAGATTTATACTTTTCTAGTTTTTAAGTATGCATTTTAATTAGTTTATTTTTTTACACATCTGTGTTTAAATAAATAATTTAACTTCTCATTTAAAAAAAAACTACAAAAACTAGAATAATTTTTTTGAAAACAATTAATAACCATGTATTTATTTTGAGATAAAACTATAAGCAAACAAATATTTTAAAAATTTATTAACAAAATGAATTTTTGATTATTTAAATTAATATTTAATTAATCAAAAGACTATTCGATATATCCGATTTTATTATCTATTTTGTTGTTTTTTTAGATGAAAAATACAATCGAAAAAAATATCAATTCTTTATGGAAATTTCTAATTAAAAGGATTCTCTACTGTGCATATATTTTATATAAATAAATGGGAAATGTATTGACCGACGTCAAGAGAAACATCCATTGTAAAGTTGCCTAAGGTTATTTTTTTAATTAAAAAAAATTACAATACATAGTGTTATGGTTAATCAATTGTAATAATAAACTTATAAACTTCTAACTTATGTGAATATACTTATGTAAATTAATGAGAACATTTTTAAAAGATATCACTAAATTAAAACAAATTAATTCGATTAGCATTTATCAATATTATTATGATGTAATATATATAAACATACAACCTATTAATGGCGAGACAATCGACCTAAAGTCAAAGTAAATAATTTTTTGCAAATTTGAGTGAAAACGAAGATCCAAATGAGAGAAAACGTCGATTGGCTAAAGAAAGAAGCGCACGATTGTTATCTCGGAAAAAAATAATAAAATAAGTCTGTTTATTTTGAATTGCTATTTTCTTTATACACATATTTTATAGAATTATTTATTTCTTGACATATTTAGTTACTTTGTATTCGTTGTAACTAAATAATAGTAATAAAAATTTATAAAGTAGCCCATTTTATTTATTTTTATTACATATATTTTTTTATGTCCTATGATGATATAAATTAAACATTGGTTTATTAAACCATGGTCATTTTTCTGAGGACATTTATACAGAAATTTTCATAAAATAAAAGAACATGTTGTCGGTGTTATTAATAAGGTATATAAACAATTGGAAAGTCGAAAAATGCTTCTCAAAAGTGATCAACAAAGGAGTTATATATACTGAATCCCGTCGTGGATATGAATATTTTAATATACTGATTGAATTAAAATGTATTAATAAGGTGACCAACCGTCCTTTAGGAGGACAGTCCTCCATTTGTAAGCTCTGTCCTTATCCTAACTGTCCTTCTTTTTGATATCTGTCCCGTTTTTTGAAATATTTAGGACATTTCGTACTTTTTTCAAAATTTTTTCAATTTGCTTCTAAAAAATAAAAAAAAAGGTAAAACGTTTACTGGACAAAGCTTTTGAACATTACATTTCCGAATTTTTCCAAAATCTTTTTAAATTTAGTTCTAAAGAAAAGGTAAAATGTCCTGATTTGGTGTTTTCAAAATATGGTCACCTTAGTATTAAAAACTTATATTTTAAAATTTAAAATTTGATGTATTGCTTCAATATTTAATTTACAAAATAATATATTAAGGTTTGATAAATTAACTAATTTGATATTTATTTATTTTATTTAAATTTAAATAACATAATTTTATATAATTTACTTGAAAATATCTAAAATTCAATGTTTGAATGTTATTTTCTATATTTTTCAAATAATTACTTATCCTAACTAAATATAATTTGTTGATTTAAATATTTAAAAATTAGTATAATAACAGAGACTTATCCTATTCAAAAATTTTGATTAAACATAAAATAATATGAAAACTTTTTCAAATATCCCAATCAAATTGTCAGATCTATCAATAATTGATTAATTTAAAAATCAAATATTTAATATATTTAATCAAATTCAAAGGCATTTTTTATCCCCCTAAAAGCCTAGAGATTGTAAGATTTGATTGCCTATTTCCATCGACCCCTCTTAAAAGAACTTTATATAACAATAAAAAATCACAATTAAAAAAAAACCTCTAATAAAACGAAATTTCAGAAATAGTTTCATTTTAACTACGTTGACTATTAAAAAAAAACTACCATCTACTCAGGGGTTCCGACAAATTTTTTCAAAAAAATGGGGGTCACAAATGAAGAAAGGTTGCGCACCACTGGTCTGGTCTATTCGTTAATGAATGAAACAAAGTGCAAAGAAATTCGGTTGGATGCATAACTTAACGGGGTACCCACTTGTGGATAGATATCGTCTTTTCTCTTTGGTTTCACCCATATTTATATAACTAATTGTTTTAAAAATAAAAAATGTAAAAATAAAATTAAGCTAAAATTTAAATATAAAGATTTAAAAAAAAATTAATTAAATTCAAAATCAAATATTTAATATATATATTTCAAATTCAAAGACATTATTTATTTATTGACTGATTGAATGCTATTTTATGAATAAAAATTATATAAAAATTAAAGTTAAAGATAACTATTAATGAAATATTAATAATCATTACTAATTCATTTACAAAATTTATTTTTTTAAGATTAAAATAAAAATTAATATAGAATCCCACTGGGGCATTAGAAACATGTAGCATGCGGCAAAGGCGGTTTACGGTGAAGGAAGAAAAAATCATTGGTTTATTTATTAATGGTTAATTTATTTAAATAGGAAAATATAAGTGGAGGTTTATACAAAATTGGGAATTCTTGAATTTGCATCATATCATACATATTGGTTACTTCAGTCATTATGCACCTTAACACAATCTAAATAAACCATATAACATTTTAAAATTAGAATCAACAATTAATTGATTCTTAATAAAAAAAAGAATATGTATTATCAGTAATAAATTGTTGAACAACTGAACATGAAGGCGAAAGTTCAGACTTGGTTAAATTTTGAAAAGTTCAAATTTCAAATTTAATGTGATTAAATCTCAAATAAATGAATAAACTGGTTAAATTGGATTCTGATTCCGAGGGTCAATAAAGAAATGTTTAAGAAAAGATATTTTTCAATAACCAAGAAGGAGTTGTCCAAGATAAACTTAAAACATTTGGATATTTACAAATTAATTATAAATTATAGTTTTTTGTATTTAACACTCGTGATTTGATTCTGGTGACATCTCAAATTTAAACTATGTAAAAAAGTATACATTGGTGAAACAAGTAGAAAGATTTCTACAAGACTGTCTGAACATGAGAGAGCCATTAGATTGAAACATCCAAATCAATCAGCAATTGCAGAACATGCCTTAACAACAGGACATAAAATAAATTTATAGATAATGTAGAAACACTTCATATTGAAAATAATTGGTGGAAAATAAAAATAAAAGAATCTATAGAAATTAATAATCATCCCAACAATATTAATAAAGAGGATGGATATAGACTTAATAAGATGTGGAACATAGTGTTGGATGAGTAGAATTTGTCAGATTGAATGAAATATAATTATTCTAGTGTGTATATATGTATATATCTTGATTATAGAAATAATTTACTATCTTTATTATAAAGACATAATGCACTGTCATACTTCTTGATTGTAAACGCTTGCTTTGACAATGACTGCTGACTTCATGGTGATATTAAGAATTGGCGGGAGAAAATTGGAGCCAAAAATTGGCGCCAATATCACTGCCTATATAAGAGGTGACGATCAGTCCGCTTGAATCGGAGCTGATCGGAGCAAGCGTACGGTTACTTGAAAACGACTGTAGAATAAGCAGTCGAAACGTTGTACAATTATTTTAATTTAATATATAATTTTATACAAACAATGTGGTCTTTTAATAAAAATTCCCTTAATAATTATCAAAATAGCCACAAAAGCTTTAATAAATACATTTGTGAGAAATATAAACTATTGAAATGTTCAATCCAAAGACCAAGAAGAATTTAGATTAAAAGAATGAATTTTATGAAAAACATTTGTCTACTTAAACTATTTATTTGATTACTAACCCGAAATTACAGATTAAAATATGCCCGAGAAAAAGAATTTCGAATGTTAGTCACTAAATTTTTATAAGCAAGTATCCAAATAATTGATGTTTACCTAACATCTATCACTCCATTTTGGAATTTAGATTTTTCCCGTAAGTGTATATCTCAATGATACTAACCAACCCTCTGAATTACTTGTTCCCGTTCATTTATTTCAAAATAATAAAATTAAAATTATTTAATAATGATTATATTAATATTAAATTGATTGTCAAGATCAAAAAAACGAGCCAATATATTTTTACATTTAGTTTTCATTATATTTTAATAATGACATGTATGACATGATGATTTTAGTCAAATTACTGAACCAAGATTACAAGAGTATTTTATTTCCTCCCTTGGTTTATTTTCCTTAGAAGAGCATATGAATTTTCCTTATTTAGTCGTCTTTTATGACAAGTTGGGCATTTAATTACTTTGTCACCCACAAGGAAAAGTACTTGTTTTATTACTACAAGATTTACTTCAAACTCAACATAGACAGTTAAAAGTTTTTAAAATTAAGTAAGATTAAAATCATTTATAAGAATTTGTAAGAATTTCATAAAATTCAAATAAATACAAATATTCAGCAAATACAATATTTAGGGAAGAAGATTATATTTTTAAAGAAATTGTAATTGAAAAATTCGAACTTAATCAAACTTCAATTGTTCTCTCTTTTATTTTTTATTTTTTTTTTTTTTGTGATCAAAGTGATCAATGACAATACATTTCAAATGAAATAATATGTAAATGCTTAATAAATAGTCTTGTAATTATTCATTAATGATAAATCAACAAGCAACATTTTTTTTGTTTTATTTAAATAGTATTTCTTGAAATGCGAATAGCTTTGAAGCTCTTTCAAGCATTCGGATAGATTACTTTACTTTACATTAATGAATTTACTTTCCACCATTCAACCCTTCATCTCACTATACACACCCTCATTCATGATTCCCTAATGAGGGTAAATTTTTGTTAATGAGTCCATATTAAAATATACATTTCTATTGAAATGTCATATTAATCCAGAATTATTATTGAAAAAAACATTATTGTATTAAAAATGTTTTATATAGAGTATTTTAGAATTTAATTATTATGAACATGTTTTAATTGATTGTCATTGTTTTTTTTTTATTAATATAGGAGATACGTTCTGATTTTAAACCTTTGATACCCCTACCATAAGCGTTAAATAATAAATCTCATTTTAGTTTATAAACTTTCAAAATATAATTAACCACTATTAAGTGGAGAAATTTTGTTTTCCCAGTTATATCTATATATTATGTATTTTAATTTATTTATGTATTTCTTTCTAATTTATGAATTTTTACACACGCTATAGCATCAATTGCCGTTATAATTGGTTTTTCCCATAAATAATAATGTAAATATTCACTATTTATTTAGATTTTTAAGATCATATATTAATAAGAAATGCAATTGAAAAATTAAATTATAATATAATTAAATATATCTATGTTAATGAGAAAATAAATAACCTTCATTGTTTATTTGATCGGTCGGTTGGTTGGTTTATGAAAAATCAATCATGTGAATTTTTTTTTGTTGATCTTTCAGTTCTAGATAATTGCGATTACATTTCGTCATTTTAAAATTTCAATATTGATATCGGTCATTAGATCCTTTATTTTAATTCATTGATTGAACAAAACGAGAAAATTACTCATACTATCAAACAATTTAAATTGTTACTTAATCTACTTCTTTTGTTTATCTCGTTGTCTCGTAAGAATAATTATTATAAACAATAAAAATCGACTATCTATCAATATAATAAATTTTTAATTTAAATTAAATACTTAAATATATTATATCTTATCATTATTATTATATTTTATCTATATTATTTATATTTATTTAATAAGATTACTACCTTCCTCTTTCTTATGTTTACTCTACATTTTACTATTACAATAAGCAGTAATTTTACAAAAATTGATTCTAAATAAGTATTTAATTTAAAGATTTAAGAGACTATATTGATTAGATTTAAATATAACACGAAGATAAATGTTTATTGTTCATTTTGTCCTTTCTAGTATTTGAAGGAATTCAAACCATTTATTCACTATGTATAGTATAAATTGGTTTATCCAAAAATATATATATATTTATAATTTGCCTTCTCCCATATCGTTCTTTTATTATTATATTAAAATTTTAGTCCGAATAAGTTTAAATTATTAAAATTTATGTTATCAAAATGTTTAGATAATATCATAATTTAATTATTATCTAAAAATCCAACAAATATGAAGGAATACACGAATTTGCTAAAATATGAAATCAAAATATATAAAATGGATAAGCATTATTTGCTAATATATGTACACACTTAAATTAAACTGTTTATAGATAACAATTAGGTTCCATGAACAAGTTTAAAATAATTAAACAGCTTGGTTAATTTTTACCGACCGACTATAGTAAGGAATGTAATGTTTTATATTTATTATTTAAGAGCAGTCCTTTAAAAAAACGACATATGCCCTAGTCTTTATTCTAGATAATTTTTAATAGAAATTAAGTTGAATATACAAATAAGTTGACCTGTGGCCAGGTTTGAAATAAATTAATTTCCAGCTACAGAAACAATTTCAAATAATTTTAATATATCTATTAATGCAATAAAAAACAGATAGGCATATAACATAAATATTTTTAATTTTATTTTATTTATAATATATAAGTAAGAGCTGGCTGTGACGTCATGAAGGGCTGGGCGTCATATAATTTTAAATTAAGAAAAAAACTAATGAAGATGATTTTCCTGAGAATAAAACCAATACAAAGTGCATGATTCGTGGAGATATATAAAAAATCTCTTCATGTGAAATTTGATGTGAAAACAATTCTTCCCTTACTATCGACGGTCGGTAAAAATTACAATGAAAAATTACTAACACTTAATTGACTTATAAACTTCATCGTATATTAATAATATAATAATATAATTTATAATTTTAAAATAATATATTAATACATGTATAAATTAAATTTTTAATCTTCTCTCCCTCTTCCTCTAAGGTAATTTATTTATCTTAAATAGGAAATTTGACAGAAAATATAATCAGAAGTAAAAAGATTAAATAAAAATCAAAATTAATTTTAATATTTTGAAGGGAGTCAAAACTAATCGGAATCTAGAAAAATTTGAAAATTAGTTGTTAGGAGAAAAATTTAATTTATTTTTTCGATTATTTCAAAATGTACAAATTCAAATTTATATATTGTTATTATAAATAGTATATTAATTTACTCCCAAATTTTCAAAATAAAAATAGACTTTTGTAAAATCTAAATAATAATATTTTCTTTAAATTGGTATGTGAAGCGTAATAGCCAGGGGTATTCAAATACCTCTTGTGCTATTGTACAATAATATAATCCGGATAGCTCGGTTGCATAAATTAACTTCTCAAGGAATATTTCAGTGCCTCTGGCTTGTCATACATATTTTCTCTTTGAAATATTAGTATAAAAAGCATAAGAAAGTGAATGTTATATTAAATATTCATTCTCTTCATCGTTATAATATTTAAAGAAAAAAATAAAATAAATTGAGGGATTGTGACTCTATTTAGATACCAAACATATATATAGAAGGATTAAACTCACATTCGTTTATAAATGAAAAGTATTTACAAATATATAGATCAAAAGATGATTGATAATTGTCAACTTGGAAGAAATGATTTGTTTGACAGATGCTATAATAGACCGATGGCTATTGATGGAGTGTCAGTGCATCCGTTGGTGGGAATGAATCGCATGGATTCCATCGACAACGGAATGTGAACCAAACGTTCCGACCTCGGTGAATGTGGAATGCTTCGACCTTTCTTGATTTAACTTACGTATAATGGACGTAGTACAACAAGTTCCAGAACATATACGAGGCTGGAATATTAATGTATATAGGGAGTATTTTTTTCAAATATCAATTAACAATTCATGCGACGCTTAGAAATGTGTACTAAAGTTAATTTATGCAGAGCTTCACTTAAATATTTAAAAATTAATTTCTGAGGTTATTAATTAATTATTGATAAAATTGATAGTTTATGTTCATTTAGAGGTAACCTATAAGAATTTTGTGATGTGATTTCATAGTTCATTTTGATTCTGGAGTCTTCAATACCAGGACATGGAAACAGAAAGGCATGACAAATTCTAATATCAAATTTGGATTCTTCAGGTCATCATAAAAAAGTGTAGACAAAAACCTTTATTTAATATACATAAAGATAAATAAAAAAATTTAGTAGTTTTAATTTAGTAATTTAAGAATAGAGGAATAGTATTAACACTCACAGTCTTAACATACAATATGTAGAATTTGAAAAAATATAAATATTTAAAAACTTAAGATCTGTAATCACGAAGGATAATAATATTCGAGAGCACCTAAAAACGAGACTTTTGGTCACACTATCAATGACCCTGAGAGACGAGTGTAGATTTAGAGTATTTGTGAGATTCGCAGCATTTATAGACCAAAGGAAGATGAGGTCACAGGGGGATGGCGGAGAAGGCATAACAAGGAATTGCATTATCTCCAGATATAGTTAAGGTTATAAAATCGAGAAGACTGGGATGGAGAGGGGACTTGGCTGGAATGGGAGAGGCTAGAAAGATCGGCAAAAAATATATTTGGGAGAAACCGATTGGGAAACATCCGGTGGAAGACCAAGGACGCGGTGGGTGGACAATGAAGGAAGGGACAGGGTAGGATTTGATTGTAGCTCAGGATAGGGACGCTTAGAGAAATGTGGATGCTGCTGCTAAGAACTTTCGAAAACTGTTTAGATACAGAGTTAGATAAATATAACATACAATAATAATAAATAATTCATTTACTGATTAAATTAAAATATATTTTACAAGAAAACAAATAAATGTCTTATCTACTTATAAAAATGGATGAAAACCTTTTACATACAGACTTTCAACCAATTACTATGTACCACTCGGGGATACAGGGGGCGGAGCCCGCGTCTAGGTGTGTAGAGCGCCGAAGGCGCTCGAAGCAGCTAGTATTTTAATAAATTGAAAAGTAAACAAACATGCCAGGCAATCATTTTATATTTAAGTAATTGTGGGTTAACATGTTTGTATAGGTATAGGAAATAGATAATCTAAATCAGCGGTTGCCAAAATAGTGGTCCACGAGAAAATTTCGCTGGTCCGCAGAAAAATGTGGAATATATTTACTCATCATGTTAAGTTATGTTTTAACATGATTCAATTCATAACAATACGTGATAAGTTATAAAAACTCAAAGTTTATGTGTTCTTTGATCACAATTTTTATTTATAAATATATTTAACCGCTGATCTAAATTATTGATTATATTAATAAACAATATGATTAATTTATACAGTTAAAAATAATTAAGTTTTACAATTAAATAAGGCGTTGAGTATTTTAGAGAAAAAATTTTTGAAAATCCTCAAAATTTTCGTATCTATAAAAATGCATTTTTTATATTTTCAATTAAGTATCAAGTTTTTCCTCAATTTAAATAATATTATTTTAGCATTATTTTATTATATTTTATCTATTTTGATGATATAAAGAAGATAAGTAATGCTTGTATTTTAAATTAATCTAATTTGCGTACCAAATTACCACTTGAAATATGTGATAAGTATTTTATTCTTTAGTGTTTATTTAGAAGAAAAAATGTTTATTTTATGTTGATAATTTAACCTCTTGAATTTATTTTAGTCATTACATTAAATACTTTAAAGATTTTAGAAACAAGAGTAGTGTTTGAGAATGAGAAGAACATCTTAGTATAAGAATTTATGTCTTGTTTTATTATCCAAATTAAACATACAAGTATAACAACTGTTACCTACAAAAAAGAGACACTAAATCAAAATTACCTTCGCTTTTGGTTAAAAAGAATGCAGACTAATAAAAAATATCAACAATTTAGAAATCTTCTAGAAGTATGAAAATAACTAGGTTTTATTCAGAAATTAAATTCATTTAGGGGGTATACCTTCAAATTATTCAAAAAAAAAAAAAAAAAAATTATAGGAAAAATGATTCATAACGTAGCAATATATATCGGATCAACATTTTCATGTTTTTATATTTATATAAGTAAGACTCTTTTTTAAACATCAAATATAGGGTGATCAAACGTCCCGGTTTTCCGGGATTGTCCCGATTTTAGGTACTGGTGTCCCGGTGTACTGAAAAATGTCTTCGAAACAGTCTATTGTCCCCGTTTTTAAAATATGGCTCTAAAAAAAAGGTACATTTCTTTTATAAATGTCCCGGTTTGCTGAAATATGATCACCCTAATCAAATGTCATTATTTAGTTAAACTGCATAACTTGTTATGCATTTATTAATATAATTAAAATGAAATTTGTATAAAGTTTCCATAATCCGTTAAATAATTAGTTTATTATTAAGTATATATTAGTATATATTAGATACTTTGAAAACTAAATGTCATAAAATTATTAGTAAAAATTAATACCTATTAATGTAAAAGTTAAACCATATATATATATGTTGAACTTATTTATGATTTAATTAAAACACATTAATTAGATCAATTCATTAATTTAGTGTTCTTATCGTTCAAGTCGTTATCGGCGAAAGTTTTTATTTAAATTATATTATTAATTAAGTAAATAAATAAATATTTTTACAATAATAAATTGATTAATTACAAGATAGATAAATATGAGTTGAATTTTAAATACATTTTTAAAATATTTTTTATGTCTTTGTCAACTCTTTGATTTAATACATTTTTTTATTAATAGACAAATATTTATATAATTTAGTTGATTCCTTTAAATTTATTTTAAATTCAATTTATATATTTATTATATTCTATATTATGTACTTAATTAAAATAAATCTGACTCATGTAACTCAAGTAGAATACTTTAACCAGAAAATAAATTGGCCTAATTTCGGAAGGGAATTTTACTTACTAGTTAAACAAATTACACATTCATCATGCCTAAATATATAATTATCAAGTTTTTAAAATTAGATTGAAATTTAAAATTAAATTGATATTTAAATTAATAAAATATTAAAAATAATAATAAAACTTAATATTTCAATTTCAATACTTCAATACTTTTATCTTCAGACTGATAATCTTACATGAGTGCATTCATAGATCTTGGTGAATTAGTATTATAAATAATGTGAACATTAGTGTTTAATATTAATTTATTTATTTTTAAAATATATATTATGACTTATCTAAATTTAAATTATTCTCTGCATTATTCATATTTTATAAAGTTTGTAAAAAAACTTTTTAACTTTTGTTATGTTGTTTTATTTTTTTTTTTTATTTCACAAATAGTGAGAAAATGTAAGCTTAAAAAATCTCTTGGACATGATGTATGCAAATTTTTCAAATAAGATAAAATATTTTATTTTTATTTAAATATAAATTCGAATGTACAACTAAATTAAAAGCCAAAATCAAAATATATTATAAGTAATTTGAAATTACTGTTTCAAAAGGAATATTCAACAAAAATATGGTAATAAATAAAATGAAAGTATGGTTTGAAAAATTAATAACTAGAAGTTCAAAAAGAGGGAGGTGTTTTCTTTTGTTTAAATGAAAAAGAGTTGAGAACTGCAGAGTGAATAAAAGAAATTGAAAGGAGGAAATGACACCATATATTAACATTTAAACTATGTCATGGAATGCAATAGGGTATTATCTAGTCCTAAGTGTTACAATAACGAATATGGATATAAAGGAATGTGGAATGTGATGGAAGAAAAGAAAGAGTGAACCTTTTATGGGTGAGATAGAATTGAGAGAAAAATGACATCTTTCTTTAAATAGCAATAAAAAAAAACGTTGATGTAACTATTAAAAAAAATTATTAACATTAATATTTTTTGAATGAGACTGAAAATATTAATATCAATATACTCGTATAATATATGAGTGAAAGTGAAGTCGACAAAAATTATGAGAGCTATAAAGATTAAAAGCAGAAGATCTAACAAAATTATATATATATATATAAACTAAATAATGATAATAAAATTATTGAGTAAAATGTTGTTTTTTTCATTTTCACAAAAAATTCGCATAGATAGAAAATAAAATCAAGTATCATTTTTATCACAAGCGATTTGAGTATGAGCTCAGGTCAACAAGTCCGAGACTTTTTGAATAAAACACAGGTTCTTGGATAAAAAGTTATTTTTATTTTTCAACTTGGTCTCCTTTGAGCTCTATACACTTCGATGATTTCATCATTGGAGTCAAATCTCTTTCCACCGAGTTAGAATCTGTTGAAAAAAAAATAATCGGAGCAATACAAAAGGAGTTAGTTACTAAAAGTAATTAATCGCTAATTAATTACAATTAATTAATTATAATTCAATTATATTTTTTCTATACCTTCTAGGGATCCATTGAAATATCTATAAAAATTTTCAAAGGACTATCTCAATAAAATGTCGATGAAAAATCGATTTCAATTTGTCAAAAGATCGAACAGACAGACACAGAGACAGAGAGACAGATGCCCTAGGTTTTTATTTTATATAGTCTTTTCCTAGACAAAGAAAAAAAAATAATTAATTTACACTTTGAAATTGTAATATTAAATATAGTTATTAGCGTAATAATAAAAAAGAAACATTGTATAGATAATTACGACCTTGGAGTCACCAATTAGCTGTAAGAAAAAGTCATGTAATCCCTTTTATATGTTATGGGGAAAAAAAACATATATTTGTATATTTTTGGCTAATAAACATATTTTTAAACTAAACTAAACTAAAGAGACAGATGCCAAGTGAAGTTGAGGAAATAGGAATAAGAATTACTGACTAATAATAACCCAAATGACAGTAACCTATGACATGCTATCCATTTTTTAATTTTAAATAACCTACCACAGTTTTGGAAACAACATTTTAAAATATAATAATGTAAATGGAAAATTATAATACAAGATATTTTTAGAAATTAATTTTACCACAGTCAGTTGCAGTTGCACGTCTCATGCATTGAAAGCATTCGCAAAATATGTATTGTAAAATAAAAATAAGTAATTATTATTAAAAAATAAAGTTTTAATTATTTTTTCAAAAAAATTTATTACATGATTTTCTAAAAACCTATTTTGAAATTTAAAACTCACTGAACAGAATGCATTCAAAAAATGTGACAGTGTAGTTAATTTTAACCCGCTGTTAGAAAAAAAATGCCGACCTCTTGTTTAGAATCTAGTGTCTAAATTCTACAACATATAATTTTAACCGAAAAGAATGCCGATAGTGTGAGTACAAAATAAAATATTTATTATTAATCAAATAATTAACTTGATTGTATATCTATAATGCTCAAATAAATTAAATAATGATCGAATGAAATAGTTTCTATGGTTTTCATTTATTTTAGAATTTTAACATTTTAAAAATTAATAATATAATTAGCAATATTGTTAATTAGGTAGATGTGAAAATAATGACATTCCATAATACAATGAAGTTATGTTGCTTATTATAAATCAATTATTAATATATTTGTCACCTCAACCACACTACTAATACCATAGGGATCTCCTAATGGACGTCAACACTATAAATAAAGGTCAATAGTCATTAATAAAGGGTTCAGTCTCTCTATGGATAATATAGATAGATTGAATGCTTAGAGACAATTGAAAGTCTTGTTGGAAATTCTCAAATCATCATTATTTGCAATTCTAATTAATTAATAATCTCATTGAAATTGAATATGATCAATCCGCTTTATCAATCAAACAAAAGCCTTAGGATTATTAAGAAAATAATTTTGTTAATTGATAATAATAATAATCTTAAAATATTTTTTGAATTGTTATTTATTCAAGTATATTTTGAAATATTAATCTGAAAATTGAGAAAATATGTAGAAGAAATATCCGTAAGATTTTAAAAAAATTGTTTTTAATAAGCTTAAAGTTATAATGAAAATAAATAAAATTTCAAGTTTATTGTGTATGGTCATTTATATATTAAGGATAACATTCAATATTTCCTTTGTATTTTGAATGTATTAAATAATATCAACAATCAAGTATATTTTTATTATTACTTTTCATTTTTGTTTCAAATTCTAATTTGAAGTAGAATTTTTTTTATAAATCTTAAATTTGTACAATTATAAAAAACATTAGTCAGAACAGCATGACAAAATAGTTTGATTGGGTCCCGAGGGGTTTTAGATTTCCTAGAAGATGATCCACCTGACAACCTTCGATTGAAATTTAAGGAAACAAGAGAATTCTAATATAACGCCTAAGGGAAGTGAGTATTAAGAGGGAATTCACAAATTAATTTATTTACCTAACATGGGCATTTAAACTGGACAAATTTCCAAATTATATCATCAATTTTCACTTAACTAAAACCATTTTCCATTGGTGAAAGTTAAAAGAAATCTGTCAATGGAGTTGAACATTACTTATAACTTACTTTATTAGTTTGCAATTGATTTAATCTGAACAGGAAACTTTAAGAATTTGATAAAAACTGGAAGATTAGAAATACTCAAGAAAAAACTTTTCTCATTCTTATTAAGCAAAACAATTAACTTTATAGAAAATCGAATTTTTGTACTTAACTAAATACTTCAGAAAAAGTTAATTTATATTTTTATATATTTTCCTATAATGATATTTTTATTTAGTTAGTTAACACTCATGACAAGTTGAAAATATCGGATTTCTTAGACAATAAATTGCAAAAACAAAAAAGTAGACTATTTGTACGGGAAGGTCAAGAAGAAATAAATGTAACAGAAAATATGCATTATAAAATTATATTCGAGATAATGTAATAGATTTGAAAAATGAACTAAAATCTTAAAAGGAAACTCTCACTTTCAGATAATTTAATTTAATCTCAAAAAAAAAACACTAATATAATTCAACGAATTTTGTATATTCAATTTTATATTATGTATGGTAAAAATATTATATTTTTTTTTTTGTTTATGTATTTGAAAACAATCCTGTAGTCTCATGGCTGAGAGTAATAAAAATAATTAATATTGAATTTCAAATGAATTATTTATTAGAAAATAAATATATATTTATAAATTTATCATTTTTTCATTGACTTTCCTCAGTTTTTGTTAATGATTACTAAATAAGGTAAGTTATTGTTTATCGTGAAACTCAACCTCAGATCCATTTCGTTTTTGTATTTTTCTTCATATTTTTTAATCTAAACAAAATATAGGTATGAGTGGAATTTAATAGTGTTTATGTTGTTGCTGATAACCGTGTTAAATTGCCGTTATTTAATCTATTAACACTGGTTGTTTACTTTAATATAATCTAAGTTAAGGGGTTTTAACAAACATCTACTTGTTGCTTTCAATGATCCCGCAACAATAAATAAAAATAAAAAATAAATAAACATTTAAAGAGTCAATGTTATTTCATAGAATTACACATTCTTTTGTGGAACCAAAATATTAAAAAAAATTTATACCTAAAATTCTGTTTAATCACTAATGTTTTAATACCATATTTATTTATTTGAGGTGTTGAGAAGGCATGTCCCTATCTCACAACAAAGGGCAAACAATAACAAATCAAGACCATAGAAATTTTAACTTTAAATGTAGTGATGGATCTAGGCTTTTGGTTGAATGATGTTATTCTAAACAAAGTTATTTTATTGAAATGACTGACAGATGAATTCTTGTGTAACTGAACTTCTTGATGACTATTCTGGACTTCCTAATAATAACAAAAAATTATGAAAAGTTTATCATAAATATAGACTTTGAAGATAAATATAGTATATACCGTACATCATTGGGGAAATATGTAAACTGCCTTCGAAACTAAGTGGTACACATTTGGTATCTCTCCAATATAGGATTGGAAGTATGGGAATTTGAGAGAATGTGTGAAATTTTACTAATTGTTTTTGCCTTTAATATATATAATAAATATTTTGATTTCCTTTTTCTTTTTTTTTCTTTTAAATTGTATAATCTTTTTTCTTACAAAAAAAAATTAATCAAATAAAATTCTATTCTATTTTTGTTTCTTTTCTAATTACATAAGCTTTTACACTTTTTGTGAATATTTCTTAATCCATTTCACCTCAATATTTTGAGAAAGACTAATGATAAAATCATTTTTCTAATGACCTCTCATAAAACAATTCTTTAGTATCCTTTTTTAAGCACTTAAAAAATCTATTAACCAAGTAAAAATGTGCAATCAACTTTGTTTAACACGCTAAAGAGATATTAAACTACTTGGAGTTTATCACTCACATGACTATTTTATTATAATTGAAAATAAGAAAATAAATAAATAGGTATTTATATTTATAATAAACAATTTTAACATAAATTTTCTTATAA
Source organism: Labia minor (assembly GCA_963082975.1). Classification (NCBI taxonomy): domain Eukaryota; kingdom Metazoa; phylum Arthropoda; class Insecta; order Dermaptera; family Spongiphoridae; genus Labia; species Labia minor. Next base: position 35,061,264 of record OY720344.1, on the reverse strand, counting down.
GAACTTATTAAACCGTAATAAAATCTAAATAAATTGAAGGAATAACATTATTTATTTATAAAAGTAATATTATTTATGAATTGCATAACCTCTATGCATCTCCAGACATAGGGTTATAAAATCGAGAAGACTTCGATGGGCAGGGCACGTGGCTAGAATCGGAGAAGAAAGAATAGCGAAAAATATATTTGTAGAGACACCGATTGGGAAACATCCCGTAGGAAGACCAAGGATGCGGGGGGTGGATAATGTAAGAAACATGTGATAGAGATCTGAGAGGATAAGAGTTAGATGGTTGTGGCTCAGGATAGGGAAATTTGGAGAAATGTGGTTGCCTGGTCTAGAACTTTCGCAGAGCCACAAAGATAGATAGAATATTATTTATCATTTAGGACAATAATAAATTTTTCTTTCAAAACTAAGTACTTTGGGCAATATTATTATTGAATCTGTTTTTTTTTTTGTAAAACAAAATTGAATAGTAAACAAAGCCAATCGTTTTCATACTCTACTTTTATTGGATTTGAAGACATGAAATTAATATTTCATTTTTTGGTTTGTTTTGCTTTCATTTCAACCAAAATTAATTAATTAATTAGGGTAAAATTTGATAAGAGTATCTTAAATCAAAACAGTAGGATTTAGGAAACCATAGTTTAGTTCAATTAAAGAAAGTATCACGTAATCATTGAAGCTAATCTGAAACAGTATTGGAGGGGCGAGGTGGGGGTGTTTCGCTGGTTTATAAATGGTATGGCAAAATTTGGTAATGATAATAATATGAATTTAATTAGTAATGGATAAGTCTTGACAAGGAATAAAGGTTGACCTTGTTTGTCGCCAGCAATATTTTTTAGAAAATATGTAAAATTAATGGAATAAGGAGGTGGATAAGGCTGATCGGACTTCTCTGAAAGGAAGACTAGAAGGTACCTGGCAAATAAATAATATAATAATAAAAATTTATCCAAATGAAAGAAATTAGATTGAAAGGGTGGTAAAGAAATAGAATAGGCAATCGAATTTTGATTTTAATTTTAAGATAAAAATATATAATTTAATTAAAGTAAAGAACAAAAAATAACAAGATATGACAAATAATTGATTGTAATGATTCATAAAAAGGGACTTTCCAGTGGTGAAAACCGAATCAATACGCTAGAAATGGCGTGTGAAAATTACCAAAAGACTCATCCGCTTGTAATGCAAATCCAAATTAGGATTTGCAGATATATGAATTAATTTTAAATCAAATCAATTTTATATATTTGATATATATAAAAACACTACAAATTTCTCCAATAGATAATGGAGGCTTAATCTTGCATAGTGGTTGGCGGATGGCGATAGAATGAGGATGAGAGTTGGATATTGTTGTCTTCAAACTTCAAAAACAAAGAGTGGGGGTCCGATTCGGTAGTGCTAACATCGGAAAATTCCTTTTGCCTACTTATTTTCTTTTTAAAAAATTACAATAATTAAGTCAGATTTTTTGATATTTTGTTTACTAAAATCTATATATTTAATACGCTAGTGTCCGTCTGTACGCAAAAAACTCCAGAGCCTAAACTACAAGGAGTAAGGTAACCAAATTTTTCTGAGGTGAAGGGTACCTCAAATGATGAAAAATAAAAAAGAAATTAGAATCTTAGGTAACTCCTGAGCTGAGCTGCGGGTGTTCCATTTTCCAGAAATATATATAAAGGAGAGCGTGTATGTATGTAATTTGTTTACTTTTTTGCTGTCATAGAAACAGATATATATATATATATATATATTTAATTAGAACCTTTCTCTCTCTCCCTCAATTTAAAATTTTAAAAAATGGAGTGTTCTAGCCAAATTAAGAAATTTAAATGCCTTATGCAACATTGATAGGTAAATGAATTGGACTGGAAGAGGAGACATATGATTAGAGAAATTGATGAAAAATCATCCGAAATGTAATTAAACAAAAAAATTCAAGAATTATGATACGGATACGACTTACATACAATTAACATACAAAATGTAGAATTTGAAAAAGTATAAATATTTAAATACTTAAGATCTCTAATCACGAAAGATAATAATATTCGAGAAGAATTTAAATCGACGTTGTAATTGAGTAACGCCTGTTATTATGCAGTAAAGGGGCTTATCTCATCAAAGAGGATCAAAATTAAAATATATAAAACAATTATTTTTCATGTTGATCGATGATAGGGTGACCATATTTCGAGAACACCAAACCGGGACAAACGGTATTTTTTAGAACTAAATTGAAAAAATTTTGAAAAAAAAATTAAGAAATGTCCTAAATATTGAAAAAACGGGACAGTAGGCTGTCCCGAAGACATTTTTGGGACAGTGCACCTAAAGACGGGACGTTTGGTCACCCTATCGATGACTCTGGGAGACGAGAGTAGATTTGGAGTATTTGTGAGATTAATATTGTTCGCAGCATTTATAGGCCAAAAGAAGATGAGGTCACAGGGGGATGGCGGAAATGGCATAACGAGAAATAATTTCCAGATATAGTTAAGGTTATAAAATCAAGAAGGCTGGGATGGGACGTGGTTGGAATTGGAGAAACTAGAAATTGGGAGAAACCGATTGGGAAACATCCGGTGGAAGACCAAGGACCAAGGTGGGTGGACAATGAAGGAAGGGACATGGGAGAGATGGGACAGGGTAGGATTTGGTTGTAGCTCAGGATAGGGACGCTTAGAGAAATGTGGATTTTGCGGCTAAGAACTTTCGAAAACTGTAGAGACACAGAGTTAGATAAATATAACATATACAATAATAATATATAATTAATTTACTGATTAAATTAAAATATATTTTACAAGAAAACAAATACATGTCTTATCAACTTATACTGATTGAAACAAAATGGATTAAAACGTTTTACATACAGACTTTCAACCAAATACTATGTATCACTCGGGGGTACAGGGGGCGGAGCCCCCGTCTAGGTGTGAAGAGCGCCGAAGGCGCTCGGAGCAGCTAGTATCTATTAATAATATATATACAATATAATTAAAAATTATAAAAGAAGGGGGTGGCAAATTTAAAATTTGCCAACAAATGTTGGAGCCATGCGCAAACAAGTAATGCATATTTTATAAAGTAAATAGAAATAAATAATATAAATGTCATGAATTTACAAAAATAACATTACCTCATTTAAATTCAATTCAGCCATTAGGGTCTTTAAAGATTATTATCATACTTACATGATTTTGCTTCTGTAGTTAAAAAAAATACACTTAATAGAGATGCCTTTTTGTTTTTACTTTAAATCAAAGCAATAAATCACCTGTAAAGCTATCATAGTTTGACTAATTTATTTTATGTTAGAGTTTATTTCTAAATGTTTAATCTATATAAAGAATGATACTCAAATCTTAGGAAGACTTACATTAGTCTTTATCCAAAAATATGCTACTAAAGGGACCTAAAATTAGTTTTTCCTTTTTTGAAAATCTCTATTTTTAATTAATTTATTTTCTAATATTGATAATAGTTAGCATAATTACATTTTAAACAAACAAATTTACAATATAAAAAAGTAAAGAAATTCTCACAAAATTAAGTTTAGTCAAGTTTATTAAAGGTTCTTAAATTGATTAAAATATAAAACACAATTTTCATGCTATCCTAAAAAAAAAATTATTAATATTTCAAAACGATTAATTTCGATCGAAAAAGATGATAAATTTGAACAAATATGTGAGTATATCGCAAAATAATTTCCAATCCAATTCGGTTTTGATAAGATTCAATTTCAATTTGGATAACGGAAAAATATTAATCTCTGTTATTGAGTCCATTATTGGAAAAATTCAACTCCGTTCAAGTGAAAATTGCATTTAGTACGATTTTGATTTTCTCTACGGATTGGAAATAAAAACAAACGACCTTTGAAAATCAATCATTAGCCCGAATCAACTGTGATTAAAGCTGTTTGGCAAACTTCCGTAACAACATCCACCAACGACATAATGATTAAAGCGGATCTGCTCTATAAATTGAACAAAGAAGAATAGAATTTTCGAATTATTTTTTTATTTAGAAAAGAACAGAGAATATTTATATTAAAAGAAATTCATATACTTGAATCGATATAATTGAATTTTGAAAGACTCGGTGATTCTTTGAATCTTCCAAAAAACATCTTTTTCTATTCTAACTTTCTTTGAAAATGAAGTAACCCTAAGAGTTTCTTATATATCAATATAATTAAAAGATGAATCTTATTCAAGTTCAAAAGGAAGAACAGTTTGAAAATTAAATAACTTATCTTATGAATTGGAAGATTGGTTGGTAACTGGAAGGAGGTTTCTTTGAATAGATTAAACTTGCAATCCTTCGAAAACAAAAACGGAATAGAAATCGCTCTTGAATTCAATTTGCGAAAATTAATCAAATAAATTTAATTCATAATAATTTCTATTATTCTTTAAGAAAAATGTTGATTGTTAGAAACTATTCTTAATTTAGAGGAAAAATGATTTTTTTTTTAAATTAAATTTGGAATAACTTCTACTCTACTGGAATTTGTGAGAAATTGAATCTCCACTAATATAAACAATTTATATTTAATAATGTTGCATTTGGAATGAGTTCTCCATAGATAATTAATTAAAAAATATTTCTAATGTCATTGGTTGCTATCAGAAATTTATAAATATTTATTTTATTTATAGAAATAGTAATCAGGTAAAATTAAAATAGATTATTTCATTGTAAAATGAAATATCAACTAGTTTTATATTATGTTTTATATAAATAGGTTACATATACATATTGACATTTAATATTTTAAATGTTCTCATAATATCTGAAAAAATAACAAACTTCGCAGGCTAACAATCTATCTATCTCTGACAATATTTAATTAATATATTCAGTATTATTTCATAAAAACTGATACATAGATTATATAACTATTGTGCACATGAAACCACATATCCTTGATTAGCAACCGAAACGTTGTCATTTAGGTGGAAACGAAGAAAGATTTTTATTATTTACTATCTTCACTTTAACTTACGGTCGATTTTTAGTCTTTAAGAAAGAATTATTAAATATAAAAAAAAAAAAACAGAAACAAATATAAGTATAAAAATATTTTTAATACTTGAGTTAAAAAGCAAAATTAAATAGCATTATATATTATAATAGTAATCAACTAATAATCTTATGATTCCTTTTGAAAGTGTCTAATTTTTATAAAAATAACATCGATGATTGCTTTCCATATTAACTATCAATTCTACAATTTCAATATAATTAAGTTTTATAACTATTCGGTTTCCTACAAGACCTACCTTGTATTCCCTTTAATTAACTTTTTAGGCTAAGAAAGCCGCTATGCTAAGATATACTATCAACTCCGAAACATTATTATTATTATTTTTATTTTACTTTTAATTTGTACATACATGAGATTTTAATTTAAGTAATTTATAATAAAATGTTAATGTTAATGTATCATATAAAATGAAAAAAAAACATAATAATTATAATTAATTTTTCCATTAAGAAATTACATTTAAGTTGAGTTCCCTTATGAAAAATTACATTATCTTTTAAAAATACGAAATAAATTGGCAACAATGAAATGATTGAATTTTCTCAAAAACTAATATTATTTTTGAATTCAAATCATATTTTTTAAATGGTTTTGAATAGTTGTGTGTGAATTTATGAACAGAAATAAAACACTTTATTAACAAAAGGAAATAGAAATATCCGAATATAAATTATGGTTTTCGTCAACCCCATTCGGCATCAGAACAAAATTTATTAAACTAATTTCGCCACTGTTTTTTCAAATAGAGTTTCATGACCATATATATCGCTAAACGTTTTAATATTTTTTAAAAAGTCCTTTTAGGAAATAATAAAGGTACTGATGACGAGATTGTATGCCTTTGCTCTTCAAGTAAAAATTATTCATTCATTATCAAATTTGATTTTTAAGTTAGCCTAAATTCACAATAACAAAACGTTATATACCTATATATAATTATAACATGTCATTAAAATCACCTAAAACCATCTACATCCCCATATTTTTTATTTCCCACATCATAATAAATAAGATGTAATAACCTAAAAAAAAATTAATATTCATACACACTTGAAAATTCAAAAATTTATATAAGGATTATTATACATAATCAATAGAAATCCTACTAGAAAATATTGTATTTGAAAATAGAAGCTCATTATTTCACAAAAAGAATATTTTTTTGGATCGCTGAAAATCTAGAAGAGGGATAAAAAAGAGCTTACACGGTAAAAAATATTGGCTCAATTCGTTCTAACTTGCTTGTGATTACCTTTTTAGGGACGGAATAATTATCTTCTACCCAAAAAGAATTTGCTGACATGTTCCAGAATAACAAGAAATTTTATGACCTTTACCTTATTATCTAATTTAAAATAGAATTGATTATAAGTTTATATAAAATATATTGAAAATATTTTCTTGTTTAGGAAATTGTTACTATTTCCTTCCACAAAATACACAGTCCTTTCAATTTCGATGATCCAAATGGAATACAACAAAACCAATATCATCGACTGTTGACTTAAAAAAATAAAAATAGCAAAATCATATTTTGGTCCATACGCCACGCAATATGTTTGATCAATATTTTGATATAAAGATATCAAGTCAACGAGGGCAGTTTGTAAAAGAGAAACTGATCGATGAATAGGAAAAACTATTGATGGCTAGAATATAATATTTTTTTAGAGAGATCCCAATTTCAATTTATTTCACTTTTGAAAAATATATTACATGTTATTACTATATATATACACGAGATAAAATAATATTAAAGCTTGAAGGTATGTATCTTTTTCATTTTAGAGATTGCTTTGGTTACTCTAAATGAAACTAATCCAAGCAGCATCTGCGACTAGTTGTCTTCATTAAAGAATAAAAGTTTTAATAAGAAAATAACCAATGGCTTAGTGAAGTTCTATTGAAGTTTTATGAATAAGTTTGTCTTAGTCTTTAGAAGAAAATCTCGATTAAAAATTTCCAGGTCAACAGATTAATAAAAAATAAGTAAAATATTAGAAAAGACCTATCCATCCCAAATGGATTATTTAGAATGAATTAAATTAATTAAAGATAATGATTTTCTCCACGTTTCCACCATTATATAAAAATACCAAGAAAATATATTGTTAATTTATCATCTATTGATTTAATTATCTCTTCACATAAATTGCAAATAAATTGAATTGTTAAGAAAATTTTAAATTTTTAAATTTGCTTTATGGCTTACTAATTTCATTCCTAAATTTTTGTTTGTGATATTTTTATTTAATTTTATTTTAATTTGTTATAAATGTTTTTTATAAGAATAATAATTATTTAATTATGTTCAATTTATATAATAACTAAACACAAATTGCATTATTATAGCGTATATTTTGTACGATTTAAGAACTGATAATAAAAAAATTTCACAAAATAATTGATAAAATAAAATAATAAAATATATATGATTCCAATTTATTAAGAAAATAAATAAAAATAATAGATAAATAAAATATATAAGTTCCTTCAAGGATCCATTATTAGATTATTACTCTCTCATTCAATTAATAAAAAATAATAATAAAAAAATATAATACTTATAAAAGTCCAGTGCCCGTCAAAATTTGTACTCTCGATCCTAAATAAAAATTATAGTTTGATATTTAAAATTCAAATAGTAGGTTAAAATAATAAAGAATACTCGTTTTATATTTTCTAAAATTTATATTTTAAATTGAAATTCGAAATACAGCTAATTTATACTGATTAGTATATGTAAGTAATAATAAATAAGTATATAAATATATAGAATAAGAAGGGATTTCATATTTATTTTTAATTTTTTAAACTCTTTAGCATATAAGAAAAAATAGTTCTATAAATTAATAAATTAAAGACCGTCATTAAAAGTTTATAAACGAAAGCCATTTAAATTACTAAATAGCTCAATCATAAAAAATCGTTGCCAAGCCCCGGGGGTAACAAGAGTTTATTTTATGAGAATAAAAATAATTAACTTGGGATAGGATTTAATTTTTATTAAAAAATCTACTTTTAAATTTTTTCCTTAATATGAATTTATTTAGACACCAAACAAAAAAAAATTTTCTATAAATATTTGTATTTTGATAAAATTAAAATTGGAAAGTAATATGTTATTGAATTTAAAAATTGGAAGTGAGTAGTTATAGTATTATATATTAAATAAAGAAATTAATTATTTATATAAATAAATAATATTATATACATAGATATATGTATATCTATGTTTATTTAAATTTATACATATTAGATTATAATTTGAATAATTAATAATAAGATATATTAGTACAATGTGAGTAATGTTTTATTTTCTTTAAAATGAAAATAGCAGGGTCAAAATATTTAAATATAAGAACTGGAATAAAATTTCAAAAAACAGATAATTAAAATAACTAGCTGCTCCGAGCGCCTTCGGCGCTCTTCACACCTAGACGGGGGCTCCCCGAGTGATACATAGTATTTGGTTGAAAGTCTGTATGTAAAACGTTTTCATCCATTTTGTTTCAATCAGTATAAGTAGATAAGACATATATTTGTTTTCTTGGAAAATATATTTTAATTTAATCAGTAAATTAATTATATATTATTATTGTATATGTTATATTTATCTAACTCTGTGTCTCTACAGTTTTCGAAAGTTCTTAGCCGCAGCATCCACATTTCTCTAACCGTCCCTATCCTGAGCTACAACCAAATCCTACCCTGTCGATTTAAATTCTTCTCGAATATTATTATCCTTCGTGATTAGAGATCTTAAGATTTAAATATTTATACTTTTTCAAATTCTACATTTTGTACGTTAATTGAATGTAAGTCGTATCCTTATCATAATTCTTGAATTTTTTTGTTTAATTACATTTCGGTTGATTTTTCCCCAATTCCTATAATCACATGTCTCCTCTTCCAGTCCAATTCATTTACCTATCAATGTTGCATAAGGCATTTAAATTTCTTAATTTAGCTAGAACACTCCATTTTTAAAAATTTTAAATAGAGGGAGAGAGAGAGGTTCTAATTATATATATATATCTGTTTCTATGACAGCAAAAAAGTAAACAAATTACATACATACAAACACTTTCCTTTATATATATTTCTGGAAAATGGAACACCCGCAGCTCAACTCAGGAGTTACCTAAGATTCTAATTTCTTTTTTATTTTTCATCATTTGAGGTACCCTTCACCTCAGAAAAATTTGGTTACCTTACTCCTTGTAGTTTAGGCTCTGGAGTTTTTTGCGTACAGACGGACACTATCGTATTAAATATATAGATATGTACTTATAAATATATACTATATATATATTTTAATTTGAATATAAAGAAAGAAATTAATTATTCATATAAATAAATAATAATGTATTGTTTATAATTATACCTATCTATAGGTATAAACAAAATTTTAAAATTAATAAATTTTTCATATACCTACATATATAAGTAAAACTATAATCTAAAATTTGTTATCATTTAATTAATTTTTACATTTAAAACTAATGACATCTTAATATTGGTAATTCTAGTTTATTTAATTTTTTATTTATTCTCATTTGAAAATATATTTCTCTTGTGAATTTATTTCTAAATTTATTTACTATCTTTTTAAAAATCCGTGATTTTCAAAGCTTTGCGCCTTCCCTAAAAAAACATGATTTTATACGAATAGATAGTTGGGGTGATTTATTTTAATAAATTTACTTAAATTAGCGGCTAATATAATTAATGTAATAATTCTAAAATATAAATTGGGTAACAAGAAAATTACATTAGATTAGTGCACGCGTACTCTAGGGAAGTCAACATTGCAATTGTCATTACATGAGTATATAAGAATTAAAACAAATAAATAAAATAAGTTAACAATACAATTTGTTTTATTTAATAATTTCCACATATATAGTCATTAAATCATTTTTATTAATATGATAATTATGGATAATAGAAATAATTGCATTTTCAATAAAAGAAAAAGAATAACACTTATATTGTACACTCCCGGGGGAAAAATCGCAACTATTTAATTTTATTCAATAATATATTTTTTCAACATATTTTAAACTTTAAGATCATATAAACATATGAACATTTTAAATGACTTTATAAACAAAGTGTATCTAAATTTTATTATTATAATATAAGGCTGTATCAAATGAAAACATTAAAAGTACTATAAATGATTTATTTTGACAACTAGTAAGTAAAACTAACACATATCACTTTTCGACATAGTCTCCTTGCAGTGTTATGCAAGAGTTCCACCGCTTTGGAAGCGCATGAATACCACGTTTGAAGAATTCTTTTGGTCGCGTCTGTAACCATTCGTGCACCGCGGTTTTCACTTTTTCATCACTTTCGAAATGCTTGCCATCCAATGCCCATGTAATGCTCCAAAATTACTCCGTTTACATCCCAAAAGAAAGTCAGTATGACTTTTACTGCTGATCTTTCTGAGTTCGGAATTTTTTTGGTTTTGGAGATGAGCTATGGCGCCATTCCTTGATTGCTCGTTTTGTTTCTGGTTGATGATAATGAACCCAGGTTTCATCCCATGTAACAATTCATGTCTAAAAATGAATCACCTTCGGCGTTGAAAAGACGCACTTTATAGTACTTTAAGGTTTTCATTTGATACACCCTCGTAAAATAATATTTTGTTAATATTAGTCGAAAAATAAAATTTTTTCAAATTTTGTTCTTTTCTATATTTATTATTTATAAAATAAGATAATGTAGTTAGTCGAATATTAATATTAATATTTTACTTCTTAATCTAGTGTTGTTTTAAAAGGAATTTCATTCTGTAAACATGCATTTGAACCGTGAAGATGTTGGTAGAGCAATTGGACTAATCTAGATGGCTGTTGTTTAGGTTATGTAAATGTTTTGACAATTCAAGGAAAAGGTTCATTCAGTGAAACTGCTTCTTTTTGCAGGAGACTTGGATCAAGACGAAAAAAGGTCAACAACAAATGCGTGATCGTCATACAACCGCAGAAGGAGCTAGAAATATGTTCGAGCAAGCCACCGGAAACAATATAAGTGAAAGAACAGTCATGAGAAGGTTAAAATCTCCTCTTGTAATCACCAGCACCTTGCTAACGGTAGAACACCGTTCATCGCGCCTTTAATTCTCTCGTCATTTGATAATGGATCAATGGTAGTCAGTAGTCTATTTCTGATGAGTATATATTTAGCTTTAAATCACCCGATGGAATCGAAAGAATATGGAGGAAATGAGGAGAAAGGTATTCCTTAAGCAATTTCTTTTCAAGAACAGTATTTAATGGAGGTTCTGTAAGAGTATGGGGAGGAATCAGCCTAGAGGGTAAAACAGAACTTGTTTTCATTGAGGAAGGGTCACTTATTGGTACATAGCTAAGGTTCTGGAAAATCATGTAGTCCCTTATGGTCCCTTTATTGAATGCATGATTGCCTGAAACTTCTACAGTTTCTAAGGGATTCACTTTTCAATATGATTGATATTTATTGTTGAAAACCGAGAAGATTAAAATATTAATATAAATATCAAACATCACCAAGAGTTCGTAAAAATGTAAAATATAATATTTAATGAGATTGAATAAAAAACAATAAATGTATAGACAATAAAACAAACTATGTCTAAAATTGAAGAAAATGGCGCTACAGAGAGAGAGAGGGTACAGTCGAAATTGGGAAGCTACTTGATAAAAAGTAGCGCCTCCGATCAAGAAAATCGAGATAAAGGTTGAAAGGACCCGTTCTACTAATCATAGAACACATAATTAATAAAAATATATTAGATTATAATAATTTAAAATAAGATAACAAAATACGTACTTTTTATAATATAATAAAACAATACCTCCCTTACTATTGTCGGTCGGTAAAAAATCAATCTTTTAATAATTTTAAAAATATGATTTAGAAAGAAATAAGATTAAGAATTTTATTTTATTTTTAACTGACAAAAGACCAATTCACTGTATTTTTTTAATTTACTTACTCAATACGTAACAATAAAAGATATGGCGAATTCCATTTCCTTTTTATTTTGATTATCTGACCCACACTTCGATTCAAAGAATATCTCTTTCTCTTTCGTTCCACTCGTATAAAACCGTTTTTAAGAGCCATTATTTGTTAGATCATAATTTAATATATTGATCAGTTTGAACTCATATCTTAAAGACATTGATGAAGAATTGTTATATTATACTCCTATATATTAAATATATTTATTAAAGAAAAATGGTGATAGTGCGTCTTCTTGTTTTAACCCATTACGAATTTCGAAAATTTCGGACAATTAATTCATGCATCTTAATCTTCCTTTAATACCTCCAAGACAAATTGGAATCAATAGACTTCAAAAAATCAAGAAGGTTGCGATGGGCAGGAGACATAGCAAGATTCGGTGATGATAAACTTGGAAAAATATATTGGTGAAGAGACCAAGGACGCTGAGGGCGGACAATGTAAGAAGGAAAAGAGCTGGGAGAGGGTAGGAATTGGATGGTTATAGCTCTGGATAGGGATACTTGGAGAAATGTGGTTGCTGCGGTCAAGAACTTTCGTGTTCCGTAGAACCACAGAGATAGATAGATAGAAATATTTTCAGTATCAATAAAAATAATTATCTCAATTAAATTCTGAAATTATTCTTTAAAATATATAACGATAAGAAAGATATTTTAATAGAGTAAAAAATAATCAATGACAAAATTAACCAAGGTTATTAAATACTAGAGGAAACCAGCCAAAATCGGACCCCCCTTTTGTTTTTAATTTTTTTTAAATATAAAACTACTACATATTCAGGCTTTGTGTTACTAAATATTTGCCTTATATTGTTTTCCACTATATACTGTACAATTTTCGTTTGTTTCGTAAAAATTAGTCGGTTAAAAAAATATTTAGTAAAACTTTCCAGTTTTACAAAATAAAAATTACCCAGGGGTCCGCTTTAGGCAGGGGGTCCGGATTTGGCTGGTTTATTCTACGTATTAATCAATCATAAAAACAATTTTGATTTAAAAATTAGAGTTCCACATTAAAAAAAAATTAATAGAATAATTCAGTAAATTAAAAAAATATATCATTTATGTAATTTTAATTAACTCCATTATAAAGGTAAGCTTAAACGATTAAATATAATAGAATTCGCTTCATATTTGTCTTTCTATAAAAAACGTGTTTTGATATAAATATATAAAATTAAATAAATATTTTTTGAATAAATTAAATATTATCCTTAAATCATTTTTATCGATTACCTTTTAATTTGCAAAAATAAAATAGAGGTCTAAATTGAGATAATTTCAGAAAAAATCTTTTAAATCTTAATTTCAGTTTTTTTTACTATCTCGCCAGAGATAGTATTGCGATCACGAAGATTTTGATGTTTTTATACGTTTTGAAGGTTCCTGAATCATTTTCACTAAGGTTGAGAAAAATGTCTGTGTGTGTGTGTGTGTATGTAAACAAGATTACGCAAAAACGGTTTGAGCTAGAATCATGAAATTTGGTACATGGGCATTATTCATAATTCGTAGTTTTCTATCAACTTTTGAGAAATGTAGCTCAACTAGAAGAGGGTCATTACCTACAACGTTTTGATTTTTTTTCATCTAAAGTGACGGTAAAAATAAAGATATATGTTTGATAATTTTTCACATGATTAAAAATTGTATAAAACTGCTATATATAAAATTTCAGCTTGATTGAATCACTGAAAGTACCAGAATTAATTTTTTAACATTGGAAATCTTGACGTAGTGCCATCTAAGAGCCAAACATGCGCTGGTTTAATAAATATTATTTATTAATTTTAATTTATAATTTATAATTAATTAAATTTAATTTAAATATAATATAAGTGTTAATTAATCCAATTCAAATTGCGAGATAGTCAAGTGGAGAAACTCCAGCTAATTTAAGTAAATAAAATTTATATACGCTATCTAAAATTAAGAATAACAATATTTCCTTTTTACAAATGATCCTCATAGAATCATTTATTTTTAAGGACAATTTAACAAATAAATAAAATTTTCGTTGATTATAGTTCAGGGTCATATTGGATCGCTTGTTTTGTATTCTATTGTCCTAATAAAATTTTATTATATATCTTGAAATATTGTAATGGCTTTAATAAAACCAATGAATAATTGTCTGGGATGCCTATAATTCATTCATTCTCTGGATCAACCATCAAAATTAATTGATCATGATAATATTTGTTATTATGACATTATTCTAATTTAGTCTGACATTATATTTGATAAAATTGGGTGTATATTTAGAGAGGATAGATTGACAGAGAGAAGAGAATGAGAATAAAAATGGATTGACTTAATAATTTAGTTTTTGTTAATTATAACAAATAGATCAAAAAGGAAGATCACAAATCTTTTTTATACTGGCTCCGTTCATTAGGCAGTATAATAAAATAAAATATGTGTGTATTCTCTTTTACAATAAATACTTCTTTTTTTGATCTTTTTTTGTAGAATATCATGTAAATAAGTAATATTTAATTAGCGTAAATTTTATACATTATTAATTTTTAAAAACTAGAATTTTTTTTTCTATATCTTTATTATTATCAGTAAAATATTACGAAAGAAAATTTTACCATTGAAAAGAATTAATTCATTTCATGTTTTAATTAAATTAAAACATTTGTCACTTAAATCATTTATCGTTGTAGGTTGTAGGTAAAATTAAAATTTCTAATTTATATTATATGGGATTAGAATATTAAAATACTAATATAAGATAACTTGAATTTCTCAAATCTAAGTTCAAGTTTTATCTACTCTTAAATATTGAAAATGGTTTTGTTTATTTGAATTTAACTTATTCCATAATAATAATTATATATATATAACTAGGATGAACAAACGTCCCGTTTTTAGGTGCTCTGTCCCGGCGTCCCGAAAAATGTCTTCGGGACAGCCTATTGTCCAGTTTTTTAAATATTTAGGACATTTTCTACTATTTTTCAAAATTTTTTCAATTTGATTCTAAAAAAAAAAATGTTGGCAGTCGTGGGATATTTTTGTATTCAGAAAACATTAAAAATAATATATTCTGTTTTTTAACCTTTCACTTTCAAATAGAAAAGAAGAAATTTTCAAATATATAGAAAGAATAAATAAAAATTAAGTTAAATATGATCTAAATATTTTATTAAGTTAATTAAAATGAGAACTTTTAGAATAAATTATTTAATTGAATTGATATTTAAATATTAGAATTTAAAATAAAAAGTGAAATATTATAATAGTTCTTTGATTGGGAATCGCTATGATAATTCATTGTATAAAATGATTCCGCTATGGCAGGGGTCGGCAGACTTAACAATTAGATGAGCCAAATATCAAGTTCATATATTTTCTTCTCATACCTTCAGAGAGCCGCAACTTAAACTTAAATGTTTCAGAGCATCGCAAAATCATCCGACCTTTTTTTTAGAACCATTCAAAAAAATTGAGTTTTCAGGCATTGAGTGAATTGTAAGAAGAGCCAGATAATTCTGTGCCAAGAGCCGCGGTCTGATGGCCCCTGTGCTAGGGCCAGTGAGCCACGAGATGCTCTTGAATGAACAACACGGAGAATTATATAAACTTTAAAAAATTAATTTCTGCGCCCAACGTTTTTCGTTGAATATGAAGCAATTCATCCATAAACTTTGTCAGGCTTATAGAAAAATTATTTTCTTTTTAGTCCATTGGAAAAACGTTATTTTATAAATTTTTTTTATATTATATTTATATTATAGATTCTATATAATTCTCTAGTTCTATTGTATTGTTGAAAATTATAAATTTCTATTCATTAATGTATGCATCATATATCTGCATAAAGTAATTAAATCAAATTTTATTTTAAATAATTAATAGGCATATATCATATCAATTAATTGTTAATATTTGTTTTGATTAAAGATGAAGGAAAATCGAATACGGATACAATCGATTAGACAAACAAACATCAATGATTTTGTTTTAATTTCTGTATTTGTTTATAATTGATTTAATATCATTTGGACAAGCTTGAGAATAGATTGATCAAACAATTATTAAAATTATTTAGTTTTTAGATAATATATGTTTATATTTTGAATTCAATTCATTCTCTCTCTCTTGATAATAAATATAACTACAAGCAGATGTAATTTGAGACTACATTGAAATTCATAACAAAGTTAAGATATAGGACAATAAGACATAAAAATACAATATTTTATTTTTTATTTTTAGAAAAAAAGAATAACTTGAAGGGATGAAATTATTCGAATTTTTTTTAACTTTCTGTCATTCATTTATGAATTTGATTTAAGTACATACCTTTTTTAATTTTATTCATTTAAATTTTATTTAATTTTTTTTTAAATTTATTTTGAGTATCAGGATTTAAGATTTTTTTCCCTCATATGATAATGTCTATTTTTTTAGTCATATCAGAAGAGGTTTCACACAGATAAGGTTTTGGGTCTCGATTTGATATTAATTTGTTCCGTTTATATTAAATTTGAGAAATATTCTATATCTTATTATATTTATTATATGTATCAATTATTTTTAGATAACTATAAGGAGAGCTAGGACAAGACTAACATAATTTTGAATTAGTTATATTTATTTGTTTTTTTTCAAATATTTTTTGTTTTTGTTATTTTGTAATGAACTATGTAACTATATTTTTAATATTTGTAATAATAAAACCGTATTTTATTTTTCAAAGGTCATATTTATTTATATATTTATATTTTATTTCATTTTTAAATATTTTTTTCCCCTGTTTTCCTTTTTGGAACTCCAATGATTAGACGAGCGATTTGTCAAAATTAATTATTCTCCTTACAATATAACAATCAGCTAATATACTGATCTACCTATATTTAGAACAAAATGAAACAAGAATAAATGTTTATTATTTATTACAGGGAAAATTAAGAATCAATTCAGGGATACCCATATTTGTATTTAGTATATATATATATATTAGTTTTTAAATTAAATATTTCCAATATATGTAAAGCACCTGTAGTTTTCATATATTAATTTAGACTAATCGGATTAGATTTTCTATTTATAAACTTTCAAATTTAACTACTTACTGTTTACTAAGTAGTTTATCTATCAAATCAGATTATCAAAAATTGTTAATAAATTATAAATTATATTAAATTATAAATATAAAAATTGTTGAGTATTATTCACATTTCAGAATACTTTTTTCTTTTTTTAATTTATTTTATTAACATTAAATAAAAAATAAAAAAATAATCTAATATCCATTTAAGAAGTATTTCGGGGAGTCTATCAGTTAAAGTCGAAAGATAGAGAACTTTTATAGAGAAATTTTATTATATGAGTAAAGTCACCTGGTGCATATTATTTTCCAATTGTAAGATTGTTAGCTCTATTAATCACCATATTTCTTATTTTGATTATAAGAACAAACAGAAAATGATGAATGAGAAAACAAATGACCCTTGAATTTTTTATGGAGTTAAATTTATAGTTAAAATATAAATATTAATTATAAATATATTTGATGTTTCTATATATAATTAATAATAACGTTTGTTAATTGAATAAATTTAATAGATCTGTAACAATAAAGTTTTGAAAAAAAAAACAATTTGATAAATAAAAAAATAAATTAAATGACATAAATAAAGTTTGTATAATTTATGAACAGTAGAAAATAATTAGCCAATACGGAATGGACCGTGGTAATTTGAATAACAGAAAAGTTGATGGTATTCTCAAGCGCAGTATCTATATTTTCTGTCTAGCTTGAAGGGTCCTATCGATTTGTGATGTTCAAAGGGTCGTCCCTCTTGAGGCTCATTGACAAGTTAATGGCGCTATTCATACACCTCACCATTTAAATGTGCAAGAAGACAAAATGTGTTTCCATGATCTGCTCGGTGCTTGAAGAATGTTTCCTCCCATTTCATTAACGGAAATTCAAGCGAATTCATTCATTCTCAATTGGATTGCCCAAATGATAAGATTGAATGTTGGCCAGAGAGTCTTTGGGGGGTGATGTGGCGGAGGGAGGGTATGAAATGAGATTACCAATTCAGTTGTAATCGAAAATATGTTTCCATTCAAATTTCAATGAAACGATTTTCTCTTTGAAATTAATGAAAGAATTTATAAACATAGCTCGTGAACTGCAATATATAATTCAACAAGTTTATCATTTGAATAAAATAAATTATTTAAATTTATAAATATATATTGAACCACAGAAACTATTATTAGCATATAGGTTATCATCATATAAATGATTTCATCTATATGCTAAAATTTATATTATCTGCCTAAGGCTCTTGAAAGGTTTGTCAATTGTCTTGTTAAATTGGTTGTTTATATTTTTTTAATTATCTTAAATTACTAAATAGATTGACATTTTGATTATCGATATACATTAATACAGTGGTTTCCAACCTTTCTGAACCGGCCCCCCTTAATATTTGTAATAATCTAATTTCATAAATACTCATATAATTGAAATAAGTTGACCTGTGGCCAGGTCCGAACCGACCGACGGTTTGAAATAGATTAATTTCCAGCTACAGAAATTATTTCAAATAATTTTAATATATCTATTAATGTAATAAAAAACAGATATGGATAGAACATAAATATTTTTAATTTTATTTTATTTATAATATATATGTAAGACCAGGCTGTGACGTCATGAATGGCTGGATGACGTCATATAATTTTAAATTAAGAAAAAAACTAATAAAGATGATTTTTCTCGAGAATAAAACCACCACAAAGTGCATGTTTCGTGGTGATATGTAAAAAATCTCCTCATGTGAAATTTGGTGCGAAAATAACCCTTCCCTTCTTATCGTCGATCGCTAATACTACCACTTCCGGTTTCCGGATTTGCATCAAAAGTTGATCAATTCATTCCACTGATGCATTAAGTAAATATACCAAATTTCATCAAAATCCGTTCAGCCGTTCAGGCTGTACACATCTATACGGACGGACGGACAGACAGACGGACAGACGGACGGACAGACATCATGCTAAAAATACTTTTTTCTGTTAAGAAAATGCATGATTCGTGGAGATATGTAAAAATCTCCACATGTGAAATTTGGTGTGAAAACAATACCTCCCTTACTATCGTCGGTCGGTAAAAAATAGAAAAAAAATCGAAAATGTTTAAGAGCCTGATCGCAAAAACATTTTATCCTTTTTTTAGGACCATATTGAAAAAATTGGAAAAAATCTAAAAAATGCGGGTACTTGAAATGGCTTTGTGGGCTCCAGGTTGCCGACCCCTGTTATGGATTATTATAGATTTTAGAAAGAGAATTGGTTCTAATACATTCGCGCCCCTTACAACAGTCTCGCGTTAACCTGGTTGGAAAACACTGCATTAATAATTTGAGAATTCGATGGAATATCTTTCAAATTTATTAATTAATTGAAAAAAATAAATTTAGTTAAAATATTAGGTTTAGTAGAAACTCATTCTCATTAATAAAAGTATTATTTATATTTAAAATGTTTAAAAAGTAATAATAATTTGTTGATAGCGAAATAAATTATATTTTAATATAATCATTTGTTTTGATAATTGGTTCCGCATGGAACCTAAATTCAAATTAATTTGAATTACCGCCCTCTGACTATGTTTATATATTAATTAAATTAAGTAATTATAAATGTTATATATTAATTAAATTAAGTAATTATAAATGTTAATGTTAGGTAATTATATAATTTATATTAATATTTTTATGTTATTTTCAATTATTATTTTAAGCCTTTTGTTTTAATTTAAATAAATTAATAAGTTTGACCACCTCCCTCCCTTACCACCCCTAATGAGTGACATTCCCTCTCATACATATCATCATATAAAAAAGGGACGGCACCCTCTGAAGCTGCTTCTTGTTGTTCTGCCTCGACGCTGCTACAGAGTCTTAAGCTGCCGGTCCTGTGCTTCCGAGTTTGTTCCGAGAGGGCAAACCTATTGGTTCCTGAGGGGGACCACTTCTGCCACGTTGGATCCGTTGGGGTCCAGTTATTCAGTTGGAAATTCGAAGGGTTTCCAAAGCCAATTGATATCTGGATCAATTGGCAATCAATCTGCAGCAGGGCGATCATCCAAGACACGCGAGTCGGCGAATTCCCTTTCCCAATTCCCGTGGTCAAAAATCAGATAAGTCAACTTATATCCTCCCCTTTGAATTATATTAAATTTTAGATTTAAGTTGTTAAATATAATTAATCTTTTATTATTATGCTAAATTGATTTTAATTAAAATATTGTAAAATTTGATTACAGTTTTTATTTAACGATCTTTTATCCATCCCTAATCTTTAATATCTTAAAAAGACCTTTTTATACAGTCCACCCAATTTTCAAGGAACGATAGAAGTGATGAGGTATCTATCGTATTTTTATTAATCCCTCTTTTTAGCCCTTCGAGCAAAATTAATAGATATTAAGGATTCATCCCATTTAATTTTATATTTCTATCTTAAGGTTCTTGCGCTTAAATTGGATTTTAAACTTTATATATTTGTCAATTTTTTACTGAAAATATTTTTTCTTTTAGTAATGTCTACATCTTCTTGTTTATAGACAAAATGTGTTTAAAATTTAATCAATTCAAATATATTTTCTAGTTGATAATGACTTCCATAAAATGATTTAATAGAAATTTTTTAAGTCTATATATAGATTATCAAAGGACGTAAAATTTCAATAATATTGCAACTAACATTTTAATCTTTAGAAATAATAATAATATATAAAACAAATTTTAATCCTTTTTTTATGAAAATTCTAAAAATCATAGTTATATATTATAATGTACTTATTATTTAAGGTAAATTTCTAGAATAATTCAAATCGATGTTGCATTCAGGTAACGCCTGTTATCAAGAAGTAAAGGGACTTATCTCGTCAAAATTTTTATCAAAGGGGATCAAAATTAAAATATATAAAACAATTATTTGACCTATTTTATTATATGGGTTTGATGCTTGGTCTATGACCCTGAGAGACGAGAGTAGATTTCGAGTATTTGAGAATAGAATTCTTCTCAGCATTTATGGACCAAAGAAAGATGAGGTAACTGGGAAATCGCGGAGACTGCATAACGAGGAATTGCATTTATGAATCTTCAGATTTAGTGGTTATAAAATCAAGAAGGCTGCGATGGGCAGGGCACGTAGCTAGAATCGGAGAGGAAAGAATAGTTAAAAATATATTGGTGAGGAGACCTATTGGGAAAGAGAGAGAGATTTTACTTAAAAACTGTAATCATCGATTTTAAAGCAAAATATAAATTGAGCAGGACAATAAGTCCGTGACTTTTTGAATTTCCCATCTCTTAAATGAAATGGCAATACTGCTCCTGTCAGTAGGCAACTATCAGCTGAACCGTGTCGAAATTTGAACCAGGTGGGTCTTATAGTTTTTGTTTAACATCCATTAATAACAGACTACCTCGTGATTTGAGAAGAAAATGGGAAAAAGTGAATTTCTGTGAAAATCCATGAATTTGGATAAGAATTGCTCCTTCATCCACCCCCTATTCTCGAGATTTAGTCCCTAGTGACTATCCTTTTTCCAAACCTTTAGAAATGACTCGGCGGACTGAGATTCGACTCCAACGATGAAATCATCTCACAAACAAATACCTATTTTGATGTCTTCGACAAATCTTATTTTTTGAAAGGGTTAAAATGTTGGAGAAACGTTGGACGAAGTGTATAAAGCTCCAAGGAGACTACATTGAAAAATAAAATAATTTTTTATACCAAAACTTTTATCATTCAAAAAGTCACTGACTTATTAACCTGTCCTCGTACCTACGTTTCTTTGTGTGAATAGACTAAAATATTAATAATATTCTGTGAAACAAGGGAAACATTAACATTATTTGTTAAAGCAAAATTAAATGATTTTTTAAAATGGTTGGCTGACTAAAATTATTAACATGAATTACTTATTTTGAAATAAATTTATAGAACGAAATAAATGGGAATCTTTTTGTCGTTTTTTCAAAAGATTTTTAAATATTAAATCATATAATCACAGGGTTTGCTATTTATAAAAAGGAAATTAAAAAAATTATCGAACTATGATGATGAATATAATAATAATAAGTTTTATAAATTACGCTGATTTTTTTATTATTATTTATAATATATTCTACAATTTCAACATATATAATTAAAATATATGATTCAAGATGATTAATGGTAAGATTAAAAGAATTAAATAAAATTCTTATATCCTAATATAATCCGTTCAATTTCCGGACTAAATGAGTTTGAAAAGAATTTGAAAGTTCACATAATTTACATTTTGTATATGAATAACTTTTAAATAATTTAAATTAAGTGGGATTATTTCACTGGATCAATTTTAAAATAAATTGTTCAAAAGGAAAAGGAAAGGCTTTAAAAAAAGCTATAAAATAAAATAAAATAAAAAAATATATTTTATTTATTATTATTATTTTTTATTACAATATTAATGTAAAATTCAATTTATTTTTAAATTAGAATTTAATTTCTAAAAAATGTTAATTATATATTTGTGTATGAATATTTATTTTTATATTTGTAAATATGTAAATACAATTTCTTTACATATATTTTTTTTTATTTATTATTACAATCTAACTACTAGTGTAGCTAATAAGTAATTTTATTTTATTACATTAAATTACTTATACATTACATCCCCATATTCATATAGGTTTGTTTTCCTTATTTCATTTTTTTTCCCTCTCAATAAAGTTCATATGGTTTCACTCTTTTAAGTCTTCGGGTTTGATTTTTTATGTTGACAATATTTGCTGCCTCCTCGTTGACATGTTCTTCGAAACTTCCTTTATGAGCTGTTGCACTTTTTTTAATAACTTTTTCTACCGTCTCCACTTCAAGATCCCGGTGGAGGTCAGCATTGGGAATATACCAAGGGGCGTTCACTATGCACCTCAATACATTATTTTGGAACCATTGTATTGTATTTCTGTTCGACTGGGCTGTGCATTCCCATAGTTGTATATCATAAGACCAAATTGGTTTGAGGACCTGGTTGTACAGTAAAAATTTAATTTCGATGGTCATTGTAGACTTTCTACTCATTAACCAGTATATTTTTTTAAATTTAATCTTTATATATATATATATATATATATATAATTATAATCTACAAATACTCGACGATAGTTATCCAAAAGTGTTTAAAGCTCAAAGGAGATTAAGTTGAAAAATAAAATAATTTTTTATCTAAAAACCTGTGTTTCATTCAAAAATTCACTGACTTATTGACCTGCGCTTGTACAATAACAAAAAATATATTTTTTCTTTAAATTGTTAAATTCGTGTTCTAATTTTACAATAAAAGATTTAATAAAACTAATTAACAATGTTTACTTGATTTAAAATAAATAAAATTTTTTTTAAAAGTTGGTGATTGGCACTCTTGTCATAGAATATCATTTATAAAAGAAATTGTATAATAATACAATAGTCTATTATTTCTGGTCTTTGTTAATGGGGGCTTAAAGAAAGACTAATATTTTTGTATTATTAAATTGAAATTTTCCATTAAACTTTGTAGGGTTTTCTATACAATGACATAGTAGCACGTCGTCATCTATTTACTTTTCTTTTTTTGTTCATTTGATTAAATATTCATTTTTGGGTGACTTGCAGCGAGAAGATGAATGTCGTATGTTTACATTTGATGTTGTAAATCACCAGAGCAAAGAAAAAATAATTTACTTTTGCATTCATATTTTATTTAGGACGCATTTATTGTTAGTTCTCTTTGTCTCTACATATATTTTTGTTTTATTTTTGAACACTTTTCATTCTTCTTTTTTCATTTTTTTGTTTTTCAACAAATAATATCCTCGGGGTTAGTCATTTCATTTCTTGATCAGGTGAACGGGATTCAAACACGATATGGATAATTAAAAGGTTCACCCAGTTATAACATTTCTACAGGAAGAGTTTTGTTTGCTAGTAAACATAATTAATGTTTTATCCTCAAAAGAGGTCAAATAAATCCAATGTGTATCGATCCATAAGACATTCCATTCTCTGCTGAAATTATTATTATTTTAATTTATCATTTTTTTTTTAATTATAAATATAAATCTACATTTATATCCAGATATTATAATTAATTTTAAAGTAATCCATATTTATATATATACTTAAAATTTCCATTAATATTTCAATGATAAACAATAATATCAATGAATATTTAAATTTTTATAATAAATTAAATTTTTTAAAATAAATATTTTATAGTGCAATAAATTATATTTATTATCTGTATCCTCTTAATAAATCTAACAACGGCTTGTAAGGCCTAAATAATTAAAGAAAACCTTTGTTTCTGAAAAATCGAAAGTGGGATATATAAAATTAAATATATTAAAAGTATAGCTTCTATAGTAATAAAACATAGATAAACTATTATTTATAATTCAATATTTTTATAATAAAAATGTGTAATAAAATATGTATTATGTATTTTTCAAATTTGTCTTTCCTATTTCGATAATACATTCCAGCGTTATCACTCATAAACTAACTACTGTTTCGTATCTTTGCTCAACATAAATGACAATCTATGGATAGATAATGAATTTAATAACCACACAATATGAAACCAGTTATAATAGAGTTGTAACTTGTTTATTCACAAGACTCCAAAATAATTAAATGAGAATCTTCTGCAAGTTATTTTAAAATAGTTAAATTGAAATATATGAGAATGTTTAGTTTCATCATTACAATCAAATATTTATTTATAAGTATAAATTGTGATATACTGCAATAAGTAAATTTAATTATATTGGTATATATATAGTTTAAAAATCAACCTTTTCCATATATATAGGAAGAATATGTTCTTATATAAATAAATATATATATATATATATATATATATATATATATATATATGATTTTCAGACTTAAATTTCTTATATAGAATAAATTATTGCAGCATACCACAATTTTTTAAAAATAGATTGCGAGCAATTTGAAAATAAACACAAAATACTAAATACCCAAAACATTCTTATTTTTTAAAACAATTTAAAAAAATAAAAAACAATTTCATTTTTTGGAAAATAACGAATTAGGATAAACGTACCAGTAGTTGACCGTTTTAAAAGAACTTTTCATAAAAAAACATTAATTCTGTAACAAAAGTAAGAATAACAACAAGAGACAAGTGCTAACATAGTTTATAATTATTTTTAATTATCATTTTAACACAAATATTCGGTTAATGTATATTTAAATTTTATTTTGTTTACATTTTTTATAAACAAATTTTTTGTTCTAGTAATTGATCATCTTAAAATCTAAAGTTTTAGTAATTGACCAAATGTCTGACCATCAATCTAAAATGAGTTTAAAATAAATAAATGGCATCTAATGCACTAAGCATTGGTTTTGTTAATATTTTAATTTAATTTCTTACAATTTATTTAAATTATTAATTATATTAACACCTTCAGATCGGAAATTAGTAAACATTTCTTGTTTTGCTAATAGCTCGAGGTGTCTACTACGCTCTTCCAATTGTAATCAATAATGTCAGCAGTTTTTGGACATTTCCATAAATCTTCTGTATTCTCCATCAATGAAATCGTAGCTTCTTCTTCAGTAAATTTTATGATTTTTTCGGGAAAGTAATCTCTCATATAAAAACACCACGTATTTGTTCATCTTTTTTTGAACATGCAACCATTGAATTTTAGAGCCTTCTGATCTTCATTACTGACTTCAAGACAATTATTATCATCTGGTGATATTTTAAAACTGAAGTTAGAATAATCAGAACTATTAACTCGTTCCTTACAAACTGTCTTTAAAACAATCAAATAATAATATAAAATAGGCAAAAATAATTATAAAATTAATTGTAAATTTGAAAAAGTTTTTAAAGTAGCAAAAAAAAATTAATACTTAAATTGTGTGGGTATCACTGTCTTTATGCTATTACAAGTCCTTTTTTCATGCAACATGTCAAATAGCAATACTTGACAGAAAATTATAACAATTCCCATTTGGAATCTTTTAGTAAATCACTTTCTATTCTGTATAGGTATCTATAAACAAATAAACAAATATATAAATAAATAAAAAATATAAACAAAATAATTATCGAAGCAAATGGAAATTTAAAAAAAAAATAATTTAAACTCTCGTCAGCTTCTTCGACATAATTAGGAAATTTGATAATTTCTCTCAACAAAGGCGAGGGAGTTGATAAATCCATATAAAAATCTTAAATGAAAAAATAGTCTTTTAAGATTCCTAATTAAATAATTAAATTCAATAAAATTATTATAATGGAAATACATTAGTTTTAATGTAGTTAGAATTTATTATGTTTTATTATTGGATTATACTGATAATATATATATATATATATAGGGTCTTTCAACAAGAACGGGTCGATGATAAAATTGAATAAAACAAGATGTGTGTGAGATATTAACAAAATTTATTATTTATTTGAAAGACCCATTTATGCCATTATGAAAGGACTTTGTCCAAATGTCCAGCGCGGCTTCGTATGGTTGCACGAATCCGAGAGGTCCAATTTTTAATGGTTGCTGAATCTGAGCGATGGCCTGCGTTATGTTGGCTTTTAGGGCAACGGTCAATTGTGGCTTATTGGTATAGACCTGCGACTTCAGAAAACTCCGCAAGAAAAAGTCTAGCGGAGTCAAATCAAACGATCTTGGTGGCCAATTCACGTCATCTCGGCGAGAGATAACTCTACCCTCAAACCGTTCATGCAGAATGTCCATTGTGTCGTTCACTGTGTCAGTTTGATCTTGTACGGATGCAGACCCAAGTCCCGAAGCAAAATTCTCCAAGTGGAAGTCTGCGAAAGGCCGTGTTCTTGTGCACTGCCTCGGAGTCTCCTCAACACTCTCACGTTCAGCGGCGATGTTCTCGGCAGATCTGGCGTTCCTTTGACGTAAAGGTGTTGATTGGTTGTTTACTGAACCGGTCGTCTCAAATTTGGTCACCAAGCGTTGGAGAGTAGACTTTGAAGGGTTACCGCAATGTTCGCACTAACGAACACTCATTTTGATAATAAATTTTTATCATTTGTACATGCTGCTCAACTGTGTAACTTGCCATGGTGATTTGACATCAAAATGAAATGAAAAAACAGATTTGACAGATGCCGCCAAAACAAAATTGCCGCCACAGATTATTAACATCGACCCGTCATTGTTGAAAGACCCTTTATATATATATATATATATATATATATATATAGAGAGAGAGAGAGAGAGAGAGAGAGAGAATTAAAGTAAATAATATTTTAAGAGTAGAATGAATAAAATTGATCTTTCAAATGACAGAGAGAAAGATTTAGGGTGTAGAGAAGATGATCCTTCTCTTCAAAAGACTTTCATTGAAACTAATTGCTTTAAGGCGAATTCATTTATATCCCCTCCACTGCATTGAAGGCATTTATAATTTAATTAAACTAATAGAAGTGGCGTCGAAAGAACATCTTGAAATAAAAGTCAATTTGGCGAGTTTTAAAAAAGACAGTCAATTGGAATCGTCGTCAGCGAACTTTCTTATTGACTACATGTTTGTAATCCGAACATTGTCTTATTCATTAATGAATATAATGAATTTGGAATTACAAAGCGGTCGATTCATTTTGCAACTTGAAAACTGTCAAGTTTCCCCTGATTATTTTATTTAATGCAAATAGGCATTTCATGACTTGTGTTTTGATTACTTAAAAGTTTTATTGAAATCGAATGTTTAAATGAAACTCAGACGAGATTTAAAAAAAGAAATATAATTCTAATTATGTGTGATAAAAATGAAATTTGAATTGCCTTTTTCCCTTTAAATTTACATAATTAAGAATGACATGATGAAACTAATAATTTTTTTTAGATAAATTAATTTCAATCTTTTTAATAATTATTAACAATGATTCTACGAGAGATAGAGGGAGTGATGGTTTTTAATCAATAGTATTTTCCATAAAACAATCATCTTATATGCAAATTCAGAATTCTCTCATTATATAGTTTATAAAATATATATATAAAAATCAAAATTCATAAAATTACTTTTTTTAATAAAACCTCAGAAATATATAATTATACATAAATATTTTTTCATGTACATGATCAAACAATTGGAATAACTTAGAATTCTATTGTCACAAATTTGGGTTTCTTTTAACTACATACCTATCCCCTTGTTAATAAAAGAAATTTGGAAAAAGGAAATAATAAAAACAGTTCGTACCTTCGAATTGTTTGCAGGATCAGATATATAAAATAACACTTTACCTTTTTGCAAAGAATATAATTTTCCTCATGTGTTTACACCCCTGAAACTCTCCTCATCACCTACGCCTTAACTTCAAAAGTTAGTATCAAGTCAGGAGAGTCAGTATCGAGATAGTCAGTAGAGTTCACATAGAGACTGAATGCAGTGGAGATGTGATTCCTCGATACTCATTCCCCCCTTTCAGCAATTTAACGATTGTATTTAGTTTCACAAATAAATTTTTTTCTTGAATCAAACATCGCCTTTTATTCTAATTATATAATTACTACAGACAATAGTTATTTAATATCTTAATAATATAATTATATCTTATAGATATCTTTAGGAAAATTATACTGAAATGTTTTACGCTTTACAATATAAACACATAGGTATTATATATAAAATACATACTAATATAAAAAATATTATATTAAATTATATTAAATATAATAATAGGTGTGTAAATAAGTTCTCACTGTTTGTACGCTTTAGCTCATTTCTGCGGATGCGCATGCTCGCCCCTTGGGGATTTTTTTTGTAAACACAGGAGGGTCCTAGCTATAAATTAGAGTTCATTTCATTTTATTCCGATTAGAATTAGAACTTTTACAAAGCTTTGAACATGTCAGATTTTACCCCAAATAAACGGTTTTTGCGAGGAGTTTTGTTGCACTACACTTTTTTCTGAAGAATTCTGCAGCTGAAGCTCACAGAATTCTTGTTGAGACTTACGGAGACACTGCCCTATTCGAAACTACCTGTAGAGATTGGTTTCGACGCTTCAAAAATGGTGATTTTGATCTTGAATACAAGGAACGTCCAGGCGCCCCAAAAAAGTTTGAAGATGAAGAATTAGAGAAGTTGCTCGAAGAAGATTCATGTAAAACTCAAGAGACACTTGCTGATGGCCAATACTTTGAATGATATGAGTGTAACTCTTTTTGTATAATAAAGCGTGTTCATTTTCATAAAAAAACAGCGAGAACTTATTTACACACCTAATATATTAAATTATTATTTTAATTCATTAATTATTTTATTTTTGAAATAAGAGAGATATTTGATATATTTTAAACTTTATTCGAATGACATTTCATCTATTCGCATTGTAAAGAGTAAAACACCATAGCAACATTTTTCTAAAGACAGTTTTTTTTGAGTAGATTTTATCCCAAAGGCCAGCCCATTAAAGGATTAATGAAAAGCCTTTAATGAATCGAGCGATAGTGTCCCTTGACACGGTACTTATAGATTCCCTCAATAGCTCAATCAGTTAAATGGATGCAACCAGATTGTATAAGGAAATAGATTCGTGTCATAGAAAATAGAAACTTCGATTGAAACGCGATAATATTAGTTGAAAATTGAAAAGATCCCAATAAGCAAATGTTTTTAAAAAATTATTCCTTCCTTCACCATCAATCAACTCATATTAATATATAAATTTATAATAAACCATGTGATTAAATGAACTAAACATTTTTAATAGAAAATTGTATATCAATAAATAGTGATGTAAAAAAAAAGATATCATATTTATAAAATTACCATTTTTTATTTATATTTATTTATTTATTTTATTTTAAAATCATGTTTTCTTCTTAATTTAAAAAAATAATTTAATTAATTAAAATTTAAAAAAATATTGAGTTATAAAAAAAATGAGATTTTGAATTTACATTATGTAGAAAATTATTTTTTTAATTAATTATATAAAAAATATTTGATATATGTATTAATTAACAAAATAAAATAATAATAATAATAATAATATTTATAATAGGTGATTTTCATTCAAAAAATTCTATATTGAGCAATAAATATTTATTAATATTAATGAGTATCTATAACATTTATTTGTTTTAAAAGAAAAACTTAAAAACATTTTCAATATCAATATGTAATTTATGTAAATATTTTTATTTAATTTATCAAATAATTTATGATATTATGTAGGAATTAACATACTCTAAATAAGGTAAGTATATGTTATATTTTCAAAATTGCTTTTCCTTCTTTATTTATTTAATGTTTTTGGTATATTGGTCAGAAAAATCTATATTTCTTTTTATGTTATGAAAGAAACAAGAAACGACATTTGTCCATCTTGAAACTAAGCTTCTCATTTTTTTATGGAAATGGTTATTGGTGTAGCAATAGTAAAAAGAATTCTGTTATTGTCTAGCGTTTTTTAATTTTTTCTCTATCCCCCTTTCTCCTTTTAGCCTCTCTCTTTCTCATTTTTTGATCGTCAAAAGTAAAGAAATCTTTAAATCTGGGCAAGACAATTTGAAATCCTAACTCCTCTCCTTCTTTATCCATTTTAGATAATGACTTAATCAAAAGATCAAAAGGAACAAATGTTATTTAAAGGAAGGAAATAATTATATTTAACCGAATTTATAATAACAATCGTGAAACTGTCATAAGCAAAATATTAATAAGGGAATGTATATTATATATCTATTTATTTGTTATCTAATAAATAAATAAATATATATATATATATATTTTATAAGACCGACAATTGGAGGTGTTGAAATTAAGAACTTATATAAATAATTTATCTTATTAACTTTTATGAAATATGTTATTCTAGCTTATTTTACATTCTATACAATCTATTTATGTAATTTTATACCTATATATTATAAAAAGTTTTATATATATTACTACTCCTTATTAAAATACTCCTTATTAAAAAAATGAAACAATTTTTAAATATAAATAATAACTCCCTTACTATTGTCGGTCGGTAAAAATATAATAATAATTGAATAATTTTCATTATTAAGGTAAATTTATTAAAATTTAATTTTGATAATTTATTTATATTATATTATTACAGTTATTATGGTAGGCTTATATTTTCTGTCTCTTATATGAAATGGCAACACTGCTCCTATCATTAGGAAACTATCAGCTGACTCCTGACGACATTTGAACCAGATGGGTCTTTTAGTTTTTGTTTGACATCATTAATAGAAGACTACCTCGTGATCTTAGAAGAAAATAGAAAAAGAGAATTTCCATGAAAATCCATGAATTAGGGTACAAATTGCTCCCTCATCCGCCCTATTCCTCGGTTTTAGCCCCGAGTGACTATTTCTTGTTTACAAACCTGAAGAAATGGCTCGAAAGATGCCTCCAAAAATGAAATGCTCTCACAAACAAATACCTATTTTGACGTCCTCGACAAATCTTATTATTCGGAAAAGATAAAAAAAATTTGAGAAACGTTGGACGAAGTGAAAAGAGCTCAAAGGAGACTACGTTGAAAATTAAAATAATTTTTTATCCAAAAACTTATTATTCAAAAAGTCACGGACTTATTGACCTTCCCTCGTATTAAAACATGAATAAATGCTGATAAAGAACTGAATGAAAAAATAGATCAAGCTTTGAATCTCAAGTTCATTTACATAAAAACAAAAAAAAAATTCGGTATAATCTAATTAATAATTAATCTATATATATAAAGGAGAGTGTTTGTATGTATGTATGTATGTATGTAATTTGTTTACTTTTTTGCTGTCATAGAAACAAACAAAAAAGAAATTTCCTACTTAACCGACACTTTACTGGTAATTTAGAATTATAAACATCAAAAAATAAGAAACGATTTCTATGAAATTACATCACAATATTCTTATATACCTCTATGGTAACTCTAGGGATTCCCAATCAAAGAATTATTATAATATTTAACTTTTTATTTTAAATTCTAATATTCAAATATCATTTCAATTAAATAATTTATTCTAAAAGTTCTCATTTTAATTAATATAATAAAATATTTAAATCATATTTAACTTAAATTATTTTGTATTTATACTTTCCATATTTGAATAGGTACTTCTTTTATTTTAAGGGAGGGAATTAACTATGATCTAAAAAAATTAATAAATGAACTTAATAATAAAAAATCAAATAAATCCATTAATTTAAATTAATACTATTAATGAATGTATATATTGTTAATTTATCTTTAGTTTTATAAATACTTTTATACCGTTAATTTTTATAAATTGTCTCAAGTCTCTAACTTTGCTTTTTCTCAAATTTTATTATAATTAAAAATATTCAATAAAAATCAAGCAATGAAATTAAAATATCGAAATGAAATGATCAAGAAATATTATACTCTATTATAACATATACAATACTTATAAACTATAGGCGGAGGAAATATTAGACGATATCATTGCGGGTTCAGGCCAAATCGATCAACATTAATTAAGATATTTTCATTATGACAGATATTAAAAAAACCGCGAATTCAATAATTCTGTTCACTAATTATTTGTAGACTTTAGTAAAACCTACGCATGACTCAATAGATCCGGATAAACTTTTTCAAATTTTGATCTTCAAATTTATCTTGGAGGTAGTAAAGAAAGAGTAAGATGTGGAAATCAATTGTAAAATATTAGGTGACCCAGACGACTTAAATATAATAGGAGATTCGGCAATTGCAATTACAGATAGCGAGGAAAAATTAATCGAGGTAGGAAAAGAGATGAGGTTTGAAATTAATAATGATAAATAAATATATTTAGAAACAAACAGGAGCAGTATTAACATACAAAATGTAGAATTTGAATATGTAGAAAAATTGAATGTAATCACGAAGGATAATAATATTTGAGAAGAATTTAAATCGAGGTTGCAATCGGGAAACACCTGTTATCATGCAGTAAAGAGGCTTATCTCATCAAAATTATTATAAAAGGGAATGAAAATTAAAATATATAAAACAATTATTTTGTCTGTTGTATTATATGAGTGTGAGACATGGTCTATGATCTTATAGGAGATGAGAGTGGATTCAGAGTATTTAGGAATAGGATTCTCCCCAGCATTTATTTGCCAAAGAAAGATGAGTACATCAGGGAGATGGAACAGAGGCTCAGGATAAGGACACTTGGAGAAATGTGGTTGTAGCTGCCAAGAACTTTCGAGTAGATAGATATAACATATTCAATAAATATATATATAATTAATTTACTCATTAAATTAAAATATATTTTAAATAATCACACAATAAGAAATGAATGTTTTATGTTATACATTGATTGAAACAAAATGGATGAAAACCTTTTACTACTTTCAACCAAATACTATGTACCACTCGGGGGTACAGGGGGCGGAGCCCCCGTCTAGATGTGAAGAGCGACGAAGGAGCTCTGAGCAGCTAGTTAATTATAAAAAAAGTGATTAAATTTAAAACAATAATTTCAACTAGATTAAATAAGTAAAAATGAAAATTAAATAAACTTATCGATATATTAAAAATTGATTTTAAACAAATTCATTCACTTTGCTTTCAGGACATCAATTGATAAAAAAAATTGAAATTGATCCATTTTTTGTAGAGAGTTTGATTGCTTCATTTTTATTCCATGTCTTCACTTTGGAACATTCTTTAAGACCTTAAAGCGATGTCTCGTGTGGCAGACCCCATTGGCCCCATTGGACCACCAATGAAAGCTACGGGACAAAAGCACATTTTAAGGCTTTCAATCCGTGGAGAGTGAACTCTTATGTCGAGGCCATTTTTCAATCAATCATTAATGAAAGTTAAAAGAAAAAAAGGAAATGGCAAAAACCAATATGCATATTTGTTTCATAGATATCCTAATAATTTAAAAAAAAACATACAAAAAAGAAGTCACAAATATAATATAAACAAGAAATGATTGTAATAGAAGAAAAAAATAAATATGTATATAGATATTTCCATACAAATACATACTCTTAATAAATATAATCCGTATAATTCATTTAATGAATGAATAAGTTAAATATTCACCAGTTTGAATCTGAGGGATTTCATAATTGAAAAACAACTCTCGAGAGAAGTTATTCATATTAAATTCAAAATAAATTTAATCTTCTTCTTCTTCTTCTTAGCCTTATTTCCCACGGGGTGTGGGGTCGGCTCTTCTCATTAATTGGCGCCAACTAAATCTGTTGTTGGCGTCGTCTGTAGAGAGACCAGATGCTATTAGATCTCCCGTTATACGGCAGGACCAGCTGGTTTTAGGCCTCCCACGCGGTCTTTGGTACTCAACCTTCGATGACGGTGATGATAGGTGTTGATGACTTTTTGATGTGAGTGAGGTTGATGGCAGTGATGCTGATGCTGACCGATGTGACGATGTTCGTGTCGGTGATGATGTCGATGTTGATATTGATGTGGATGTGGATGTGGGACTATCTTCTTTAGCCCACCTCGTCCATAGGTGGGTAACCCTAAACCATTTCTCACATCGCCCGGGTGCTGACAATGTGCGTCGCTTGCAGGGGACGCCCTAGCCGTTAACCGTATAACATTTCTCCATTAATTGTTGATGCGACGCGAAGATGATCCAGCCGGCCTGTCGCTACAGCCTGACGCGTGGATTGGAAAGAAGGAAGAGGAAATAAAGGGGATTGGGTCTGGATGGATGATTTGGGTAGGGCATGCACTCCCTTAGTCGAGGAATGAGAGAAAATGCATGTGCTCGCGTAGGGCAGTGGGCGCCACTCACTGAGGTAGATCTGTCTCTCACCGGGATCGTGAGAAGGTATCTACCCGCTACCCACAGCAGCCGATGTTAAATTGAATTAGATTTTTATTTTTATTAAATAAATAATCTTGAGTTCTATGCTGGGATTCGAACTCAGGCTTCCTGTGTAGAAATCTCGTACTCTACCCATTCAGCCATGCTGCCGCCTATAAATAAATTTAATAACGTATACAATAAATAAAGAATTGTATTTTATTTAAAGTAAAATAGTTTACTATTATTTTCTTAATCCTAAAAAAAGAATATTAAAAAATAGAAATTTAATATTTGTAATAGATTACGAGGGGTGTTCAAAGTATTCTCGGTAACGGGGTAATTTAGCAGTGACGAAGGGATTTAAATTATTTCACTTGGTAACGACACTCCCCGAGAACATAACCTCAAAATTTCATTTATTTATCATTAGTACTAATCTAATTAGCGTTGGTGTAAGAAGACCAGAATGACTGATGCGACAACGTGGAGAAAAATGCTTTGAAGAAATAAAGCATACACCTTACAGCCCAGACCTTTCCCCCAGTGATTACTTCTTGTTCCCCAACCTAAAAAAAAAGATCTTCGTGGTAAACGTTTTTCTGACGATGAAAAGCTGAAGGTGGCAATTAACGCACATTTTGAGGACAAGGTGGAAAAATATTTTTTAGAGGGAATTCAAAAGTTAGTTTCCCGAGTAAACAAGTGTATTGAGGTTATGGGGGACTACATTGAAAAATAAATTTTAGTTAGAAGTTTCTGCATTTTCCTTCATACCTATACCGAGAATACTTTGAACACCCCTCGTATTACTAAACTATATTAGATATTTAAAAAAAAACAAATATTTTTAATGTATGAAATGACATAAGATAATCCTTTCATTTTTTATCCTATTTTTGAAAAAAAAAATTATAGCTAGATATAATTTTAAAAGTATTAATCTGATGTCAAAACATTTTTTTTTACTTTTTCATCAATATTGATCCCTTAAGCTCATATCAGAATAATAATTAATAATCAAAATATTACTAAAAATACACTAAATTATCCGAAAGCATAAAAAATTACGAAATTATTTCAGTTTCTTTATTAATTTTAAATTATATTATCCGATGACTCTAAAAATCGAAACAATAAAATTTGTTTTTTATTTTATTCAGTCAAATTTATGGCGCACGATCAACTTTTGTACTGTTCACAATTGACAGTTTACCCACCCCTGATCTAAATTTTTGAGTAAATTCAATTTTTTTAAGAGTAAAATTTTCTATTAATTCATATTCAAATATATTATATTGTAGATGATTAAATGAAATAGATTATTTGGTATGTAATAGTAAAATTATTTACAATTCAATTTAAAAGGGCTAAGAAAAATGAAATCAATTGGACAGTATAGATAATAAGACTTTATTTCACAAATTCATTAATTTAATTTCAATATAAATTAAACTATTTGATTTGTAGATATTTATAATCTAATTTATTTTCTTTTTTTTAATCTTGATAAATTGTAAATAAAAAAATTCTATACAGTATTATTAATCTTTTCCAAATGATTAATGTATAAATCGCTAAGAGAATGCATTAAAAAGGGTTTTTCAGTAAATTATTCGACTCAAGTTAATAGCTGAATAGTACTAGTGAGTGCGATCGAGAAGGATCATTGAAATACTTCCAGTTAAGAGAGCATGTCTTTTAATCTTAAATGGGAGTGTTTTATTAGAAAGGGGAGAAATATTCATTAAGCTTTCAAATTTATTTACGAGTTTCATGTTTCTTAGCTGGATTTGAATTTGTAAATCTAGCCTTGCTTTAATATTCGTTTGTTTTATATTATCTCAACCAATTGATATAATTTATAAAAACAACAGAGATATTTGGTTAAAATTCATAATCAGAAAATCAATATTGCTCTTTACAGTTAGAATTGTTTTAGAAAAAAAAATACGTTTGTTTTGAATATTATGACCTCTTAGTAAAATATTGAATATGCCATTTAGTGACTTATTCGTTCTAATTTTTTAAATTTTTTTTTTTTTTTGTAAAAAAATTTTCAAGGTTCAGAGACCACTTATTTAAGAAATTTATAATGTTATACAGTCATAATCAGGCTATTTTATTTTTTATTCTAAATACATATTTTAAAATCTCTCAATATATACCTATTCTCTCTATTCCTTAACTTTTATAAACATAATACTTTTTACTTTCCCCATTTGCATTTAAGTGTTTTTTGTCCTTTATGTTTCGTAACGTATTCGAAATTAATCAAATTCTATTTTAGGTAAAAGCGAAGAGAAAGTTGTGAATTTATTCGTGGGAAGAAAATGAAAATTGTACAACTTTTCTTATTCTATTATCGTGAACGTAAGTTGCTACTTGGTGGAATACCGACTAAATTTTATGTAAGTATTTCAAATACAAGTTAACTGGAGAAGGGGAGCTTTAGATTATAAAATTATAATACAAATGAACTTCCTAATATATTAATTCTAATATATTCTAATTAACATACGAAAGCCTGATTATCAATCAAATTAAAATACAAACTAATGAGAAAAATAATAAAAAAAATAAAAAATATTAAAAATTAATCCTTTAGATTTAGACTTAACCATTTTTTATTTTTTTTTTATTAGAACGATTCTATAGATTTAGGAATATTAATTTTAAAAGTGAAAGTGGTCTAATTTGGACCGATTTTACAATTTTTGCCTTAAATCATCAAAATTTTAAACAAAAACTTTCTATTATTTGTTAGTTTTACAAATTATTAATCAATAAAAATAACGTTGCATAACTATCTGATGGGCCTTTTTTTTGCTCTGAATAAAAATTTACTTTCACTACTAACAATAAGTACGTTTTTTTAATTAACATATATCTTTATGGGGAGAGGTTATGGTTAGGAAAATATTTAAATATTTATGTTAATCCTCTTTCTAATTTGGATTTTTATATTTCATCAAGTTAAATATTAATTAAGATATAAAATAAATAAGAAAAAATCTACCTTATATAATATTAACTTTTTGTTGGCATTTGTAAATTAGTTCAACAAAGAATGTAGCAAAGTTTAAATCAATTTATTTATCTAAAAAGATCAAATTAATTAGCCCCTTTGTGTTACATAAAACGAATATTTCCATTTACAAATTAAAAACAAACTTATAATTAATTCGTCACTTGCGGCCTTATTTATTAAGGATTGAGATTTTAAATCTCGTCATCGTTTATTTATATATTTATTGTTCATTCTATTTATTTTTCTGTTTTATTAGAAGATATTTAATCGTTAATTTTCTTAGTGAGTATTTATTTATACTTAGAAATAAAGTATCGAAATGACATGTAAGTAAAACACATGATTTTTTTCTTAGATCAATAAGAGAGGGTTGGTGAGCTTATAGGAAGGGTATTCCCTCAAGTGAATTTCATTTCCACTAGAAGGATCTACCCGATACCCTAGGAAAAGGTTATTTGTAAAAAATATAAATATAAAAAAATTTTATAAAATAACGTTTTTCCAATGGACTAAAAAGAATAAAATAACTTTATCAATCAAGCTTGACAAAGTTTATGGATGAATTGCTTCATATTCAACGAAAAACGTTGGGCGCATTTAGTTTAATTTATTTATATGAACAACCTAGTCAAATTTTTGTAATAATAAAAATTTTATTAAACACATAAACTGACAAATTTTTTTATGATGCAATAAAATTGATAGTTTAAGAGCTAAGAAATAATCTTTTATTATTTTTCACTGTAATATACTTATATCAAAGTATGTATCAAAATTTAAAAGAATTTTT
The DNA here is from genome assembly GCA_963082975.1 of Labia minor. Taxonomy (NCBI): domain Eukaryota; kingdom Metazoa; phylum Arthropoda; class Insecta; order Dermaptera; family Spongiphoridae; genus Labia; species Labia minor. Next base: position 35,022,455 of record OY720344.1, on the reverse strand, counting down.
ATTAAATTTACATATTATCCATCAAATCCAAAATGGTTAATTATATTTGAAGAAATAGTGTTACTTGTTAATTAAGTGTTTTAGTGTGGTATGTTCTTAGTATATATATATATGAATTATGGCTCTATAAAGGAAGTTAATTGCATAGAACTAAATGCGCCCAACGTTTTTCGTTGAATATGCAATTCCTCGTTATGCAGTTATGCCATTCCCCAGTGACCTCATCTTTCTTTGGCCCATAAATGCTATTCAGAATTCTATTCTCAAATACTCTAAATCTACTCTCATCACCTAAAGTCATAGACCATGCCTCACACCCATATATACAACCGATATATATATATATATATATATATATAACAATAGAATAGAAATATTAATTTTTTATTTAGTATATTGTGTGTGTGTGGATCAAGATTTTAAAAGTGAGTTTTGTTTATTTTCCAAATAAGAATAAATAGTGAGTGAATAATTGAACAATTTTATTAGCATCGGGTTGCCAATAAGACCAAGAAACAATTGGTCCCCACGGAGAGACAGTAAAAGTAAAAAAGTTTTGTAATCTTGCAAGGAAAAAAACAAATAAGATAAAGTCAGTGATTTAGATCTAGTAGATATTTTAATTTCTACTAAATAATAATAAAAATATTTAATGAAATTTAATTAAAAAAAAATATTAATAATATATATTTATATAAATAATTATAAATATTGTAAATTTATTTTGATCTAAAATAAAATGAAAGAATGTCACTCAAATTTAAACTTTACATAAAAATGTTTACTTTTAATCTGTTCGGAGAACCAGGTCTCCATAATATCATGATGATTTTTATAATTAAAAATCATAATTTTTGTTGAAATATACTTTCATTTATTGTTATATGGTATATTATTTTATTTAAATTTATAATTAAGTAGAATAAAATGTATTACATGAGAAATTTACCTAGGTACTTTATTAACAAAATAAATACCAATTTGTATTATATGAATTTTTAAAAATAAAGTAAAAACTATCGATCACATTATAAAATAATAATAAAAGTCTTTTGTATTAATAACTGTTTTTTTGTTTGCATAATTTATCAGGAAAATGATTTATATTTATTTATTGAAATGCTATTATTGTTTATGGAAATTGGAAAAAAATGTGATTTATTTTAAATCTAGATAGATGGATTCTACTTTTCTTCATTCATTATCTGTTAAAAAAATACCAATCAATCAAATGGATTACATTGGAGATTTTGGTGGAAACGTTTTATTATACTCAACATTTATATGGTGTACTATGAATCAATTTGAAAAATTGTATGCAAATCTATTATAAAACAAATAATTAATAAATAGATTCCATTCTCTTTATTCTCATTTGATTAACAATGAATGAAATTGAAAATGGATATTTTCAAGCCAAAGTAAACAAATAGAATTTTTATAGGTGAATTTAATAGAATTTACTGGTCAAAAAATAATGACCATATTTTCAAAAAATAAAATAAATAAAAATAAAAATAATTACATTTATTATTTTTTACTTTTTAATAATGAGTTATTTAAGTTTACTAACATCTCAAATATTTGCCATGCAACAACCATATTCCTCTATCGTTCTTAGTCATTCTATCCTCTCCTAATTCTCATTCATATCTGATTTTATATTTATTATTCTATCAATCCCCAATCTTGTTGGCTTACCCCAACCTCTGAGCTAGTTTTTCATCCTTCGAGGAGAATCATCAAAAAAGCAATTTAATTAAATATTTATAATTTCATTTTATAAAAATAATAAATAAATTCCAATAGTAAAAATCTGATATTTATAAAGAATGTGACCTTACTCAACTCGAAAATTTGCGTGATTTCTTTCAAATAACACATTCTCTTCGATTTTTACAATTCTTATGATGCAAGGAAGTCACGTAATTCTTAGATATTCCGTATGTATTAAATTGTTTTAAAATTGAGTGAACATTTTTTTTATAAAATATTTTTATAAACATTTTTTTTTTAATCGAAATCAAATTCTCAAACAAATTCATGAAAATTATAATGTATATCTCTATAATATTTAAACTCATAGTATTTAATTTTAGTATTTCATTAATTATATTTATATTTATATACATATATACAAATATATAATATAATAGATATGATATGATGCAGATGATAAAACGATGGTGATGATATGATTGGTGGCTTTTAGGTTTGAATTTATTTTAATAATAAGTGGGGAAAATAATATATATAAATGAAGGGAAATAATATAAAAAAAATTGGGATTTTAAAATAATAAATATAGGAGTATCGCAGCATACAAGCTGCCAGTACAAGAATTGTTTTTTGAAACTTGATAACTTCAAGGAAGTTATGCAACGTTTGCGTGAAGTAATACGGCTCAAACTATCGTTCTGAAAAAACAAATATGGATTCTGCATCACGATAATGCACTAGTTCACACATCATTGCTTATTCGTGATTTTTTGGTCAAAAACAACACCGTATGTCTCAACCACCGTATTCACCAGATTTGGGTGGGTGGGTGGGTGTAGACAAGATTAAGCAAAAACGGTTTGAACTAGAATAATGAAATTTGGTATACGGGCATTATTCAAAATTCATAGTTTTTTATCAACTTTTGAGAAATGTAGCTCAACCGGAAGAGGGTCATTACTTACAACGTTTTGATTTTTTTTCCTCTAAAGTGACCGTATAAATAAAGATATATGTTTGATAATTTTTCACATGGTTTAAATTGTATAAAACTGCTACATATAGAATTTCAGCTTGATTGAATCGCTGAAAGTATCGGAATTAAGTTTTTAACACAACTGCAAATCACGCGTCAGCACGTGACGTGATCCCATCAACAATGTTTAATATATGTTTATTAATTTTCATTTATAATTTATAATTTAATTAATTAAATTTAATTTAAATATAATATATGTTATTTAATCCAATTCAAATTGCGAGATAGTCGAGTGGACACTCCAGATTTTTTAACTATCAGCAAATATCAAAATATTTGAATTTTTAATGGGAATACAGTAATCCAAATTAACAGATAGGGAAGGGTTTCAAGCAAATAAATTCTAATCAATCAAATAATAAAAATTTTGGTTGTTTTTTTTAACTATTTAACTAATGAGAAAATGCCATACATATAAATATAGTCATGAATATTAAAAAAAAAATCATTGAATATTTTTCCACGGTTCTTCTTTCTAATTGATATAAAATAGATGGTTTAATATAAAATAAAGTAACGAAAAATAATATTATATAAGTATAATAAGTATAATACATATTAAGTATAAAACATATTTTTGTTTTTTAAAATTTTTTAAAGGATGCAAAATATTTTTCCAAATAATGATTTATGAATGGATGATAAACATTGGTAGTATTTTTTCATCTTTCATATAGGAATATTAATATATTAATTTATATAGAATTTTATAATTGAAACTGTAGGATTTTTGATCCTTTCAAAAAAATAACTTATTTCGATACTATTTCGTCAAATTAATATGTATTACTAATGTGCTTCAACCAAGTCTATTATTTACTTGACGAATTTTGTATCAGGCTTTATGTTCAATAAATAATGATATAAAAACTAAGAATTATATATATATTGTCGTAAATTGGAGAATTTGGGTAAGGTATTTTATTCGAAAATTTAGGTTGAAAATAAGTTTAAATTAATTTGGTATCACTCTGGATAAATTTAGAATAATAATGGTTATTGAATCCGCGACGGTTGATATGGGAAATGATAAAAAAGAATAGGTTCAGATTAAAAATGCATATTTAAATTATAACTAAAAATTATGTATTTAATAAACTATAAGAATTTATATTACAAAAAATAGATAACAAGTAATTATATGAAATTGACTGGGACCTTTAGAAATATAAATATAAATTAAATTCCATTTAATTTATATTTAGCAATTGCAAATTATTATTAATTACCAATGGTCGACCACAGTTGGTATATTGTGTAGTTAAGGAATTGAGAATTCATTGGAGACTTGAGTCTTGAGTGTCGTCCGGCGGATTTATCTGGAACATCGAGTGGGCAGCAACATTTCTCAAAAAGGGGTTGTGTTTGGATGTCCTTCCTGCCAGGGAAAATGTTCGTGTCTCCTTCTCCAATTCTTGATCAAGACTGACTACAATATGTCGAAGCCAATCATCCCCTCCAATCAACTTGGCAAAATTGTCCTCCCCTCTCTCCCTCTTGGGTAACGAAGAGGTATACATCTAAGTATTTCCCTGGGTTTTTTTTAAAACAATAATTCTAGAAAGTTATCTTTTATATACTTTGCCATGTGTTCATACAAATAACTTTCTAGATTTCCGTATCATAATATATGTATATAAAAATGCTATTTTTATGCTTACATATTACAATATATATATATATATATATATATATATATATAATCTTTTGTCCTTTCTCTCCTTGTGAAACATTAGATTATAGATCATGTTATAATATATTTTTAATGATTCATGATTAACCTTTATATATACACATTTTATATATATAAGGGAAGCTTGCTATTGTTGGGCCGGCTCCTAAAATGAACTTGATTAATTTCTCAGCAGATGTAGACATTATTAGTATTAATCAACAAGTGTTCCCGTGTTGCTAAAGGATAGCCATTTTAGTTTTGAGTTGTTGCAAGTTGACAGAAAGGAACAATTTTATTGAAAGTAAAATTATGATATCTTTCTTCAAATTTCATAGTGTTAATAAACGAAACGTTTCTTCAAGATTTTACTAGAGATTGAATTTAATTTGAATAATTTAAAGTTCGATTAATTGTCAGTATTTTGTAATATCCACAATACCAATTTACATGCCGTAAACTGAGACTGGCTTTTGTTAAGCGATGTCGTGCTAGTTGCCTTTAAAGAGCCAATATATCTGCACGCCTTTTCATAATTACCGAGTTACGAAACAAACAAATTAAAAAGAAACTAGTGAATAATAATAACCGACTGAATAAAAATAAACAAGAATTATTTAGATTAATAACATTTAAAGTATTATAATTAAACGAATAATTATTTTACAATTAACTTAATGAAAATTAACTCACAATTTGATTAAATAATAAATTAATAATAGTTTATTAATTATAAATACACATTGTAGCAAGGTTAGTCAGTTATCCATTGAAATGGGGGGGAGGGGCTATTCTAAAATTATCTGGTGACAATTTTTTTTTTTTAATTTTTCATTAACTTTGGATATTTATTATTTCTGTGTCTAGTATAATGAAAAAAAATATATTCGTAAAGTATCTATTCCATTAGCAAATGTATAGGTATATATATTATATTATAGATATATTATATTGTGCATGGATTTTATAACAAATTTTCTTTGAACTGACCATAGATAGAAACCTTACACTATTAATATATATATATATATATATATATATATATATTATAAGGATAAAATTGGCATATAACCTATACCTAAAATACATCAATATATATGATTTAGTCCATTTAATAAACATTTGAAAAATTAAAGAAAAAATTGGAATAATTACATTGAATTTGAATTTAACAAAATTGTAAATGAATTCAATTAGAAAATATGGAAATTTTAATTTAAAATTTTTTTATTGTATAGCACATTATTTTTCTATTATTATTTATTATTATTATACTCATATTATTATATTGAAATCAAATTAAATATAATAAATAACAATCACTTTAATATTTCACAAAATAAGAATTAATATAATAATATATTATAATATAAGTATAATAAGCATTAATACTAACAAAAAAATTATTCTATTACTGATATAAAAAAATTATTTTTATTATAATTTTTTATTAATAAGTATCTTCAATTCAATTTTGATTTTTTTTATTTAAATAAGATTAATTAATATCATGTGTTTTTAGATGACATTAGTTATGTAGAGACTAGCGAAATATCTAAAATATGTTTTATAGAAGATTAAACTTTATAAAATCTAATTATCAGCTGATATGAAGGGCTTCACTTAAGAGAACTAAGTAACTAAATCGACAGCTCTAAATAACCCTTAATATAACATACTTGGGGATTGCTCCATAATGAAATCTAATAATACAGTAGCATATATTATTATTAATAATAAGATTCCATTATAAGATTTTCTAGTTAGGTGAGTAGTCAGTGAATTAGGATCCAATTCCAAAAACTAAATCAATAAAAATTTGAAAGTATAAATGTTAAAAATATTTAAAGAATTAAATTCCAAATGAATTTTGGAAATAAAAAAACAAACAAAATTTCATTTAATTAATTAATAATAAAATTCATTACTAGATAATTAAAAATTGGCACATTTTCTTAAATATAATTTATTTTTATATTAAAAAATATATAACTATTCATAAAGTAATTTAATATTTTATTAAAATAGATAAGAATAATCTTTTCTTTATTATTGTTTGTTTAATAAAAAGGAAGTCCCCCCTCTGTCTGCTAAATTAATATTTTCAATATTTTCATTTTCCTGTAATTTTATAAGCTTCTTTACAACAAAAAATAAATTATTTTTTTTTAAGATCAATCTTTTTATGCAATATTAAAAAAATATCAAATAGATTGTCAACAAAGTATTTCTTTAACGTTTACTAGATGGGAGGGGGGTTAGAGATAAGCAGCTCAACCACATCATAGACGAGGCAGAAAAGGAATTTTGAACCCCTTTTTTATTATACAACAACGTGGAGTTGACAATAGTGCATGCATGGATGTTATCTGCTTTGCAAATGTTTTGGAATTCAATTTAAAAAATAGAATCATATCAGTAAAATAAATAATATGAACTTGTATTAGTGTATACACAATTTATTTTATCAATATCTTATTTTACATATGATACAACTTAATGTTTAAAAAAATAACTATTCTAAATTAACAATAACTCAGATTTTATTTTCAAATTAATTTAATTATGATTTTTTTCAACTTAGGTTATTAATAAACCAATTGTTTTTATTTAATTTATCGAAATATGTTTTTTAGTCATTCCGATATCATCTTCTCAGTGATCAAACGTTGACTAATCGATAATGAATGAAATTTTTTATTGAAGAATTTTTTCACCACCTCCTGAATTGGATATAAGAAAGAACATGAGAAGAGATTTTGAAAAACCCCCCTCTGGGATTTAAGGCGCTTATCGCATCTCTTTTTTCTTGTTTGTCACTCTATTATCAATTCGATGTTTTTTTTCTCTTCTCATGTACTTCTTTTAAAATATAAAATTTTAATGACTATGACTGATAAAAATTCAAATTTATCTTTCTATAAACAAATCGCTTTAAATGTTTTTATTACTATCTAGTAAGAGATAGTATTGCGATCACGAAAATTTTCGATGTCGAGATTTTGATGTTTTTATACGTTTTAAAGGTTCCTGAATCATTTTCACTAAGGTTGAGAAAAACTCGAGAAGGACTCGATCATAGGACACCTAGTTGATAGGCGTTGTCCTTGCGTAGGACGTACAAAAGACAGAGGTTTTTTTTTATTATTATTATATTCAATTGTATAATTTTTTAAATACTATATGATTTTTATCAAATTATTTCCTTTTTTGTAAATTATTATATTCTTAATGAATTATTTTTTAAAATCGTTTAATATTTACTCACACCATCCATTTTGTTAATCCTATCTATAGTTTAAATTATTTTAAAGAGTAAATAATGGTTCTAATATAATAATAATAATAATAATAATACTAACCATAATTAAATAATAATAATTCCAGAACCACTTTTCATTATGGTATTGCCCAAAAGACATTTCAACTTGCCAGTTTCAATGACCTAGAAAAATGTCAGAAGGAATTCCGAGCATTTTCCCTTCTTTTTTTCTTTCACCCAATAAAAAAATCCTCGAGTAAGGCGAAGCCGTTTTCATTTAATTCATATTTCATCTCCAACTGAGTTTCTATTATTACAGAATTTAGATAAAAATTATAATGATATTTATATAGGGGATTTTTGCAATTTCTATAAACCACTAAATAAGAGACAATTAAATTAAATGTTGAAAAGGGATTTAAAAGTTGACGTTTAATAAATATATAATTAATTTAAACAAGGAAAAAGATTTTTCAATTTTTATGTTTTAAATTAAAATAAAAAAGTACAAATATCTAGTTGGATTTAGAAATGGATCGAGAAATGTTAAATTCGATGAATATTCAATGGTTTTTGTATTTTATATAAATATATGTATAGGTATATGTTATTATAACTATCAATAAACAATATTCATTATTATTGAATAGAATTTTGTTTTGATAGTAATATTTTTTGGAGACCGAAACGAATCACATGATGGATTTCATCGGAAATTTCACTTATTTTCGAACCTTTGTAACTTTTACTCAATAAATGTAGTGTCACAAGTCAGCTCTCAAACGCGCATAAAATTAGTACCAAACGTCCCAGTTTTCCGGGATTGTCCCGTTTTTAGGTGCTCATCAAACATTTAGGACATTTCCGACTTTTTTTTCTAAATTTTTTCAATTTGGTTCTAAAAAAAAGAAGGTAAACCGTTTGTCCCGGTTTGGTGTTTTCGAAATATGGTCACCCTACCGATGCATACGATATTATATTAAGTTGAAGTTCTATTGTTAGTACTTTCAAAAATGTTAACCTTTCTTTTCTTATTATAACAATTAAAATATATCAATGTTTAAATTAGTTAATTTTAATATTTTCAAATTTTTTCTATTAAAATCAAAATAATTCTATTTATTTTAGAGGATAAAACATAATACTGGGTTATCTTTATATAAAGAAAAAAAATTAATAAAAAAAGTTAAAGTTAAATCCGTGGCTTTTCTTTAAAAACAATATTGAATATTTAAATTGAATTTAAATTATTCATATTCTTTTAAATTTTTTTTTATTTTGTTGAAATATTTTAAATCCACTTCAAGTTGAAATTGTAAAAAAGTTATATCTACAATGAAGGATATTTCACTCACTTGCCAGAAGAGTATTCATCTCATAGAGAGGAATTTTTCAAACACTATATAACAAATAATGTATAAAAAATTCTTAAGATATTTTTTCTTTTTTTTAGAAAAATTGTTTTTTCCATAAATTGAATAATTGGTTTGAAATATATATAAATTTATATTAAGCAAAAAAATCTTCAAATTATTATTATAACAAGAACAAAAGTAAACATTTTCAATTTGATTAAATAAATCAATTTATAATTAAATTGATATCGAATTAATAATCAAAATAAGTAGTTTTTAATTTTATTATTTCAAAACAATTATCAGTTATATTAATTTGAATAGATTTTTCTATAACTCTTTAATGGACAAATAAATATCGGGGGGAAATCTTATTGATTCGAAAGTTTTGTTTTTTTAAAAAAAGAACTAAACATTAATTGTTTTTTAAATAATTGAAATTAATATGTCTAGATTCAGCAAAAAACTATACAACCATGAACTTAGACATTATGGAAATTCAAATTTTTCACCATTCTTCACATTATTTATTAAGGAAAGTCTTCTTTTTTGCTCATTCATAAAACATTTTTAACTTTAATTAATGTAATGAAATTCGTTTAATTATTTATTTTAATCAATATGATGAAGTTATTTTGTTAAAATCTATAAAAAAAGTTATTATTTAAGATTCAAAAGTAAAAAAACGGACTAAGTAAATTTTATTAGTCAACTATGATATTTTTAAACGAAAAATATTTCTATTAAATCTAAAACTCGTTAATTTTAAATTGTATATTTTCAAAAAGCTGTAAAATGGATATCAAAGCAGGCAAAGATGAATATTATGAAATATATATATTTAGAAATAAAATTAAATAAAGAAATATAATAAATAATAAATCTTTAAATGTATTCATTATTCGTATTTACCTCTCTAACTTTTATATATTCTCCGGAAGAACAGTGCCTATCAAGTCGGCTGCCGACTATGGGGTAAAGGTGTTCTATGATCAACCTTTATCTTGATTTTCTTGAACGGAGGTGCTACTTTTTAGCTTCCTAATTTTGATCCCCGGTCCGCCTCATAGGCTCCAGCTTGAGAAATTCTCTTTCTAGGTCAGGTACTTAAATCCGGGATGAAGAGAGGCAACTGCATTGAGTTTTTAATGCTGTTAACGCAGGAATTAATACAGATTCAGTCAAATGAAAAAATACTTGAAATTTTATATAGTAACACAACGATTCTCAATCTGTGGAGCATATACATTTTATTGTAGGGAAGCGCGAAAATTATGCTTGAAAACTGGTCGCGTATACGGAATGGTTGAGAAATGTTTTACAGGTAGGTATTTTATATCTGGAAAAGCACTATTTCTCTCTACTATTTACTACCATCTGTCCAATAATCAATAGTAACAATTGAAATTGATACCTCCCTATTAATCAACTTACAGAGATCATCCCTCTTCAATCTAAATTTAATACATGTATAAATATCAGTATTTAAAATTTATACCAATTTTAAACTCAGTCCATATTTATTTATTTGATTAGAAAACACACTTTCGATTGTACGATTAGATAGAACTTTCCTTTTGATTATTCAACTAAACAATATACCTTAGGCTTGTTTAACTTTAACTGCAGAATAAATCTTCTTTCAACATTCACCCTTGAATAAACTTTCAATAAAAAAAATAATACATTTTATTATTATATATTATCTATTAATTTCTATCTCAGTGGCCCTAGGGAACTCAAAAGAACTCAAAAGCCTCAGCAGCCACTTTCTTCCAAACGTCCCTATGAGTACCTCAATTCAACCCTTATACTCTTCCAACTCCATTATGTCCCTCATTATCGAATCGTTGGATTGCCAGTCTTTTCCTAAAATAATAATACAAATATTATTTTATTAAAAAATATTAAATAAATACCTATATATATACATATAAAGACTTGTTTAGGCCAAAGATTGGATTAAATTATTGCTTAAATATGTCTTCCCTTCTCTGACTCTAGAGGGAGACCGGTAGAGCAAAGGAGTTTGTGATCTTAACACCTCTGAGACCTTCCCACTTCCATCTCCTCACACATAATACCAGACTACAAACTAAAGGCGACCCACATTCACAACGAGTCACACCATATGGGAGATAATTTCACTGGCTTGGAGTCATCTGCTTCGCTTAGGTATCATTGGATTCCATTTTTACAACACCCATGATTTGGTTACACTATTCATTCTTTATATTTATTTTTACATCTAAACATTTCACTTGTATTATTTTATAATATCTATTATTTTGTCTATATCCATTAATTAAAATATTGTTAAGGAGAAATCTGAGTTTCTTTATTCATTGATATCTTGAATTGCATCCTGATCGGAAGTTAACGGCTCCTGATTTATTTCAGCTTTTATCGAAGAGGTAATTGCTGTGCCAAGTACAGGACTAATAAGATCTGATTTTAATCAATCGAAGTTGGGACTGGAATTGTCACATTATATGCTTTGACAAGACTCTTCAGTGGTTTGCTGGTTAGAACGACAGTATCACACTGAAGACTCGAGTATGAGCTTAGGTAAATTCAATAATTAATAATTTTTCTTTAAAGCTTTGCGAGATCCTCAAGATCTATTCCCAAATAATAATTTTATTATAAACAAATGAGATACAAGACAAAATTAGGTTATAACTGTACAATTGAGCACAGATTAAAAAAAATTGAGCGAAGGAGTAGAAATATTTTTGTGAAATGAATATCATAATACTATTTATCTATAATGATATGTAATATATAATGATTCGTATTTAATTAGAATTAAATTAAAATGACTGAAATCTTCATAAAAAACTGATCGAGTCAACTCAACAAAAAACTTTTAAACATTTTAAATAATAATAATAATGATAAAAATTAATTTATAAAGGAATGTAAAAATAATTTATCATTTGTTCTAGTATTCTTTTACTCGCTTTTTCTTATTGTTTCTTAATGCATAACATAATTCATGTTTTTTTAAATTAAATTATCAAAAATAATAAAAATTATCTCATATAATTAGTCTCATATTTCATCCATTCATCATATAATTTTTTTAAAGCTTCATTCTGTAATATAATTGAAAAATGAATAATTAATCATGTTTTTTTATCTAAACTTAATTGATGAAATGAATTTATTCGTATTTATATATATTTTTTTTAATTCTAAAATTTAATTTGTCTACATTGTAATCGGAAGTAAAGACAATTAAATTTTTTCATAAACTAAATCAACCCACACCTACGTTTTTAAAATCATAATTTGGATTGTTATCAAAATATTAATAATAGTTGATAGACCGAGTAGGTGACATGAATTCCAAATATATTACAATTTTCAATTATACTTTAAAATGCTAACCTTTGAGCCTTATAAACAATTTTTATTTAGTGTGTTTTGGTGGAATAATACAACTTCGTCAGTCAGTTAAAATAATAAAAAAAAAATATAATCCTTAGCCAGTTGGGATTATTTAATTAACAACCTAAGGGTCTTCCTACGGCACCACAAGAATTCATTTCATATTATTGCTTGGACACTCATCATTTCTTCTCATTGAATCCCCAGGCCGTTTGTGTTTGGCCTCATTTAAAGGACGGTGACTTTCTGACGTTCTACTTTAACATTTCCGAATTTTAGAGAGCCACTTACCCAAGAAGTTATTGCTCTTTTATTCATTTTAATTAGATAATTAATTATTTTCAAATTTATTTAATTAAAGAAAATATTGTATAAAAGAAAAAGCAAATTTATTAAAATAAATAAAAATAATAGGAAAAAAAGAAAAAAATATATTAAAATTTTTGATTCTCATAATAAAAATTGTTGCTATGTAAGTTAAATACCAAAATCAAATTGGATGAATATATTTCGTATAAAGTGTTGAAGGAATTTAAGCAATCCACATTACAATGCGACAACAAATTAGATAGCTAAAATTCCTTTATTAACAATTAAATAGACTTATAGTTTGCTTATTTGCATATTTTATTATCTAGTTTAACCTACACTATAAATTAATGGAGTATAAAATGACAAGAAAAGAAAGAATAATAATATATTATATGCAAAGGAAGAAGTTAATCTTTATTAGTGTTGCGCTATCGTGAAGATTTACAAGTCGTTTTTCAATTTTTCAACAGACAAATGTTCGTTTATAACATCACACTTTACATTTATTTCCATTTGATGCTTATCCTATAAAAAGGTAGGAAAAGCTTTCAATCAATTATTTATTTGAAGATTTGGTTATCATGGCATAGCCAAGCTACTTTCGATTTTAGGAAAATAAAAGAATCCTTAAAAAAATTCTACCAACTTGATGAATTATCTCAAAGTTAATAAGAATTAAATTAATTAAAAAAAAATAATTTAAAATCGTAATTACTTTATTTAATATTATATTGTATTATTAAGGCGCGGAACCGATCGAAGGTTTGAAATAAATTAATTTCCAGCTACAGAAACATTTTCAAATAATTTAAATATATCTATTAATGCAAAAAAAGCAAAATGTGCAGCATCGTACACGTGGCGGAAGTGAAACTTCTTACAATCTAGAGAATAAGATAAATTTTAGTTGAGAGTGTGAGTGAGAGAGAAAAATAAAGGGATCATTTCGAAAGACATATAACAGTATAAAATTTTCGTAACAAATATTCGCTTTATTATTATTATTATCTACTCTATCATCATATCTACATTGCCTGTACTATTGTCGGTTGGTGCTTCAATTGGTAATACTGATATTAATGGCTTGTGATAACTAAAATAAGATATATATGTTCGTGATTCGATATTTTCTATATAACGTGTAAAAACAGCATCTATTGTAGTTCCAGATTTTGTTGTTGATTCCTTGGGATCGTTATTTATAAGCAGACCAAATGTTTCTCGAAGAAAGTTGATCATCGGCAACGAATCATCAGATCCAAAATTTACATTAAAATCTCCCCCGAGAATTAGAGGGATTTTATCTTCGCCTCGTTCAAGTGCATTAGCACCTGTGTGGCTATAAACCAGTAGTGAAATAAATAATATCGTCTAAATTTTGGTCGTTATTTTTTTTCGGCATAGTGAAATCTGTGGAGTAGAGAAAAGCAGTTTTAAATGCAATAATAATTTTAAATTGATTTAGTAGTGTTAAAGTAATGTTGAGATTCGGATAAATAACGTGAATGGTCATCGACGCACATAACTGTATGTGTTGGCGTGTGAATCGCCGACCATGTTCACACACACAATTACATGCGTCGGTATGAGTGCACGCTGTATATTTGACTTGAGAATTTTAATTATTTCACGATATATATCTTATCTTATTATGCTAGCTAAAATTGTATATATCTATCTATTTATCTATAACCATTGGTTCTCAAAAACCGCTCTAACGATTTTTTTCAAATTCACACTAGATATAGTATTTATAAAGAAAAATTGAGTTTTATTGATTACATCTCTTGAAACTTACAGCTTCATTATTAATTTCTTAATTGAAAATTATATATGGGTGACGTAAATGGCATCCATTTTGAAATTTTACTCCCGCCTTTTTTTAATTTTGTATTAATATTTTTTTTATATTTAAAATATTTTAAAATTTATAATTTAATTTCGAAAAAAAGCGGGATTAATAAATATATATATATATTTTATTAAAAATAAATATTTTTAATTTTATTTCGAAATTAAATAATAAATTTTAAAATATTTTAAATATAAAATTTCGAAATTAAATAATGAATTTTAAAATATTTTAAATATAAAAAAATGTTAATACAATATCATTTAAAAAAAAAGCGGGATTAATAAATATATATATATATTTTATTAAAAATAAATATTTTTAATTTTTTTATATATGTTTATTTATTCACAAAAAATTAATTAAATTGTAATTTAAATTCTTATAGTTTTATTAAATAAATCATTTTTAGTTATAATTTTATATAAGCATTTTTTAATTGAACCTATTCAATCTTGTCATTTCCTAATCAGCATACGCGGTTTCAATAACCCTTTTAATTATTCTAAATTCAATCTTTAATTAAATCTAATTTAACACACAACAATTCCGTCTCATTATTGTAATACAAAGTTAGAAATATTAAGTTAATATAATTAATATTATTTATTTATTAATACCAATTAATAATATTAATTACTTATAAATAATTCATAATAATAATAAATTGTGATACCAACTTATAGGAATATTAAAATAATATAATTATTATTTTACATATATATGAATATAATATAAATATTTTTAATTTTATTTTAAGAATAGATATATATCTAAAAGGCGGTAACTGTGAGGTCACATACTAATTTTTATTCTTTCACCCAGCAGAGGCTAAGAAATATTATTCCGCGTCAACGTACTAGTGCGCATGCGCGCCGTGGACTTTCAACCTAGCGACAGGGTATTAGAACGAAAGACAGCATAAAACGAAGACGCAGATAGCCTCTTTCTCAACGCGAAAGACCGGACAAAAGAAAGACCCAGATAGCCTCTCTCTCAAAAACGAAACACCGCACAAAAGAGAGACAGAGATAGAGGCTATCTCATTCTCACTCGTTATATCTATATCTTTTTTCTCTCTCGTTTCGTAACGCGTTACGAAATTTCAATTTTTCAATTCACTCTCCATTCTCAACCAAATGTCAGGACGCCGCTAAAGAAGTTTCACTTCAATAAAAAACAGATATGGATATAACATAAATATTTTTAATTTCATTTTATTTAAAATATATCAGTAGGAGCTGGCTGTGACGTCATGAAGGGCTGGGTGACGTCATAGAAATATGGGACCAATGCATAACTGTGGAGGTGATTGTGTTGAAAAATAGCCTGAATTTTGTAAGAATCAAATAAACTGTTTTTGAGTTATAACCATTTATCCCTTTATTTATTGAATAACCCTTGTAGTTAAATATAAGGTAGTCAAGAAAGTTTTTTTTTTATTTTAAGTTATGTACATTTTTCAAACAAATGTTTTACTAAATCTAATTGAGTAACCTCACTTTCATTTCATATCATTTGATCTTTCATGACTTTGTAGAAATTATGAATAAGAAGCATATTCCTACAATTTTTTCGTTCCTCTTCAAACAAGGCTAAAAATGTCCAAATCAACTCGCTGCCAGGAATCCCTAACAAATGTAAAGCGCAATGGTAGTTTCAAAAATTCATCAGCATGAATATGGGCCTTGAAGACTATGAATAATAATATTTAGAAATTTTAAATAATGACAAAAATAATTTTTTATGTATTTGTTGACATAAATAGTATTGTAAAAATTATTATTTCGATATAAATAATTAATATGAAATATACTGGCATAATATTTTGTTTGAAATTTTAATTAGAAGAAATTCAAAGAATAAAATGAGAAATTTAAACAAGATGATAAAAAAGGAAAAAAGTTATGATATATATTAATTTAAATGATTTTAAATGGTTGCATATCATTTTATCCTCAGTGGACAGGTGACATGCAATATACAAAATCTAGGTTAACATTATATATATATTTATATATTTATTATATTTATTATTCGTACAAATGAAATGACAAATACATGTATATATATATATATATATATATATATATATATAAAATAAAAAAATACAAATCAAATTAAATTAATAATTACATAATATTAATAATAACACATGTTTTATCTAGAAGTAGTGATGATGTATAATGAAGTATATATAATTGATTATATATTTATATTTAAAAAATATATCAAAACATATAATAATTTTATGAAATTTATGATTTAGGGTATTTGAAAATGAATCTATATATAATTTTTTATTAAAATATTATATATTCAGTATTTTATTTATTTTAATTTTAAAACCTTTTAGAATTAATGAAAAATTTACCCAGCTTTTGAATATATTTGAAATTAATTATTAATTCTTAAATGTAAGATTAACTAGGCGAGATTCGACTTGTGGCCTCCAAGTTTGACAGTGAAACATGCTCTTGGTCAAAATATTCAATCAAAATAATAATTTTTATAATTTTAAAAAAATATTTATTTTATAATAAATTATTTAATTTATATTTTTGAAATTTTAAAATATAAAAAATTAATTCTGAGAATAGTAGAATTAATTTTTATATTTTTAAGGTTGGCTGGAACTTAAACGTAAAAATCATTCTGAAAATAATTAATTTTTAAAGAAATGGATCTCAAAGATGACGATAGGAAGGAAAGGAATTATTTATAAGGGAATTTTGTAAATAAAAAACCACCAATTGATATTTGTTATTGTAAATTTATTAAAAAAAATACAAAAAATACACAACGTTTCTATTGCTACTTCTGCAATCGTTATCAAGCGACTGCACTGTCCGAGCGTCCAGTGACAAGACAAAGGTATTATTGTTTTCACACCAAATTTCCCATGTGGAGATTTTTACATATCTCCACGAATCATGCATTTTCTTAACAGAAAAAAGTATTTTTAGCGTGATGTCTATCGGTCCGTCAGTCTGTCCATCCGTCCGTTGTGTGTCCATATAGACGTGTACATCTAGAACGGCTCAACGGATTTTGATAAAATTTGGTATATTTACTTAATGCATCATTACCATAAATTCATCAACTTTTGGTGTATATTCGTGTAAAAACCAAGATAACATAATTTAGTCATTTTAATTCAAGTTTTAATTTTTTTTTGATAGTTTATATATATATATATATATATATATATATATATATATAACGGTGTTTGGAAATTAATTTATTTCAAATTGTCGGTCGGTTTTGTGCCTGGTCACTGCTCATATTTTTTATATTTGTACTGCTCATTGATATGCTGTTACTATTTTTTTTATTTGATTATATATGCCTTATATTTTATTTAATAGTTTTCCCTTAATCTAAAACATTTCAAATCAGAGATAGAACAGAAATAAAAATGATTCAAAATTACAATAGTTTTTACAACGTTCAAGGACATTAAAACAGTCAATATATTATCCAGAGAAGAGTTCGGCTTGGGAATGATTTCTTTTTCATTGATTATTTGCTAGAAAACAAATGGATGGATCACTGTTATTTTTCTTGTAGGAATGAAACGAAAGAGAGAAATTGAAAGGCTGGAAATGATCTTTCGTCATAAAAAAAAACCTATATTGTTATATGGTGGGCTCTTGGTCCCTGGAGACTTGTAAAAATAAAGATTAAAAAACGAGAATGAATTAAAAGAAAGCATCTCAATCACTACACAAATAAAACTAGTGGATTACTAATGTAAATATTATTCAATAAAAAGAGGGTCACTCGGTGGCGATATTTTGTAATCGAATGGGGAGACGTTGAGAAAATAAAACAAACATTAAAGGTTATTTTCCTATCACAAAGTTTAAGCTATTTAATCAACTTATTCATTTTTTTTCTTTATTTAGGTGATTTTTTAAAATATGTTTAAAAAATAATTTTTATAAACATTAAGCCCATTAATGAGAAGTGGAAAATCAATTTTAAAATAAATTAACTTTTGAAAAGAGAATAGATGAATTCATTATAAATTATATTAATGAATTTGAATTTGTTTTATATTTAAGCTAAAGAATGAATATCCTTTGGAATTCAATTTAAAATTAAATTTAGTGTACTTTAAAAATTGATTCTTTACGATTTGAAAATATTTGTTTAATTATTTTACATGTCTATCTGGGCGTCAATTTATAAGTTTATTGTATTTAAATCAATTAGTCAGGCCAAAGAATAGATGATTTTATAAATACACCTACTTCTATTGTATGTAGTCGTATATACAGATTCAATAACTTCTTAAATTCTGGTAATTTATACTTTGTTGGTCAATTTATAAGTTTATTGTATTTAAATATTATATTTATTGTTCCATTACAATAATATAATAATATTAATACTAGGGCAGGTCAATAAGTTTTTTGATTAAAAATTATTTTATTTTTCAACGTAGTCTCCTTTGAGCGCGATACACTTCATCCAACATTTCTCCAATTTTTTTATCCCTTCCAAAAAATAAGATTTATCGAAGACATCAAAATAGATTTGTTTGTGAGATAATTTCATCGTTGGAGTCAACGAGTCTTTCCGCCGTGCCATTTATTCAGGTTTGAAAACAAGAAATAGTCATTTGGGGCTAAATCCGGAGAATAGGGCGGATGAGGGAGCAATTCGTATCCCAATTGATGGATTTTCTTGAAAATTCACTTTTTCCATTTTCTTCTCAAATCACGAGGTAGTTTGCTATTAATAGATGGCAAACAAAACTAAAAGACCCATCTGGTTCAAATTTCGACAGGAGCAAGCTAACAGGTGAAGTGTTGCTATTTCATTTAGGAGTCGGGAAATTTAAAAAGTGTTTGACTTATTGACCTACCCTCGTATTAGTAATATTAATCAAGATAACTTTATAAGTTAAACTAACTTTATTATATTCAGAATTTTTATAATCAATAAGCAATTTCTTATTTCATTTATAACATGCATTATAATTATAAATTATCTTAAACAAATATTTTTCACTAAACTATATTAACGTTTCTATGAAAATACCTTAAAAGATTGTACAACGATTATATGTTTAACATTTTTTCTTGTTAAGTTAAAAAGCTTAAGCTCTTTCATTTGAAATTTATAGTTTTTTAACAGAGTGCAAACTCGATACCAAAGACTTCTTCTTTTTATATCACGTGACTAAAATTTATGGTTTAAATGTAAAAGAAAAGGGGTTGTCCACAATATACACATCGATTTACACTTTCATCTACCAAATGAATTTTTTTTCTTTTAAAGAGAGAAAACCACAAATATATCGAAAACGCAAGGTAGGATGAACAGAAATAATTATATTGAACGAAATATATTTTCCTCTTTTTGCAAAATAAAAGTTTTAATGAGGATTGCAATGATTGGAGGTTATATGATATTGTTAGTGAAAAAGAGAACATTTCCATAAGAAGATTGTCAAAAGAAATAGAAAACTAAACCTGATTTATTTCAGTTTATTACACTTTAAATTGAAAATAAATAAAATAATAAATATTTTACTTCTTTAATAAATTCTGTAATTAAATCAAGTTTAAAGTTTCACCTTCAAATATTAAAGTTAAGTTAAATTTAAATCAAGGTAATATTATTTTTAGACATATTTAAATTAAATTCTTGTCAGATTACATAAATAAAATCATATTCAAATTAAACTTTAAGAATTTCTAATTCATTTAAAAATTTCTTAATATTATTATTTTTTTAATTTATCTTTTAACATTTTTTTGACATTTTAGAATCAGGCTCTTTATTTCATTCTTTTTAACTGAATTGAATATCAAATGGAATTTTCATTTAATAGAATATGAATTCGTTATTAAACTTTTTTTCTTATTAAACCATTTTCAATTAATAAAAATAAAATTATCAAAAAATTATTATTATTTAAAAGAAAACAAACTCAAATATTAGAACTAAGTTTTTTGTTAGACTCACGGAAATTATTTTTTAATCGTCAATCATAATTTTGTTAATTTTGAAGCATTCAATGCATCAATAGAAAGAGATTATTATGAAAAAAATTATTAACTTTATATATTATCATTATTTATTTAATTTTTTTCACTTAAAAATAACTATATACATTGAAATTCTAATTTAAAAAAATTACTTAAAATTAATTTTTAAATAATATTTGAGAAAATTGTATATTAAAAATGAATTAAGTTTTTCAAAATAATAATTAGATGATACAAGAAGAAATGAACAATTTATACTTTTGTAGAACTATATTCGAAATTTGTTGGCCCCAGTAACATGCTTCTCCACATGAACATTTCATGAGCCCTCTCCTTCCAATTATTATTCTCTCCTAAATCCCTAATATCTAAGAGATATCAAATTTATTTATTGAGAATATAAATTAATAATCTTGTTTAGTGTCATATTTATTTGTTTTTTTTAAAACAGAATTAAGAATAATAATATAATAAAACTAAATTTAGTCAAAGTTAAATGAACCTCAAGATGTTGCCGGTAATAATCAAATTATAACTTATATGGCTGTAGATTGAGAGGCAAAGGGAAATGCAATTTAATTGAGTTTTCGACGAAGGATTAAAACGATCAACGCCAAAGTTAATGTAAACCCATTGTTGAAATAGTCCAATTCACTCTATAAAAAAGAATTCATTTCCTTGTCATACTATCATCTATTGAAGAATTAATATAAATAAAATAATAATAATAATAATAATAATATAAATAATTAATCTTCACAACATCGGAGCATAATCTAAAAAAAGGTTTATATAGTGAAATGTAAGTAAATTTAAATATGTTGACCTGTGGCCAGGCACAGAACCGACCGACGGTTTGAAATAAATTAATTTCCAGCTACAGAAACAATTTCAAATAATTTTAATATATCTATTAATGTAATAAAAAACAGATAGGCATATAACATAAATATTTTTAATTTTATTTTATTTATAATATATATAAATATATATGTAAGACCAGGCTCTGACGTCATGAATGGCTGGATGACGTCATATAATTTTAAATTAAGAAAAAAACTAATAAAGATGATTTTTCTCGAGAATAAAACCAATACAAAGTGCATGATTCGTGGTGATATGTAAAAAATCTCCTTATGTGAAATTTGGTGCGAAAATAACCGTTACCTTCCCATCGACGATCGTTAATACTACCACTTCCGGTTTCCGGATTTGCACCAAAAGTTGATCAATTCATCCCACTGATGCATTAAGTAAATATACCAAATTTCATCAAAATCCGTTGAGCCGTTCAGGCTGCACATATCTATACGGACGGACGGACGGAGGGACGGACAGACATCATGCTAAAAATACTTTTTTCTGTTAAGAAAATGCATGATTCGTGGAGATATGTAAAAATCTCCACATGTGAAATTTGGTGTGAAAACAATACCTCCCTTACTATAGTCGGTCGGTAAAAAAGAAATGAACAAAAGGATAGGCTAAGGTTTACCAGCCTAACTTGGTAACAATAATATTGAATAATAGATCTATGATTGATAGTAATACCGAGAAAATATTAACCTCATGAATTTTAATTATACAGATCACAGGAAAATTTTCAAAATTAATATTTAATCCCAAAACAGATAATTAATTTTAATCATTTATATTAAGTGATTATTTATAAAAATTATTATAATAAATAATATTAAACTGAAAAATAATCATAATTTTGGCATCGGAGAAATTTCAATTTGATTGATGTTTTATGCTCTTTTCGACAATTACACTATCATCAAAGGATTTCTTCTTCTCAACTTTAATTAAAAGTTATTTTATTAAGTGTTGTATTTTTAAATTTATCTCTACATTTTATAAAACATTTTACAAATATCTAGATTCATAATTATAATAACAATCAGACAAACATTTTCAATTTTCATTTGAAATTTTATTAAAAATTAGATTTAAATTTAAACGATAGGCAATCTATTGGAAATAATAATTGAATTATTTCTAAAATAAGTAGTAAGTATATACAATATTGAACTTTCCCTATTTACGCTTATATAAAATTGAATCTTGAAATTAGAAACGGATATTATGGAATCAGATTAAGTTTTAATTAAATTCTGATAATGGATTTGAAAATGCAAAACTCTACACTCTTTCTGAAGTATTATTATTTACAATGAATTTTTTAATTAATTATCATCTAAGAGTTCATTTAAATAAAAAAAATTAAAATTTAAAATAAAATTTAATGATATTTTAGCAATCGAGTAAAAATATCTTATTATTAAAAATATCTTCCTTTGCTTTCTATAAATTATGATAGGATTTTATGAGAAACATCACTTTTATTCATTTACTAAAATCAATTATTCATATAAATTAATTGCTTCCTTCACTTACATTTTTAAAATGTCTAAAAAGGTTTTTTTGATAATCTTGATTGTAAAGCAAGCCTTTAAATAAGCAGTTTATTTTTACAATCCGGAGTGAATAAGTATGCCAACCTTAGTGCTTGGATTGGATTAACCGGAAATAAAATATAGGACAAGGTCATAAAAATATAAAAAGGTGGAAATTATTAATTTGATTGTCTTTTCTCTAATTTTGTACATGTACCTGTTAGGAAAAACCGACATTGTATTTTTTAAGAAATAACTAAATATGTTAACTGGATTCTTTTATATATAAAATCTACAACATTATGTATCTGTCCATCCTTTGTCACTATAGAACCTAAGAATTTTATTTTTTCTACATTTTTTAATTCTACGTTTAATACTTTTAAGATTTTGTAATTTAATTATATTTCTCTCTGATACTAAATACTTTGTATTAGCAGAACTTATTTTCGGTTCAACCTTTTTTCGAGCATCTCTCTCTTTAGTTAAGTCTTTATTCAATCGTCCGGGTAACCTAATACCCGATTTTTTTTCTTAATGGATTTCGTTCTATTTTCCCCTGATTTGTATAAAATGTATTGTATTTTGATTCAAAGTTAAATAAAATTGGTGCTAGAATATCTTCTTTTTTTTAATCTATTTTAAATTTCAAATGTTTTCATTAATAGAATCGAGAGAGATTCAATTCATAAGAACTATTTTTTTTAATTAAAATTTGAAATAACTCAATAGATCAGTAAGATTTTTAAATTGCAAAACTAACTGATTTATCCAAATATTAAATTCTTTTTTTTATATCAGTGAAAATATTTGTTTTGATGCTAACCAATTTGGCCTGTATCTTCCTTTATATTCCTGCCAAAAGGCAGTGAACGGCAATATTACGCGTGAAGGTTTATTAAATGCGGCTTCTTGACCTTTCTTTTGTTTTCTTTCTTTTATTTATTTATATTTATTCATTTTTAGCCCATCAAGAGAACCATAATAAATTCTCTCGAAATTTAAGAAAAAAATTATCACCCCAATATAATTACAATTTTCACTAGATTATTATTGTATATTTAAGAAAACATATTTTTGCATAATATTTTACATATCATGCGTAATTCCAAGAAATTAACAAAAGAAACATTTTAGAAATAAAAATTAGAAGTTTATATGAAAATAAGATCATAGATATCTATAAAATATGTTTAATTAATTATTATAAAGATATGCTCCATTCTTATCTTAAATTTCCTCAGGATTGTATATAATCATCTATAGATCACCAATATAAATTTATATACATACATATATTAAAAACAAAACTAGAATACTTTTCGGTATAAAATATTACTATATTCAAAGGATTATTAAAATAAATATTCTACATCAAATTGTAAAATTTTTTAAAAAAACAATTTCTTTCTTTAATTGATATTCACTTAAAATGATAATTAAAGAATATTAATTATAGATAGAATATTTAATAAATATATGATCTAATAATATTATTAAATATAATATATTATTTATATCTATCTATTTACATGTATATATATACAATATATTTAATATCTATCTATTCGATTATTTATAAAACTTTTAGAATAAATTTAAATAAATTTAATTTTTAAAAATAAAAATGCAAATTTATATAATTTAATAATTCTGATAATTGTTAGAATTAATTGTTAGAATTAATCTATCATTTATGTTCGATTAGTAAATCAACCTTGGATACATGCTATGATATTCTTGAATGTTTAACAATTAATATATAATAATTTTGCTCAAAAATGAAACTCATAAAAATCGAATCTCCGCCTTCGATAATATTGGAATTGCATAAAATTTCTGTGGACCGTTTTCAACAAAAGAAAGTATATTATTATGCATTGTAGGTATATACGTGAAATATTTGCTAGAAATTTTCAAATGAAATAGTTTACACAAAAAAATAAATATTAAGATTAAATTTATCATTGGAAAGGTTAATTTAAATTAATTGATACTTTTATTTTTTTTATTTTTATCGACCCACGATAGTAAGGGAGGTATTGTTTTCACACCAAATTTCACATGTGGAGATTTTTACATATCTTCACGAATCATGCATTTTCTTAACAGAAAAAAGTATTTTTAGCATGTTGTCTGTCCGTCCGTCCGTATAGATGTGTACAGCTTGAACGGCTAAACGGATTTTGATGAAATTTTTATATTTGCTTAATGCATCAGTATGATGAATTGAACAACTTTTGGTGCAAATCCGGAAACCGGAAGTGGTAGTATTAGCGATCGACGATAGGAAGGGAAGGGTTATTTTCACACTAAATATCACACGAGGAGATTTTTTTACATATCTCCACAAATCATGCACTTTGTATTGGTTTTATTCTCGAGAAAAATCATCTTTATTAGTTTTTTCTTAATTTAAAATTATATGACGTCACCCAGCCCTTCATGACGTCACAGCCAGCTCTTACTTATATATTATAAATAAAATAAAATTAAAAAATATTTATGTTATATCCATATCTGTTTTAATAGATATATTATATTGTTTCTGTAGCTGGAAATTAATTTACTTCAAACTGTCGGTCAGTTCTGCGTCTAGCCACAGGTCAACTTATTTTTGAAGAGTGTGAATAAATATATCATTTTTAAATTTTAACATTAAATTGATACAATCTAATAATTATGTGAATTTGAATAATAATTAATTTAAATAAAAAAATGTTAAGATAAAAGAAATGTAATTTCTATTTCGTTTGTAGATATGTAATCGATCAACATTTGTCACTTTTAACTTGAACGCTATTAATATTGGATGAATGAATCCGAATGTCATCGTTTTTTTTCATTTTTTTTTATTCAATTGATATATTTATAGTTTTATTTAAGGGCAACTGATGTCCCTCTGTTTCCGGACTTTCCATTGGATTATTTCAAAAGCAGCCTTATTGAAAATAGAAGAGTGCAACTTTTGTAAAATTACGCTTTGTTAAAGTGCTCTTGATACAATCATTCATTCATGGAGAGTGAAGCACCGATATGTATTTTAAATAATTCTGTTCTCTACTATAAAAAAAAAATAATAAATACATACTAGTTGAATATAAAGCTATTTTAATGTTTCTATTCCTATATTTAAAGGATAAAATATTCAATTCAATGCAATTATTGATTGGCATTATAATAATCGTTTTGATTTTTTTGTATTCATAATATTTATGATCAAAAATAAAAAAAGATGGAACATTTATTTATTGAAATTTTAAAGAATTATGTACAAAACGATTTGAAAAATTTGTTCTGGAAAAGTATTATAATTAATAATAATTAAGGTTTTTTGAAATCAGATACATTTTTCATCTATAATAAGGTACTAAAATATTCAGAATTTATTTAAGAGATTTATATATTTACTATATATTATATTCAGGTGGGAGTTACAATCAAGATTTTTAATGTTGAAAGTCTTATTGTCAGAAGAGAGAGAGAGAGAGAGAGAGCAGGCTCAGTTGGTCTTTTAGAGATTATTTCCCTTAAATAACGAGCAGCAATGGGCAGTGATGGCTGAAATTTGCAAATGTTATCTCCGAGTGTATTTTTTTACTAACCCTTTTAGAGATGATTTATTTGGCAATATTTTAATGTTTGAATGTTTAACCTTTCCACTTAATGACCTGGATGTTTTTTCTTCACTCTTTTGAGGTAATAAATTTAAAATATTATTGAATAGCATGCCAAGAAAAAAAAATGATAGGAGGAAAAAATATTAAAAAAAAAAAATAATCAAAACCAAATATTATAATTGGGGTTTCTATAATTAAATTTAAAAAAAAAACTCTGACTTTTGTACGTCCTACGCAAGGACAACGTCTATCGAGACGGTTATATCAATTAGGTGTCCTATTAACCTTTAACTTGATTTTCTTGATCGGAGGCGCTACTTTTTATCAAGTAGCTTCCCAATGTTGATACCGGACACTGGGTTGACTCCGTCCCATAGACCCCAGCTAGAGAAATTCCCTTGCCAGGCCCGGGACCAGGAGAATGTGAGACAGCGACGCTAGCCTCTCACGCTGTGGCGCCTTAATTAAATTTTAAACAAAATAAAAAATTTTATAAAAACCAATATTTAAAATAAAATGAATATTTTATTTATTACTTATAAACAACTTATAAACAAATATTTTGATCAAATGGAAAGACTAATTATACAAACATGATTTTAAAATGGCATTTATAAATAAATTCAAGTGAAATATAATTATAATAATGTTACAAATTAAAATTCCATGATCGAAATAAATAAATATCTATCCAATTAATTATTCATTAAAATATATGAGAATTTTTAAATAATTTATGATTTTAAAATGGCATTTTTTATTAATAAAAGAGATAAAAATCAATTTCAAATTATTTAACTTGATTGTTTATGAAAGATTATTAGAAAAAAAAATAAACATTCATTATAATAATAGATAATTAATAAAATACATAAAAAATTTAAATAACTAACTGAAATTTTATCATTAAGTTGAAATGTGGATTCAAGACATAATTTTTATTAATTTAAAAAAATTAAAAAGTTTCATTAACCAAGCTAGGAGGGTTTCAATTTGAACATACTTCTTCTACTTATACTTAAAGGATTAATTATTTTGAACACTATTATATAGAAATAGCAAGCAATCATTAATTTAAAACAATCTTAACCATCTTAACTTAACAATAATTAAATGTTTAAAGAATAAATAATTATGCTATCAAATCAAATTAATCATATGAAATGAATTGTTATTTATGTTTTTAGGGTATTACTTAATAAAATAAATATTTAACAAACAAAATTAACAATCTTTAATCGTAAATAAACATAAACATAAATCGTCCGTTACATTCATCTGCATACATAGAGTGGACCAGTGCATAAAACAACCACAGGTCGCAAGTATTGTAGCATAGAGGTCGCTTCCATAGCCTTCACACAGCGCCCTCAGTTAATTTCATTTTTAAATGAAATAATTTAAATTATTTCCTACATGTTATAATTAAATATAATATAATAAATTAAAAAAAAAACAATATTCAATTGTAAAAAACGATATATTTAATGTATTTCAAACAGAATTAAAAAAAAAATGGAATATAGGGGGGAATAGTTTTCAGTTTAAATCTATATTACTCAAACAAAAAGTACTATAAACCAATTTAATCATTTTATTTTTTATTTTACGAGCTTAACTTTTTATTTTTTTAATAAAATAAATTTTATTTAAATTTTAATTAAATAAGAGTTATATTACTTAATTATTTATATATACAAATTATAATACGAGGGTCGTTCGGAAAGTAACCTCCAGTTGATTAAAAAAAATACACCAAGTTAAATAAAAATATTTTAATATATACATCTTAAAACTACATCTTTGCACTATTTTTCGACATAGTCTCCATAACGAGTGAGGCACTTATCATATCTCTTCACAAGCTTTGAAATTCCTTCTGCCCGCCTGTGCCTGGAGCCAGCCTGTGACCGCATCTTTGAGCTCTTCGTCGTCATCAAAGCGCTGGCCTAACACTCCTCTCTTCATCAAGAACGTTTTCTCGTCCACTTTTAAATAAACGTACCCATTCACGGACAACTCCTTCACTCATAACTCTTGGTCCGTACACGGCACAAAGCTCACGATGAATAGCTGCTGCAGAATATCCTTTGGCTGTAAAAAACCTTATAACAGCTCGCACTTCACATTTGGTGGTGTTTTCTATTGCAGCACACATTTCAAACTGACACAAAAACTAAACTAGCGCAGGTACAATGTTCACTCGACCACGGCTTGATGCCGACTGACCTGCCGAGTGCGTGAATGCAAAGATGGCGTCGCTACTCCCCCCACTACCCGCACTGTGACCGATCGGAGGTTACTTTCTAAATTGCCCTCGTAATATACTAATAATATGAATAAATAAATACAAAACAGATTATTAAAAAAAAAAAATTTTAATATAATATTACTAATAATAATATTATTATATATTTATTGAAAGTTTTATAAATGTCCAAATATATATATATATATATCATTTTAGTGTTTTTAAAGCAGTTTTGATCGACAAACCGTTGGTATTTATCAGTTTATTCAGTTTCCGGTAAATAACACCCAAACGATGAAGAAGCATTGTATTTAATTTAGCAAGGCATCCATATAATGGAGCTTAAATTTACGACAACCACATACAGATAGAGCATCTTTTGTCTCTACATTAAAATATCTCTCTTTCCATTGAATGTTTTCACATCCCTCTCTTTCTCTCTCTTATCTATTCATAATTTACGTTCCATTAATAACCATTCGTTCAGTTGCAGATTATATAACGAGTGTAAAAGAGCCCGACCAACGAGGAGGGAGAATCTTGCTGTTAGAGGAATAGAAGATAAATTAATGTATGGAAACACAATTAAGAAAACATAAAATCATTCTCTAATTATCATAGCTTAATCAAAAATCAAATTATAAATGCAATCAAAGAAAACAATTTCATAGAAGATTTGGAATTGGAATTTTTATTTTGTAATAAATGTGCTAAGTACATTATATAACTTTAACCTAGTGCATTTTTTATATTATAATTTACAAATTTTCAATATTTATAGAGAGAAGAATTATGTTCGATTATAAAAGATATTTCTATAAATCTTTGAATAATTTAATAGTCTTAGTTACATCTTAAAGATAATGACATCGTAAAATTATTCGGAAATATCATAAAATATTTTCTAAAAAATAAGTTTTATAAGTAACTATTATTTCTGGTTATTGAAGATAAATATAAACATTATTCAATTTCTAAGAAACCGACATTTCTTTAACTTCAATTAAAGTATTAAATTCCATGTTTTTTGCTTTTACAAACAGAAACACTTTAACTACTAAATATCAATTTTTTTTTAGTCATGGAGATCTTAATTTTTGAGTAGAAAAGGATAAGATTAAGATTTAATTTAATGGATTTTAATTTTAAATTATCTGTTAATTTGATTTGATTTGTTAATTTTTAAAAAGATGAAATATTAAATAAATATATCTATTATTATTAAATTTTTAAATTTAAATTAAAATTAAATTTATTTATTTTTTAATGATTTTTGAAATTAAAGAATATTTTTTTCGAATAACATTTAGGATTTAGGAAATGGGAATTTCTCAAATCTTACTCTAAGGTCTGCTTTCAATTCAACTGGCTTTTCTAGGAATATGCCAGCAGGGTTAAATCCAACGTTTATTAAAAACCTTTAAAATTTCATTTAAAAACTAAATTATGATGTTTTTATAATTAAAACTTTATAATTAACTTTATTTTTAATACGAATTCAATTTTAAATCATTAACAGTTTTGTTTTTTATGATTTTTGAGGTTTACAGTGAGGGGTAAAAAACACAGTTTGTAAATGCATTAGTAAAATAGGATAAATGTCAAGATCAAAACTGGTTCAATATCTTTTCTCTCCATGATACATGTATACATAATTAATATATTTATAGGGATATAGAAATTATACCTGTTATATACATTTCTTAGAATATGGACTCCTCGAAAAATTTTCTCGCGACTCAAGGTTTGCTTACCACCTACATTTTGTTAATCTCCTAACTTTATAATGGCTAGATATATGTTTCAGTTCTAGTTCAAATCTACTACATTTAACTTTATAAACAACCTTATCAAATACTTCTACTCTTTTTACCGACCGACGATAGTAAGGGAGGTATTGTTTTCACACCAAATTTCACATGTGGAGATTTTTACATATCTCCACGAATCATGCATTTTCTAAACAGAAAAAAGTATTTTTAGCATGATGTCTGTCCGTCCGTCTGTCCGTCCGTCTGTCCGTCCGTCTGTCCGTCCGTATAGATGTGTACAGCCTGAACGGCTCAACCGATTTTGATGAAATTTGGTATATTTACTTAATGCATCAGTGGGATGAATTGATCAACTTTTGGTGTAAATCCGGAAACCGGAAGTGGTAGTATTAGCGATCGACGATAGGAAGGAAAGGGTTATTTTCACACCAAAGGAGATTTTTTTATATATCACCACGAATCATGCACTTTGTATTGGTTTTATCCTCGAGAAAAATCATATTTATTAGTTTTTTCTTGGATTAAAATTATATGACGTCATCCAGCCATTCATGACGTCACAGCCTGGTCTTGCATATATATTATAAATAAAATAAAATTAAAAATGTTTATATTTATTATTTATGTATCCATATCTGTTTTTTATTACATTAATAGATATATGAAAATTATTTGAAATTGTTTCTGTAGCTGGAAATTAATTTATTTCAAACCGTCGGTCGGTTCGGACCTGGCCACAGGTCAACTTATTTACATAATAATACAATTTAAAAGAAAATTATAATTTTATTGAAAATTACACATTATTTTTTATTTTTATCTCATCTTCTTTAATACAAAAGCATTAATAAAAACTGAAAAATTTAAAATAGAAATAAAGTCAACCATATTAAGAATGCAAAGGAAAATAAAAGCTCGCATTATTTGTGAATTATCAAATGGAAAACGAAATATTATTATTATATTGTACTTACTAGAATATTTTTGAAAATAAAAGAATTTTTATAATAATATATAATGTGGTTGAAGAATGAGATCTATTTTAAGGGTAATATAAAAGTCAATAATCCTTTACGGAAGGGAGGATTAAATACCAGCAACCGGAAGGAAATGACTTGAACTAAATAATCCACAAAGAACTTTGGATATGAAAATTTAAAGAACAAAAGAATCATAAAATAGGGATGTTGAAAGTTCCGGAATTCGTTTAAATTTATTTATTTTACCTTTGAAGAAATTTTCAGGTTTCAGAATAAATGGTAAAGGGTGTTTCATAAAGTAAGCAGTTTTTTAATTGCGCGGGATTTTTTTGTTTGAAGATTGTCAGAACTGTTCCTATCATTTTCGTTATCTATTATCACTCTAATTAGAAGACCATTTGTCGTTTTTCCATTTTGTAGCCATGGAGCGGTTCAGTATCGAACAACGCATTCTTATTGTGAAAAGTCATTACAAAAACGGGGAGTGATGCGCAGAGACTGTCCGTAAACTTCGCGCGATCTTTGGACGTGACAATGCCCCGACCGCAACAACAGTTTCGAGGTTGGTACAGAAATTCGAAGAATCTGGGTCAGTTGCAACAAGAAAATCGCCCGGTCCAAACCGTAATGTTCGAACGCAACAAAACATTGCGGTAGTGCAAGACATTGTGAAAGTGAGCCCCGTGAAGTCGCTTCGCCGTTGATCTCAACAGCTGGGTATGTCAACATCTTCGGTTTATCGAATACTGAAAAAAGATCTTCATATGCACCCCTACAAGGTTCAGTTGATACAAGAGCTGAAACCAGCACATCATGCAAAAAGGCGAAGATTGGATTTTGACTAGACAACAAGAGGACGACGAAGTCACAAGTTTACGTGAACAAACCTCAAACGATTACTGAACTGAAGATGAAAATTCAATGGGTAATCGGCGAAATCGACAGGGACGTCTGCGAAAGAGTTATCGTTAATTTCAACGATCGGATGACGGCCTGCAGAGAAAGTGGAGGTGGACATATATCGATATCATTTTTCAGTATTAAATCGAAGTAAATGTTGAATGAAATTAAATAAAAATTTTGAATTTTGCTTCGATTTTGGCTGATTTATTGCATTTTTAAAAACTTCGTACTTTATGAAACACCCTTTACTTGCATAGATTTTACATTTTTTTTCTTTTTAAAATATACATAACATACCTGAATACAATGCATTAGACAAGTCGAAGGGGAAAAAATCAATCCTATTTTAAAACAAATTTTATGATGAATGAATAACAAACTCTTGGGAGTAGAGAATGGTAAGGTATTCAATTATTTATAATAAATAAATAGCAATGAATAAAATATTGATATAAAAGTTTTTTTTTTTTTTGCATGAATGTGTTTCATTGTAACGGAATGCGAGTCACCATGAACATCGTTCGTTCAGATTCCCCCCTTTTTTGAATAACCTGATTATATATGTCGTGAATGATTGGAATTTATTACAAAAGAGAAGAATTTACTGAATTTTATTAGTTTTGGGGGAATTCAAAAAAAGAAATTAAAGATTTTATAGATTTACAAATATGAAACAAATCTTTAAAAAATATATTATATATAGAATAGTTATTTAACTCTGGTATGTCCAATAATTAATAATGAACGAAAGAATTATGTATCTATTTAAATAGCAATGTTATTTTTTCATATATTATTTAGTTAATAAGCAATCAATTGTCTATTCTATCTTTAATTTTTTAATGACATTACATTGAAGAATATTAATATAAAATGAATGTATATTAATTATCAAAGCAACAACCAAACAACAATATATCTTCATAAGTCAGCTGGTAATATTTAATTAAAAAGTGTTGTAAAGTTTTTGTTAAGTATTAAATTTCAAGAAAAATAAATTAAATATCATACTATTATAGAAGAAATTATCAACAGTAATAATTTATAGAAAATTATTAGAGGTGTCATATCTTGTGTTGATCTTTTGCCAAAATTATAAATTAATTATATTAATTAATAAAAGGGTATGTGAGATGAAAGAGAGAAAGTAGGTCATTCAAAAGTCCATATGATCTGTTTCGGGTTCAAATGAAATAATAATTTTCAAGGCAAAATTCCTAGATTAATTCATAATTGAATTGAAAATTTTTTTGGAATAACCAAAAATTGATTAAAAATAAATGATTGATGCTAATTGATTATAATAAAGGTGAGTATAATGTGAAGTAAATAAAATCAAGTTAGTATTTGATTTTAAATTTAAAGTTGAAAATAATTCCAACAATTTTTCTTTCTTTATATATTTATTAGAAAAGACTTAGGAAAATTAAAATAAATATTTATAAATACCTAAATAGTTATATATACTTTTAATTAAGTACTT
Source organism: Labia minor (assembly GCA_963082975.1). Lineage (NCBI taxonomy): Eukaryota > Metazoa > Arthropoda > Insecta > Dermaptera > Spongiphoridae > Labia > Labia minor. Next base: position 34,988,441 of record OY720344.1, on the reverse strand, counting down.
AATTTTAATTATTTTTTTACCGACCGACGATAGTAAGGGTGGTATTGTTTTCACACCAAATTTCACATGTGGAGATTTTTACATATCTCCACGAATCATGCATTTTCTTAACAGAAAAAAGTATTTTTAGCATGATGTCTGTCCGTCCGTTTATTATTATTATTATCCATTTTAAAACAGCAGAATTTATACTAGATTTGATACTGGCTAATCAGGGATTGGCGGACATTATTACAGTTTGTGAGGTTCTAGATAAGAAATCACTCAGCAACCACCAAAAGAAACGAAGGGAAAACATTTGGCTGCTAGTAATCGACATATAGAAAAGAGTTTGAATCCAAGGAAGCTGAACTCAGTAACAAGTGCTTGAGAAATTGAAGTTGATGCTAACCTTCAGCGGTGATCACCGTTCAAGGCCGATGCCCAAATATACGACATTATCTGTACCATGTCAAAACTTGGTTTTAGGTGCATACCAAGAAGAAGTCTTTACCACTAACCGAAATATATGTTTATAAACTAGATTGCTACACTAAGAAAGAACTGTCTTGAACCAAACAGAAATTCGACTAGGCCAATTATTCAATCATTATTTTATTTATAATTCAATTATAAATAGGCTGTATAAAGAAGCGGAACAGAAGCTGAAGAAGGCCATAAAAAAGCAAATTGAAGAAGTAGCGAGATTTTAGTGATTCGCCTAATAATACCGCATAATGTACTTCATAAGTTTTTCCTGGTTCGTCATATTAAAATCTAATATGTGCTCAAGATTCTTCTTCCACATCTAATTGTTTTGAATACCATTTCGGGACAAAATGTTTGGGTTAATACATAATAATCAGTGCAATCAGCTTGCACTTCTTACATTCCTACAAAAGAATTATAATAATGTCGTAAGGAAAGTACACCTTTAATGCAAATTTACAAACTAAGTATCCATGTAAAAAACAAACAAAATCACTATCGGATGCCTAAAGTCATTTTTACCGACCGACGATAGTAAGGGAGGTATTGTTTTCACACCAAATTTCACATGTGGAGATTTTTACATATCTCCACGAATCATGCATTTTCTAAACAGAAAAAAGTAGTTTTAGCATGATGTCTGTCCGTCCGTCTGTCCGTCCGTATAGATGTGTACAGCCTGAACGGCTCAACCGATTTTGATGAAATTTGGTATATTTACTTAATGCATCATTGGGATGAATTGATCAACTTTTGGTGCAATTCCGGAAACCGGAAGTGGTAGTATTAGCGATCGACGATAGGAAGGAAAGGGTTATTTTCACACCAAAGGAGATTTTTTTATATATCACCACGAATCATGCACTTTGTATTGGTTTTATCCTCGAGAAAAATCATATTTATTAGTTTTTTCTTGATTTAAAATTATATGACGTCATCCAGCCATTCATGACGTCACAGCCTGGTCTTGCATATACATATATTATAAATAAAATAAAATTAAAAATGTTTATATTTATTATTTATGTATCTGTTAAAGCCTAAACGACTTTAAATCGATGAAGGGTATTCAATGGAATACCCAATTGACTTCATACGGAGCCGATAAAATCGCTTGCGTATAAAGGATCTCGAAGTTGCAGATTTGTTCCTTAATCCCCTCACTTGTGCAAAACCACGGGAACTGTTAGGGTCCTTGTATGGAAAAGAGATGGGTATTTTTCGGAATAAAATAAAAGCCAAAGTTTCATAAAACGTTATAATTAGGTTAACTCTTTAAAATAAATAATAAATTACAATAATAAACGAATAGAGATTGTATTTTAAGACAATATGAAAATATTAAATCTTAAATTTGAAGTTTTTTAGATTTTTATGGTTTAATAAACCTTTTATGACAAAATAAAATTTATGCCAAGGGCAAGAGATATTATTAAGCAATTAATAGCTTAAATTTTATAATTTAATTAATTTTTCTTAAAAAGAGTAATTATCAATAATATAAAGTATGGAAACAACGAAATAATCTTTTAATTTGATTACAAGTTGAATATACTATTAAAACTTTTAAGTTAAATATAAAGAAAAGTTAGAATTGTTTGAAAGGACAAAGTCCTCAATTCTATTTTTTCTTTAAGAGATTAAATTTGACGATTGGAATTGTTAAATGAAAGAAATTAATAAAATATTTTAACAAAAATAAATTATTTTACTCGAGTCAACTAAATATTATGTTGGTTTAAACCAAATATAAATAAAATTAAATTCGAAAATCAGCTGTTTCATCAGCTGATAATTCGATAACTTCTATAAATATAATTAATGTTTATAGAAGTGAATGATTCTCGAGTACAAGGTAATATATTAATAGAACGAATAACCTTGAAATAGATTATTTTTCAAACAAAACTCAATCGTAAAATTTTATTTTTTATAAAAACAAAATTGATAATGTAACAAAATTATCAATATTGTTTTTCCATAAGAACTAGACAATATTATTAGACTTATTTTATATTAAATTAATTAATAAGACGTGTTCTCACCGAACAGGTGTGTATATTGAGATATAACAAAATATATAAATATAATTAGATAATTTTATATAGATAATTATTCAATTTTAGTTTTAACTAAAAAGATATGATTAAATGTTAGTTCGTCGACTAACCATTTAAATTATAATAAAACAATTTGAATAAAATATTCCATTTAAAGGGAAATCCAGATAGATATCCGTTTTTAGAATATTTTAAAAATATATAATAATTAATTTTCAAACAAATAATTTGAGAAAAAATTTCTTTTTAGAAAATGAATCAAAATAATATTTATAGACATATATTATTAAATTAATATTTAATTTTTTGATTCAAATATATGTAAAAGGAAAAAGAAAAATGTTGTTATACCTTTAATAATACTAGGCGAGACAAATTTCAAGTTTTGGATTTTCCTTTTTACACAAATCAATTACAAAATAGGGATTTAACAAAAGAAATCCAATACCTTTGTGCTATCTCGGTCCGACCAGTCAAGACAAATAAAGAAAAGATAAATTATGTTTAATATATTTACTAAAAATGCTTTAAATAAAGCGAGATTACAAAGATATTTTAATATTTAAGAACACGTCTTTGCTTGACGGCGTCGTGGCGAGAGAGAGGGAGGAGGAACGGTCGTCTGCCGAACTGGCTGTTCTGAGAGGAGAAAAAGAGAGAGAGAATTCTATTCGCGTGCATGTTAGAGCGAATGGAGCGCTTTTGGCAAGAAATGAAACCTTTGTAGGAAATCCTCTCCAGTTGAACTCTTCGAAAAATAGAAAAAGCAAAGGTCTGAAAACAGGCCTTAACACACCGGCCCACAAAAAGCGGCATTGTTCCTTTTTTAAACAAAACCGAGATAGAGGTGGGTAGATGAGTCTACGATATTTTTCTCGCATCTCAAAATGCCATGCCTCCGCAACTAAACAAACAGAAATAGTTGCTTTAAAGAAAAAATTAGATAACCCTTTGGTTTTAAACCGATTTATATCATTAGAAAAAGGGTAAATAAGAAAGAGAAGGGAAAAAGTTTTTTTTTTTCTTTTTAACCTTCTTCTATAAGAAACAAATATCTTATATTCATAAGAAGGGGACTTGCCTCAATTCAATATAATAATTAAAACTGAGAAAAGAAGAATATGACTAACCGAAAAAATTAAAAGTCGGTAGATAAAATTTTAAAATTTTAATTAAGATGCATAAAGCAGAAAGTTCCAATCAGGGTAGAGTTAAAACTTTAATGGGAGCTACCCTAAATCTTGAAAATAAAATAGAAGAAGCAAGATAGTTATTGTTATTATGTGACACTAAATGAGCGACGCAGCCAAAAGCTTTTTCGAATTGAACTATTAATGGGAGGTGTATCAACACCTGAAGATACAAGGTGAAACATTTTTCTATTTTGTTGTTCACCAACATTTGAAGAAATTAAAGGTTTAGCCTTACCAAATAGTACATAACCCAATTTTGTAGCCTGTGCCACAAGGCTGGAGTTAGCATTCTTTTTAATTTTTTCCATTAAAAGTTTAGCGTACAAAGGCGCTCCTATAATAACCTGTACAGACTGAGGATTGAGGTAATCTTTATCAGCCAATGGTAAACCTTTCGTAAATTGAAACTGATTCGGATCGAGAGGAAAAGAAGGGGTCTTGATATTCATTTTGTCAACTATGGAAAAACTAGCGAGGATATTGAACCGAGGGTTGATGGTGGAGCCAAACCGAAATTTAATGAAATTTTTAGATTCAACCAAGGGAGTATCATTGTAACCCTGAACTTGGATTTTCGAATCGAAAGGAACGGTTTCGATATGCTGAGCGGCTTGAGAACTAATCAAATTAATTTCAGACCCAGGGTCAATAAAGGCATTAAGGATTAAGTTTTTCCCATGGGGGGATTTATAGGTAATTTGCGCTCGCGCTAACATTACCGGTCTCTCTCCTTTGGATGTAACGTAATTATTTCTAACTACCGCTCCTCCATCGTCGTCCGAAGCAGACGATTCCTCCTCCTTCTCCCGCGCAGGCCGATCAGTTTTCTTAACTCCGTTTTTGGAGACATCAGTCGAAAATTTGTGTAAAAGAATGTTATGCTTTTCGTTGCATCTGAAACATCTTTTGATTTTACATTCATTAAAATCATGAAATGAACATAGACACATTTTACATATTTTATTACTATGGATAAAACTAAATTTATCTTTCAAAGAAAGATTAGAAAAGGATTTACATCGAAATAATGCATGATTTTCTTTGCAATAAAAGCATTCGCCTAAGTAGGATTTATTTTTATTTTTATTTTCTTTAAAATTATTAAAATGATTATTTTTCACTGGAAATTTAAGAAGGTTATTAGTTTTAATAACATTTAATTTCTTTTTAGAAAAATTAGATAAATTTACTTTTTTGTTTTCTACAGAAAAATTTTTATTAGAAGAGTCGAGATAAGCCTCGCTCTCTTTTAAAATAAAACTAAGTAATTTGTCGAGAGGAGGTATTTCCTCTTTCTCGAGAGTTAGGAGCCACTTCCTTTTTAATTGTGGACCTAATTTGTTCAAAATAATGCGAACAAGAAAAGTATTAGAATTTTTAACATCAACTTTAAAATTCTCAAGTTGAGAAATAATTTCTTTCAGTTTATAAACTAAAGAAGTATAATCCAATTGTTTATTATTGTTTAATGAAACTTTTAATTCTAAAAATTGATCAATTAAATTAAAAATAATTCTACGAGAATTTTTGTACTTATCTTCTAGTAGATCAATGGCAATCTTGAAATTTTCATCTGTATTTTCAAGTTGAGAAATTAACGAGAGAGGGCTTCTATCCAGATACATCTTGAGATACTGGAGTTTTTGAGAATTAGTCAGTTGAGTATTGTTGGTCACAACTGAATTGAATTGGTCCATAAATGCCATGAAATTCTCTTCTGCTCCATCAAATTTGTTTAAAGAGAGAGTAGGAAGAGTAAATATTGCCGCCTGCTGTATTGAAGCGGGTGGGGGCAATAAAGGTTTTTCTTCCTCAATCACACCAAACACAATTTTCACCTTCGCATTCTGAACTAAATTAAGAAAATCAGTTAAAGTATTTTCAACTTCCATACCTGTTGAATTGGTTGAAGCATGATGGATTTTCAAAACTGCTTTAAGGAGTTCTGTTGATTGTTTGAGAATACCCTCGATTTCTTGAAGATAAAAATTGGCCTGTCTTGATGTGAATCGCTCCGTTTCCTGGATTGTATCAAGCACAGGTTGAAACAGAATTATGAGGGACTGGACCTCGGCAGTCAATTCTTCAATTGATAAAGACATTTTTGTAGAAATTGACTAAAGAAGTTAGAAATATTAACAGAGAAAACAATACAAATTCCTACAAATCCCCCTCTCTGATTCCAAGGGCCTCCGACAGCACCGGGCTTTGCGAAAAGATTAAGTGTCCTGTCACGGTCGCCAATAATTTAGGGTGTTAAAGCCTAAACGACTTTAACTCGATGAAGGGTATTCAATGGAATACCCAATTGACTTCATACGGAGCCGATAAAATCGCTTGCGTATAAAGGATCTCGAAGTTGCAGATTTGTTCCTTAATCCCCTCACTTGTGCAAAACCACGGGAACTGTTAGGGTCCTTGTATGGAAAAGAGATGGGTATTTTTCGGAATAAAATAAAAGCCAAAGTTTCATAAAACGTTATAATTAGGTTAACTCTTTAAAATAAATAATAAATTACAATAATAAACGAATAGAGATTGTATTTTAAGACAATATGAAAATATTAAATCTTAAATTTGAAGTTTTTTAGATTTTTATGGTTTAATAAACCTTTTATGACAAAATAAAATTTATGCCAAGGGCAAGAGATATTATTAAGCAATTAATAGCTTAAATTTTATAATTTAATTAATTTTTCTTAAAAAGAGTAATTATCAATAATATAAAGTATGGAAACAACGAAATAATCTTTTAATTTGATTACAAGTTGAATATACTATTAAAACTTTTAAGTTAAATATAAAGAAAAGTTAGAATTGTTTGAAAGGACAAAGTCCTCAATTCTATTTTTTCTTTAAGAGATTAAATTTGACGATTGGAATTGTTAAATGAAAGAAATTAATAAAATATTTTAACAAAAATAAATTATTTTACTCGAGTCAACTAAATATTATGTTGGTTTAAACCAAATATAAATAAAATTAAATTCGAAAATCAGCTGTTTCATCAGCTGATAATTCGATAACTTCTATAAATATAATTAATGTTTATAGAAGTGAATGATTCTCGAGTACAAGGTAATATATTAATAGAACGAATAACCTTGAAATAGATTATTTTTCAAACAAAACTCAATCGTAAAATTTTATTTTTTATAAAAACAAAATTGATAATGTAACAAAATTATCAATATTGTTTTTCCATAAGAACTAGACAATATTATTAGACTTATTTTATATTAAATTAATTAATAAGACGTGTTCTCACCGAACAGGTGTGTATATTGAGATATAACAAAATATATAAATATAATTAGATAATTTTATATAGATAATTATTCAATTTTAGTTTTAACTAAAAAGATATGATTAAATGTTAGTTCGTCGACTAACCATTTAAATTATAATAAAACAATTTGAATAAAATATTCCATTTAAAGGGAAATCCAGATAGATATCCGTTTTTAGAATATTTTAAAAATATATAATAATTAATTTTCAAACAAATAATTTGAGAAAAAATTTCTTTTTAGAAAATGAATCAAAATAATATTTATAGACATATATTATTAAATTAATATTTAATTTTTTGATTCAAATATATGTAAAAGGAAAAAGAAAAATGTTGTTATACCTTTAATAATACTAGGCGAGACAAATTTCAAGTTTTGGATTTTCCTTTTTACACAAATCAATTACAAAATAGGGATTTAACAAAAGAAATCCAATACCTTTGTGCTATCTCGGTCCGACCAGTCAAGACAAATAAAGAAAAGATAAATTATGTTTAATATATTTACTAAAAATGCTTTAAATAAAGCGAGATTACAAAGATATTTTAATATTTAAGAACACGTCTTTGCTTGACGGCGTCGTGGCGAGAGAGAGGGAGGAGGAACGGTCGTCTGCCGAACTGGCTGTTCTGAGAGGAGAAAAAGAGAGAGAGAATTCTATTCGCGTGCATGTTAGAGCGAATGGAGCGCTTTTGGCAAGAAATGAAACCTTTGTAGGAAATCCTCTCCAGTTGAACTCTTCGAAAAATAGAAAAAGCAAAGGTCTGAAAACAGGCCTTAACAGTATCCATATCTGTTTTTTATTACATTAATAGATATATGAAAATTATTTGAAATTGTTTCTGTAGCTGAAAATTAATTTATTTCAAACCGTCGGTCGGTTCGGACCTGGCCACAGGTCAACTTATTTTTATTTTTTTACATTTGCACATTATAAAGTCAAAAATTATATTACTCTTTATATATATATAAAATTTACCAACATTAGCGTTAGGTGTGGGAAAAAGTGGTAATAAAAAAGAAATGAGAAACAATAAATAAATGATCACATTATTCCAAATCACCTTTACTCATGGCTTCTCATATTATTTTCAAATTTACTATTTCTATCAATGTATATAAATAAAGGTTTGATTTTAAATTATATTTAATAATATAATATAATACTTATATAAATTAAAATAATATAACAAAAAATAAAATTATGTTGGAAATATAAATATAACTAAATGTTTTATGAATTAAATAATTAATGTTGTTTATTTATGAATTTTACCAATGATTTTCATTATTTTAATATTGTCTCTTGTCAATTTAAAATAAATAACTAATTATTATTTACAGGATTAATAATATTGAAACAACATTCAAACTATACATAATAGATTAAATTAATTAGAAATAGCTAAATTAGATAAATACATATAGGAAATTAAACATGCAAAAATGTTTTTGCTATTCACATAATTTATTTCAATAGACCAGACAATTGATTAAGAATTAGTAAAATTTTTTAAGAATTTTCATAGTCACACTCACGTGATTGTTTATTAAATTTAAGACAGTTAAGGTAACTCTATTATTTAATAAAAAGTATTCTATAATTTTTTTTTATTTAATATAAAAAATTATATACTTAAATATTAATAAAATTGTAAAATATATTGTATACAAAAAAATTAATTAGTCTAAAATGTTTAAAATAATAATGTATTTATAAAATGAACCTCAATAAAAAGGCCATAAATAAATAAATAAATATGTATTTTTACAAACTAATTAGAAAAATTACATTTTGAGTCCTAATTAATTATTATATAATTATAAATCCAATAGATATTTAAGGAATCATAAAAATAAATTGTAATTTCGGTTGAAATTACAAACTTTTCTCTTTATGCCAATAAATCTCATTATTAATTATAAATTATTTTGAATGAAATTGAATTTTTTCATAATAATTTGTTGGTATATTTTTTATTTAATTTATTCCATTAATGTTACTCAAATGAAAAACTGGTAATAAATATAATTAGACTCAAATTCAACGCGCTAAATGACCCAGAAATTAATGCACTCTGAATTAAAAATGTTTTAAAATTTATTTTATATTGATGTTATAGGTTATAAGTTAAGAGATTCAGTTTAATTTCTATAAGCTACAATACAAATGAATTATAAAATTACTATTGAAACGATTATACTTATTATTATAAAGAGTAATAAAATATAATAAAACAATAAAAATAAGTTGACCTGTGGGGCCAGGTCCTAACCGACAGACGGTTTGAAGTAAATTAATTTCCAGCTACAGAAACAATTTCAAATAATTTTAATATATCTATTAATGTAATAAAAAACAGATATGGATATAACATAAATATTTTTAATTTTATTTTATTTATAATATTTAGTAGATATATGTAAGACCAGGCTGTGACGTCATGAATGGCTGGATGACGTCATATAATTTTAAATTAAGAAAAAACTAATAAAGATGATTTTTCTCAAGGATAAAACCACCATGATATGTAAAAAAATCTCCTCATGTGAAATTTGGTGTGAAAATAACCCCTCCCTTCCCATCGTCGATCGCTAATACTACCACTTCCGGTTTCCGGATTTGCACCAAAAGTTGATCAATTCATCCTACTGATGCATTAAGTAAATATACCAAATTTCATCAAACTCCGTTGAGCCGTTCAAGCTGTACACATCTATACGGACGGACGGACGGACAGACATCATGCTAAAAATACTTTTTTCTGTTAAGAAAATGCATGATTCGTGGAGATATGTAAAAATCTCCACATGTGAAATTTGGTGTGAAAACAATACCTCCCTTACTATCGTCGGTCGGTAAAAAACGTTCATTTTCTGAGAAAAGTAATCGAGATGAAAGAGTATTTAATTACTAATTTGAAACTATTTAATATTCACTAATACTTTTGTTTAAAGTTCATCAACTACCAAATCACAGCAAAATAAAATTATTCTAGAAAGAGACCGTTAAATAATACTGCTCCTTGTAATGAGAATAAAGAGCTTAGTTAAACGTTTACCTTGCAATTTTATGGTCCTTGGTCATAAAACCAGGTAGCATTGTGAATCCTTCCATTCTATGTTTGATCCAAAATAGAATGAAACAAGTTTCTGAAGAATATTAAATCCTTTGACGCCGCCAATGTTTTATTATTAATCCGAAACAAGTAAAAAAAAAATTATTTTTATCTAAAACATGTCTTGTTAAGAATTAAATGATGATTCTTTAAAAGATTCGATTTGATGAGTGAGATTTAATTTTATTATTTAATTAATATAAATGAATAGATTTCTTCAAAATAATAAATAAAACTCTTTTTTAGATATTAATATCAACTTTAAGATTAGAATCTTGCCTTTATGAAATTCAAATATTGGAAGAAAGAGGAAAAATATTTGATCTACCTGACACCATAAGAAAATATAAATCTTATAAAATACTACGCCAACTCCTCCTTTTTCTAACCACTTTCAGATCAAAGGTTTACTTTTCTTCTCAATAAAAATTTTAAGAAAGTATTTTTTTATAAACTAAAGAAGAATGAAATCATGGACGGAGACGGCATATTGGTAAATTGCATAACATGTCTAAAGATAGTTATAAGTATAGTAAGTATAAGTATAGTTATAAGTATATATAGTAAGATAGAGTTATATAGGAGGTTGCAATGGGCGGAACATGTGACTAGAAATGATGAATATAAACAAGAAAGAAATTTCTTTTGAAAAGAGTAATTGAATAATGAATGATTAGTAGATTAAAGATGTAGAGGGCAGACAATATAAAGTGAAAGGCGAGGGGTTTGGGAAGGATTAGAAGTTGGATGGAGATGGTTTAGGGATGGTTAGATAAATGTAATTACTACAGAACTTTCAGATTCCTTAGTGAAATAAATAGATATTTCTTCTAAGAGAAGACGACATGGTCCCTATATATTTTTAAAAGCAAAAGATCCTTAGAACAAATTATTATCATTTAAATGAACATTATTAAATTTTATATCTATGCTTTAATAAATCTATCTATATATATATATATATAAATGAGAGTGTTTGTATGTAATTTGTTTACTTTTTTGCTGTCATAGAAACAAAAAAAAAAGAAATTTCTTACTTAACCGACACTTATGTATACACGTAATGTATGATGGAATTGAGGCAGGAAATAAGATTGGGATTGAAATTAATAGGGATAAAACACAAAATATTTAGTAAGAGAGAAAAACATTATTAACACACAGTCTTAACATACAAAATATAGAATTTGAAAATGTAGAAAAATTTAAATACTTAGATTCTATAATTACAAAGGATAATAATATTGGATAAGAATTTAAATCGAGGTCGCAATCGGGTAACGACTGTTATCATACAGTAAAGAGGCTTAACTCATCAAAACTTTTATCAAAATGGATGAAAATTGAAATATTTAAAACAATTATTTTGCCTGTTGTATTATAAAATGGGTGGTCGATGTTCTTGGGAGAAAGTAGATTTAGAGAATTTAATATTAGGATTATTTGCAGCATTTAAGGACCAAAGAAAGATGAGATCACCGGTCTATGGCGGAGATGGCATAACGAGGAATTGCATGACCTCTATGCATCTCCAGATATAGTTAAGGTTATTAAGGTTATAAAATAGAGAAGGCTGGGATGGGAAGGGGTCATGACTAGAATGGTAGATTAAAGATCAGTGAAATATATTTAGAAAAACCGATTGGGAAACGTCCTGTGTAATTGGGAAGACCAAGAAAGTGGTGAGTGGACAATGTAGGAAGGGACGTGGGACAGATGGGAGTTAGATGGTTATAGCTCAGACTTAGGGGTTCCTTTCGAGATCCGTAGAGCTACATGGATAGATAGATTGATATAACAAATACAATAGTAATATATAATTGATTTACTGATTAAATTAAATTTTTTTTTAAATAAGAATATAAAAAGATATGATAATGTAATATACTGATTGCAACAAAATGGATGAAAACCTTTTACATACAGACTTTCAACGAAATATTATGTATTACTTCGGGGGTACAGGGGCGGAGCCCCCGTCTAGATGAGAAGAGCGCCTAATGCGCTCTGATCAGCTAGTGTTATATAAAATATAAGTTTTAGTTTTATAAAATGTAAATATAAAGAAACTTAATACTTTTTTTAAAAAATAATGGTTAATATTAATAGTATTCTTTTTAATATATATTTATCAAAACTAAGTTTAGTATTTTCGCTCTTGAAAAGAGTACAAATAAGTTTCAATTATTTCTATAACTTGGACTTGGAAAACACTTCATGACAAAACCTCTCAAAATATTTGTAATAAAATAAATAAATAACGAAAAATATCTTCCTAAAGACAATAAATTCATTGGAAAATTTATGTTAGTACACCAACGATAGAAGGATTTCTTTTTTAAAATTTATCTTCAAGTGTATAAAATTAAAATAAAGGGAGTATTTTAAAGTGCCTTGCAAACACTAGAATGTCAAAAACATAAATAATTAAAAGCATTAAAAAAAAGATTGTACTAATGATAATAATATTAGAATTTAATATTTATTTATTTATGTATTCCTTGTAAATAAGAATTTATTGATAGAAAGTTTTGAATTTACATTATGAAAACTCTAATAGGTACATTGCAAATACAGAAAAACAAAAACAAAAGATAAAAATATTAAACGACTATAACCATCGATTGGTAAGTTGATGAAATCTTGGGTAGTGAGACATTATCCGAAGGGATGTTTTGGCAATTTTTTCCAACCTCCTACTCATTATATATAACACATAGCTTCTGTTATATGGACAATGTAATGACCTCAATCTAATGGCTCTTCTAAATGTGAGCAATTCCGCCAAATAAGGAGGTAAACATTAGAATGGAATAGATTGAAGAGATTTTTTTTTTTTTTTTGATACAAGGAAAGTTCAAGTTTTTTTTTTTTGAATTTTATTAGTTATTTTGATAGTATCATAATTGATTTTAATTTTATGACCAACATGGAACATTGAAATATACTTTAAAATATAGAAATGTTTATTTCCATCTTCTTAGAAGGTTTATAAAATAATATGAAATAAAATATCCTTAATGTTTGAAAATAAACAGTATATAAAAATATCTGTGTGTATTGGAATATATAATAATATTAAAAAAAGAAAAAAAAAACTTTATATTAGTTTATTTATATTAAAATGAGATAGCCTCATTTTCTTGGATATCCAATTTAATTTGAAAGCAATATTTTTTCGATTTATTTGTTTCATTTTTATTTTCTTTAAAATAAAATTGCATTCTCTTTTCTTTAATAATATTCAAATGGCCTATTGGAAATCAAATAAAAACACGTATTAGAGATAAATAGGAATACTATAATTAAACCCTTTGAAATGGAATTGTTTTTATTCCAAGACTGTTTTATTTTTTAAATAAACAAAATCATTTATTTAATTTGTTAGTAAATTAATTTTTTATCTTTATTTGATCTCAGATTAGAAAATTAATATTTGATATATTTGGAGATAATGATTAGGAATTAGTAAATTATTAGAAAATAAACTCAGAATTTAATTGATTATTATGGAAATTTATTTTACTTACTTAAATAAATATTTCAACTTTAATATCCAAATATATAAATTTTATTTTTTACCGACCGACGATAGTAAGGGAGGTATTGTTTTCACACCAAATTTCACATGTGGAGATTTTTACATATCTCCACGAATCATGCATTTTCTTAACAGAAAAAAGTATTTTTAGCATGATGTCTGTCCGTCCATACGTCTGTGCGTCCGTCCGTCCGTATAGATGTGTACAGCCTGAACGGCTGAACGGAATTTGATGAAATTTGGTATATTTATTTAATGCATCAGTGGGATGAATTGATCAACTTTTGGTGCAAATCCGGAAACCGGAAGTAGTAGTATTAGCGATCGACGATAGGAAGCGAAGGGTTATTTTCACACCAAATTTCACATTAGGAGATTTTTTTATATATCACCACGAATCATGCACTTTGTATTGGTTTTATCCTCGGGAAAATCATATTTATTAGTTTTTTCTTGATTTAAAATTATATGACGTCATCCAGCCATTCATGACGTCACAGCCTGGTCTTGCATATATATTATAAATAAAATAAAATTAAAAATGTTTCTATTTATTATTTATGTATCCATATCTGTTTTTTATTACATTAATAGATATATTAAAATTATTTGAAATTGTTTCTGTAGCTGGAAATTAATTTACTTCAAACCGTCGGTCGGTTCGGACCTGGCCACAGGTCAACTTATTTTAAATTGAAATTAAATATTAAATTCATAATTAAGTAAATTTAAATCCCAGCTTTAGACAATATATATATAATATTAAATTCTAGGGTGGGGTGAAAAGTTTCCCGCCTGGCCAAGAAAAACGATGTTTTTAAATTTGTTTTTTTTCTTTATTTTTCAACATAATCTCCATCAACCCTGATACATTTCTGATAACAGTGTTCTAATTTAGTTAATTAATTTAATCTAATTTAAGTCTCATCAACAGTTATGAATCAACGCAAAAATTCGTTTGGATTACGCTTACAGCGCCAAATTGTCGGTAGAAATGGTTTTTCGAAGCAGTTTTTGGTCTAACGTTAGCAAATACGGCACCCACCTTGCACACAGCTTTCCATGTTTATATGATTGTGCAAAATATTTCGCACATATTCAGCTGGCATTGTGCAAATCTCAGCTATCTAGAATGTTGAAAAATAAAGCAAAAAAAAAAAAAAAATTAAAAACATCGTTTTTCTTGGTCAGGCCGGAAACTTTTCACCCCATCCTAGTATTTAATATTATATATATATAGTTTCAAGAAAAAGTACACTTCCATCATATCATTATCATCTATATTTTATTTCAAGATTGGACCTTTATCCAAATTATTACACTTTTAAATTTTACATCATAATTTTTGGCTCTATATCATTTTTCTTTTTGGGAATACATAGGGTGTTGATGAGATCTCTTTTGTTATAAAATGTTTTCATCCAGGTAATAACAATTGAGCTTTTCTACAAAAGTAGGAGAAATGATGATCTCACTAAATTCAACTCTTTTAGCCTCTTTTTATGACAAAAAAAAGAACAAATCCTTTCTACATCTTCATGCAAGTAGAAAGTATAAATATAATGACAATAAAAATATAATTTAATATAATCTAAAATAATTATATATTATAAAGTAATAAATAATTTAATTATTTTTATTTAAAAATTGAAATTTGATTTAATTACCGACCGACGATAGTAAGGGAGGTATTGTTTTCACACCAAATTTCACATGTGGAGATTTTTACATATCTCCACGAATCATGCATTTTCTTAACAGAAAAAAGTATTTTTAGCATGATGTCTGTCCGTCCGTCCGTATAGATGTATACAGCCTGAACGGCTCAACCGATTTTGATGAAATTTGGTATATTTACTTAATGCATCAGTGGGATGAATTGATCAACTTTTGGTGCAAATCCGGCAACCGGAAGTGGTAGTATTAGCGATCGGCGATAGGAAGGGAAGGGTTATTTTCACACCAAATTTCACATGAGGAGATTTTTTTATATATCACCACGAATCATACACTTTGTATTGGTTTTATCCTCGGGAAAATCATATTTATTAGTTTTTTTTTGATTTAAAATTATATGACGTCATCCTGCCATTCATGACGTCACAGCCTGGTCTTACATATATATTATAAATCAAATAAAATTAAAAATATTTATGTTATATCCATATCTGTTTTTTATTACAATAATAGATATATTAAAATTATTTGAAAATGTTCCTGTAGCAGGAAATTAATTTACTTCAAACCGTCAGTCGGTTCGGACCTGGCCTCAGGTCAACTTATTTTTTATTATACTTACTCAATAAAATTAATCTCATCTACACTAGCGACCTTCCAACATTCTCCAATGCTACCACTGCGACGTTCGCTGATGACACTGTTATTATGGTATCAGACAGAAATCCTCTAACGGCTACAGATAAACTACAAAATAATATAAATCAAATCCAAGGTTGGCTATCGAAATGGCGTATTAAAGTCAACGAAAAAAAATCTAACCATGTAACTTTTACTAATAGGAGGGACACGTGCCCTCCTATTTTTATTAACAACGAACAGATTCCACAAAGCGACAACGCCAAATACCTTGGTATGCATCTCGATAAGAGGATGACATGGAAAACCCATATAAGAACCAAAAGGAAACAATTAGGAATACTTCTTCACAAGTACTACTGGTTAATAGGTCGTAAGTCCAAACTGAAATTGGAAAATAAAATTTTAATTTATAAATGTATCTTTAAACCAGTTTGGACGTACGGGCTGGAACTTTGGGGATCAGCCGCCAACTCTAACATTGAAATAGTAGAAAGATTCCAGGCAAAAATTCTACGTTTGATAGTGAACGCCCCCTGGTTCGTGCCAAACAAGCTGATAGCCAATAACTTAGGGATCCCATCAGTGAAAAAAGTGATATCAAATCGTTGTGTAAAATATGTAAACAAACTTGAACACCACCCAAGTAACCTAGTTAAAGACTTGATGGACCCCCCCAGTGCAAGAAGATTAAAAAAAAACTTACCCAGTGATTCTATCGTACGTTTTAATAGTTAAAACAATTTTTAAAAAGAAATAAAAGGAAGCAACCACTGGGTTGTTTCCTAAATGTCAGTAATCATTAATCAATCAAAAGATTTACTCATTGTTATGTAAATAGTAACAGATTGTAAATTTATAAATAATAAAAAAAAAAAAAAAAAAAAAAATAAAATTATAAGTAAAGATTAAAAAACATTTCCATTTAATACTTATTGGTGACTTTTGTTAAAATTAATATAATTAAAGGATTTCACCGGATTTATGTATCGAATTTAATATAAACTTTCAACGTTTATAGAATATTCAAATAATCTTATTGATCTATGATTAGGATAAATTAATTAAAATAATTAATGTATGTTGAAACCAATCAGGTAGGAATGCAAGAAAAAGGATTAGAAAATAATTGAATCCATCTCATTCATATTTTTTTTATTCTCAAGAGATTTTTGATTATTAAATTTTTCTAAAAAGAAATTCATTTATTTTCACATGTTTTTGTTTTCTTTTGGGAAATAAATATCAATTAAAAATTCCAATTTTATTTTTTTTATGTTTTTTATTTAATCTAATTCCAATTATTATCATTGAACATCCAAATTGGAAATGATTTCTATTCAGCTAGAAAGTGAAAAAATTTAAATCCTATGAATGGTTATTATATAGAAGCATTAATCTTATTTTTAATTAACAATTTAATAACATTTGAACAATGCAAATTTAATTCTCTTTTTTACACATTGAAAATAATGTAAATTATTAGTAAATTTCATTTTAGATTTTTTTTTCAATAATGTATGTTCTAATCGACAAGGGCTTGTCTTTTAATTCCACGGAGGGACGCCAGGTAACTTTCCCACCTCTGCAATATAAATCAATAAAGCCTATGTTTTTTATGATATTGGTTTCTCTTCACTAATTGGTTTAAAAACCAAAGGGCAAATAGGATACTCATATAAACCATCTATTAACATTCGATTTTTTTTTAATTAAAATTCAATTTTAAAACAATTTTTTATCTCAGAATCCAAAAGTAGTTATTAGCAACAAAAAATGTGTATTTTATTAAATAAAATTACTTTAACCTAAAATCAAATCTTAATCTCTTTTGCATGACAAGTTAATTAAATAAATATATTTTCTTTATGAAGATGTTAGATTATTTTCTTGTTGTTTCGCTTATTTATTCAAAAATACACGAACCGGGATATATTAGTATAATAATTCATTTAAAAATATATTACTTACATATTTTTGCAGATATTTTTTAAATCTGAAAATCTCGTTATTTATTTTCTTTTTTATTTGTTATAGAAAATTTGTTACTGGAAATACTATATACATGGTTTTACGGAATAAAAAAGATTAATTCATTGCACATTGTACAAATATTTTAATTTATTAGACAAAACTTATATATTTTATTTATCGAAGATTTCTTCTGACGCCTAAACCGTATGCAATTGAGGTTTTTATAATCAATAAAAGTTCAGGAGAGATAAATAGAATAAATAACTTTCGGGCGACGAGTAATAAACATTGGAACCCTTTTTATGTGAGCTACTAAAAGAAAAGAGTGAAAATGTCTTAAAAAAGAATTGAAAAAAAAAACAAACAATTGCTAATATTTTGTGAAAAATATACCGGGGTTATTTTTTGAGTTTTTTTTTTATTGTAAAAAAAAATATTTTTGTTTTTATGCTTGAACGAATTTCTTTTTGAAGTGAACTGTGAGTCGGAAATTTAATTGGCCCAGTGTACCATTGGTGGCTCCATTTAGAAGCGAATCCGACTGACGAAGACACTTAGGCCACTGAGGCCAACAGGGATAACTCGATTCTCGTCACCGTCTAAGTGCTCCCCCATACCCTCCTTCCATTTTCCTACCCGCACTAATCAACTATTATCATCTCATCCGGTGGTTAGAGAAGAGCTTTTCAAAAGCTTTTCTGACAGAAATATGAATGAACCACCCCCCTCTAAAAGGAGCATTTCATTTTCATATCTCCATAGTTACAACAAATATTAAATTTAAAACTTTCAATTGAAAAATTTATTAATAAAGAACGAAATTAATGAAATTAACAATTAAGTTAAAGGTAACAAAGAGGAAACGTACTAGAGATAATCATCTGTTAAAGGTTGCATTGTATAAATCAAAACGTGTATCTTTAAGGGAAATTAAATTGTACATTTATCTTTTATATTTCCTTATCTTGTATGTCCTAAAAAAAAGAATAAATTTAAAGAAGTATAGAGATTGATAAATAAGATAAAATAGAGATTAATTCTATATATAATAATAATAATAAAAATAATAAACAAAATTGAAAAAAAACAATCAGTAACTCTCTTTAATTTGTCAATTAAATAATGAATGAAATAAATAAACTATTTAATTAATTTACTATCATAAAAATTCAATAATATTCAGTTGTTTTTTTTGTAGTTATAGAAAAAAGTAAACAGTAAGCTTTAGTAAGATTCCCGCTTTCCTCTTTGTGAGGTTTAGCCTACATTTTACAATTATATTTTGAAGTAAAAATTAATTCTAAGTAATAGTGATAAGATTGTAAGTATCAATAATTAGATACAAGTAAGATAATAAGATAACACAATTACATCAAAATACAACAAAACGTAAATTTATATTGTTTATTTTTTATTTTCTAATATTTGAAGTCTTTATTTCGAGGTTAAATTGGTGAATCCATAAACAATTGTCCTTTTAAAATATAGTCCTTTGGTCTTGTTTCCATTTTTTTAATTCATCATTAATGTGTATGACTTTTTTTCATATGTTACAAAACGATCCAATGTATTAACTACTATTAAATACTATCTTAATTTCTTTTTATATATTTCCAGTCATATTAAAAATAATATATAAATATTATATTATATCTACCTATATTAAGGTAAATAGTATTATATATATCGAGCTATAATTTATTAAGTTCATATACATAATATTATATAATTTTTCTTAGTATCGATATTTTATAAAATTATTTATTTATTCAATAAGAAATTTAAATTTATGATAAACAAATAATATTCTAAATATAAATAGAAATATAATGCTTTTGCAATAATATAAAAAAAAATTATATATTCTAAAATTTACTTTGATTTCATTTATTTATTTATTCATTCATTTATTTACACTCCCAATTTACATAGTTTATAAGGACTATATACACTATTTACATCAAGCGGTCAGTTTTCCACCTTGTATTATTTGATGCTAGGTAGACAAAAACAAATATAAAAAAATTAAAACAACAAAAATCAAAAACAAACCAAACAATAATCATAATAGAAAAAAGAAAAATATGTAAAAAAATTAATCAATTCTTTTTTAATAAAACGCTTCAGTCTCATCAGCCTTACCATAATTATAGGATAACTATGTACGAATATATTTACTTTTAATTAAATATAATTACAAATATATTTTAATTTAATATATATACAATAATAATTTTTATATGTATTAATGAATAAAATAAAAATAATGTACATAAATTTGATTTAACAATATCTTATAGAGGTAAAAAATAATTTTCATCTGATTTCTATATAAAAATTTTAATAAAAATGATTGATTTTTTTATTTCCTTTAAATATATATAAATACAAGTATTCATATAGATAGATAAATTTAATATAGATACAATATGTATACAGACTACTGATTCTATTCCTTGTGCTCCTATTAATTAATCTCAATCTACTTAGTGATAATTCCAAAGATGGTATTTTCATTAAATAAACCTAAATATTGATTATGTAAACGCCCTTTAATTATTACAATCCAGTTCAAGGTGTTCAGTTCCATTATATTGAAGTTGAGAGTAAATCTAATATAATTTCGTAAATATATTTCTATATTTCAATCGAATCTATATACTTTTTATTATTTCAATGAGTGATTGAACAATGTTATCTTATCATATTTAAGTTCATAGATAGAATGTAGATTGAATATTACATTGTTTAATTAATTTATCTGTTTTTATAACTTATTCAGTTTCAGTATTTCAAGAAATTTATTCATTGGATTTTTAGTTGCCTAAATAGCAGGCGTTCTCGATGCGTAATGCCATCTGGTGATTATTTTATTTTAAAAGATTCAATTTATATCTATTTTGTATAGCTTTTGTATAGCATTTGTTATAGAAAAATTTATTAACGTAATTTTAAGCACATACATTTATACTTTCAAGAAAATCATGCTTTTTAAAATTTCAAATCACAAATATAATTGGTACGTATTTACGATATTATAGCAGCAGATATAAATCTTTGTTCATTATAGATATCGACATAAAAACAGATTCAGCTTTTTCTATAAAACTTTCTTAAATATTATATATCTATATAAGTAGTTATGGAGAATGTTAATCTCTCTAACTTTATCCGTTTATTTATCTAATTAAAATAATAAATAAAAATAATTAATGCCCATTATCTTCGTTTTTTTATGTTCATGCAATTTATTATGAGTTTTAAATTATTTTTAAATATTTATTAAAAATATTAATAATTTTAAAATAATAATTATAATTATAAATTAATAAATAATATTAATTATAATAAATTCCGACATACAATTTATTTGTCTTTTCTATTTTCTCTCTCTCACTTTTTCTCTGCTTTTTTATTGTGTTGTTTTTGGTTAAATTTAATTAAGTGAATTCCATTGATAAGAATATAAAAATTTATCTGATTCAAATGCAGAGACAACAACTTCTAGTTGTAGTTAATCTTCAAAGTTAAGCGTTTAAAGAAAGCAGCAGACAAAGATTTATTTGAATGAAAATTTAAGATAAACTCATGATGGAATCTTATATGATTTTCACAAAGAAATTAAATTAAAGAGTAGAAAGAATGAGACGTTTGATAAATTTTTCCTCAGATAGTCTTGTTTTGCCTTAGAAATTATTTTTAAAGTTCTTTATACGGATTATTCTTTAATTCACTAACTTGCAATCTACAATAAAAAATCAGAAAAAAAAAACAGTTAATAAAATGTATATAATAAAATATTTACAATTAAATAGTGAATTCCAAGACAGAATCATTATTCTAGTGTTTCAACAAAATATAAAGTTAAAAACATAATATTTATATTAAAAAAACGAATTTTTGATGCAATAA
Source organism: Labia minor (assembly GCA_963082975.1). Classification (NCBI taxonomy): domain Eukaryota; kingdom Metazoa; phylum Arthropoda; class Insecta; order Dermaptera; family Spongiphoridae; genus Labia; species Labia minor. The sequence continues at coordinate 34,966,565 of OY720344.1, read as the reverse complement.
AATTGAATGTTATATTATATTTTAATCATTTCTTAAAAAATATAATATATATTTAAAAAAATTAATGTTAAAATATATAATGCATCTAATGCAACTGAAAGAAGCATTACGGGTATGGGAGGATGAGTTGTATATACAACTATCTCTTATATATATTATTTAGATATATCTAAAAATAAAATATTTTCTTCTTCCTATCATTTGTCCCTTGTGTTGTTGCTGCTGTTTTTGGACTACCTCCAAGGGTCCTGTCCATCTGTGATACGAACTCGAAAAAAACCTCAAGCTCACTTGTCGCCAGCTTCTGACGCTGGAGTGGAGGAATATGTGAAGTATTTTTAATATTGAATATTGATGAGATTAGTTATTAGATTAGGGTTTGGGACACGACTTCCTCAAATGAAGGCGAGGAAAAGTTGTCGCTTGTGTGAGCAAGGTTGTTTCCCTGAAGTGGCCCTATCTCTATCGGGGTCATAGAGTGTCCACCAGCTACTATTGGGGTTGGAGAACAATTATTCTTTAAATTCATTTTATTGACGATTTTACTCTTGTTGATCTATATCTATAACACTAAACTTGTGGTTTTTCTAGTTGGATGTGCTACCATCTACTATCCTGCTCTCAATTTAAAAATAAGCTGGAGTGTCTCCACTCGACTATCTCGCAATTTGAATTGGATTAAATAACATAATATATTATATTTAAATAAAATTTAATTATCTATAAATTATAAATAATAAATATTAAACCATGGCACCATGGCACGTGTTGGCGCGTGAGATTTGCAGGGTTAAAAAATTAATTCTGGTACTTTCAGCAATTCAAACATATATTTTTATTTTTACGGTCACTTTAGAGGAAAAAAAATCAAAACGTTGTAGGTAATGACCTTCTTCCGGTTGAGCTACATTTCTCAAAAGTTGATAGAAAACTATGAATTTTGAATAATGTCCATGTACCAAATTTCATCATTCTAGCTCAAACCGTTTTTGCGTAATCTTGTCTACACACACACACATACACACACAGACATTTTTCTCAACATTAGTGAAAATGATTCAGGAACCTTCAAAACGTATAAAAACATCAAAATCTCAACATCGAAAATTTTCGTGATCGCAATACTATCTCTTACGAGATAGTAATAAAATGTAAAAAATATATATTTTCCAAATGCTAAGCAATAAAATAAATTTAAACACAAAATAATTTATTAAACTTTTAATATAATAAATATAGTTAAAATTTCTTAAATATATCAATCAAAAATATAATAATTTTAATAAAAAATTAAACTAACTGGCGATTCCAGCTTGTAGAATATTCATCAAATATTAATTTTATTTGAATATTTGATAAACTAAGCTAAATTAAAATAATTAAATATTATATTGGAATCAATAATTTTTTGATATTTTATATATTGAAAAAATAAAGTCTTCTTCTTCTTAGCCTTATTTCCCACGGGGTGTGGGGTCGGCTCTTCTCGTTAATTGGCGCCAACTAAATCTGTTGTTGGCGTCGTCTGTAGAGAGACCAGATGCCATTAGATCTCCCGTTATACGGCAGGACCAGCTGGTTTTTTAGGCCTCCCACGCGGTCTTTGGTACTCAACCTTCGATGACGGTGATGATGGTGTTGACGATTTTGATGTAGCTGTGGACGATTTGAGTGAGGTTGATGGCAATGATGCTGATGCTGACCGATGTGACGATGTTCGTGTCGGTGATGATGTCGATGTGGATGTGGATGTTGGACTATCTTCTTTAGCCCACCTCGTCCATAGGTGGGTAACCCTAACCCATTTCTCGCATCGCCCGGGTGCTGGCAATGCGCGTCGCTTGCAGGGGATGCCCTAGCCGTTAACCGTATAACATTTCTCCATTAATTGTTGATGCGACGCGAAGATGATCCAGCCGGCCTGTCGCTACAGCCTGACGCGTGGATTGGAAAGAAGGAAGAGGAAATGGGTCTGGATGGATGATTTGGGTAGGGCATGCACTCCCTTGGTCGAGGAATGAGAGAAAATGCATGTGCTCGCGTAGGGCAGTGGGCGCCACTCACTGAGGTAGATCTGTCTCTCACCGGGATCGTGAGAAGGTATCTACCCGCTACCCGCAGCAGCTGATGTTAAATTGAATTAGATTTTTATTTTTATTTTTATTAAATAAATAATCTTGAGTTCTATGCTGGGATTCGAACTCAGGCTTCCTGTGTAGAAATCTCGTACTCTACCCACTCAGCCATGCTGCTGCTATATTGAAAAAATAAAGTAATAGTGATTAATTAAACATTGATTTCATTGGTAATATTATTGGTATTTTAAATTATAGATTGTTTATGTTATTGGAATCTAGTAGAAATTCCAAATAATATTATTTTAGAGAGAGACTAATACAAAATGAGTCTATGGTATATATATATATCTATGGTATATATATATAGGATGTAGTGAATAATACCTAAATTTCTTTGTGTGTGTGTGAATAGACTAAAATATTAATAATATTCTGTGAAACAAGGGAAAAATTAACATTATTTGTTATAGCAAGATTAAATGATTTTTAAATGGGTACGCTGGCTAAAATTATTAACATGAATTATTTATTTTGAAATAAATGTATAGAAAGAAATAAATGTGAATTACCTTATTGTCGTTTTTAAAAAGATTTTTAAATTTATAACCAAAGGGTTTACTATTTATAAAGAGGAAATTAAAAAAATTATTGAACTGTGGTAATAGGTTTTATAAATTATGCTGATTTTTTTTATAATATATTCTACAATTTCAATATGTATAATTAAATATATATGAACCAATGGTGAGATTAAAAGAATTAAATAACATTCTTATATCCTAATATAATCGGTTTAATTTCCGGACTAAATTAAGACTAAAATGAGTTTGAAAAGAATTTGAAAGTTCTCATAATTTACATTTTGTAAATGAATCTTTTAAATAATTTAAATTAAGTGGAACTAATTTCACTGGCTCAATTTTAAAATAAATGGCTTTAAAAAAGCTATATTATATCTTAATTAAGAATTTGATATATGAGTATATTAGAGGATGAATATCATTGTTAAAATACATATTGAAATAAAAATAATATATTTTATTTATTATTATTATTACTGTTATTACAATATTAATGTAAAAATTCAATTTACTTTTAAATTAGAATTTAATTTCTAAAAAATGTTAATTATATATTTGTGTATGAATATTTATTTTTTATATATAAATATATTTCTCTACATATATAGGTATATAAAAAAAAATCTACAAACACTCAACAATATGAATTTGTCTTCTATTAAAAACATAAATAGATTTAAATAAATCTAAATATTATTAAATAAGAGCAAATTCTACTTATTTTTGAATTTATATATAAAAGTTTTTACTATTATCAGAAATCTTTCTTTTTATTTAAGTATGCTTGTTTTACAAATGTTTTATATACATATTTATAAAATTTTCATTATCAAAATGTTTAGAAATATTTACAATCAATTCAATTAATCATATCTATTTTTTAATAATTATATTTAAATTTATTTTATTTCACTAATAGAATTTTTTCAAATATTTATCTTAATTATGATAGTAATTTATTTTAGACGTTATTTGTATAAATTTATATTTTTGAATTTTTAATTTGATTTTAAGATACATCCCTAAATCTTATAAATAAAAATGACTTTTGTAATTGCATCACTCAATAACGCCTGGACCAATTTTGACAATTCTTTTTTTAAAATGTTCGTTGAAGTCCAAGGATGGTTTTTCCGGCGAGAAAAAATCGAATAATTGTCGGGAAAACCCTAAAAACAGCCCTTTTCTTTACATTTTCTTATTGATGACGTCACAGCTAGGGAGGACGAACATTTGGAATAAAAGTTGTCGCTTATCTGACCTCCCTACCTCCCCGAGAAATTCTCACTAAAAATGTTTATAATATTTTTATTTATTAAATCAAACTAAATATTATTTTTTATTTCAATATTTTTTTAATGTTAATACAATAATTTTTATTTTATAATCTATAAAATAATTTAATTATTTTAAAAAACGGCGGTCTTCATTTTTTTTACTCTCTACTGACTGTGACTGTAAGGATGATCTGTGCTGTGAATCCCTTCCTTCTCAGTGTCGAATAGAAATAGATGATATTAGTTGGATAAATTTTTAAGATAATTAATTAATTTTTTCAAATAAATATCTAATTATTTTCAGGTAATTTTATATATATTTTAATATTATTATTATAGTTTTAATTTTTTTAAGTAATTTCTTTTTATTTTAATTTTTATATTTAAGCTAAATATCATTTAATATTTTTTAAATTTATTAATTTAATTAAATACATTTGTTTAAAATTGTTTTTCATAATATCAAATAGTTTGAATTTCTATTTAAAACGTTTTATTTATTTAATTTAATTTTATTTATTTTTTGATCATTTTATTTGTATTTTTATATTAATAATTGTTTTTTTTAGATAATTTAAAACATTTCGATTCCCTTTTTTACCGACCGACGATAGTAAGGGAGGTATTGTTTTCACACCAAATTTCACATGAGGAGATTTTTTTACATATCACCACGAATGTATTGGTTTTATCCTCGGGAAAAATCATCTTCATTATGTTTTTCATAATTTAAAATTATATGACGTCACCCAGCCCTTCATGACGTCACAGCCTCCTTATTATAATCACGGGCAAGGCCGGCTACTTCAGCTATATATTATAAATAAAATAAAATTAAAAATATTTATGTTATATTTATATCTGTTTTTTATTACATTAATAGATATATTAAAATTATTTGAAATTGTTTCTGTAGCTGGAAATTAATTTATTTCAAACCGTCGGTCGGTTCAGACCTGGCTACAGGTCAACTTATTACTTGATTAATTTTGAATTTTGATTTTATTTATTTATTTACTTAAAAATTTAATTTCATTAAATAAATATCTAATTATTTTCAGGTAAGTTTATATATTTTTTATTTTTTAATCTCATTATGCTAGCTAAAATTGTTTGTTTGTATTAATGGTTTCGAGGCAGGAAAAGTGATGGGGTTTGAAATTAATAGTGATAATGCAAAATAAATAGTATCAGAGCGAATAATATTTGCAAAGAATTTAAATCGAGGTTGCAATCGGGAAATTATTATCAAAGGGGATCAAAATTAAAATATATAAAACAATTATTTTTTCTGTTGTATTATATGGGTGGGAGGCATGGTCTATAACCCTGGGAGATGAGAGTAGATTCAGAGTATTTGAGAAAAGGATTCTTCCCAAGATTTATGGGCCAAAGAAAGATGAGGACACCGGGGAATAGCGGAGACTGCATAACAAGGAATTGCATGACCTCTATGCATCTCTAGATATAGGTTATAAAATAGAGAAGGCTGGGTTCGGCAGGGCACATGGCTAGAATGGGAGAGGAAAAATATATTGGTGGGGAGTTCGATTGGAAAACGTCCGTGTGGAAGACCAATTGTGAACAGGGAGGACATTGTAGGAAGGAACGTGAGAGAAATGGGACAGGGTAGGAGTTAGATGGTTATAGCTCAGAATAGGGACACTCGGGGGGGTACAGGGGGCGGAGCCCCCGTCTAGGTGTGGAGAGCGCCGAAGGCGCTCGGAGCAGCTAGTATTAAAATATTTATACCACGTGAATTTTGAGACAACTAATAAATTTAAGATTTCAGTAAAAATAAAATTGAATATTTTATATTATTATACAATGATTTATTTATTCCCATTAATGTGATAATCAAATTATCTTTTTCATTTTTTTGTATTAAAGAAAAAATTAATTGAATTGAGACAATCAATAATTGATCATGAAAATCTCTCAAGATCCATTTTCATTACTCGTGATCGTTTTCAACATTAATTTATTGGAAATCTTTTATATCCTTTGAAAAAGTCAATATTTTACTTTGATTTACTAATGTATACAATAGCAAATAAAGATTTATGGTAAAAGGTAGATAACTTTATTTTATTCTTCTTTTATTTTTTTTTCAATTCTTTTTTTTTTAAATTTCACAATGTTTATTATTTAAATATATTCAATATTTTATTATAAAATATTGTTTAAGTCGCTAGTTGATTTATTATTGTGAAGAGCCTATAAAATGTTAAAAATTTAATATTGATCCTTTTAAATAATAAATATTAATCAATCACCGAAGATAATATGTCAAAGCCGGTAGAGAATGCTATTTGCAATTTGAATAAGGAATATCGAAATGTTATTATATATGTGATATTTTTGTATCCTTTGAAAATGATATATTTTCTATCACTGAGTAAAGAAAGAGAGAGAGAAAGAGAGTGAGATAGGCTTATTAAATATTTATGGTTTTGATATTGGAACTCACAAAAATTTTCTTTTCTTCTATAGGATCTTGAAATGCTCAGTCTTTGAAATTTTTTTTTCAAAATACAAAGTCCGATACTGAAAGGTATGGATGAAACGATGTAATTGGTTGTTTAAAATACATTTTTAATATTTCTTATCTTATTATACTAGCAAAATTGTATATATATATATATATATATATATTTGTATTGTTACCACTAACGTCATCCATATTTTCCTCTTGACATTCTTTTTTAATTGATATTGTAATAACATTTTTTTTATATTTAAAATATTTTAAAAATTTTCATTTAATTTCGAAATAAAATTTAAATTATTTATTTTAATAATATTTTAGAATCAAATTACGAAATACATTTATTAATTTCTCACCATAAAAAAATCTAAAATTTATCTATAATAATTCCATTTTATTATAGGGCCTTATTTTGTTAACATACAATTGTTTATTTAATATTTTATTAAATTTACTGAGGTAAATAAAAATATCCAAAATAATTAATTAATAATTAATCACTATTAAAACGAATGAATAGATATTGAAAAATTACAGATTGTAAAGTATTATTATTATGAATTTGTTTTAATATTTAATTTTTATTTAATTATTTATTTATTTTTTTATTTACTATTTGTTGGTTGTAAAGGAGATGGTATGGATGTTCCCTGTCTAGAGAGAGGAATTAATTTATTATTTAACATAGTGGTTCTCAACCTTTTTGGACCAAACGCCCACTTCGTAAGGCCGACTTCATAATTCGCCCCCCTATAAATTTTAACAGATAAAAATTACATGATAATCCCTAATATAAGGTAGGTACACTGTGATTATACTTAGAGCCATATTGAAATCATCTTACCTTTTTTTAGAACCATATTGAAAAAAAAACGGAAATGTTTAAAAAGCCTGATCGCAAAATCGTCTTACCTTTTATTTAGAGTTTGAAATGATTTCGCCCCCCAAAATCGTATAGGCAAATAATCGTCCTCTTTAAGATGACGATCGTCCAGGTTGAGAATCACTAGTTTAACCAATGAACAATGAATGACTTTTTGAATTTTAGGTTTAAAACTGATAATTTGATGGACGGTATCACTCGAAAAGTCAGAATTTTTATAATAATATTAAATAGATTTATACTTTGAAATTGAAGTGAAATATAAAACAAATGAATAATTAGAGTTAAAAAAAAACTAAAAAAAGTAAATTTGACTTAAACAACAATTCATTAGCATATTATATTAGTTGTAACTAGTCGAATAGCACAGTAAGAAGTATCAAATAAATATATAAACACGAAGGCTAAAACAAAATAATATGTGTTCTTGTTATTTGCCAAATTAGCTTTAAAGTTGCTAGGTAAGTTACTTTTATCTAGAAGTGCTTTATTCAATAAAAAATGTAGGTTGAATATTATTTGCACATTGCAATTAAGGGTAGAATAACCAGCCAAAAAATAAATTTTGCAATTGATTTTTTTTTATTTTGAAAATTTAATATTATTTATAAAAGATATTAAATTAGCCCTCAGAGAGACAATTTTATTTATTTATAGTATTTTTCTTATTTTTTTAACAATAAGAAATGCATTCAATATAATTTAAAAGAAAAATTAAATGTAAACATTTAGTAAATTCAAAATTTAAAAAACGTTAGTGTAGATATAAATAAATTATTAAGTGAGAATACTCAAGTATCATTGAATTGATGAATAGAATAATAAATTATAATATTTATATATCTATTGTATTTTGAAGAAGACGCATTTGTAGAAAGGTTAAGTTCATCTTCTTAGGCAAGATATTAATCCAGAGATTTTCTATTTCTAATACTTTTTTCAGTACACAATATCGGATTTATAAAGTTCATTTAATTCAATGAAAGTAATATCAAACAAGTTAAAATCAAGACAAGATAAATATGAAGGATTATTAGAGTACGAGAACAAACAATAAACTTGATAGTAGAACTTTAGATTTAACCTTTTATAAATCTTTAACAATCCCACTATTAAATATTTTATTAAAATTGTGTTTTATTAAAATGATTCATGGAAACAAAATTTTAATTTAAAGTGTTTATTTATAATGCCTATATCTCTGTGGCTTTACGGAACTCAAAAGTTCTTTCCGTAACAACCCTTCACACATCCTTCAAACATCCCTATCGTATCAGGACAACACATTGTCCAGCGGACGTTTTCCAATTGGTTTCATTATAAACAAATTTCTCGCCAATATTTTATCTCGCATTCTAGCCATGTATATTCCTCCCAAAGCAATCTCTTCAATTTTATGACCTAACAATATTTCGAGATGCATAGATAGGTCAACTTATTTTTGTTTGATTTCATTCGATTTCTTCTCAAATTCTTTAATCATGACTTCCAATGCTAAATTAAATAAAATTGGTGATAGAACGTCATCTTGTTACTATCTCGATAGTATTGGGATCACGAAAATTTTCGATGTTGAGATATTGATGTTTTTATACGTTTTGAAGGTTCCTGAATCATTTTCACTAAGGTTGAGAAAAATGTCTGTCTCTCTCTCTCTCTCTTTCTCTTGTATGGACAAGATTACGCAAAAACGGTTTGAGCTAGAATCATGAAATTTGGTACATGGGCATTATTCAAAAATTGGTAGTTTTCTAACTTTTGAGAAATATAGTTCAACTGGAAGAGGGTCATTACCTACAACGTTTTGATTTTTTTTCCTCTAAAGTGACCGTAAAAATAAAGATATATGTTTGATAATTTTTCACATGATAAAAAATTGTATAAAACTGCTATATATAGAATTTCAGCTTGATTGAATCGCTGAAAGTACCGGAATTAATTTTTAAACGCTGCAAATCTCACGCGCCAACACGTGCCATGGTGCCATCAACAAAGAGCCAAACATGCGCTGATTTAATAAATATTATCTATTAATTTTAATTTATAATTAATCAAATTTAATTTAAATATAATATATTATGTTATTTAATCCAATTCAAATTGCGAGATAGTCGAGTGGAGGCACTCCAGCTAATTTTAACTCATTTCGAATTTCAAATATTTCTGATAAATTTTTAGCGCATCTAACCTTTCCTTTCGTCTTTTGAAACAACTCCAAATCATACGAACTAGATTTTTGGAATTCTCATTTATTTCTAATGTTATAAATATAATTAAATTTTGTTGAATTTTTAAACATTTGTAGCCTTGATTTCATTTTTAGTCAAATAATCATATAATAAAATAATATATTATATAATAAAAATATAATTTTTTTTTCCCATTATCATAATTACAAAATATACATTATTTATATGCATACATTATTTATATACATATATATTTATAAAATATAATTTTTTTACGTTATATAATATTATAATTATAATTATTTGGTTTTGAATGATTTATTTTATATATAATTTCATAAATACTATAATAATGGTATTTAAAAATATATGGTTATTATGTTTAATCATTGGAAGTTACCTTATTAATAACAATTTTATTATTAAACACAGTTCATTGATTTCATTTATAAATATATTTGTTCACCAATAATTATTAATTCATTTACATTATTTTTTTTCTCACTTTTTACTAATATTCGACTTTTCATCCATTTTATAAAAATCTTTATTATTTAAAATTAAAATTTATATTATTAAAAAATTAAAATTAAAATATTTTTTTTATTTTTTTTTTTTAAATAATAATTATAAATGCCAGTTTGAAGCAACTTAGATAAAGGAACGGTTGGAGGAATATGTTTGCCTATTCCAAAAATTTTCGAGTTCAATTTACCACAGAGATAAAGTCGATGAAAATTACTTTATTCCAATTTCAAAACTATTATTATTATTGATTATTATTTTTAGAATTAATATTAATATAGAATAAACAAAAAAGATCTCATTCCAATATCAAATAACATGGTTTTAGAAGAAGTTTATGAATTTTCCTTCCTTTTGTTGTAAATGAAAAGATGAATGATACACGTATAATTAATTTATTAAATAAAGAAATTTAACAGATTTTAGAATATGATCCTGCCATCATGATATTCATTAATCTCGGAAACTTATAATTGATTAAAAAAAAAACTTTGCTACTATTAATTATCCAACTTTATGAAGTTTTGAATAATAAAGATATAGTTCGTATGACAGAGTTTGTGTTTTCGAGAAAGGTATATCAGGGTTAATTGTTATTTATCAATAGACTATATTGTAGGGTCGTTTTATAAATAAAAGATGAAGATGCGTTTTATTATATTATATTTATTAGAAGATACGAAAATATTATATATAATTAAATAATTAAATTTTGATATATTAATATGTGTATCTTGAATCGCTTGAATCTTGAATAATCATAATAATCTATGTAATAATAACTAAAGCCCAAAGATACAGGGGTTGGACAAAAATATGGAAACACCTTTAAAAAAACATGTTTCTTTGCTTAATATCACTGATGAGTGGCTTCTCAATTGCAGCACGGCCAGCAATTCCCTGTTTATAAGCTCCCATCTAATTGTTTTGGTACTCACAGGGTTCGGTAACACAACATTCATTTCAGCAGTAACTTTTGCAGCTGTGGTCTTCTTATTTTTCGTCACAATTGCCCTTAATCATCGTCTGTCACGATCACTCAGGACACACTTTCGTCCGCGCTGTGATTTAGCAGATGATGTTTTCCCGCTATTCAAATATGCGGAATAATTCTTCGATACAGTACCTCTTGATACACTAAATACCTCGGCTACCTTGCTTACGGAAGCACCTACCATACGTGCTCCAACAATTTGCCCACGTTCGAAGTCTGTTAACTCTGACATAGTGCAATGACAACCTCACATAACAGTACTCCGACAACAACTGAACTGTTTAGCACATTTACGAAGTTATATAGGTGGCGTTAGTAATCAAAAACTCCAGCGGCACCTACATATTTCATTAAAATCATTCTTTCTTTTCAAAAAGTCATTATAGTTATTTAACAGATTCTATTAATTTATTCAAACTATTCGAGAAAGAATGCAACTGAGTCTAGAAACATTCTCGGAATGAAAATACTCATTAAAAACAAATATAAAAGAAATGTTAATCTAAATATTATTTTTATTAGCTTGAATCGTATTAAAAAGTATGAAATAAAATGATTGATCTTCTTTAATTTATTTTAATCTAAATCAAGGTAATAAAAATAGTCTATTATGTAGATTTATATTATTTTACATATTTTATTTTTAATTTTTTTTATACGATTTAAATTACAATGGTGACTTTTATCTCTAATTTTATTTTTATTTTTACCGACCGACGATAGTAAGGGAGGTATTGTTTTCACACCAAATTTCACATGTGGAGATTTTTACATATCTCCACGAATCATGCATTTTCTAAACAGAAAAAAGTATTTTTAGCATGATGTCTGTCCGTCCGTCTGTCCGTCTGTCTGTCCGTCCGTCCGTCTGTCCGTCCGTCTGTCCGTCCGTCTGTCCGTCTGTCCGTCTGTCCGTCCGTATAGATGTGTACAGCCTGAACGGCTCAACCGATTTTGATGAAATTTGGTATATTTACTTAATGCATCAGTGGGATGAATTGATCAACTTTTGGTGCAATTCCGGAAACCGGAAGTGGTAGTATTAGCGATCGACGATAGGAAGGAAAGGGTTATTTTCACACCAAAGGAGATTTTTTTATATATCACCACGAATCATGCACTTTGTATTGGTTTTATCCTCGAGAAAAATCATATTTATTAGTTTTTTCTTGATTTAAAATTATATGACGTCATCCAGCCATGCATGACGTCACAGCCTGGTCTTGCATATACATATATTATAAATAAAATAAAATTAAAAATGTTTATATTTATTATTTATGTATCCATATCTGTTTTTTATTACATTAATAGATATATGAAAATTATTTGAAATTGTTTCTGTAGCTGGAAATTAATTTATTTCAAACCGTCGGTCGGTTCGGACCTGGCCACAGGTCAACTTATTAATTTTAACTTTAAGTAGAGTTTATAGTTAGTTGCGCCATCTATAATTTTTGAAATAATATAAGAAATAGAAAAATAATTCGGCAAAAAAAGAAACCTAAGAATTAGTCTCTAAATAAAAAAAAGTATTTTTGTCCTTTTTTTAATTAATAAAGAAATTAAACATTTAATTGATTAATTACTTTTTTAAAACTTTCAATAGTGCTTATCTTTTAAAATTTTTAACTCATTCATTTTAAAGAACGTATTTTATGATAAAAATATCTTTAATTTTATTTTTTAAATTTATAGTTTAAGTTCAATTAACTTTTATTAGGAAAATATCAAGATTTCATTGCTCAAATTATCTAAAATAATTACATTATTATATTATTATAATTATTGTAATTATATTCATATAAAATAAAATAAAAATAAGGTATTATCATATTAAGTATTTAATCAATTTTTAATTAGAGCTTTATTCTAACCCCTCCCCCACCCCTCTCCACCTAGAAGTTGATGAAAATGGAATTCTATCCATTGATTGTTTTGTCAAAGGTTGTTCGATTACATTCTTTTGTTAATCGAAAGAACAAATAGCCGATCGTTTTTCTCATCTCAAATGTCGAATGGTATCCTTTCTGTCGGGATTTCGTCAATTGATGACGATCTGTCCGCCTCTCAACACGCATTAAAGTTGATACCGTTAACCATCAATGGATAATCTTCTCCCCTCGCGTGGGCCAATAAATATTATTCACAATTTATCAATCCGGATGCTCGGATAATCTATCTTTGTCGGAACAAATAAAAACAAACACCGTCTTGAGAAAAAGAGACATCCAAGCATCTATTTTCTTTTGCTTTAATCTTCTATAAAATTGTTCTTCCTCGAAATACAAATACAAATTTTCAAATATAACTACATTCTATTTAATATAGCATACACAATTAATAAATAAGTAAATATATATATTTTCCTGATAAATTGTTTGATTTTATGAAGAAGAATTTAATTTCACATTTATCTCCGGTCTCTTTCTCTTCTACTATTTCTTTGAGGCTTCTACACACATCCCCACTTTCTAACCAACTTCTAATTTTATTTTTTCAATGACAATCCCTCGATTTTGGTCTAAAGAAAATAGACCTTCAACTGTTGCGAAGCCTGGGCTTCATCCGAAGAAGTTTCTTTTGTGCATTTGATGGGACTGGAAGGGTGTACTGTTCTACGAGCTCCTTCCTGAAGGTGATATGATCAATACTGACAAATATTGCAATCAACTGAATTAACTAAAAGTCGCCATAGCAGAAAAACGGCCAGAATTGGCGAACCGACGAGCTTTAGTATTCCATCACGACAACGCAAGAAGAACTTTCGAGTTCAGTAGAGCCACAGAGATAGATAGATGTATCTTTTACCAACCAATTATTTTCCTTAAACCGGTCACATATTTTCAGCATTAAAATTTACACTTTGAATTTTACATGTAATTTTTATAAATATTATTATGTAATATATATATATAAACTATATATTTATCAATTTAACTAATAAAGTGAAGAACTTGGTTGAACTTATTAAAAGTAATTTGGAAAATGGATTCACCTATAACAGAGAAACTAAGCTCATTTATTTTGTAAGTAATATTATGGAGAATCCACTCGAAAGTGGCGACAAGGAACTCCTAGTTTCCTATTAAAAAGTAAAATGTCTAGGCAAGATTAACATAACTTATTATGAAGTTATTTGTCAATCAATATTTATGAAAAATTTTACTTTAAACAGCGAATGAATAAGTATAAATAAAGTAATTTAAATATTGATATGCTAGGATATATCTTGTTTAGATTGAAAATTGAAATAATGAGAAATTATTATTTTTATTATTATTATTACATATATTATTACAGGATAAGCAAATAAAATATAATAAGTCAGACGTCCAGTCAATGGGATTACAATAACCAGTTGCTTTATAGGGAATCAGAGAAATGTTGATTTTAAAGAAATTATTATTAATATTAATATTATTTCCAGCCTTAAAGAAGTTCCCAAGTTAGATCAAAAGCTAATCCAAACACTATTTTTATTTTTAAAAAAAAGTCAGGATAAGAGAGCAACCCGCATTTTCTAGTATTCTAAACTTTGTGGGCGTGGGTTTACGTTGGAAGTTTATTAACTCGTTGAACCTCTCCCCGGAAGTTCACCAGTTTCTAAAATTAACTTGCTCGTTCATTTTACATTTTACTGCAAAAATTTAATTGCAAATTCCTTTGTTAGATATATTGCCACATATTATTTGTAAACACTTCTTTATTTATTTAAATCAATATTTAGAAATACCTCATTTTAAACTTTATTTCTAAAATTGTTCAATAAACTTCAAACACTTGACCAATGAGACACCGTTACTTATAATCCAGCTTTGCAAAACTTCATCAATCTGTAAAAATATATCTTTAGTCATTGTTGAATCAATTTGACACAATGAATGAAAAGAGAGAAATTAGTTTTGAAATTGATACACAAAAAAAAATCTATTGGAAAAATTATATCAAAAGATTATTTTGATATTAATATAAAATGTAATTGAAAATTTTATATAAGACTTGAAACGTGACAAGGATATTGAAAATCTGTTAAAGAAAAAATTGAAGTAAAGGAAAAAATGATATTATTTCAAATTTGATTTAAAAAAATGGTATGATATCAATCATAAATTCTATTTAAAAAAAATTAAGATATTGCAAATTCAAAGAATATGAAAAAATATTTGATTGGATGTTGAATTCGCCCTTAATATAAGCAAAACAAATGTACTTTGGCTTTTATAATATTTAGAGGATTAAATTATATTTTTAAATAGTAAATTCATTTTTAGAAATGAGTTTTTTAAAAGTATAATTTACTAAAAATAAAAAAAAGTGAGAAATAGTAAAAGTAAGAATTAAAGGGTATGAGTTAAATCTCTTTCTCTATTTTCTACTTTTTTAAACTTTCGCCAAGTTGATAATAAAATTCAGAATGAAAGCGCTGTGAAAAATAAGAAAGTGTTAGGCAAAGAATGAGAAAATGAAAAGGCTGTCTAAGAAAATAAGGGGCAAACATAGAAAGGGTAGTGGGATAGCAACCGATGAAAATTTTGGTGCACTAAAGGGGCTTAGAAAAGCTTAAACAAACATGTCTGCTGGCAAACAGTGAGAAGTCATTAGCATGGAAACGACCACGAATAAGCAGCTGGTCGCTCATAAGGCAAACGGTTAAGAATGATGCACTCACTCATATATCATAGCAGTTGTGTGAAAGTCTGTCAAGCAACTGAACCAAAAGTCTCTTTTGCTTAGAATAATAACCTGTGTGTGTGTGTGTCGAATTATAATAAATCCATATTTTCTAAATTTTTATTTTAAAAAGAATTTTAAATAATTCAATACTCGTATCTTTAAGAATTAGAAAATATATTATTTAAAACAAAAAAGAAAATCTCAAAAAAATTGATGCAAGAAAGTAAGTATGTATTAATTATCATGTGCATATTTTAAATTATATATTAAATATATTAAAATAATAAATTATAAATAACACAGGCCTACAAAAAAAATTTTTTTTTTTGGTGCCTAGGATTTTAGAGCAGATTTTAACTATATTTTTATTGCTGAATCTAAATATGAAAGCAGTTTTTCTGTATCAGCTCTAGATTTTTAGATAAATTTACTTATCTATCTTTGCTTTTTTCTATTTAATACTTTCAATTATGAGTGTTGTAAAATTTATACAGGGATAGATTTTTATGTTTGCCCTATTGCCAGTCTTCTTTTGTAATCAATTGAATTTAAAATAATAATATTTATGAAATAACTAATTATTATTTTAAAAAATAATTATTATTTTAATTCATTTATTTAACTGATTGGTTGACAAACTGTTAATAAGTGGGATTTAATCCTACTTATTAGTGCTATCCAGTTAGTTCCATAGCTTTGGTTTTGGGAAAAATAAAGTATCATGAACACACCAAAGGGTGATTTGTGTAGACTTAAAAATGGTAAACTTTCTCCTTGGACAGCAAAGTGGCCACACCAAATATCCTTGTTTCTTGTGCCTCTGGGATAGCAGAGACAAAACGCAACACTGGGTTAGAAAAGATTGGCCTAGGAGAGAAAACATGGATGTTGGGGAAAAGAATAACATCAACGATCCTTTAGTTCCACAAAAGAAAATCATCAATTCCACTGCAAATGAAGCAGTTTGTAAAGGCTCTTGATAAGAATGGATCATGCTTTGCATATATAAGGAAAAAAATGCCTCAGCTGAGTATGGAAAAAATTAAAGCAAGAATATTTGATGGCCCACATCAAGACAGCTGATTAAAGACCCTGACTTCATAAATTCAATGAATGAGATTGAACAAAAAGCCTGGAACTCATTTGTTTCAATTGTACAAAATTTTATTGAATAATTTCAGATCCCTTGGGTGTAACATGAGCATTAAGGTGCACTATTTACATAGCCACTTAGACCGTTTTCTTGAAAATTTAGGAGACATTAGTGAGGAGCATGGTGAAAGATTTCACCAAGATATAAAATGTATGGAGGATCGCTATCAAGGAAAATGGGATACTCACATGATGGCAGATTATTGCTGGATTTTAAAACGGGATTGTTCCAAAATACATTCAAGAATGTCACGCAAAAGAAGTTTCCGAAATATTCAGTGAGTAATTGGTTTAAATGATGACTTTTTCTTTTTTCTTTTGAATTAATAAATAATATCTATGTAATATAATAAAATTTCCTTGTTTAATTTGTTTGTTTAAACCATGGTTTTTCTTTTAAAACAGTGTAATGTATAATTTACTAAAATTTTGATATTTTAAAAATTCGAGCTGATAGGCAAAAACTAATGGAATATTTGAATTCAGGGCATCAAATTCATATAAAATCACCTCAAAAATCTTTGGCACCAAAACCACTGTTGACCAGTGTAATTGTTGAGTATTAAGGAATGTTAATAATTTCAATTTAAATTATAGGCTCAAAAATAATGTTTAAATTAGAGATTCTGAAAGAACTCATTCCATCTAAATCTTAGGCTCCCAAAGTGGTCTCTATATACCCCTGGGGTCTATTTTAACCTCCAGGTGGTCCACGGCAGCGAATAACAAATTTGGGGGTCCATGAAATGAAAATGGGGGTCTAAGGTGGTCTATGGGGTCCACGGGGGTCCACGTGCTTTCCTGTCTCTAAAAAAAGGTAAATTGTTTTCCAATATGGATTTTTTGAATATGTCTCTTAAAAAAAAAAGGTAAATCGTTTTTCCGACATGGCTTTTGACACATTTTTTGATTTTTTTCCAAAAACATGGCAAGGGGTTTACGAGACAAAAAAGTTTGGGAACCTATGATCTAAATTATTATCATAGAATGATAAATTGAATATCTATAAAACACTGATTTTGCCGATGGCTATGAGGCGTGGTTCATGACTTTAAGGACAAAAATGGATTGCGAGAATTGTTGTTGGCAAAGGATAAGAATGGATAATGGGATTAAGAGGCACATACAGTAACAAAACAATAGTAAATGGTAGGGTGGCGCTGTTGTCGGGCAAACAACCAGTTGAGAAGGTCAATTGACATTGCCATCACTATACATGGAATAGAAATAAATACTAAATAAAAAAATAACACAACAACGTAAGTATAATTTATAGAAACAATAAATTACTTCATTTCTAAAGTTTGGTTTAAGGAAATTACTATAGGTGTAGACTGAATTCATGGCTCAATTTGGTGAGGAAAGTTAGTTTATAGGGAAACCAGATGAAATCGCCCGGTGGATGGACTAACTTCACGGAGGACAAACATAAATTCGAGGAAAATAGAGGAAGATAAAAGTCGGATGGAGTGGTTTAAGGGAAACTGATGAAACCTATAAATTAAATATAGATGAATAACTTTACTGTCTTTTGCAAATATTATAAACCACCACTTGGGTGTGCCTAGTGTTGGTTGAAATTCTTTTTTTTACTTAAAAATTTTTCACGGTTCTTTAATCAATCACGTTGTGGGTTTGAAACTTTACATTCCACATTGTCTACTATATTGGAAGAGAATTTCACCAAACATGAGCACATAAAAAACTTGTTTTTTTCAAGCATAACAATTTTCTATTAAATTTTCACCAAGTCTGTTATCATTTAATTTGATTTTTCTTTTTAAAATAAAATTAATTTATTATATCAACTTTGAAAAGCTCTTCTTGAATACACATACAAATGCCAATAAGTGAAACAATTTATAGATATTTTTTAAAATGATTATAATTAATTTTCATTATACAACTGAATTAAAAATTAAAACTTTTAATGGAAAGCTTATTTATTAACAATTTTTTTTTTTAAGAAAAGTGAACAGATCGGAAAGAACTGAATCAATATGCTTTTATTGGCGGAGAATGTTTGATATATTGTAAATGGAATCTATTATGCTTGTGATAAATAAAATGAAAACTCGTCATGTTGTTTATAATCCATCTGAAACGTCAAGTAATCAATCATCAGGTAAAAGTTTAAATAATCTGTTCAAATAATTTCTGTTTTCTCTTAAAGGGGATCATTACTAATAATTCAGGCAACTAACTTTTATTTTTCACTTTGTAATATTACAAACAATATATATAAAATTTTTATACTCTTTAAAATATCAATTTTTATCTAAATATATATCATTTGTCACTCTTGAATATTAACTTTTATTTAAAAAAAAAAATAATAATCATGAGATAAAATATAAAACATCGGTCGCGTAATTTCGCTGTTAATCTTTAATAAATTGTAAATGAAAAATTAAATTATTTTCTTTAATAGTAGCTATTAAGGACTAATAGATGTAATAAATCTTTGATAGAGTAAATTGAAAAATTAGAAAACATTACAGAATGTAATTAATTTCATAATTAATATTCTCCTCGTTAATAGTTTGACACAATTATTAAATTATTAATTGATATTATATTTAAATAAGAAACTTGTTTTAGAAATTAACAGGAAAATTTATAAACAATTTAAACTAAGATTTTGGTAATAATATTGAATATTTCAATCGGGAAATACTTTTCGATTCAGTTAATAGATAATAGTGATTAACTTCTCAGAGTGATGGAATGCTATACGTTCAATATGCCAATATATTTTAAATACTTTAACATAGCATCATCATTGGATGCTTAAAACTAATTAGAAAGTCCCTGGGAACATTCATCAAGCAAAATAGATTCATTCTTTCAAGGAAATTGAAAATTAAATAATAAATAAATGAAATGGTAATATCAATATGGATTTGGTTATGTGCAAGTGAACTACCCATTTGTAAAACAGATCCTTTGACGCTTAACGAAAGCTGAAAGAGTGAAAGTGGGGGATGAATGAATGCATATCTCGGGCCTTAACTCCCTCAATGATAAAGTATTGATAGCTGATGACATCGAAAACCCATAATAAATGATCGATTCCAAATGGCAAAATCTCAAGAAAAATCCTCTCGAGATGAAAATCATGTTATTTTTGATAATAGCCAAAGAAGAATCGGAATATAATGGGGTATTGAAAATGAAAAATGAAAGTGATAGAGTGGAGGGGAGGCTTTATTCCGGAAAATCTTTTTACAAATTATCAAAAAAAAAATCAAAGTAAATATCAACTTCTCTTGATACTTGAGAGAGATTATCTTTTCCGGGGTCAGATTTAATATTCACTATATTTTATACATATATAGTAAGTCAATCCCTCAAAATTATTTTTTCATTCACTTTTTACTATCTCGTAAGAGAGAGTATTGCGATCACGAAAATTTTCGATGTAGAGATTTTGATGTTTTTATACGTTTTGAAGGTTCCTGAATCATTTTCACTAAGGTTGAGAAAAATGTCTGTGTGTGTGTGTGTATGTGTGTGTGTATGTATGTGTGTGTGTATGTATGTAGACAAGATTACGCAAAAACGGTTTGAGCTAGAATGATGAAATTTGGTACATGGACATTATTCAAAATGTATAGTTTTCTATCAACTTTTGAGAAATGTAGCTCAACCGGAAGAGGGTCATTACCTACAACGTTTTGATTTTTTTCCTCTAAAGTGGCCGTAAAAATAAAGATATATGTTTGATAATTTTTCACATGATAAAAAATTGTATAAAACTGCTATATATAGAATTTCAGCTTGATTGAATCGCTGAAAGTACCAGAATTAATTTTTTAACACTGCTAATCTCACGCGCCATCACGTGCCATGGTGCCATCAATAAAAAGCCAAACATGCGCTGGTTTAATATTTATTATTTATAATTTATAATTAATTAAATTTAATTTAAATATAATATATGTTATTTAATCCAATTCAAATTGCGAGATAGTCGAGTGGAGACACTCCAGCTTATTTTTTTTTAAGATTAAAACTTTCTAAACATCCCATCATTTTCGTTTCTATAAATTTTTATTTATTGTATATATGTTTTTTTTAAATTCATTCTAAATTGGATGTTTTGCTTTGGAACTGTATTCTAAATTCTAAACTATATTCATTTATCATTTAAAAAAAATCAACGATAACTTATAATACATAAAAAAGTTTTTTGATTATTATATTATAAACTTAGACAATTAACTTAAAACTTTTTTCTTGAATAAGATAGTGAATTTTCCAGTAAATAAGATCTAATCAAAAACATACCTGTTAAAAAGGGGGCCAAGTTCCTATCGGCTATTTGTTTGCCTAAAAAAGGGTTCAAATCCATCCCAATGCCAAGTTTAGATGCACTTCAAAATCATTCATAATCATTTTTATCAACAGCCTGATCCACTGGTAAACATTTGGCATTCCAAAGAATCGCCACCACACCCAGTCCTCCGCCTCCTGCATCCAGGCACGCCACTTTATTCGCGTCAACGGTCCATCTGGCCGAAATTCACTTTACCATACACCCAACTTAAAATATGGTATAGTTGTTAAAATACGTAGGTACATGGTTTAAAATATCTAAAATTATAATACTTAGAAATTTGAACTTGGCAGGTTTTCGTGCTGTACAAAACACTCAGTCCCACACCAAGTCCTCCGCCTCCTGCATCCAGGCACACTACACGCCACTTTATTCACGTCAACGGTTCATCTGGCCGAAATTCACTTTACCATATACCCAACTTAAAATATGGTATAATTGTTAAAATACGTAGGTACTTGGTTTAAAATATCTACAATTTTAATACTTAGAATTAGCAGGTTAATTTATATATTTAAATAATAAATATAATTATACAATTAATCTAGTGTTACGCGTACAGTACGAAAACCTGCCAAGTTCAAATTTCTAAGTATTATAATTTTAGATATTTTAAACCATGTACCTACGTATTTTAACAACTATACCATATTTTAAGTTGGGTGTATGGTAAAGTGAATTTCGGCCAGATGGACCGTTGACGCGAATAAAGTGGCGTGCCTGGATGCAGGAGGCGGAGGACTGGGTGTGGTGGCGATTCTTTGGAATGCCAAATGTTTACCAGTGGATCAGGCTGTTGATAAAAATGATTATGAATGATTTTGAAGTGCATCTAAACTTGGCATTGGGATGGATTTGAACCCTTTTTTAGGCAAACAAATAGCCGATAGGAACTTGGCCCCCTTTTTAACAGGTATGTTTTTGATTAGATTTCAATACTTTTTTTTAAGAAAGCTTCCTATTTTTTCCTTTTTGTGCCGCGCCCGCGTCCATTCTTAGCTTTTGAAGTAATTTTGTGTTTAAAAAAATTGCAAATTTTTTTAAATTAAAATTATATTTGTTTATATATTAAATATAATAATTTTATTTGTTCTTTTATTTTATAGTTCTGAATTTCCAACTTGTATTGAATAATAAATAATTAGAACTATTAATATTAATTGAAAATTATATAGAAACTGTTAAGTTATAACAATAAAAATAAACAAACATTAATTTAAATTATAAAGTAAAATGGTTTAACACTATTATATATATTTATAATTTACACCTAACGCTACTTGTATAGGTAAAATGTCACTTCCGGTAGTCAGATCATGATGAAATTTGGTATCTGAATTTTTTTCATATTTTTAAATCTATATACAAAATATGAAGCAAATATCTCGAAGCAAACTGGTACTTTACTTGAAAGGTAAACGCAACCAGTGTAGGTAAAGTACCACTTCCGGTTAACCGATTTTGATGAAATTTTAAAAAAAATCTACAAACTGTGAATAATATCGGTGTACCAAATTTCGAAGTCCTAGCTTGATTAGTTTTTGAGTAAACCAATGAATTCGTTTGAATTCGTTAAAATCGCATTGATATTCGATTATAACAACTCAAGCTTGACCGATTTCTTAAATTTCATAATTTTTTGTTAACCTACTTATAACACACGACCTGTATGCCAAATTTCATAGCGCTAGGACAATTGGAAATACCCTAAGAATTTTGTTGACCAATCAGTGAATCAGTTCCAAAATATGCTATTTTCACAGGGTCATATTTCAGGATCTACTGAAGCTATAACTATGAAATTTGGCATACTGCTTTAGTTCTAGTATATGACTACGTAGATAAAATTTTATCTCTGTACTTGCAATAGGCACTGAGATACAGGGGGGTCAAAAGTGACTCCAAACCATTCGTGTAAATATACTTACGGCATGCGCGCGGCTTGCTGGAACTTGGCCGGCGCACTGCCGTGCGCATAGATATATTCGAAATTATTACGTGTTTTTATTGTGCAGCTGAAATCAAAATCTTTGGTTGTAGTATTCACATTCCTTCAGCCATTCCTATCCTGAGCCACCTCTATTCAATTGTTTCTTCTTTTATATCTTTTCTCTTATATCTTTAATGTTATCAATCTTTTTTTTTCCAATTGGTTTCACTAAAAATAAATTTTTAGTCAATCATCCGCCCATCCATTATTAACCTACCAATTATTCGTTTGTATTCTTTATATTACATGTGTATAATACCAATTTAATTAACATACATTATTTTACAGCGAGATAGATTTCTCATTTTCAAAATAAAAATTAACACGAATTTTTAAAATATTATTTTAATGCTAATATTTAAAAATCATAAATAATCCAGGTCCTTTTGATGAATATTGTTTATAAATCAGAGTGAATGTTATAACTTTTATTCTATGAAATTTGACGCTTCAATAACCTGTAGAAAAAGATTCCCGGCTTGTCCGTTTATAAATCATAAACTGGAAAAGTATCGCCGTTCACATTTTTTACTTTTTTATTTTTGAGGATAAATAAATATTTTAAAGGTGTAAAGTGGACAATAAATAACTTTCAAATAGAAAATTTATTTCCATATTTTGAGAATACATTTAAGATAAGTGGAAACTGCCTCGAAATCTGCATTAGGAAAAGCTATTTTGCACAAAATTAAAAAAGAGAATTAGATTTTGAAAAAGACTCTTCGGTAAATATTTTAATAAATATTAAAATAACAGAAAGCATTAAAATGTTATTTCCTAGTTGACTTGATTCAAGAAAAAAAACAAGCTAAATAATTTTATTATATAATAATTTTACTTTAAAATTTAGAAAAGAAAGCATATTTTATTTTCTATTAAATAAAAAAAAAGATAATTATTTTAAATAATTTTCCATTTATATAAAATTTTAGTCTTTCTTCGATTTCCATAATAAAAATGATTTAAAGCTAAAATATTTGTATTTATATGTAATAAATATTCATAGAATAAATATTTTCTTCATTCAAAAAAATATATATATTCAGCCAATCTTTTTTTTAGTGAATAAAATGGAATAATACTGATATTTAATATATTATATTACACAATTTATGTATTTAAATATATTTAAATAGTAACGTTGTAAAATTTATAAATTCCTTTGAGAGTATTTATAAAAACAAATTCCGTTTATTATTCAGATGCATATATATAAAACAAAAAATATTTAAAAAAATGTTTTTAATTTTTACAATTAAATTTGATTTTGATTTCAAATATTGATTATAAATAAAAAAGTGAAAATAAATTGAATAATTATAAATACTAAAACTAGATTAAACTAGATTATAATATTTAATATATATATAAATGGAATATTAAATTTTAGTTTGAAAATTTTTTTATTACCCATCATGCATATAAAAAATGAAAATTAATTTTAATATGAAATATTAAAAGTCCTTTGTTGTTTAGTTTTTATTGAATTTTGAATAATTATGCTTTATATTTACAGATCATAAAATTTGCATCTTTAAATATTCATAATTTAATTAATCGAGAGTATATTAAAAATCTTACCTCTGATTGTTTAAAAGGAAATAAAAATATGAATGGCAAATAAACGAATAACAATTGATAAATAATTGAAGGGATTCATTATATATGAAATCAAATTTAAAATATAAAAAATGTATTATTTGTAATTTGCTATATAAACTAATAAGATATATTAATAAATATTCAACACTGAATTGTATGTTTATATATTTATATATAAAACTAGCTGCTCACACAGTACGCCTTCGATGATTGATGATATTTAAATATTAGAATTTAAAATAACAAAATAGATATTATATTAATTCTTTGTTTGGGCATTGCTAGAATTATTAATTTATAATTTATTGGGTAAAATGAATTCGCTTGGTCAGTAAGCCACCCGAAGCTCTTGAATGAACAACACGGAGCATTATATAAATATTAAAATATAATAATTAAAATTTCTGCGGTTATTCATTAGATATTAATAAAATTTATAGCCTATGTTCAAAAAGAGGTATAAAAGAATATTGTAATGTAATTTCATAGAAATCAGTCCAGCCAATTCTGAGTCTATAAAATAGTTATTATCCGGACAGACAGACAGACATGAAAAATTCTAAAGTCACTTTTGGGTTCTAGAGGTCATGAAACGAGAAGATATGCAAAAAATTTTAAATTCTGAGCAATATGCAGACAATAACCTTTTTTTACACGCTTTTATTTAGTTTCAACCCGTGTCCTCTCTTCAAATCTTCCAACGTGAATTTGATCCACATACCAATGTTCGAATGAGCTGAAATTTCGCATACATATGTAACTCTGACAATGCAAAATTAAGGTTCACCTCAGGTATTATTTTTATCAACTAGTAATTACATATTGCATAATATTGAAAAATATGTATGGGAAAAAGGTTTTTACGGATTTTCCGACAATTATTTATTTTTTGTTGTTTATTATATATAAAATAATCAAACAAAATTTGATATAATAATTTCAATACAGATGAAAGTATATATCTCTAGACCAGTGATTCTCAACCACTGTGCCGCGGCCAGTGGCGGATTAAAGGTCCAGAGCGCCCTAGGCAAACACTTTATCGGCGCCCCTGTATCGGCCATAAATGCCCATCATAATACTATAAATTTTAAAAATTCTGAGCTCGCGCGCCCCTTGTAACTACACGCCCCTAGGCACGTGCCTAGTTTGCCTTACGGATAATCCGCCTCTGGCCGCGGCACTTTAGTGTGCCTCGAGATTTTCTTTGTGTGCCGCCAAATTTTTAAACCATTCAAAGTGCGCCGCGGTATAAAAAAAGGTTGAGAATCACTGCTTTAGACTTAAAAACGCAGGTCTGGTTCTGATATAAGATACAATTCAATGTTATTTTATCATTTTTTTTTAATTATTTTAAATTCTGACTTAAGTCCATTATATTCATTTTACATTTGAAATACTCTAGATTCATACTATATATAATAATATTTTGAAAAATAAATAGAGTTTATTTTGAATGTTATTTAAATCTTATTGCAAAAAAAAAGAAAAGAAAATGAAAAGATGTCATAGTTTGGGAGGATGTCAGAGGTGAAGTAATGCGACTGTCAAATCTTATTTATATATCCAAATGCGGGGAGTTTATCTGCCATCGAGATCTTCACCCTACGCGTTTGTTCCCCATTCCATAGAACGCATCCGTTCAGTAGACAGAAAATCTATCTATCAAGATATTTATAACAAATTGGAGGACAATTTATAAGGAATAGAATATTACTTAAACAATTTAGAGGTCAACGCAAAATAGATCATCCATTTAAACTTCTTATTAATGTATTCGTAGAATCCACAAATATTTTTTTTTCACATGAATTAAATTCCAAAGTTATAATTTGACATTTTCCAAGTCATTTACCCCTTCCGATTAAAGTTGTATGAATGACTAATGAACGAAAGAACAGAGGAAATGATGCTGACGTTTGAATAAGAATTTAGGGAATCCTTCATAATAAATTATTATATATTTTAGATATGAATTTCTAAAATAAAAGCATTATATTTAAAATTTAATTGAAAGTAGTAGTACTTGTCAAAATCCATTTAATCTAAAAATATGCTTTACTCTCCTAAACATTTAAATAGATTATGTTTTTGATCTTAGGTAACTATAAAATGTGTTTTTTATTACCAAATTCACAATATTCTAATTATTAAATCTCTCTGTCGCTCTACGGAACTCGAAAGTTCTTGGCCGCAGCAATCACACTTCTCCAAGTATCCTTATTCTGAGCCACAACCCTCCAATCCCTACCCTCTTCCATCTCTCTCACGTCCCTTCCTACATATATATTAAGGCAATTATGTCTAAATCATATTTTTTAATTCCCATTACTAAGTTTTGGAATACCCCTGATTTATTTAAGCTACGTAGATTCCATGTTCCTAATTTTAATTCCCTCATTTTACTAATCTGATCTCTCTGTAATGTGGTTGACTTTTCATGATTTAATTTTTTGTGGAGAAGAGAAATCACCTCTTCGGCCAACCCCCAATTGGACGAACAGCTGTAATAGAGAAAATTTAAAATTTACATTTAATCATAATAAAAGAGAATATATATTAAAAAGACGGTCATTTTATTAATTCATCATTTAACTAACCGTACCATAAGATTTCGCTAAATAAAAACAGAATATATTCTAATTATTAAATAATTCCATATATAGATAAGTGAAAGTAAAAACATTTATGTAATTCATAAAAATATATAAATATTTATATACTTAATATATTTGTTAACATTTTCAAAAGGAAAATTATTAAATAAGTTAATTAGATGCATTAATAAACCGATGACTGATTTTATTAATTATCCATGCATAAGAGGCCTTCATTATTGGCATTTGTTTATTTAGGATTTTATATTTATAGATTCATTCAGATCCGGAATAAATATAATTAGAATATTAAATAGAGTATATTACTGGATTTATTAACATTCCTGAATACACACTTTAATTCAAGATTATTTCAAAACTGATATTTTTTTTTTTTTAAATAATCTATTCAATGTTTTTCGAGGCTTTAAAATAAATAAAGATTCTCAAAAATACCTATATATATTTTGTTTCTTGTAAAAATTCATTTTTATTTTATAAATAAAGTTGGAAGGGATATAGAATACAATTAAGTATAATGAAAATATTGTTCAGTCAGCAGAAAGTGAAGATAAAAATAAATAAAAACTTCATGTCTTCGTTTTGACTAAATTATCGACATTTCGGTCCTTCATTAAGACTGTTGTCATGACTTAATAATGTTATTGATCTTGTGAATAATTGGGTGAAAATATCAATATATATATATATATATATATATATAAGTTGTTTTTATTTATTCTTACTTCACTTCCTAATGACTGTTCTATGTTCATTCCTCTATATAGTTAATTTTTATAATAGATATTATTAAATTTTATTTTATTTAATATTGGTAATTTTGATTAGTTTATTAAAAAAACAAGCAAACAAATAATTAAATTAAAAATTGTTAATAAGTATATCATGCTTATATTTGATTTTAGAGATAAGAAATGTCTCAAAAACAATAATAATTGAAATGAAATGAATTACTAAGTATTGTAATCTATTGTTAGTGAAATGTTGAGCATGTTGTCATTGAAATTGTTGGTTCTCAATAAAGAAACTACTTTCCAAAGGAATTTCCTTTTAGAGTTGTAAACGTATCTCTACAAACAATTTAATTCATTGCAACATTCTATTCATTTTCTTCCCTTGTGAAGAATTCAATTTTCTTAACGTGGGATAGTTTGGGTTTATTCGACTGCCTGAGAATATTTTAAGATTGATGAACGCCCGAGGACATACAGGAAGGGTTGGATAATAACCTAAACAAAATACAGAGGGCTGTCTTTATTTAATTGTCTTGTAACAAATGAGTAGAGACCCTCTGGCTATTTTGCACCGCTTTTATATTAAAATGTGAATTTGCATAAGAGGGAGTGTCACTATCGCTATGGCTGACCCCTGGGGGGTGAATCCTATATTTTGTTATTTTACATGCAAGATTTTAATGTTACAATTAAAAAAAAAACCAACATCATAAAATGGTTACCTTTTATTTCTTTAACTATATGTATAGGTACCATTTATTTAACAAATACAAAAATTAATTAAAAATAATGCAAGCGTAATACCCATGAGACTGTTGAAAAGCATCGTCCCATTATTTTTTTGAAATAATTTAAATAATCTAAATAATTAAAAAAGTTAAGTTTTCCAAATAAACTATAAGTTTTAATTAAATATCGTTAATAATAAAATATAATAATAATACATTATTAACTTAATTTGTATAAAAGTTTAAATTAAGTATAAGTGAAAGTACCGGGACCCCGAGCCTCGGCTCGGTAATTAAGTTAAAAAAAAATTCATTATTATTGGGTTTGGCTGGTAATATTAATACTTAGGCCATCGAGCTCCCGCTCGACCCTTTAAAAAATATTGATATACAATTCTTTAATTATTTATTACAATTATTAAATGTTGCATCATTGTATCAATCTGATTAAAATGAATGGAACTTGGGGTCCTCAATAATACATAAATATGCATTATCATGTTTCTAAGTGCATGAATATTTTTTTTTTTTTGGAAGGATGATAAATATATATCGTAATTTATAATTATAAATTATTATTAAAATATTTATTTTTAATTTCATTTCGAAATTAAATAATAAATTTTAAAATATTTTAATTGTAAAAAAATATTAATACTATATCCTTTAAAAAAAGGCGGGAGTCAAATTTCACTATGGATGTCATTTGTGACGTCATCCATATATAAATTTAAATTAAGAAAATACTAATGAAGATGTATTTTTCCTGAGATGTGATCAATAAAACTCAATTTTTCTTTATAAATACTATATCTAGTGTGAATTTCAAAAAAATCGTTAGAGCGGTTTTTGAGAACCCATGGCCATACAAACAATTTTAGCTAGCATAAGAAGATAAGATATATTATTTTTTCTAATTTTATTGACTTTCAGGGTTAATATATGTTTATTTTAATCAGCTTTTGAAATTATCTGAAATTATGATAATCTTAAATCTAAATTAACTAAGTGAGTCAGAATTATAACCACTAAGGCTTAGTTGTTCCCAAACTTATTTGGCCAAGCCCCCTTTCCAGAAAATAATTTACTCAGCGCTCCTTTGAAAATTAATTTTTTTTTAATTTTAATAACAATTAAACAGAAAGATAAATGTACCTATTTGCAAAATATTCTAAATAAAGGAGTAAATTAGAAACATTGAATTTATGTATCTATTCATTGATCTCAGAATAGAAAAGTAATATACAAGTAATTTTCACTAAATGCTCCTCTGGTCATCACCGCTCCCTGGATCACTCCAGCGCCCACTTTGGGAATCACTGCACTAAGCTATCATTAAGTTTATTTTTTTAAAAATTTAAAATTTTATTTATTTCTATTTAAAATTAAGATTAAAATTATATGCAAGTTTGATCAATAATTTTAGTTTCGAAAGAAATTTATTAAAATTTAAATGAATATTTATTTGAATTATTTTATTTCTACACTTTGGTTTATGTTAAAGAAAATTTAAATTTTAAATAAATAAAAAAAAAATTCATTTTTTTAAATTTTTATTTTTTTTTTTAATGTTACTTAATTAGAGAATATTG
Source organism: Labia minor (assembly GCA_963082975.1). Classification (NCBI taxonomy): domain Eukaryota; kingdom Metazoa; phylum Arthropoda; class Insecta; order Dermaptera; family Spongiphoridae; genus Labia; species Labia minor. Next base: position 34,936,118 of record OY720344.1, on the reverse strand, counting down.
GAATCATTTAAAGAAGTGATGGACGCATTTATTTTTTTTTTAGCCAGCTTTTTCATATTTACTAGCCTTTATGCTGCGTGATCGGCACACGATTTACCAACTTTTCTCAATTGTACATATGAAAGAAACATCACTTAACAGTCATTAATTAACAAAAAAAATTTTATTAATTCTTCATTTGTATGAGATCAACTTGAGAATATCTACATGAAACAAAATAAAGGTGAAACTATTAATTAAAATGAATGGAAGAAGAGCATACTTGTAAATAATAATTATCATTTATCTATGAATAAAATAATTTGGACATATCTTTTGTTTTATATGGCCTATTGTCAAATAATAATTTTTTTTTAAATGCTACACATTTTTTTTATTTGCTTTTTCTTTTTTCCTATTCAATTGTCAACTGATTTGAAAAAGAGTCCGAGATATGATAATAAATTAAAATAAAAAAATTGAATTCGTATGACTAATATGGAAAGAGGGAAAAGAGGAAAAAGGCAGATTAAATTTTATGCGGGTTCGCGAAATTATACATAAAGGAGAAATGATAGCATGAGATAAGCGCATTCACTCTTCAATTTTCTCGGTGTGCCACACGAAAGCAAAGATTGCGTTGGGAATTGAATTGTTTCGAGATTTCAAGAAAAGTTGTAAAAACGTCTCAATGAGTGACAGGGATCTAGAAACGTTACCTAGAAACGAATTTAAGAGGAAAAAAATTGTAATGGTGACATTTTTTTTTCTGTCAATTATACTCATGAGATGGAAAAAAAAATGTCAATGATATCTATTTGATTTGTTAAAAGAACATTTCTTTTATTAAATAATATTATTTATATTTATTTTTTTTTTTGATTATAATAACTTTTTAAAAAATAATAAACCCAATAATAATAGATAATATTATATAATAAGAAAAAAATCAATTATAAAATCCGAAAATATTTATTAGATTATAATTATAAATATAATTGAAAATAATTTATTAAATTTAAAATTTTTATAAATATTAAAATGTATTACTAATATGTACATACATACTTAATTATAATCATTACTCATTTTAAAAATAAATATTTAATTTTATCTCAAGTTACAATACAATTTTTTGATATATAAGAAAGAGATTTGTTAAGATTAAAAGAAACGTATACTTTTAATAAATTTTAATTAATTCAAAAATTAATAAAACCTAAAGGATTTTTTAGTTAGGTTATAAATAAGGTATTCAAACTAAAAAAATCATTTTCTTACTAAAATATATTATCATTTTTTTAAATTAAATTTTAATTTTAATCTCATGAGACAAACAGACTTAAGACCGACAACCTTTAGTAATAAATTTTAATTTAATAGTTTTGTTTAATTATTTTTTTTGAATTAATTTTTTTTTAGAGTTAATTAATTTATAAGTGGGTGTAGTTTGAACCTTCATTTTCTAGCTCCCTATCGCTCGGACTTTGACTTGTGTTGACTCGGTGGGCCTGCCCTTATATTTTAACTAACAACAGATTATTATAACTAAAATGAATAAATCTGAACTATTGGCAATTCTGTCACGTTGGAATACTGATTGAATTTCAGGAAAGATTCGAATCTCTAGATCAAAATATTATAACAGCATTTGAGAATAGATCATCGAATGTCGAAAATAAAATACAGAATATTGATTTAAAATATAAAATTGAAAAACATACTTATTCATAGAATAGAGTAAGTAGAGAAAAACTAAAGAGATCTAGAAACTAAAATTACTAAATTCGTAAAAGAAAAAATTTTGGGTGAATTTGCTTTCAATCAAGTAAACTATATAAAACGAATAGGGAAATAACAAAAAGATAAAACTATTTCGATATCTCTGCTATCACTATGTATTAAAAACAACATATTAAAAAATACTCAACAATATATTACTGAAGACTTCCCAAAAGATGTTTTAGAAACAACGGAAAAAATTAATTCCTGGCCTTATTAATACAAGAAAAAACGGTAAATATGCCATTATAAAATATAACCTTATCATAAAAGATTGTCAACACCAAAACAACAAGAAGAGACCTTTGTCGTCCCCAAATTTAAAAACCAAAGATGGACCAAGATAATGGTGGAAAGAGAAAGAGGGGAAGGCAAATTATGAGATAGGTTGATGGCTTCTGGTAGATGAGGGGAATAATGTGGAGAAGAGATGCCCACGCGAAAGAAAAATATGGATAAAAATGAGAGAGCCCTAAGCCCAAAATGAGCCTAGTTCATCAAAAAACTAAAAATTAAAGACTAAAGAACAAAAGATTATATTATTGTAATTAATGTATTATATTATTAATGTATTATATTGTATTATATTTTAACTCCTTTGTATGGACTATATAAAGGCTTAAATAAAATAAAAATATTTATAAGCTCCCTCCAAACAATCAAAATTTTCCGAAAAATCCTGATAGATCCCTTCGAACTCCCCCTACTTAGCGTCAGAAAGTATATAGTAGCTATATAAAATAAAAACATAATTGAAAAAATAAATATTAATCATTCAAACAATAATCAACAAGACTGGGTAAGAAAATTTTTTTTTTTTTTTTGGATGTTAAAATATATAATAATAGGAGAAAACATCGCCACTGGTAGGCAAGAAACCTCTATGGTTACCAACTTTATAACATATGGTTGTGGAAAAAATTAGGCTTTTTCGAATTTAAAAGTATTTTCACTAAAATTATGTTTAATTGGATCTTTAAAGTTTTAAAATTAATATCAGACATTGAATGTCAACATCCTACAATTGTATCTACCAAATTATACAAATATACACAGTACTTTTTCATATAATATATTAAATTAGTAAACATTTTAATATGTGTATATATTCCCACTTTGTAGACTTTAATTGAATATAGATTATAAAAATATTATCATTAATAATATTTTTTGTTTACTTTATATTTAATCTCTTTGATGCGTTTTATTTTACAAAAGAATGGCCATTTACAATTCTATAATTTGATGATTACTTTGCTTCAACTTTCTAGAAATACTAGATAAGCTAAAGAGCAGCCTAATTAACTGATTTTAATTGTTTCATGAATATCTCCCAGCAGGGAAATGTTATCTTCTTCGTCTTTTTCAATGCTACTGGTTCTCAAACGCTCGCTTTGATTGAATTCAAAGAGTGTTTTATCTCATTCTTGAAAAGTTTTTCATGCTTCATTTTATGCGCTAAAACAAAGAATTTAATGTCATAATCAACTTACAAAAATGTATGAATAAAAAGTAAAGAATAGTGGAATATGAAAACTAATAATTAACATATATTTTATTTTAAGAGTATTATATGAATAAAAACATTATAATCATAAATCCAAACGATGACATTGAATGTAATTCAAAAAAGTGTATGTAATCGAATGAACTTAATTTTTTTTAAAAAAGACGTAATAAAGCATAACAAAGGTGATTTTTGAAATCAAAGTTATTTCAGCTTACACAAAGTAAATGATTACTCTCACTATCAGTGGCGTCATTTGTGGGTTGAGGTACAAGGGGGACATCCCCCCTTTTTAAATTTTATATTGAATAAAATGAATAAAAAATAAAAAAACGCCTTCTCAATTCTTCTGATTTTTTAAAAAAAATTTATCTTATTCTAATTAAAGTATGGAAATGATGATAAATAGATTCTAATTTATTACTATAAAGATATTTTTTTCAAATTAATTTTTTGGTAATTTTAAGAAAAATAAGATTCGAAATGACACGCCACTTATCACTGACTATCATCCAAAAAAATATGATTTTTATTGGTATATAAAATTTTAAATAGCTTCAAATATTATTTCGATTCAATTTAACTAGAAAATTAACAAAAATTGGGGAAAAATATTACTTATACTCGAATTCTAAATATATGTTTATAATAAAATTAAAATTAAATGGACTCAACATGAATCGCCTTATTGTCTAATATTAAATTTTAATAATTTATTTATTTTATTTATATCAAACGGATATTTATTTTGAAATTTACATTAATTTAGAACCCAAAACTGCCCTGAAGTTATGGCAAACTGAAGTTAGATTAATATACAATAAAGAATAAAAAAAATTTTGAATAATTTCGTGGCTACTGTAATAGTTAAAGCTATTTGTCCAAAAAAGATTTAGCCAATTGGCTTTTGCCTAGGCAAATGCTATTTTCCTAAATTTGTCATTTATCTACGACATATAGACTTAAAAAAAGGTAGCTGATCATGCTTTCTGTAGAAATAAAATTGTTAATCAACTTCATCTGTATATTTTCTGTTTTGAATATCATAAAAATGCAATTAATTTATAAAAAAAAATTAAAAAAAAAAACTTGGTGCCACTGGTAAACAAGAAATCAGCTTAGTTTCCAAAAGAGTAGCGTATGGTTCTGCAAACTGATTAGTTAATTGAAAAAAATTATTGCTTATTTGGAATTTCAAGGCATTTCCATTAAATAAATTCCAGCTGTTGAGAAAATTAATTTTCTCTCTTTGATTCATCGACGTTCCTATGCCAACTTTCTGCGATTTTACCTGCCAAAATACCGCATGTGCTTTCTCTTATTGCTTTTGTATATTATTATTTGTATATTATTGCGTTATTAACACAAATCATCATCAAATCAATAAGGTACTTTTTAAACTAATGCTTGAGACGGGTATTTTTTTAAATGTATTAATTAAATTATCAACAAAAAAAAAACAAGTTTTGTTCAGTTTGTTTATTAATCTTTCTTATTATTTATTCTTTTTTTATTTTTTTTATTCTATTTTATATATTATTATTCTTTTTTATTAATCTTTATATAATCACTATATTAAGTTAAAAATGTGCAACTACCCTATTTAAATAAATCAATTTACTTGCTTCTTTTCTTTTAAACAGTTCAATTATCACTCAAAACAAATTGAGTTTTGTCTATTTACTATTTGTCTTTCTTCGGTTGGGTTTAAACAAATCCACTTACCAATTTGATTTCCTCAACTCTTGTAGAATTAGTATTCCATCCGAAACACGACCACTTTGACCACACATTTCTTCATCTATTTATTTAATACATTAATGGTGTGATATATGTATTCAAAAAGATGTTTTTTTAGTATACTTCGTGAAATTTAAAATATTTTATTAATTATCCAATCAGTTCTATTTATAAACATTGTAATTATGCATTTCTATTTAGAATATCAGTAAAATAATTTTAGATTCCCTTTTAATAATATTAACCAAATATTCTAGCTGACAAAAATATATTTTTTTTACACCTTTTATTGTGTTCATATTGTTTATTTATTTTTTTAACTAGTGTAAATTTAAATATACCAATATTATAATATTGGCTGATTAAGAAATAGAATTAAGAGTCATTAAACGTTATTGAATTTTAAATATTTCTAACTGACTTCTAATTCATTATACCAATATTTATTAAATTTTATTGAATAAATAAAATTATTTGGAATAAGTAATTTTATTGTTTAATGCATATTAGAATTTATAAAAAACGTTAATCAGTTTGCTGGACAATTCATGCGTGACAAATTTTAAATTAATTCTAAAAGTCCTTAATCAATTTTTACTACAACAAAAAAAAAAAAAAGAAGAAGGAAGAGAGAAACCTTTTCAAAGGTAATCGAAGCTTAAATCTTATACCGATTAATTAAAAAAAAATCATCTGGTGGAAATATATCAACTAATTAAAATTGTTGAACAACTTAATATTATATTTTATTTATAAAAAATCCTTTTTATATAAAACTTTCATTAAATAAAAAAAATCCTTTCCTATCTGGGTATAAATTTCATATTCTTGAGGAAGAATATTCATTCATTCATATTTAAGTAAGATGGAGTCTCATCGCATATCGACAAAATATTCTTGTATAGTTAAAAATAAGACGAATATTTCTTTAGGAAATATATTGTTTTTCTAACGCAACGTTTCTCAACCTTTCAATAGTTGCGACCCAGTTTTCAATCATAATTTTCATCTCACCCGCATTACAATAAAATGTATACAACATTAATTTATGTTTTGAGTATTTAGAATTTTAACAAATGTGAAAATAAGAGTTTTTCCATGTGTTTGTGCTACAGTCAGTAAATTAATTTTTACCGACCTACGATAGTAAGGGAGGTATTGTTTTCACACCAAATTTCACATGTGGAGATTTTTACATATCTCCACGAATCATGCATTTTCTTAACAGAAAAAAGTATTTTTAGCATGACGTCTGTCCGTCCGTCCGTCTGCCCGTCCGTATAGAACGGCTCAACCGATTTTGATGAAATTTGGTATATTTACTTAATGCATCAGTGGGATGAATTGATCAACTTTTGGTGCAAATCCGGAAACCAGAAGTGGTAGTATTAGCGATCGACGATAAGAAGGAAAGGGTTATTTTCACACCAAATTTCACATGAGGAGATTTTTTTATATATCACCACGAAAATCATGCACTTTGTATTGGTTTTATCCTCGGGAAAATCATATTTATTAGTTTTTTCTTGATTTAAAATTATATCCAGCCATTCATGACGTCACAGCCTGGTCTTGCATATATATCTTATATCTATATATATAAAGGAGAGTGTTTGTATGTATGTATGTATATATGTATGTAATTTGTTTACTTTTTTGCTGTCATAGAAACAAACAAAAAAGAAATTTCCTACTTAACCGACACTTTACCGGTAATTTAGAATTATGAACATCAAAAAATAAGAAACGATTTCTATGAAATTACATCACAATATTCTTATATATCTCTATGGTAACATAGGCTATAGATTTTATTAATATCTAATTCTAATCAATAACAGCAGAATTTAATTTTTTAAAGCTTATATAGTTCTCCGTGTTGTTCATTCAAGAGCCAGGCGTGGCCCACTGACTGGCGGACTCATTTTACACAATGTATATAACTAGCAATCAAAGAATTATTATAATATTTAACTTTTTATTTTAAATTCTAATATTCAAATATCATTTCAATTAAATAATTTATTCTAAAAAAGTTCTCATTTTAATTAATATAATAAAATATTTAAATCATATTTAACTTAAATTATTTTGTATTTATTCTTTCTATATTTGAATACTTCTTTTATTTTAAGGGAGAGAATTAACTATGATCTAAAAAAATTAATAAATGAACTTAATAATAAAAAATCAAATAAATCCATTAATTTAAATTAATACTATTAATGAATGTATATATTGGTAATTTATCTTTAGTTTTAATCAATACTTTTATACCGTTAATTTTTATAAATTGTCTCAAGTCTCTAACTTTGCATTTTCTAAAAATTTATTATAATTAAAAATATTCAATAAAAATCAAGCAATGAAATTAAAATATCAAAATGAAATGATCAAGAAATATTATACTCTATTATAACATATACAATACTTATAAACTATAGGCGGAGGAAATATTAGACGATATCATTGCGGGTTCATGCCTAATCGATCAACATTAATTAAGATATTTTCATTATGACAGATATTAAAAAACCGCGAATTCAATATCTCTGTTCACTAATTATTTGTAGACTTTAGTAAAACCTACGCATGACTCAATAGATCCGGTTAAACTTTTTCAAATTTTGATCTTAAAATATATCTTGAAGGAAGTAAAGAAAGAGTAAGATGCGGAAATCAATTGTAAAATATTAGGTGACCCAGACGACTTAAATATAATAGGAGTTTCGGCAATTGCAATTACAGATAGCGAGGAAAAATTAATCGAGGTAGGAAAAGAGATGAGGTTTGAAATTAATAATGATAAATAAATATATTTAGAAACAAACAGGAGCAATATTAACATACAAAATGTAGAATTTGAATATGTAGAAAAATTGAATGTAATCACGAAGGATAATAATATTTGAGAAGAATTTAAATCGAAGTTGCAATCAGGAAACGCCTGTTATCATGCAGTAAAGAGGCTTATCTCATCAAAATTATTATAAAAGGGAATGAAAATTAAAATATATAAAACAATTATTTTGTCTGTTGTATTATATGAGTGTGAGACATGGTCTATGATCTTAGGAGATGAGAGTGGATTCAGAGTATTTGAGAATAGGATTCTTCCCAGCATTTATGGGCCAAAGATGAGGACACCAGGGAATGACGTAAGAAAGATGGAACAGAGGCTCAGGATAAGGACACTTGGAGAAATGTGGTTGTAGCTGCCAAGAACTTTCGAGTAGATAGTTATAACATATTCAATAAAAATATATATAATTAATTTACTGATTAAATTAAAATATATTTTAAATAATCACACAATAAGAAATGAATGTTTTATGTTATACATTGATTGAAACAAAATGGATGAAAACCTTTTACTACTTTCAACCAAATACTATGTACAACTCGGGGGTACAGGGGGCGGAGCCCCCGTCTAGATGTGAAGAGCGACGAAGAAGCTCTGAGCAGCTAGTTATAAATAAAATAAAATTAAAAATGTTTATATTTATTATTTATGTATCCATATCTGTTTTTTATTACATTAATAGATATATTAAAATTATTTGAAATTGTTTCTGTAGCTGGAAATTAATTTACTTCAAACCGTCGGTCGGTTCGGACCTGGCCACAGGTCAACTTATTTTAAATAATATTCTCACCAGGAAATTCTCGTGCCTCACAGATTGAGAATTGCTGTCCTAACGGATTATCATAAAAGTATCATATGAAATAACTCGTAATTAATTAATATTAATAAATATTTTATAACATTTATTGAAAATGTAATATATATTACAATTTTTTTTATAAATTTAATGATTTAATTATCGTTAAAATTTATTATATTGTTATAATTGTAAATTTAATGGATATTAAAATAATATTTTAGAATCCTAGTATAATTAATAATGTTTCAATTTTCCTATGCCTATTAGTATACATGGGTTGTCCATTGTCTTTCTACATTGAAATAAATTAGGGGAGTAAATACGAACGGCCTTATGCAATTGTACATTTACAGTCTAGAAAGCATTCTAATTTCATAAATATCATTAAATTAAATGCAATAGAATTATAATTTATTGGAATGATTACATATTATATTCATTTTATAATAAAAAGTTTGACCAAGTTTGCCAAATTTCAACAAGGATGAAATCATTTGATAGTCGCATTCCCGTTTTTCATATATAATGAAGAACAACAAAATTTGTTGACCCTGGGAGACAAGGGGAGATTTAGAGTATAGGATTTTTTGCAGCATTTATGGACCAAAAAACGATGAGGTCACCGGGGAATGGCGGAGACTTCACAACGAGGAATTGCATGACCTCTATGCATCCCCAGACATTAATTAAGAAGGTTGCGATGGATAGGACATGTTGCAAAAATGGGGGAGGAACAACTGGTGAAAAGTCTTATTTGTAAGGAGACCGATTGGAAGAACAAGAACACGTTAGTATGGGATGTAGGAAGGGATTTATGAGACATAGGAGAAAATAAAAGTTGGATGGGTGAAGTTCAGAATAGGAATACTTGGAGAAATGTGTTTGGTGCGGTCAAGAACTTTCGAGTTCTTATTGGCAAAGTTTTCTCTCAATTCACTTAAATCTATTTTTATATTGTCATATCACTTCTTTGATTTACTCAATTACTTCATAAATTGTTTCATGATGACACCTTCCCACACATACTTGCTTATTTTGCATTCTTTCCTTTATAATCGTAACTTTTTAATGTTTAATTTATGTTTCCGTTAACAATTAAAAATTTTGTACAGAGTAACTTATTTGTTTACTTTTTGTTTACTTTTTTAAAAGTAAAATATTCTAAATATTTACAAGCTGTTTAGCATTAAAATAAAACAAGCAAAATAACTTTTATAAGGTCATGAACTATGGCATGGATCAAATAATTAAATCTAACAGTAAATGTTTCGTGAAGAATTTATTATGAAAATTTTTATATATTTTAATAGAAGTAATATTCAATTGTTTAATGAAATGCAATTTAAATAGATAGTTTATTCTATTTGACCGTAGTAAATTGTGAAGAGAGCTTTAATATTATAGTTGCGTGATCTTTTATAAATCTTTGACCATTCTTGTAATAGTAATGGTTATTTTAAGGACCGCTTCCAATCATAATATTGTCCATAAACGAGCTATTAAATCTCCACCACAAAACGATATTAAAGTTTTATAGATCGTATCTTCAATACGTTCAATAAATGTTAAAATGTTGAAAATAAGAGGGGGGGGGGGGTAGAAACAAAAAAAGAAAAGATAAATTATTTGATTAGATGATTTGAATAGCTAATTTAAATACTGTCAAATGAGCCTTCAAATGATTTTGAATTACTATTTAAATTTAATTTGTAATATAATTTGAAGTAAAAGAAAATATCTACAAATCGAGACAATCAAGAAAATATATTAATTATTTTTGAATGAGATTAAAATGCACAAAATCAAGATTAATAATTTAAAAGATATAATTAATTTTTAAATAAATTGTGTGTCTTAAATTTATGATAATTTATAAATTACAAAAAAATTTAAATTATTTTTTTTATAAAGTGATAACACAAAGAAAAATAATGCAAATGATAATGTTTTCTTTTATTGTATTTATATAAATAAAAATTATGAACAACTCTCATTTAAAAATTATAAATTATATAAACATTACATATGTACAGAGTATTTCAAAAGGAATATTAAATATTTTAGAATGAGGTGAAATTTTTAGAATAATTGGTATTTGTCATTTTGAGATTAATATGTATAAACATGTTTTCATTTCTCAGAGAGTGAATGTTTGTGAAATATCAAAAAATAATTTAAAATAGAAAACAAAAAAAAAAAGAATTGAATATGAGTAGATGAGACAAAATTAAATGATTAACAAAATGACTAAATGGCATAATTCAAAACTTGAAACTTGATATTAAAAATGGAATTTAAAATTTTTATTAAAAAAATATGGAAAATATATTTACTTCAAGATTTATTCTTCTCAATTAAATTAAATCAAATAATAGAGAATAATTTAAGCAGAAATCCGAACGATTAAAGTACCAAAAGATAAGTACAATTATTATACAATATAGTAGTAAAATAATTTGTAAAGCACACAGAAAAGTTTAATTTAATTTTTTAATTTATAGAAATATTTTTTAAAAATGTTATACAATTACTTAGATTATATTTCTTTATTTGAGTAAATAATTTTTTTTTATTATTTTTTACAGTTTATAATATACTAGCTTCTCAGAGCGCCTTAGGCGCTCTTCACACCTAGACGGGGGACCCGCCCCCTATACTCCCGAGTGGTACATAGTATTTGGTTGAAAGTAGTAAAAGGTTTTAATCCATTTTGTTTCAATTAGTATATTACATAAAACATTCATTACTTTTGTGTTCTTATTTAAAATATATTTTAATTTAATCAGGAAATTAATTATATATATTATTATTGTATATGTGTTATATCTATCTATCTACGTGGCTCAACAATACTCGAAAGTTCTTGGCCGCAACAACTACATTTCTCCAAGTGTCCCTATCCTGAGCCCTTGTCCCATCTCTCTTCTATCTGCACGTCCTTGGATTTCCAATCGGTCTCTCTACCAATATCTTTTTCCTCTCTCATTCTAGCCACGTCCCCTGCCTATCGCAGCTTTTTCGCTTTTATAACCCTAACTATGCATAGAGTTCATGCAATTCCTCGTTATGCAGTCTCCGCCATTCCCCGGTGACCTCATCTAAACAAATAAAAATGTTTGTTAATTTATATAAATTTCAATTTAAACTGATTGTGAGTCATACGCTTTGCCAAGACTGAATAATTTGTGTACAGAAATTTTGAATGTTCTTAGCAAGATTTGATATAATGTTGTCCGATTTGTCCTAAATCTGAATTAGAAGAAAATTATAAATTACCTCCTCTTCTAGTCCAATTCATTTACCCATACATGTTGTATAAGGCATCTTAATTTCTTAAAACTCCGTTTTTGTAAATTTAAAATAAAAGGAGAGAAAGAGTTTTAAATTATATTCGAATAGTCTATATATTCTATATATCAGTATTTTTTTTTAATTTAATACCAAGTTGATTTTCAAAATTTTCTATTCTCTATGCATATGATTGATTACATGTGTTAAAATTTAAACAAATTCAAATATTCTAATTTTTAAATTTATATATAATTTAATATTATTTTTTATTAATATCATATCAAAAAAAGAGAATTTCTTAAAAATTAAAAATAAAGCCTATTAATAAAAAAATATAATAGAATACAATAATTTTGATTTAAAACAAATTTTAAAAAAATACTCAATATAAAAAAGACATAAATTTAAAACATCTCGTTTATATCATTTATCTAAAAAATCATATTTTAATTTTATATAACCAAGAAATCATTTTTGCACTTAAAATATAGTTGTAATTAATAATTGAAACAAAAACAAAAATAATATAATTTAGCCATTTTAATTGACGTTTTGAAAATATTTTTGTATTCATAAAACATTAAAAATAATATATTCTGTTTTTTTAACCTTTCACTTTCAAATAGAAAAGAAGAAATATTCAAATATATAGAAAGAATAAATAAAAATTAAGTTAAATATGATCTAAATATTTTATTAAATTAATTAAAATGAGAACTTTTAGAATAAATTATTTAATTGAATTGATATTTGTGAATATTAGAATTTAAAATAAAAAGTTAAATATTATAATAATTCTTTGATTGGGAATCGCTATGATAATTCATTGTTTAAAATGATTCCGCTAGGGCCAGTGAGCCGCGAGATGCTCTTGAATGAACAACAAGGAAAATTATATAAACTTTAAAAAATTAATTTTTGCGGTTATTGATTAGATATTTTTAAAATTTATAGCCTATGTTACTATAGAGGTATATAAGAATATTGTGAATATTTCATAGAAATCGGTTCATCCAATTCTGAGTCTATAAAATAGTTATTATCCGGACAGACAGACAGACATGAAAAATTCTAAAGTCACTTTTGGGTTCTAGAGGTCATGAAACGCGAAGATATGCAAACATTTTTAAATTCTGAGCAATGTGCAGACAAAAACCTTTTTATATATATATATAAAAAAAATTTTTAATTAAAATTTAATTACATTTTATTTCTTCTTCTTCTATAATACATTTAATTATTCATTTTAAATAAATGTTTATTTATACTTTGTTTTATATGTGTAGGTGTGCTTTCCTTTCAATATTTTCTCTTGGATATTCCCCCCCCCCCTTCCCTTGTGTGCTTACTTCCCACAAGTTGATAATTATATAATTTTATTGTTTTCAAATACTGATATTTAAGGTATACCATAAATATAAATATCAATTTGGACAACAAACATTTACTTTTAATTATCAAGTTTGAGCAGAAATTTTTAGTTTATTTATCCGAGGTTTAATATTAATACCAGAGGGATATGAGAAAGCTATAAATCTATGTGTATGTTTTATAATGAGTTAAAATAGAATATGAATACATGGTATCAAGTCAGCAAATGACTTCATCACTTGTTCATAAAACATAGTAAAACAAAATCCATTTAATTTTCTTCTTCATTAATGAAAACAATTTCTATATTTTCTTCTACAATTGTTTATATATATATTTCCTAGTTCAATTATCTTATATTATAAGATTAGAAAATTAAAATTTATACAATTTTCTCTGTATATGTTCCAAGATACTCAAATATAATGAAACTCATTTAATTCCTTGGTTCCATTTCTTTTCTATTTTATTTCACTCTCTTTGCAAATAGGTCTTTTCCAAATATTCTTTTTCTTTTTTTTTTTTTTCATTTAACCGGATATATCTTGCTTCATTCATTGACTGGATGTATTTTATTTTTTATTTTTTTTTTTTTACAAAAAACATATACACATCTATCAACTAGAAAGCTTCTTTTCGCCAAAATCTTTTCTTTTTTTAACTTATAAATGTTTGGCATTTTTATTCGAATTTAGGAAAGTGAAACATTTTAAAGATATTATTTTATATAATGTATATCTGTACATGTTTCATGTTTATTATAAAATGTGAAGCCTAAATATATACAACTAAGACAAACATTTTCAGTTCTTGTTAACTTTTATAATTTTTTCTTTTTATGTCATTCTTTGATTTATGTTGTAGACTTTTCTATTCTCTTTAAAGAAATATTTGAATAGAATGTTTTGTAAGATTTTATATGATTGTCTCCTACATGGATGGTGATTCAAAAAGGTCCTTTTTGAAGTTTTTCAATGCAATATGTGTCAATAAGAGAAAAAAGAATATAATTTTTTCCAAGTCTTCCCGTTACTAGAAACTCACTCGATTGAATTGACGGAAGAGAAATCTCATGGGGGTGGCAAGAATGACATTAGGCCTTTTTGACTTCCCAGGACATGTTTGGCGTTGGAAAACAGTTTATGTTCCAAGGTGATTGAAATTTTAAAGTAATAAGATTGAAAGGGATTTTCAGAACTTAAGTACTAAGGAAAGAAGAAAATAATTTGTAGAAATAATAATATTGATGGAAATATAAATGGTTACCAAATAACAACATGACTAAAATGAACTTAGATCACAATCGTCTTAAAAAAATCTTATATACATTATTATTATCTCAAATTTGTTTAGTTTATTATGGAAACAAGTTAACTACTCACCAGTAGTGTGTCTCAGTTTTTTATTTTTTTCATCGAAAATTATATATCAGAAAAGAAAAACAATAACTTAAAATATTAGAAAAATTAGAATGTAAAAGTTTTTTAATATAATCTAATTTTATGTCAATACTCCTGGTTATTCCTAGTCTACTTTCAAATTTAATCCCATCTTGACTTTCTTAATCAGACGCCACTACTTCTTATTTAAAGTATCCCAAATCCTATATTTGATCCCGTAGTCGTTGTGGACCTATTCCTATAGACCCCTACAACAGAAAAATTTCCCGAATCCCCTTACACAAGCATGAGAGATATATGGGTTCACTCAATTGATGTTTTTGAGTTACGAACTCATATTCTCCAATTATTTCGAATGACTACCATGTGATACTAGTTTTTTATAATTTTAGATACATATAACCATTAAATCAAGATCAAAAGTGAATAATGGCTGTATTTTAAGTTAGTTGATATGTAATTAATAAAATTTTGTCCTTTTTGTTAACCATCTAAGTTATAAAGAGGTCATTCCATGTTGACATTAAACAATGATATGTGAGGGATCCAAGGCTGAATGGAAAGCCTGCTTCCCTGGAGGGTAATTGATCTAGAGATTTACACAAAATACTTTCCACATTGTCCATGTCTAGAGTTTCTATCGTCAAATGAAGTTTTATGGCGCATTATTAAACGCCACATCCAAACATGATAACTCCACTAATAAATATTTATTAACAATCTATATGTAAATCTCAATTGGTGAAGATAAAACTATTGCAAATTTTTGTTGGTTTGTATGAAAAAATTTCTAAAATTGAATTTAATGATATTAAATTTTAATAATAAAAAATTTAGGAATTCATAAAATATAAATGATAAAATATCATAATATGTATTATACCTAGAAATTTGCATTTGATTAAATTAAGAGTAAATTTAATTGTTAAAATTGAAATGTTAAAACGATGAATGTTTTAATTGTTTTTACTATCTCGCCAGAGATAGTATTGCGATCACGAAAATTTTCGATGTTGAGATTTTGATGTTTTTATACGTTTTGAAGGTTCCTGAATCATTTTCACTAAGGTTGAGAAAAATGTCTGTGTGTGTGTATGTGTGTGTGTATGTGTGTGTGTATGTATGTAGGCAAGATTACGCAAAAACGGTTTGAGCTAGAATGATGAAATTTGGTACATGGACATTATTCAAAATTCATAGTTTTCTATCAACTTTTGAGAAATGTAGGTCAACCGGAAGAGGGTCATTACCTACAACGTTTTGATTTTTTTTCCTCTAAAGTGACCGTAAAAATAAAAATATATGTTTGATAATTTTTCACATGATTAATAATTGTATAAAACTGCTATATATAGAATTTCAGCTTGATTGAATTGCTGAAAGTACCAGAATTAATTTTTTAACACTGCATATCTCACGCGCCAACACGTGCCATGGTGCCATCAACAAAAAGCCAAACATGCGCTGGTTTAATATTTATTATTTATAATTTATAATTAATTAAATTTAATTTAAAAATAATATATTATGTTATTTAATCCAATTCAAATTGCGAGATAGTCGAATGGAGACACTCCAGCTAATTTTTTATTTTAACAAAGATGTTTTTAATATTAATTGTTAAATTTTTAATTATTATTTAGTTTTTAAGTAGTAGAGGATTTAGAATTGTAGTGTTGATTAATAATAATTAACTAATTAACGACAATTAACAACAACAAAAACCATTAATTTATTCAAATGATATCTTAACAAATTTTATCATTTCTTCATTGTATATAAAGTTGAAATACTGTCTTTCTAGATATACTACCTTCAATAGCAAATTTCAAATGGAATTAATCAAATATGCTAAATGGGAAATAGGAACATACTGCCCTCTATATTTATTAATGTGGATGCAAATGTCAACTGCCTTTAATAAAGGAGTGATTCAGTACAATTAACACCAGCTCAATCATCATTTGAAATATTAATATATTATGTATATAAATAAAAATTTAGTAAAATCGTTTTAATATTAATCACAATAATAAGATAAAGTATAAATATTCTTAGAATACAATCATAAGTTCAAGAAATGACTTAGCGAGTAGCGAATTACCCCAAAACCCAAAAATTACCTCTTTTCTATGAATAAGCTCGTGGGTAGTATGGGAGGTGAAGTGTACTCAATGAAGTTCCTCTCACGTAGGGCTTCCAAAAGTGAAACACAAACTTGTAAATGAAAAGAATAGTGGAAT
The DNA here is from genome assembly GCA_963082975.1 of Labia minor. Classification (NCBI taxonomy): domain Eukaryota; kingdom Metazoa; phylum Arthropoda; class Insecta; order Dermaptera; family Spongiphoridae; genus Labia; species Labia minor. The sequence goes on along the minus strand of OY720344.1, from coordinate 34,919,140 downwards.
TATTGCTAAATCATTAAAACTTATATTCTTGATCTAAAACAATCTAAAACGATGCGTATGCATTTAAAACCAGATATACGCTTTCTTAACTCAATCCTAAAACATTTCTAAAATAAATGTATAAGAGAAAATTAATTAGATCTATTTAACTACCATTGTATTCTATTCATACTCGCGATATATTGTCCTCAATAATATAAAACCCCCAAAGGAGCTTCCTACAAAGATTCCTACACGACTAAAACAAGACTGCGAATTAAACTGAACTATGGTGGAGAATTCTTTCTCTCAAGGTCATGAAGATGTTGATTAAGAGGACAAACTGGTTTGTTCTACAGTCAGGCTTTTCTTCTAGGGAGGTAATATCTAGGACAATCGAACTTAATGATTGGCCTAATTATCATTCGATATTATTTATTATATATTGGAATTTTTTGATGTATATATATTAATCCTTTTTATTATTAGATAGGGAAAGATTTCCTTCAATCTTCTCTATATTAAAAATTAATTGATTGAAAATACTAATAGTATTTTGTCAGATCTAGAGGTATAAGCAGCTAGCTTAAATCCCTTTGACACTGTCCCAGGGGTTGATAAGTCCGACATTTTATCCTCATGCACCCTACGTTAACCCAACCCAGATCTCGAAAGCTGACTGGTCATTCGTTGCTCTGTGTGAGAGATTTTATTAAAGCACCATCAGGAAATTCATTCTTCTACTTTTTTTCTTAGACTTTCACAGGATTAAGCGTCAACTCACAAATCGAATGATCTCAAGAAGAGAATCCAACTCGAGACTGAATTTATTTTTATTTAAAATAAACTTTCATTTTATTTAATTAACGATTATAATTACTTTCTATTTTGCCTGTTTTATTGTCAGAATTAATAATTCTGACAGGTACACGTGTAAAGTATAATGAATGATTATACAATTTTGCAATATGTGGTAGGTTATTCTGATTTAGAGCCGTCCAATATTAAAATAATTATCTATTTTATGCGATGCATTTTATAGTTTTCCATTTATCCAACTATGAATGTACTGTTCTATTGTCATTTTAAAATTTATATATGGGAAATGGGATAAAGCCAAAATGATCTTGATACCCATTTAAAATAAATTTGGTAAAATATGTTTCATGTAAGTATCGAATTTTAAACATTTAATACCTTATAATAGGGGTTAGCAACTCGTGGTCCGCGAACATTTGAGAGGTCCGCCAAGCAAAATAGTACAAAATCATTTGATTGTTATCCTAAACTTTTTGCGAGACACTTGAAGACTGTTTAATTAAATATATATAATAATAATCGCTACAACAATGAAACGACTTTTTTAGATCTTGAAAGATGCATGTATTATGTGTATTGGGCATTAAATATTTAAGTTTTATTAATTTATTCAGTTCATATTTCGTCTTCAGCCCACCAAGAAATTTCTAATTTTCGTTTGGCCCTTTGATAAAAAAGTAAAATAAATTAAAAAAAAATCGATTGAATGTAAATATATTCAAATAATTTATATTTTAAAGAATTTTAAATATTATTTTATAAACTTATAATTTTTAAACTATAAAATATAAAAATAAAAGTACACATTTTTGCTAAAATTACAAGATCTTCGTTTCAGTATTTGTATTTGTATCTTTAGATATCTCCATCCATTCTAGCTTTTTTTCTAGAACTTTTGCCGCCCGGGGCGATCTCCAGTTTTCCGCCCTTTCTATTATAAGTCAATCAAATAGTGGTTTTTATAAATTAATAAACATAAATAAATTATTAAGTTATTTAATCAATATTAATTAATACACAGAGTATTTTTTACACATATTTGTATGCACTCGTAAACATTTATATAATATTTACTCTTCTAGCTTTCATACTAGAAAAATCGTGTATAATGCTCTCAAAATTTATATTATTTGTAATTTCTTGTTCTATTGACAACATTGCAAGATTTTGTAGTCTTAATTGACTCATTGAAGAACGAAGATAATTTTGCCGAACAAAATCTTAAAGATGCGTTTACGAATTCAACGAATTTTAATGAATATAATAAAATAAAATTATTATCCTGTTCTTGGAATTAGAATTCAAAATTTAAAATTCATTTATATACACCGAGGAATAATATTCAAAATCATATAGTTGATCATAATTTATATAAATCAAATAGTAAACATATAATAATCATAATAATCATTTATTATTCAAGAAAGAAAAAAAATAAATATGAAATGAATAAGTTGTTTTTTACAACTATAACTAAATATAAAAAATGCCGCCCCAAGATAAGTGCCGCCCGGTGCGGACCGCACCCACCGCCCCCCCCCCCTTAGGTACACCACTGCATTCTAGATCATTTTCCATTGTGTGCCTCATATTGTCTTCTCATTGGTCGGTTTCTAATAAACAAGCTTCCTAAAAACTCACGCCAATCTTGGCTCATTTGGACCACCCATTTGATAGCCATCACAACCTTCTCGATTTTATGACCTTAACAATGTTGGCCTGTTAAGTTAAGTAATTTCTTCCAGATGAATATAATATATGAAAAAATCAATATCAGAGATAATAGCAAAGGAAAGATAAAACTAAGATAATCGCTAATTAATTATAGATCAACAAACTAGTATTTATTAATGAAATAAAAATGAAATCTTTTTATTTTCTATCTATAAATATAAAAAAAGGTTTTTGTCTGTACATTACTCAGAAGGCGGTCTGAGCAACTAGTTTTATATAAATGATAATAGAATAAAATAAAAGACCTAATCTTAAATATATATTTTTTTAAAATATTTTTATATATAATAATAAAATTTAATTTCAGATCATCAAATCCTTATATAAATATTTGTAAAATTTTTATTTCAATTTTAACTTAGAAAAAATTATATCTTTGGTAAACAAAATTAAAAACAAAAATGGCTACTTAATATAAAATAATCTGGGTCAAAAAAATTATCCCTAATGAATAAAAAAAAAAATCAATCTTTTTATTATTTTTTGAAATGATGTCAAAATTGAATCTAATCTGCTTCGGCGTGTGATGATGCTCTTATTGTTAGCCTGAATGTCATTTATTTTCATGAAAAAAATCTTATTAATGAAAAAGACATTCAACCCTAAACGCTTGTTTCTTTTTTTTAGGTTAAATCTTCAAAGGGAGAAATATAAATGTTTTATTTTAGTAAGTAATTGGAATTGATTGCCAACGATAAGACGAAGGGCATTCAGAGAACGAATTCACTTATTAAAAAAGTGAGAGGGCTTGTTTGAGTTGAAGGGTGTTTGATACGCTTTCAACCTAAAAAGATGGAAGACCGCAAAGGCCAATGATTTACAAACACTTGAAGAAAGAAACTCATAATAACGATGTAGAAGACAAAGTCTTAAGAAAAATGTTTTGGAAATAAAAAAATCTAAACGTATAATTTATTGTCAAAAACCATAAAAAAAGAAAAGGAAATTTGAAAAATGATTATTTATTATAAAAAACATTTATGAAATTTTTTAGCCAGTCTACGCATTTATTTTAAATTAATTAATTAATCTTAATTTCAAGTTTACTTGATGAGGTTCAATCCCTCGACCTCAAGTACGCCGGACCAGGAGATTAATCACGTTTTTCCAAGAAAAATATAATAATACAGAGTTTACAAAAATAAAATATGTACCGGGTTTACAATATATATTTATCTAATAGATTGATACACAAGTTGAATACAATGTAAATATGTCGAATATAAGTGTTGATATTATTTTTCTTTTATTTAAATTATTTTTAATTTAAATATTTACATTATGAAAAAAAGACTATTTACAAAATATTTATTAAATTCTATCAAAAATAAAAAGAAAAAAATGTAACTATTTTTTATATATTTTTAGAAAACTTATAGGGAAAACCAAAAACATTGAAAGAAAGAAATGATGAAGGTATAAGTTTTGTATATCTATTTTTCATCTAACAGTAATCAGAAATTTTTATTCTCAATATTCTTAATTTTAGAGAAAATCTATACGGCTCTTTTTCATACAAATATGGATTTTAAGTTATAGTTCTGTTTTTCTTTTATATAAGGAGGCTAATACATTTTGATCCGAAATACATTTTGTTCGGATATAATGCATAGTAGATTAAACTATTTTCTAGAATATTAATTAATTGGAAAAGTAATTGCGAATTTATTAATTATAATGTAATTATTATTTATTTTATTACTATTTATAATTATTACAGAGGCATTTATATATATATATAGACTTGCCATACGTCCCGCCCGGTTGTTGAAATTGTCCCGGTTTAGATTCAGGGCACAGTTTCTTGGAAATAATTGAGCAAAATTATTAGATGAGAGAATGATTAATCTGCTCTTATGTGATTAGTAACGTTTTGGCAAGTAACACAGTAATACAAATTTTTTGAACCAAAATTTTCCTTGGGAAAAACCAAATGTGAGGCTATAATATTAAATGTAATAGCACCTTTTTTACATTACTGTTTTCATAACCCCCCGAAATAGACAGATCTGTCCCGGTTGGTCCGTGAAAAAATATGGCAACCCTATATATATATATATATATATATATGAAGTGGTAGAATTATCTTTAAATGTATTAATAGAACAAATTAACTAATCTAAATAAATAACAAGAATATTTCTAATATATTATTTATTAATACATATTATTTAGTTATAATTTCAATTTTATAAAATAAAATATAAAGAATTAAAATAATTAATTAAATAAATAATAAATCAAATGAAAAAAAGATAGATTTTGTTTTATAGCTATCTTTAACTCTTGTTACCCCATCCTACTCCAAATATATATATATTAGTCACTGAATAATTATAATTATTATATTGTAATTATTATGAATAGAATAAGAAAAAATTTAATTATAATAAAAATATCATTTTTTTCACAAACTAGATAGATATTTTTTTATTCAATTCTATATCATGGTTTTCTATTATTTTCTGCTAGTTTTATGGTGGGCGGCCATTTATCCTCCCCTCTGGCAAGAAAATCTCTGATATTTTATTCAAACGATAGATAGCCACCTCGAAATAGGAGACAAACGATCTGCATTCATACATAGATATATTCGGGACCGCGACCCGATGTCTCCAGGAGGTTATTATCGGGTCTCGGGCTTCTTTGTCCTCCTCTCCCATTTCCTTTCTTCGCTTCTCTGTCTCCCTCTAAGCCCTATATTGTATATTTCATGAGAGTGGTTTTTTTCTTCGTCTTCTTCTTAACTCAAGCAAACAAGATTTTTGCTTTTTTAAGGTTTATCATTGAAACGATACACATACAGAAGATATATTTCTTACCCTAGCCCCCCCCCCCCTCCTGACCACCCACCCTCTTACCCATTAACTCAGATTAGAATCGACTAGAGAAGACATTTAGTTGAGATCATATATTTTTTGAAGCATGTGAGTATTAAACTATCGCAACATAAACGAATTTTTACTTTATCACTTTTTTTTTGTTCCTATTGCCAAAACATTCTTTAGATGAATAAATGAGTTGTTGAATTTTGAAACACACTCACATTAAAAATTATATAAATGGATAAACCGATAAAAAAAAATATAAATGAAACTTTCTTTTTTATAATCAAAAAATAATTCATTCAAATTTCCTACTTTTTTATGACGTTTCTAGTTTTTATAATATCTAAATGTAGTAAGTAAAAAATGAAACTTAAATAATATAATTTTAAAACTTTTGATTAATTTATATGAATTATATTAAAAAAAAAGATTTTGCTAAATTTATAATAGGAACAAAAAAAAAGTGAATAACTTTCTCCTTTTGTGATTGATAATGAAATAAGTTAAAAATATTTATCTTAATATTCAAATGAAAAGTCATTGTTTTAATGGAAATATATAATTTTATAATACAATAGAGATATAAGTTATGTATAGGAGTAATACACATACAGCCTTTATAAATTTATTTGAATTAGAATGTAAATAATATTTAACATATCCTCTGACAAACACATAAATGTGTACTTTAAAGTAAAGGTAAATAAAGTTTCTTTTGCATTGATGGCCTGTGATAAAATCCTTCTTTTTCCGAGCCCTCCTGGATATAGGCTTAAGTGGTTGTAACAAAGCGAGCAATGACTTTTGTCTACCAATATCGTAAAATGTCCCACTAAGATGCATGGAGCAAGACATAGCCACGCGAGGACCTTAAAAAAGCCACCACTTTGGATCTATAAAAATCTACAATTTTTTTTTTTTTGTTTGTTTTTAATTTAAAATTAAAATTAATTTATTTTCAAAATATTTAGCAGAATTTTTTTAATTGTTTTCATAATAAAATAATATCAAGTACCGGGACCCCGAGCTTAAGTTAAAAAAAATGATTCATTATTATTGGATTTGGCTGGTAATATTAATACCTGAGACACCGAGCTCTCGCTCTACCCTTTAAAAAATATTGATATACAATTCTTTAATTATTTATTACAATTATTAAATGTATTAAATAATATATTTTATTGAAAAAATATTAAAAATTATAAAACTATCTAAAACTTAATTAATAAAAGAACAATGAATAAATAAATCACGAAAATAGATAATAAAAATGCACGCGGCGAGTTTCGATCCTTCGAACTCGGGGAGTAAAAACAATTTTTCTTGCCACTGGTCTAAGATATTTTGATAATAACAAACATATTTTTACCATCTTTCAAAGACATTTATTTGTTTTGTTGTTTTTTTTTTGAGAGAGATTAATAAATATATATATATTTTATTAAAAATAAATATTTTTAATTTTATTTCGAAATTAAATAATGAAATTTAAAATATTTTAAATATAAAAAAATGTTAATACAATATCATTTTAAAAAAAGCGGGAGTCAACCAACCGTATTTTATTTTGTTGTTTTTTTTTGAGAGAGATTAATAAATATATATATATTTTATTAAAAATAAATATTTTTAATTTTATTTCGAAATTAAATAATAAATTTTAAAATATTTTAAATATAAAAAAAATATTAATACAATATCCTTTAAAAAAAGGCGGGAGTAAAATTTCAAAATGGATGCCATTTTTGACGTCACCCATATATAATTTTTAATTAAGAAATAAATAATGAAGCTGTATGTTTCAAGAGATATGATCAATAAAACTTAATTTTTCTTTATAAATACTATATCTAGTGTGAATTTGAAAAAAATCGTTAGAGCGGTTTTTGAGAACCAATGGCTATATATAGAAATATAGATATATAGATAGATATATACAATTTTAGCTAGCATAATAAGATAAGATATATACTTTTTATGAAGTACATAATTTTTATTTAAAATAAAACTAAGAATATATATATATATATATGGTGATTCAAAATTAACTTTACAATTTTAAAAGCTTATAGAAATTTTTTAGAAGGCATCCAGAATTAATCTATTTAAGTACTTGTTCACTTGTTGAGTCGTGCTATCATATGACTTTAAAACCAATTATGTAGGTAATCTATTGTTCCTTTCTAAATACATTTCTATAAGTTTGTAAAGTTATAAAGTAATTTTGCATCACCCCATATATATATATATATATATGATTAATAGAAATAATTTTATTAGTAAGATAATTAGATTACATTTGAATATGATTTCAGAAATTCTTTAAGAAATTTTAAATAAATAATTCATTTTATTAAATATTTTACTATAATTTAAAATATAACTTCAAAATTTCACTATTATAATCGTATAATAATTGATCTTTTATAAAAATAATTATATATTTTAATAATTTTATGAATTGATAGAATTAATGCTTTCATACGAGTCCAAACAGGTTTTTTTGGGTTGAAAAGCTTGAAAAAATCCTTATTAATCTTTATTACTTTTCATTTTTGATATACTTAATGACTGTCTAAATAACATAAAAATACTTTATATAAAAAAAAAACTTTTTTAAAAAACCACGTTTTTAACGCACTAAAAAGAAGAAAATAATTTTTCTGAAACCCCATAGGTACTGACATTACAAACAAGAGATATGATTTGAAGAAAATTTTCTATAACGTAAAACGTGGGGCGCAAATAATAATAAATTTTTTAAATGCAATATAATTTCTTTGATTAATTTATTTCAATATCCATGGATTTATATTTTAAGTTTTATATTTTTTACCAGACTTTTTGTAAAAGGGAATATTATTAGTAATCCAACAGAATACTTTTATTAATGTAAATTTTTTTTGGAAAATTAATTCCTTAATATTAAATAAACATCTTCAATTTACACTTTAGAAATTTTATTAACATAAATATTAAATATTTGCTAGAAGTTTTGCAGTAGCAAAATTTAGTTTTAGATTTCTTCAAGTTAAATTTCTTATATTATTTACCAGAATATTGTTAGGATGTCATTTTTTATCAGAATTTTTTAAAAGTGAATATTATTAGTAATCTAAAGGTAATCTTTTCATAAATTAAATTTACCTCTTTTAAAAATTTCGATAAGTTATAAGCTTTACTTTTTGAAGCTAATTAAAATATGAATTCATTTATCCTATTAATTTGTACCTAATAACATTTATTTATAAATTTTTATACGATACAGAATATTTTAGCCATAGTTGCGCCCCACGTTTTACGTTATAGAAAATTTTCTTCAAATCATATCTCTTGTTTGTAATGTCAGTACCTATGGGGTTTCAGAAAAATTATTTTCTTCTTTTTAGTGCGTTAAAAACGTGGTTTTTTAAAAAAGTTTTTTTTTTATATAAAGTATTATTTTCTACTTTTTAGTCTTCATATATTGCAATCGATTTCACTTGACCTATACTACTTTTAAGTTTTTTGATTGACTTTAATAGTCATGAAATACTATTATCCTGAAAGTAATAAATTTAAATTGAATTATAAAGAGAAATTTTTAAATTTGTCATATTTTAATTCTTTATTGCCTAAAACTCATCATAAATTTAAATTTTGTTTTCTAAATTACAGTACAAAACATTAATATACCTTCTTTCAAATTTATTTACATTTTAAATATTATACATATTATATTATTCTTTTAACGGGTTTTTAACGGTTTTTTTCAAATTTAAATATTTACACTTTTTGTTTTGATTTTCCCATACAAAATTATATTCATTAATTATGCTCTAATTAAACACTTGCAAGCTACGAATGTGTTATTTTATTGTATTGTCATCCAGAATACATTACTCTGAAAAGTTTCAGAGCGATTGGATGACTGGAAGTGGTCGAAATTTCGATTGCAAGATTTGACCCGAACAGATAAATAAACAAACAAACAAACAAGAAAGCAAGCTAAGAAAATCGTGGTAAAATACACTCAGTTAGCAAGAGTGCTAATGATGACTTGGTGAGATGCAGAGAGCAAATGATAGCTGAAGGAAATTGAGGGTGGCGTTTAAGTCGAAAAAAGGTGTGTCGAAACAGGCAACCAATCACAAGACCCGTTAAGTAAAAATAAGAAGAGGGGAGTTTGAACCTTTTTTCTACCTCCCTATTATATTTTTTCAATATTTTGATTTTATTAATTTTTTATCTCTCTTTGTAAAGACGAAATTATAACTTTAAAATGATTTTAAATGTAATCAATCAAAAGTCAGAAATTATAATTTAAAAAAATCAAAATTCTTCATAAAAAAAAAATGGCTTTTTATTTTTTCTAATACATTTACCGTGTATATAATATATAGAGATTCTTTATTTCATTAGATTGAATAATAATAAATAATTATTGGTAATTCATTTAATAAATATCTAATCGTTATTTGAAATTTATTTAATTATTATTTTAGAATTTATGATGCTTAATCCAAATTTAATTCGCAGCATGGAACATACGATCAGGACTGTCATTTAGTTGGAGGGGAGCGACCTGAACATTTTTTCAAACTTCTTATTTAAACGGATTTTAATATTTTGATTATTATTATTAATTAATGTATTATATTTGCATCCCGCCTCGTTTTTGTATTAGATATTGTATCAATATTTTTTATATTTAAAATATTTTAAAATTTTTTAATTAATTTCGAAAGAAAATTAAAAATATATTTATACAATTTTTGCTAGTATAATAAAATAAGATCTAATGAAATATATTTATTTTTATCGTCAATTCACAATGTGTCATTTATTATATTATTAATTTGTGAAATGATTACAAATTTTATGTAAAATCCATTCTCTATTCGTTTAGATCAAAAATAATATATTTAATATTTAATATATTGAATATATTTAATACATACTAGAATCAACTCTTGAATATTTTTTTAAACAAGCGGACTATGGACATCTGTATTATTTATTTTTAATGTTTTGACAAAGTCCCTTTTGTTGTTTTCTTCTTTTGTATTATGTATTGAGAAAGGTAAGTTTTGGAAAGGGCCTTTTGTTGTATTATTATTGTTTCTCCTTTTTAAGTTAACAAAATACAAATATTCATTAATTATGCTCTAATTAAACACTTGCAAGCTACGAATGTGTTATTTTATTGTATTGTCATCCAGAATACATAACTCTGAAAAGTTTCAGAGCGATTGGATGACTGGAAGTGGTCGAAATTTCGATTGCAAGATTTGACGCGAACAGATAAACAAACAAGAAAGCAAGCTAAGAAAAACGTGGTAAAATATGATTATGAAAGATATATATAAATACACAATAATCGATCCTTTGAAAAATTTTTAGAATGGGCACGCCTGGTACTTATGCAACTCCCAATATTTGATAAATAAAAAAAAATTACACACACACACACAAATCGATTTATATTAAATATTAAAATTTATTTTTAAAGAAATTCATTAAAATACCAAAAGTGGAAATTTTATGCTATTTTAAAAAAATAGAGATCTTTAAAATTTATGTCTTCCATAATAGTGAGAAATCTAATTTACTCTTTTATACTTATATGGTCATACGATATATCAATAAGAATAAAATACATTCTCTTATAATTTTTAAAAAGAAAATCTAAGAATTTTATAAAATATATTTTTTATATTATGATTTTTTTCTCTTTAACCATCACAAATTTCAAATTTATATTATCAAAGAAATCGGAAAAGATAGAAGGGTATTGTTTAAAACAAAGACAGCAAAAAATTTAAAAAAATGGGCGGCAAAGTAAAAACAGAAAAAAATTATCCACAAACGATAAGAAGATTTCGAGTTGGATTTGCTTAATGGAATGAGAGGGCACAAATATACTCGTCGTTTTTTTTAAACAAAAAAAAAACTAACAAACAGGAAAAAAGAAGGCATCGTTTTGAATAGACATCGGAATCGAGATGGAAGATGGAACAAAGACAACGGCTTTGTTTATTCTCAATAAAGATATTTCAATACACACACATACACACACACAAACCTAGCAATCAATCTACAAGGATAATGGTTTTGAATAAAAATATTCATTATCCAAATGGATGAACAAATTTGACGAGAATATTTATTTGAAATGAAATATTTCTTTGTTATTCGAGAATTAATATTTTTTTTTAAATTTTATGTAAAATTGTTTACCCGACGCTTGATATTAATTTTTTTAATTTAGTAAGATTTGATAATCCACAGCTAATGATAACACTGAGTCTCAATAGCGAAATGATCAAGACAAAATAAAAAGTAAAATATTTCTAATAACTTATTCATTCATTCTAGTATTATAACCATTGTTTAAAGTATGCTTTAAAAGAATTCATCTTCTTTAATTTGGTTATATTTTCAAAATTATTAAATTAAAATTCCATTTTATTAGTATATCATTTCTTATTTAAAAAAACTATTAATCAATTGCTCAATGCAAATGTTCATTAATATTAATAACACCCAAGATGGAAAATAGATTATTTTAACATTTCAATATCAATCAATTGTTTCAATTAAAATAATATTGTATTTAATCTAAATCTAATAATTAAATATAAAAATTAAAATAACAAAAATCAACATTATAGAGAAATTATAAATTTAATTTAACATTTATTCAATCAATAAATAATTTCCAATAACAACTAATATTATAAATATAATATAGATATATATCAAATAATTTCTTGTAAATTGAATAGATAGAAATCTGAACATGATTTGACAATTAATATTAATGAATTTTCCTGGTCTCCAATCCTAATGGAAATTCCTAATAATAATTATTGACAATATAGAATTCTATTTTTCCTATGACAAAAAATATTTCAGTTCCCTATTATATTATTATTTATCTATTATAATTATAAAACCAATTTATTTTATCATCTAAATGAGAGAATTAGAAACTTTTATTTAAATTCTACTTTATTTTAAAATTAGATTTCGTTAAATAATCATCATTTTTGAATGTTTTGAATGGAAAAAGAAATTTAATAAAGATCTAAAATCCATTGAATAATTAATTAAATTATTTATTCAATTTTACCATTAACTTTTGTTTTTTGTTTACCAACAAATCAAGAACGTGTTAAAAATATCGGTACAATTAGTATTTATTTATTTGATTCATGCTAAATTCAAATTGTGCTAAAATTAATAAAATGAAGACAGTTGGTAGCCAAATTAAATAACATGCTAATGAAAATGCCCCCTGAAGTGTAAGGTAAAATTTCTTACTCTTAGAAATATATAAAATAATTCTTCACTTGATTTTTTGACAAAAACATCTGCCAAATTCATTAGAATGGAGCAGTGATTAAAATTAATTCACACACGAGGGCAGGTCAATAAGTCCGTGACAAAAAGAATGAAACAGATTTTTGGATAGATAGTTGGAGTCAATTCTCTTTCCGCCGAGCCATTTCTTCAGGTTTGGAAACAAGAAATAGTCACTCGGGGCTAACTCCGGAGAATAAGGCGGATGAGGGACCAATTCGTATCCCAATTCATGAATTTCATGGAAATTCACTTTTTTTTCAAATCACATGGTGGTCTGCTATTAAACAAAAACTAAAAGACCTAGATGGTCCAGCTGACGAATCAGCTGATAGTTGCCTGTTGACAGGAGAAGTGTTGTCATTTCATTTAAGTAACGGGAAATTCAAAAAGGCACGGACTCATTGACCTGCCCTCGTAGAAGCAATTTTTAAACATACTTCATTTTTGTTGGTTTAAGTAAATTTAATATCATAAATTCTTGAATTAAGATTGCTGTTGTAGATTGTAAATATTAGTCATTGAATAAACTAGTTTGTTTATTTGTAATCTTTAATTATATCGAACATAATTTTAAAATTGCTTAAAAGTGCCCATTTTGGTTTACGCCGCTTTTTGGAATGTATTCACAATTGAAAGTATAACGTAAATAATAACATATTATTATTCATCAAGGGATTTAATTTTAAAATAATTATTAATTTAAATAAAAGTTTTACAATCATGTCTGCTTTAGATTCTTTAAGCTATAGGTGCCATTACTTTATAAAGAAAAAATCAATTTATATTAGACTAATGATATAAAAACCATAAATACCTCTATTTCCAAAATTTTATTTTTAAACTACCAACTTTTTTAATACATTGAGTTTTAGTATTGAAGCGAAAATTTTAGATTAAAGATTTGTTTTAATGAAATTTAATTTTCAATGATCTAATCATTTTATTGGTTAATTTTAAAAAATAAAATATTAAATACCTCTACTAAATATTTTAAAAAGATAGCTTTAAACGATTTTTGAAATTTAAAATATTTTTTTTTTCGAAAATCATTTAGTCAATAGATAAAGGGAATTTTATAAATTCTCATAAAAGGTAAAATGTTTTGTTTTAGTAATATGAGATTCTGTTAAGTCCAACATTTATTAAAATCATTTCAAATTAAGCTATTTCATTCGAAATCTCTGCCTAGTTGATTTTTAATAAATAAAACATTGGAATTATTTTAATTAATATGGATTTAATATTAAGGAAATTAATTTTGAATACCAATTTAATTTTAGTTGATTGACCGTTTTAGATTTTTATGGTTTTCAAGGTTGGGTCAACCCTCAGGTTTTCCGGTGCATTATATGAATTTGTTAGTAAAATAGAATAGTTGCCTATTTCAAAAGCAAGCCTGGCTCAATCTAGCTCAATATAAAATCTCTGTGGTACTTGTATCACACACAATCAAAAAATAAAAATATTTACCTACTTATTCTTTAATCTCATATTTTATTTTAGTTTTTTAATTTTTTTTTACATTTAAAGAAATATATTTATATTATAAAATTGGGGATACATTTCAACTTGATTAAAACGTAAAAGGAGGAATGAAATACATCATGACTTTGATTGACCAATGAAAAAGCAAACCTTTCTTCATTAATTTATAGTAAATTAATTTGTTGGCAGAATAGCAAGTGATTTCCTTGCAAACGAATTCATTGATAAAACAAAACAAATCATTTATATCCATATATTTGGCAGAAAGTGTGATTTGGGATGTTATATTTATATATCATCCCACATGCAACAAACCAATGGTGGTTAATATAAAATAAGTTGACCTGTGGCCAGGTCCGAACCGACCGACGGTTTGAAGTAAATTAATTTCCAGCTACAGAAAACAATTTCAAATAATTTTAATATATCTATTAATGTAATAAAAAACAGATATGAATATAACATAAATATTTTTAATTTTATTTTATTTATAATATATATGTAAGACCAGGCTGTGACGTCATGAATGGCTGGATGACGTCATATAATTTTAAATTAAGAAAAAATTAATGAAGATGATTTTTCTCGAGGATAAAACCAATACAAAGTGCATGATTCGTGGTGATATGTAAAAAATCTCCTCATGTGAAATTTGGTGTGAAAATAACCCTTCCCTTCCTATCGTCGATCGCTAATACTACCACTTCCGGTTTCTGGATTTGCACCAAAAGTTGATCAATTCATCATACTGATGTATTAAGTAAATATACCAAATATCATCGAAATTTGTTGAGCCGTTCAAGCTGTACACATCTATACGGAAGGACGGACGGACAGACATTTTCTGTTTAGAAAATGCATGATTCGTGGAGATATGTAAAAATCTCCACATGTGAAATTTGGTGTGAAAACAATACCTCCCTTACTATCGTCGGTCGTTAAAAACCATAAAATAAAAAAACATGATTGAATAACTAAAATCATATTGAGAAGCAAAGCTTTGAAAAGAGTATTTAATAAATTGCCCAGGATTATTAATGACTAAGGAAACAAAGTCAGGATTGAATATTAGACAAAAAAAAATCATTCTATTGAATGAATGCTAATTATAAAAAGACAGGAATAGATTGCAAAATCGCAAGTCAAAAGTCATTCATTCAATAAATTCCTGGTTTCTATATTAATCTTTGTTCCAGTAACAATGGATATATATATATATAATTTTTATTCAGAACATATTAAAGAGTATAGATTAAGAAATGTATTATATATATTCTTGTATATATCTATACTTTGGAGTTACTAAATTTAAATGATCAAACTTGAACATCAGGTATTCTTCTTTGATTTTATATTTTCTTCAAATACTTAATTTTCGTATACCTTGAATTTTCTTCCTCAAAGTCATGCACCACGTCCCATAAATAAAATATAACCTAACATAGTTTTTAATTTTATAATTCGATAAATTATTTTGATCATATTTTTATTTGAATATGGTTCAGTCCAGATCTTTTAAGTCCAGAAACGCCAATATGTATAATTTCTTAATCTAAAATCAAATATTAGATCTAGAATTTGCAAAAGCCAATAAGAACATGATTATTGTCTCAAGTAAATTTATTTATATTTTTTTTATTTTTCAGTTTTTAGTGAAACAGATATTTTTAATTAAAGTCTTTATTATATGATAGTATTGTAGGATCGTTTCATAAATAAAAGATCTAGTTTCGTTTTATGTAAAATTTATTAATATGTACGAAAATATTATAAACAATTAACTTTTGAAATGTTGATGGATTTATATCTTGAAATCTTGAATCTTTAACGTTTGGCTTTAACTGACCTAACCATGAATCTTTAATAACTCTTGAATAATGTTACTCACTGACCAACTCAATAACTCAATAATCCTGCTGATATTTATTCCATCGTCGCCTCCTCGAAGGCCTTAGCGGAGTCGACTCCAGCGGCAAATAGCTGCCGCCCTTAATATTATCAATGAGAGGCGATATGAGGATTTCGGACGGTGAAATTGAACTGGCAGTCGTACAGAAAAAATAGCAGTTTTCCTTATAAAAAAGTATAATAGGACTCCTTTTAATTTCTGCAATATATATATATATATATATATTAAAAGAACTTTTTGACTTTAAAAATGTAAGAAACATTGAATAGAAATTATTTAGGTTTTTTTTAAATTTTCAATTTCTTGTTTTGTACTATTCTGTTTTAATGGGCAATAAAAATAAAAATCATACATAAATTAAAGATTCATGGTTCATAACTACGACGAAACGAACAACATCTAACTTTTATAATATTACACCACTTCAACTATTAAAAAGGTTTATGAATATATTATTATATTTGGTAAACATAGTAATAAATAGATAAATTTAGGAAAAATTTATAATATTTATGACGTATAAATAATAATGAAATAAAGTATTGTTTTTATAAAATAGTAAATTCAGATTTTTTTTTAAATTTTTTTTATTAAATTAATGTTTTTGAAATTATAAATTTTGTCTATAAATGAACGATTTTCAATTTTGGTTTATTAAATATCGATCACAAAGGGGGTGATTTTATACATATTATATCCAACATATTTATTTTACATTTCCATTAAAAAAGTGATTGTTATTCAATTTATCAAATATATATATATATATATATTAGAGAAATAGTTATATTAAAAAATAAATCCATAAAATAAAATTTATAAAAAAAAAAATATTCTATTTATTCCAGTTAATCTCCTCAAAATTAAATTGAGTAAAGTTATAATAAATTGTTATATTCAAAGTTAATAGAATTAAGACAAACCATTATTATTATCTGACAAAAAACCACTTCATGGTAGAGGTTCCTCGCCAAGCTGTGAGCCCTAAAAAGTTAGGAAATCAAAAAAGTTAGGGTCCCTCAAAGTTGTCTTTCAAAAAAATTAGTGAAATCAAAGCTTGGCGGCCGCAAAGTTACTCACCTTACAATATTAATTGTTTTTAAAACGTTCATTTCCTGAATAGTGTATTTAATTGCATTTCCAAAAAAACTTTTTCAAATAGTGGTAGTACCTCCCACATTACCATAGAATATTTGCGGCTGCCGGCGCTCCTAGATAAAATAGTGGTCTATCTTAATAAAAATATTCATAAAATTTAAATATAAAAATTCTGAAATCGAACTCTCATTAGGTTAAATACTTTTGCATATTACACCTTCGTCACTTTGCATTTTAACATTGCATAGCGGCTTCATTCTATCGTGGTTTTTTATATATAACTATGAAACTATTACGCGACTGTTATTTGGTACCAACCTTATAAAAATTTAATTTTTATCATTGATTGAATGAATGAATTACGGCAGAGGTTCTTAAACTGCCGCGGACCCCTGGGGGTCCGCGAAGCCTTTAATGGGGGCCCGCAAAGTCATCGTACAGGTACACGAGAAAATGATGAGTCAGTTAAAACTTTATTTAATATAAAAGGATCGATGGCATGGCTTTGTGAGGAAACAGAGATCAAATACTCAAATTCAACGAAATGTGCAAGAAAACTATTACTACCGTTTCCATCTTCATATTTAGCTGAATTTTCTTTCTAATAAAATGTGTTCTACAATATGCAAAAAAATCGTTATTCACCAATCGCTGTTAGAAATATTCATCATATATCCTTGTTCTTATGAGATCGTAAGCCAGAAATTAACTAATAAAATGAGTACCTCAAGTTGGGATGGGGTCCGTCAAAAAAAATTTTTTCAATTGGGGGTTCGCGGAGTACATAAGTTTAAGAACCTCTGAATTACGGTATTCTAATATGAACTTGATATACTATGGTGAATTCAAATACGAATTATTAAAAATAATTATGAAAATAAATATTTGATAAATAAAGATATTGAATTAAATTAATTTTTAAATTATTAATTATTATTACTTTAATGTTTCATAATGAGCACACAAAAATTTTAATATGTTTTAAAGTTTCAGAGAAAAAAGAGATAAAAAAAAAATAATTTCTCTATCGAAATTAAAAAAAAAATAATAAATGATTTAAAAGCCCGCTACTCACCTGTTGATTATGGTGAAATTATCAAACTCCTACCTGTAAAATAAAATGAAACGAAAAATATGTTAACAATCATTTTTATTATGATAGAATATCAAATTGAATAAAGAATTAATATCAATCATATGTGTATTTTACTTTCCACCATGTCTATTCTTTGTTGTTATTTTCACGTTTTGATTAAAATTTATATAAATAAAATAAATATCTAAATAATAATTCATGTTTTATAAAAATATTTAGGTATTAATATTTTCCAATATTATATCAATATATACAAAGATATAAAATTTGTTATTTGTTATTTGTATTTCATCTCTTATTTAAAAGTTTGTTTCTCTTTGACCTTAGCAAGATACTAATCAAATATAAATAAAAAAAGAACTTATTTCAACAAAAAAATAAAAAAAAATATTTTTTCATCAGAAAATGTGTTAATACAAAGCAAATACAAAAGGTCCTTTGATTTGCTTGTACTTTGCCAATCCACAAACCTTATAATTTTTTTTTTTATTTCAATTATCTTAATTCATTAATAAAAATTGTTTTCTATTTTTTAAAGCATTTCTAGTTTGTTAAAATAAGTCTTTTAAATAAGAAAATTAAATTCTTCTTATTGTTTGTTCTATTTCAGTAATTTAATTTGATCAAATGGGTACTACCATATTTTTAAAATTTTAATTATTTTTTTAAATTTATATATACAATATATATATATATATATATATATATATATATAAAATAAACGAATTTAACAAAATAAAAGTTTAAAACGTCTTTGTTCTCTTACAAGTCATTATTTTAAGATTTCAAAAATAAAATTTATTCTACTTATAGTCACAAGAAATCAAGAAATATATGTTCTAATTAATTCAAAATATTGATACATTTTAGAAAAAAAATGTCAAGCTTAAATTTATATTTTTATTTTTTTTTTAGTTAAATAAATATACGAAAATAAGTTAACATCAAATGACACAATGACATCCCAACATCTTCCCATTTAATTAACTTACAATTAATTGTATTTACATTCAATTGTATATTTAGTTTTTTTTTAAAAAAAACAATCAATTTACAATATTAAAAAATTAATCAAATTAAACTTGTTTTACATAAAAATATATGAATTCGCTATTTGATATAATATAAAATTAAATTATATATTTGAGATAGTCAATTAAAATTTAAATAAAAAAAAAATCAACATATTATATCTAGATGAAAAGTTTAATCGATATAAATTGTAAACCACGTGTGTTGTGGATTCAAATACGTTATTTTATAACAAAAACATTTACATAGATAAGAGAATAAATTCATTTGTATATATATATATATAACTTCTATTTCAATTATCCATTCTATTATCGTATCATAAAGAGAATAACATTTTTTTAAATTATTCTATATAAAACAATCAAACTTTTAAAAGACCAAATGTCCTGGAATTATTATTATATAATTTATTATCTTTTTATTTTAAAAAAATGGACATTTAAAAATATAATACAAGCTAGAATAAAATAACTTGATGCTTTATTTATAGTGAATATTTACGAGGGCAGATCAATAAGTCCGTATAAGTAAGTATTTTCTTCAGGTTTGGAAACAAGAAATATTCACTTGAGGCTAAATCCGGAGAATAAGGCGGATTAGGGAACAATTCGTATCTCAATTCATGGATTTCATAGAAATTCATTTTTTTCCATTTTTTTCAAATCATGAGGTAGTCTGCTATTAATGGATGTCAAACAAAAATTAACAGACCCATTTGGTTGAAATTTCGACAGGGGCCAGCTGATAGTTGCCTACAGGAGCAGTTTTGCCATTTCATTTAAAAGACGGGAAATTCAAAAAGTTACGGATTTATTGCCCTGCCCTCGTAATATTTATAATTATTTTATGTTAAATAATTTTTTTGAAAAAGAAAAAAAATTTCGTTTAATTTCTATAATATATAGTATGATTATTTTCGTTATGTTTATTCAAATGTGCTCTGATCACTTGTCCATGAAGGGTGCATAATTTAGGCCTTCAAGGTAGACTCGTGTATTTTATGTGATATATTACAAGCTCTCCTTATATATATATATATTATTTTTTCACATTTAAATACATTGTTACTTGTTTTAATTTCAATTTTTCCTCCAATAGGTTGTTTCAAAATACATTTAAATGTATCTATTGGACCAGGGTGGACCAGGGCTTCTTAAACTTTTTTCATTCGCGACCCCATTTATGATTGCGAGTTTTCTGGCGACCCTGTATAAATATAAAAGAAAGATAAATAAATATTTATTGATGATTTATTTATTAGGTAACAATTTACATACATATAAATCTAAAACTAAAAATTGCACAAAAAGTTGTAAAAGTGTATTTATTACAGTTCACAAAATCGTGTATTTAAATATTTGACATTAAAATCTCTCGCGACCCCAGAATTTTGCTACACGACCCAGTGCCGCCCTAACACAGGGCTAAATGGGCTATAGCCCCAGGGCGCAAGCCTTTTGAGGCGGCAATTTTTTATTTGCGATATAGTAAAAATTTATTTTTCATTTTATTAGTTTTTACTTATTTTTAAATTAAAACACTTCTTAAAATATTAAACTGATTTTTATTTCTTTCAAATGTGCTGAAAAACGATAGATAGAGAAGGGCAACGCGAAATAGGAGTAACACCCTACCGATCGTACTTTTGTTTCAGTCGTACTGGAGTTAATATAAGACCACCAATCATATAATAGTTCCGATCAAGTTCTAAGGATTAGACTAAAAACTGATCGGAACTGTCATTATTGAGATAATCCCCTCAAATCTGGGTAAACATTTATACCCATCTTATAAATAAGTGACTTTAAAGAAAAGTTACAATAAAGATAACAGTTTATTATAAAAGTAATAAATATAGTTTTTTCTAGTACACTTTTGTTTTGTATAACTTTTCCGACTCCAATTTGCCATTCTGTGTATTTTCTTAGGAAGAAGGGCGCATTATTTTTAGTAGCCCATGGGCGCCGAATTCCTTAAGACGGCCCTGACACGACCCCCTTTGGGGTCGCGACCCATAGTTTAAGAAGGCCTGTATTAGACATTAGACAATAGAGATAATATTTAAATGTACATTAAACTAATGCTTTTTTTTATTTTTAAATCTCTTGATTCAAAATGATAATCTCAAATTAATCATTTTATTCAGTGGGAAATATTCTCATTTAGATGGATGGGTTCCATATAAATGATTAATTTACTCATTCGATATTCGTTTTCAATAAATTTGATCCCATCACTCAAACGTACAATCTGTATAGAATATGTCACCCTAGCAATAGGCTAACAGATCATACTCAAACAATATAAGAGTAATAGAAACAACTTTATTTTATATGATAATTTATCCTATAATTCTTAATAATATTATAGAAAATTGTTAATAATGAATCAATTCTTCTATAAAAAATATTAAACAAAAAATTAAACAAAAAGGGAAACAAAATTTATATTACAAGTTGAAAAGAAATATAATTTCTATTTAAAGATTAAACGAATATATAACAAATTTTAAAATAAATATTTTGTTTACTTTCAGTACTTTCATTTACTAACAGTGAAATAAAAAACCGAAAATAAGAATCCATTTGTGTCATTTATATTAACACAATGATGTCTTTGTCTACGTCTGCAGGAGAACATCTCCGACTTTGTTTTCAATATGGTTCTAAAAAAAAATTAGCTGGAGTGTCTCCACTCGACTATCTCGCAATTTGAATTGGATTAAATAACATAATATATTATATTTAAATTAAATTTAATTAATTATAAATTATAAATAATAAATATTAAACCAGCGCATGTTTGGCTTTTTGTTGATGGCGCCACGTCACGTGTTGGTGCGTAAGTTTTGCAGTGTTAAAAAATTAATTCTGGTACTTTCAGCAATTCAATCAAGCTGAAATTCTATATATAGCAGTTTCAAACAATTATTAATCATGTGAAAAATTATCAAACATATATCTTTATTTTTACGGTCACTTTAGAGGAAAAAAAATCAAATCGTTGTAGGTAATGACCCTCTTCCGGTTGAGCTACATTTCTCAAAAGTTGATAGAAAACTATGAATTTTGAATAATGTTCATGTACCAAATTTCATCATTCTAGCTCAAACCGTTTTTGCGCAATCTTGCCTACATACATACACACACACATAAACACACACATACACACACACACACACACATACACACACACACACACACACACACACACAGACATTTTTCTCAACCTTAGTGAAAATGATTCAGGAACCTTCAAAAAGTATAAAAACATCAAAATCTCAACATCGAAAATTTTCGTGATCGCAATACTATCTCTGGCGAGATAGTAAAAACGGTAAACCGTTTTTGGGACCACTTTTTTCAATATGATAAACTTATACACTTATCTCTTTTCTTTGTGTGCCGCCAAATTTTTAAACCGTTAAAAGTGTGCCGCGGTAAAAAGAAAGGTTGAGAATCACTGCTCTAGACTCTAGACTACTTAAGAATCTACTCAGTCTTTGACCGATTGAGTTTAAATATTGATAAATCAAATTTTTTTTTTTTTTGTACCTCTAAAAGTGATAATTTTATTCTTTATTATATATTTATTTTGAAATTAATAAGTGTATTTTAGTTAATATTATTTGTTTTAGAAGTAAAATTATTAATTTGTATAGATTTTTCCACTATACTTGATAACTATGTCTATTTGAAGTAGCATTTGTGTATTGTCTGTATATTGATTTTAACTTTATTTCATCTCTAAAGTTTTCTAAAATATATATTCTTTTAATCATTTTTCGTATTTTATTTAAATCTCTATTTGTTCGAATGGTGCACTTCATTATCCATTCACACATCCATTATTGGGTGCCAAGAGCCATCAACAGCGCCCGCTAGGAAGGATTTAATTCCTTCTTGGCTCTTCACCCAAAACAAAATATGAGAATGGGGAAAAAAAGAAAAAATTGGATGTCGATATCATGATACGAAAGTTGGAATCCGCATGTAACAGACCCAGCATAGAAAATGGATCGCCTAAGTAAATAATTAAGTAAATTGTTCATAAACTTTGGTAAACTTTAATTTACACTAACAATGAAAATGTGTTCGGACTTAAAAATAGTCAATTTTTATATGCTAATAATCTCACCTGATAAATCTAAAAATTACTATAAAATGTTAACTGCAAAAAAAAATAACTCTACCATTTTGAAGATTATAAATTTTAATTATTTCATAGTATTTTTGCTGTGATGAGTACAGAAAAATTTTCTTTCAGGGTCTCAAAAATTGATAATTATCAATATCTATTAAAAATAATCTAGAAATTAATTTTTGTATTTTAATCCCTAACATGATTTTTATAAAACTCCACCAAGAGTTCATTAAAAATTAATACAAAAGATATTAAATCTAGCGATTCCATAATTAATGCTGAGTTGGCCAACTCAACTGTAAATATTATACAAATCCGGGTTTCTACTTTTAGATGTAAATTATTCGAAAGTATGAAAGTGGAAAAATACTAAAATAAGTATAATTAAATAAAGAAAAAAATACATATGTA
Source organism: Labia minor (assembly GCA_963082975.1). Taxonomy (NCBI): domain Eukaryota; kingdom Metazoa; phylum Arthropoda; class Insecta; order Dermaptera; family Spongiphoridae; genus Labia; species Labia minor. Next base: position 34,895,256 of record OY720344.1, on the reverse strand, counting down.
ATTACAAAAACAAATAAATATATAAACTAATACTAAATTTAATTAATCTTCTGGATTAGTAGAAGAATTAAAGTAAACTAGTCTAAGCTAAACTAACTCTAACTTGATGAACACATCAAATTCACTTTTATCTATTTCTCTGGATGTCAAACAAACTAAATAACGTAGGATGCACAAAATTTGACAGTAGACTATTAACAGAGTGTATTTGACAGGAGCAGTTGCATTTAAAATTACTACATAGAAAATTTAAACTTATCAAATTTCCAATTAGATAGATACTGAAAGTTAGTCAATGATGATTCCTAAACCATCAACCTAATTTAACCATAAATCATTCAAAGAATCGGAATTTGGTTATTTTTATATTTTATTTTAATAAATTAATCTGAAATAAAGATCAATAAATAGATAAGTATTTATCAATATTTATCCATTTAATGTTATTAAAAAATATTTTAATATACAATTATAGAACATAATTTAACATACTTAATGCTTTTATTTATTTATCAGTCACATATAAACTTATATCTTACATCATATTAGAGTGTAGTATTCAATTAGAAATAATGTTATAAGATAATAAATAAATTCCAAAAACCAGAATTAGTCAATATTCTAGAAAAAAAAACTCCCTTTATTCCGGATTTAAAACAAAAAGCGTCCACTCAGGCTGTTAAAACTTTCACTTCTCATTTCAGGATCATTTTCTAAAAGATCGACTGCCGTAAAAGCTGGGTACGAGTGTACGAGTGCAAAGGGAGGAGAGGGACATACACGAATTTTCAAAGTGCTTTCTTGGTGCTCTTCGGGTGAAATTACATCAAAGTAATCGCATGATACGTTTATGTCATTTGTGCAGTAAATTTTTCAACTGTTGGGTACTTAATTATTTAATTTTAGTTTATTTCTTTTTATAATTTTCAAGTAAAATGTACATATTCAGTTAAAAAATTCTTTGGGCTATATTGATGGAAAAAGAATGATAAAAATGAGCTGTGGTCAGATACAGAACGGACACACGAAATAAATTAATTTCCAAACAATATTATATATATATATGTAAATTAGAATATATTATATTTCTAATTTATATATAGTGCTCTTAATATAATATCCAGAGTTAAGTTGGTAGTGCTAGGGACTTTTGTATATAACTAAATTTAAGATAGTAATAAAGTAATTATTGCATTTAAAAGATAACCGATTTTATACATAATATCAAGTAACTATATTACAGTGGCGCAACCAGGATTTGATCCTGGGGGGGGTTTTGACTAGCCGCTCCACCTTCCTATGGCGCCCCCCCCCCCCGGGCTCTCTCAAAGACAAATTTTCATTAAGATTTTTTTTTTATATTAAATATTTAAAAAAGTTTTGTAAATGAAACACTGATTTTACAAAATCTGGCAAAAAAATTTAATTTTGTATTTTATTTACTCGTATTCACAGTTTTAGAAAGAAAATATTTTTTTCCAGCTATAAGTAAATCATTTTAGCTTTCCTCATGAAATAAGGATAGCTTATACGATGATCGGAAAATTTTGACAATTTTTGCTCCTAGATTCTTCGAGATTTCCACTTTTCAGACGGTTCTGAATCTAAAACTGCAAAAAAAAATTTTTGAACCGGCTCGTTACCGAGATTACGTCTAAACAAAATGAGATATTGTCTTGAAATTTGATATTTACATGTTTTTTTTTTTGGGAATGATTGGCGGGGATTGGATTGTTTTTGGACAAGATCGGAACATAAGTAAGGGTAGTTTAAAGAGGTGTCAAAGCACATTTTATTGATTTTCTCAATAAATACCTATTTTTATGAGAATTATCATACTATCGTATTAAATTTATAGGGAATCGAATTTACTAAAAGTTTCATTATATTCATTTTTACCTAAACTTAATAATAAAGGAGTTATTTATAAAAAACTACTTTAAGATTTCGAAAGCTTTTCGTCCGCACGTAGTGGCAGGATATTTTGAAAGAAATCATGTAAAAATCCCTAAGAAAAAATCCCTAAAAGAATAAATCCCTAAATAAAAAATTTCCCTAATTTTTTTTTACTTTTTACTTGATAATGAATAGCCGAAGAGACTTGAATGAAGTAGTTATACATCATGCTTGGTGTCATCACATCTGTTCTATCTGGTTTTTTAGCGTCCTATTTTTCATGGTTTGCCTTCATTATGGTCAGAAGGTCATCATGCGAGTCGCGGAATCGTTTCCTTGGTGGATCAGGCTTCTTACCACGAACTTCACGACAGATTTCCAAAGAGATAAAGTTATGCTCAATATGGATTTGCTTAATCAGGTCCCATACTGATGTCTTGTAACCTCCCAAGCGTGAACGAAGAGCATTGTTGTAACCTTCCAATGCATTGTTTGTTCGAGGCAAAGCCATCAAAGTGGCATCGTAGATGTTCCAATGTTCCAATGTCGAATTCGGGGTCATGAAAGCCAGCCAAAAATTGTTCACCTAGCCAAGTGCGCTCGAAGTAAGAAAAAAGATCACGAAGTTTTACCCTGTTGGTCGTCCAGCTAATGCTTGGTAGGCTACAATAACTTTTGATGGTGGTACCAAAACCAAAGCAAGAGTTGCAAGAGTTCGTAAATGAGTGGAGTTGTCAGGATTATCTATATCATTATAGAGCTTCAATGATTTGATGTTTCTATAAATGCATCGAGCAAAGTGAAAAAGACAGCCTCTGATGATAGTAAATTTCACAAATTGCGTTATATATTCCCTGGTGAAATATACGGTGCAAATGGTGTATTTTGTATTTGGAATCATTAAGCTATTAAAACGTATGCCAATAAACGGAATTTGGGTAAATTCCCTTTATTTTACATACGAATTTGACACCCCAATTTTTTTTGGGCCCTATGTATGTATTTTTTGACCTATTTTTCCCTACTTTCGGTCCAGGCCCGATTATCTCCTTGGAAGGTCGTGTCTCAGGCAACTGGGTGTCATGCTCACCTTGTGATTTAATTTTCTGAGTCACAATTAAAATTAATACAAAAATGAAAAAATTTGTTTTTAGTGATTTTTTCAGTCAGCGATATTTTTATTTAGGGGTTTTCGCTTTTGGGGATTTTCGGTTTTAGGGATTTTTGACTTTTATGGATTTTTTTCTTTAGTGATTTTTACCTGATTCCATTTTAGAAAAATTAGTCTTCGCTTCATAATTTTTATGAAATTAGCAATTAATGTATTATTAATAAAAAATATTTAGAATTTGAGTAATATTTTTATTTATTTTATATTTAAATAATTATAATTAAATAATAATAATTGGAAAATTTCACAATCATCTAGTAATCTTATATTAAGTCTTTTGTTTTTTATGATTTAGGAGAAATATTAAAATAATTTTTTATTTCTTATATTTAATTCTGTAAGAAAATTTTTTTTTAAAATAAAATAAACTTACTTATTATACACTAAGTTATACTTTAAGAATTATTTTCTTTTTCTTTTCTATTTGTAATATAGTACATAATATACAGCAATTTATATTTTTTTCTCTCCTGGGGGGGGTTTTAACCCCCAAAACCCCCCCCTGGTTGCGCCACTGTATATTAATATATTAATTGTATCATATATCATATTTGTTAATCTTTAAATACCAAAGAAAGGTCTTATAATCTTTTCAGAAAATCGAAATTATTATAGCCTAATTATTTAAAGATTACATATATATATAATATATATATATATAAAGTATCAGAAAAAATATTTTTAAAACTTGAATTAAAATGACTAAATTATATTATCTTGGTTTTTATTTATTGTTTAATTAATACTACTATATTTTAAGTGAAAAATTTCCGACAATGAATATAAAATTAATTAATTACTTTGGAAACTATGACTTCTGGTTTCCAGATATACAGAAAAAATTGATGAATTCATGCTATTGATGCACTAAGTAAATATACCAAATTTTATCAAAATCCGTTCGACGGATGGACAGACATCATGCTAAAAATACTTTTTTCTGTTAACAAAATGCGTGATATCATGTTCAGATTTATATTTAAATTAGACTAGAGAAAAAATAAAAAATTTATGTCCTATTTAAGTAATATGAAATTTATTAGTTTATGAATTTGTATTTTCCTGAATTATTTATAAAATAAAATTTATTTTAATATATTAATGCCCCCTGTACCCCCGAAGTAATACATAGTATTTGGTTGATAGCCTGTATGGAAAAGTTTTAATTCATTTTAATTCAATCAGAATATTAAAATATTCATATCTTATTTTTTTTGTTCTTATTTAAAATTTAGTGAAAAGGCCCAGTCCACGACGGGGTTTGGTGTATATAGTTAAACTCCTTTGTTGATCACTTTTGAATAGCATATCTTCTTTTTTCGACCTTTAAATTGTTTATATACCATATTAATACTGACAAGTTCTTTTATTTTATGAAAATTTCTGTTTAGATGTCTTCAGAAAAATGAACATGGTTTAATAAACCAATGTTTAATTTATATCATCATAGGATTGTAATATTTAATTAAATTGAAATTGATTTTACTTTTAATATTATTAAATATTAGAAAGTCAAATAAAAATTTAAATATTATAAACATTCATTGTAAGTAAATTTTTAGAATTATAATTTTATATTGACTGCAAACTTCTTAACTGAGCCAGCGGAGCGTTTGTTATATATATTTAGAAGGATCTAGGCTGTTATATATATATATATATATATATATATATAATTGCTTTGGGTTGCAGTTTTGTTGACTATTCTTGCATATATAAAAAAAATACTGTTTATTTTAAAATTTCATTGTCTACAGAACTTCAGATCCAAATACTGAAAGATTTATAAGAGGTAGTTGATATAAAATAATTATCCCGAGAATTAATTTTGCCTTTACTTGCATTTCTATTAAAATATCTATTTTTTAAATGATTATACATAGTCATGATGCATTTGCCTGAGATGATTTAATACAATTTTTATATATAGATAGCGGCGAAGTTTTAATTTTATTTTAGTTGTTTTTTGCAAATTTATTAATTTTCATTTGAACTTTGATATTTTTTTCTTTAAATTATTATAAATATTTTTTATTATCTCTTTTTTTTTAAAATAAAAACCGTATATCATTTCATATCTAAATTCAGTAATATTTTAAAAATTTGACAAGCGACAGCCTTCCAAAAAAAACTAATCTAAAAAATTTCACAGCAAAAATAAAAATTGGTGTTATTTATTTTAGAAAATTCCCATCTGCTTATAAATCTTGTATAAAAATGGATTCATTTGTTGTCTCGGTAGCAGTATAACTGGTCGAAGGGTCATCGTCCTTTTATCCTAACGATAAAATATTTCAGCCATGAATTTAAATCTAATCCAACACAGATTTGTAATTTTTTAAATAAAAAATAATCTTAGGGGGGAAAATGGCGAAATTTATCAAGCTTTTGGATAAATTCTCTCTTCCCTAGTCGTTGATACAAAAAAAAAAAAAAATTATCATATGAATTTAAAATATAATAATACTTTATATAAAAAAAAAACTTTTTTAAAAAACCACGTTTTTAACGCACTAAAAAGAAGAAAATAATTTTTCTGAAACCCCATAGGTACTGACATTACAAACAAGAGATATGATTTGAAGAAAATTTTCTATAACGTAAAACGTGGGGCGCAAATAATAATAAATTTTTTAAATGCAATATAATTTCTTTGATTAATTTATTTCAATATCCATGGATTTATATTTTAAGTTTTATATTTTTTACCAGACTTTTTGTAAAAGGGAATATTATTAGTAATCCAACAGAATACTTTTATTAATGTAAATTTTTTTTGGAAAATTAATTCCTTAATATTAAATAAACATCTTCAATTTACACTTTAGAAATTTTATTAACATAAATATTAAATATTTGCTAGAAGTTTTGCAGTAGCAAAATTTAGTTTTAGATTTCTTCAAGTTAAATTTCTTATATTATTTACCAGAATATTGTTAGGATGTCATTTTTTATCAGAATTTTTTAAAAGTGAATATTATTAGTAATCTAAAGGTAATCTTTTCATAAATTAAATTTACCTCTTTTAAAAATTTCGATAAGTTATAAGCTTTACTTTTTGAAGCTAATTAAAATATGAATTCATTTATCCTATTAATTTCTACCTAATAACATTTATTTATAAATTTTTATACGATACAGAATATTTTAGCCATAGTTGCGCCCCACGTTTTAGGTTATAGAAAATTTTCTTCAAATCATATCTCTTGTTTGTAATGTCAGTACCTATGGGGTTTCAGAAAAATTATTTTCTTCTTTTTAGTGCGTTAAAAACGTGGTTTTTTAAAAAAGTTTTTTTTTTATATAAAGTATTATTTTCTACTTTTTAGTCTTCATATATTGCAATCGATTTCACTTGACCTATACTACTTTTAAGTTTTTTGATTGACTTTAATAGTCATGAAATACTATTATCCTGAAAGTAATAAATTTAAATTGAATTATAAAGAGAAATTTTTAAATTTGTCATATTTTAATTCTTTATTGCCTAAAACTCATAAATTTAAATTTTGTTTTCTAAATTACAGTACAAAACATTAATATACCTTCTTTCAAATTTATTTACATTTTAAATATTATACATATTATATTATTCTTTTAACGGGTTTTTAACGGTTTTTTTCAAATTTAAATATTTACACTTTTTGTTTTGATTTTCCCATACAAAATTATATTCATTAATTATGCTCTAATTAAACACTTGCAAGCTACGAATGTGTTATTTTATTGTATTGTCATCCAGAATACATAACTCTGAAAAGTTTCAGAGCGATTGGATGACTGGAAGTGGTCGAAATTTCGATTGCAAGATTTGACCCGAACAGATAAATAAACAAACAAACAAACAAGAAAGCAAGCTAAGAAAAACGTGGTAAAATACACTCAGTTAGCAAGAGTGCTAATGATGACTTGGTGAGATGCAGAGAGCAAATGATAGCTGAAGGAAATTGAGGGTGGCGTTTAAGTCGAAAAAAGGTGTGTCGAAACAGGCAACCAATCAGAAGACCCGTTAAGTAAAAATAAGAAGAGGGGAGTTTGAACCTTTTTTCTACCTCCCTATTATATTTTTTCAATATTTTGATTTTATTAATTTTTTATCTCTCTTTGTAAAGACGAAATTATAACTTTAAAATGATTTTAAATGTAATCAATCAAAAGTCAGAAATTATAATTTAAAAAAATCAAAATTCTTCATAAAAAAAAAATGGCTTTTTATTTTTTCTAATACATTTACCGTGTATATAATATATAGAGATTCTTTATTTCATTAGATTGAATATTATTTATTAGTAATTCATTTAATAAATATCTAATCGTTATTTGAAATTTATTTAATTATTATTTTAGAATTTATGATGCTTAATCCAAATTTAATTCGCAGCATGGAACATACGATCAGGACTGTCATTTAGTTGGAGGGGAGCGACCTGAACATTTTTTCAAACTTCTTATTTAAACGGATTTTAATATTTTGATTATTATTATTAATTAATGTATTATATTTGCATCCCGCCTCGTTTTTGTATTAGATATTGTATCAATATTTTTTATATTTAAAATATTTTAAAATTTTTTAATTAATTTCGAAAGAAAATTAAAAATATATTTATACAATTTTTGCTAGTATAATAAAATAAGATCTAATGAAATATATTTATTTTTATCGTCAATTCACAATGTGTCATTTATTATATTATTAATTTGTGAAATGATTACAAATTTTATGTAAAATCCATTCTCTATTCGTTTAGATCAAAAATAATATATTTAATATTTAATATATTGAATATATTTAATACATACTAGAATCAACTCTTGAATATTTTTTTAAACAAGCGGACTATGGACATCTGTATTATTTATTTTTAATGTTTTGACAAAGTCCCTTTTGTTGTTTTCTTCTTTTGTATTATGTATTGAGAAAGGTAAGTTTTGGAAAGGGCCTTTTGTTGTATTATTATTGTTTCTCCTTTTTAAGTTAACAAAATACAAATATTCATTAATTATGCTCTAATTAATCACTTGCAAGCTACGAATGTGTTATTTTATTGTATTGTCATCCAGAATACATAACTCTGAAAAGTTTCAGAGCGATTGGATGACTGGAAGTGGTCGAAATTTCGATTGCAAGATTTGATCCGAACAGATAAACAAGAAAGCAAGCTAAGAAAAACGTGATAAAAACATTCGGCTTCCTTTTTTGAACAAAATATATATTCTCAACTTGTCATATTTTTATATGATTTAAGGGTAATATGATTGAATGGGTTTTTATAAGAATTTTTAAGTTCTAGCTAAAAATGAAATGATGAATTTTAATATTAAAACTGATATTGAATGTTAGTGAATCCAAAACAAGTAAATGATCAAAAAAAACTCCTGTTGGGATTAAAAAAATCAGAGTGGGGTGTCCTTATATTTAAACAAATACAATGTTATTTTATCATTTATTTTATCTTACTACCTAAAACAAATTCTTCTTTAAATCAACAAATTATTTTTGAATGTGTAAGTTTAAAATTAAATAAGTTGACCTGTGGCCAGGTCCGAACCGACCGACGGTTTGAAGTAAATTAATTAGCAGCTACAGAAACAATTTCGAATAATTTTAATATATCTATTAATGTAATAAAAAACAGATATGGATACATAAATAATAAATATAAACATTTTTAATTTTATTTTATTTGTAATATATATGCAAGACCAGGCTGTGACGTCATGAATGGCTGGATGACGTCATATAATTTTAAATCAAGAAAAAACTAATAAATATGATTTTCCCGAGGATAAAACCAATACAAAGTGCATGATTCGTGGTGATATAAAAAAATCTCCTCATGTGAAATTTGGTGTGAAAATAACCCTTCCCTTCCTATCGTCAATCGCTAATACTACCACTTCCGGTTTCCGGATTTGCACCAAAAGTTGATCAATTCATCCCACTGATGCATTAAGTAAATATACCAAATTTCATCAAAATCCGTTGAGCCGTTCAGGCTGTACACATCTATACGGACGGACGGACAGACATCATGCTAAAAATACTTTTTTCTGTTAAGAAAATGCATGATTCGTGGAGATATGTAAAAATCTCCACATGTGAAATTTGGTGTGAAAACAATACCTCCCTTACTATCGTCGGTCGGTAATAATATATATATATATATATATATGACCCTAAATATATATGTATTTAGGGTCATACTAACCCTATGAGCTGTTTGGCCTACAGCCCAGGGGTGCCGTAACTTAAGGGGCGTCACAAACGTAAAGATGGGAAATTTTTAACTTTAATTAAAGTAAAAATTAAATGTAAGTTAACAAGAACTTCATTTACTAAAAAAAATTTATTTATAACTGTAATGAAATATTAAAAAATTTTATTGTCTAGGTCAGAGGTTCTTAAACTGTGGTCCGCGGACCCCTGGGGGTCCGCGAAGCCTTTACTGGGGGTCCGCAAAGCCATCGTACAGGTGCACGAGAAAATGATGAGTCGGTTAAAACTTTATTTAATATAAAAGAAGCGATGACATGGCTTTGTGAGGAAACAGAGATCAAATACCCAAATTCAACGAAATGTGCAAGAAAACTATTGCTACCGTTTCCATCTTCATATTTAGCAGAATTTTCTTTCTTCAATATTATAATTTCTAATAAAATGTGTTCTACAATATGCAAAAAAATCGTTATTCACCAATCACTGTTAGAAATATTCATCATATATCCTTGTTCTTATGAGATCGTAAGCCAGAAATTAACTAATAAAATGACGTAAAGTACCTAAAGTTGGAATGGGGTCCGTCAAAAAAAATTTTTTCAAGTGGGGGTCCGCAGAGTACATAAGATTAAGAACCTCTGGTCTAGGTCTAGACCCAATGGCTCTAATTGGCTTATTGCCCAGGACTCGAAATTGATAAAAACATTCCTGTGTATAAAATAAAAATTAAATAAATTGTAAGAAATTAAGAACTAAGCATAATATTAAGTAGATAATTATTTAAATATAAAATAAATATTCATAGTCAGTTTTTAATTAATTGAATAATTAAATAGAGAGAAGTAAATTAGATGAATTATAATTATTAAAATCAAAAATTGAAAATTAGATTATATCATTATTAATATTCATTATTTAATAAAATATTAACAGAATATTGTTATGTAATTAAAAAAAATTGTAATTTTATTATTAATCTATAAACTGTAATTATTTTAATCTATGTTATAATAAGATGACATAAAAAATCGTTAAATATTATTTATGTAACTTGAATTTAAATTTAACTTCAAAACTAATAATAGAAATGTGAGAATATGAATATTTAAAAAATAATTGCAATGTTTATATATATACTATTTTGTGAAATAATTGTTATACTCCAATTAGTTTGAGAGATGACAAAAAAAACAATTTCCCATAACTGATGAAATTTCTCGAGGTTAGGTTATTACTCCTCTCTCTCTCTCTCTGTACTTTCATCAGACGAGGTAGAAATCATTTCGTTTATCTTTTGATGAGGTTGAGTGGGGGTAAATTTGATTGAACTTGTTGGATATGCGAATAAAACCACTCCAACCTATTCGTTATTCTTTATCATTTCAAGTGGCATCAGAATGGAGGATGGGGATGTTTGTTGGCCTTGCTTTAACCGAGAGTTTTTATCCCCCTTCTCTTCTCTCTCTCCACTCTTTCTCTCTTTCACCTCTCTTACGCACAAATTCCAATTCAAATAAAACAAACCCGATTATTTATTTCGATTGTTTTTTGGCAGCCATATGAAAATATTCCTCAAAAGATCTCAAATTTATTTGCAAATTGAAAGAAAACAAATTTTTTATCTTTGTTTTAAATTTTCCATTAACAGTCTTTTTAATTAAAACCTTAGAAATTGTCAAAGTAAAAGTAAAAAAAAAAAAAAAAATGAAAATCGATCATGTTAGAAAGGAGTTTTAATAGCTAGGGAAGGAAGGGAATGAGGAATGGTAGATATAGAAAGAGGATCATTCGAAAGTAGAAGTGTGATTGGTGAGCAAGCAAAGCGGTGATTGATTAAACTTGGAAACACTTTCGAGCACCTTTTAAAAAACCAATCAAAAGATTTCCATTCTAATTCGTTACATTCTTTAAACTGAATTCTAATCGGATACATTCATAAAATAATCGATCCAAGGGATTTACTCTCATGACAATTACAAAAACCAATTTTTTTACAAATCAATGAAAACATCTTTTTTGAATATGAAGATTATATTCAAAAAATAAGAATGAACAAAACACAAATTCTTTATTTATTTCCATCTTGGTAATAATTAGAAAATCTATCTATCTATCACTGTGGCTCTACGGAACTCGAAAGTTCTTGGCCGCAGCAACCACATTTTCCAAGTATCCTTAGCTACAACCATCCAATCCTTCCCACTCCCATCTCTCTCACGACCCTTTCTACATTGTCCACCTACCGCGTCTTTGGTCTTCCTAGCGGACGTTTCTCACCACCAATATATTTTTCGCCATTCTTTCTTCTCCCATTCTAGCCATCGCAGCCTTTTCGATTTTATAATTCTAACAATATCTGGAGATGGATAAAGGTCATGTTATCCAGTCTCTGTCATTCCCCAGTAACCTCATCTTTCTTTGGCCCATAAATGCTTCGCAGAATCCTATTCTCAAATACTCTAAATCTACTCTCCTCTCCCAGGGGTATAGACCATGCCTCACTCCCATATAATACAAATAATTAGAAAATAATAAATGTAAAATATTTACAGTGCATAATAACATCAATGATTGTAACAATCTAGCAAAGAAATTGTGAATGAAATATCATTCAAATGGTTTAAAAGCACGAAAACAAAATAATAATATAAATTAATATTAATATTATTTAAACTTTAAAAAAAATTCTACTTATTTATTAAAATAAAATAATTTTTTTAATTATATTTGAGTTTGCTTATTTATAAAGATAACGCACTAACAGGAATAAGAAGAAGAGTGAGTTGAAGGTAAAGGAAATGATATATAATTTCTGGTACTTGCAAAAATTGGAGAAATCATTGAAAAGATCATTAGATCAATATACAATAAATACCTATTATTAATTAAATTTAAAACATCGAAAAAATTAGGTTATTATTTTAAATGGTTCAAATATATTGATATTATATAGGGGTATTGGTGAATATATATTACTTCATCACTTACACATGAATAGAACAAATGAAGCAATATTTTATAATAATACCTAATTTATTAAATTTAAAATAAAATATTATATGAGTTTATATATTATGAATGAATAATCAATGAAATCAATTTTAATTAACTAGAAATATTTTTGTCAATTATGTATTCCTTAATAAATGTACACATGCATGTACAATTGGTGAGTGACATTTAATGGATAGTTGCTATTATTAAATGGAAAATAAATCTTCATAGGACACATCTCAATGCATCATTTCGTTAATTTCAAATTTAAATGAGATCGACTATCATTTGGATGATGATGTTTCTAAATTTCGTCTCGTTCTACCTCGTTCTATTGTGTTGAATGTGAAGTGATGCAATGTGCAAGTGGCAGGTTACAGGGGCGATGTAGCCTGGAAGGGGGGGAGAGGGTTCTGGCGTGTCCGTGTAATGCGAATTCGCCGCTCATCTTTTGACATTCCAGTGGTAGAACGTGAAGGAGTGAAGGACCATTTCTCACCATCACAATGGCGGGTCCAAACCGGCCGAAGTCTCCACTCAAAAATAGACAAGGTCACTGAGACGAAAATGAATTGCATTCGTCAACCGACAAGCCAATCAATCTCGACTGGATAAAGAAATTGAAAATTGACTTTAGATCATGCTGAGTAAAGTTTAACAAACCAGAAAAAGAAGAAAAGAGAGAGAGAAAGAAACCCTTCCTTGGAAAGTGTCTATCCTTGCAGTATTTTATCTTTAATATCCGTCTCATGCGGTTCATACATGACTTCTATTTTATACATACATCGTATTTATATTTAGGGATTTTGTGGAAAATAGCAAATTAAAAATAAATGGAGCAAAATGATATACGATATAATTTATTAGGTTGGAAAAAGAATTGCATCGCTATCAATGATTTATATATTAAATATTATTTTTTACTCTACCAAAGTTACAGTTAATAATTGGATTGAGAAACAATACACAACAGAAATCAGAATTTATTTTCATTATAAACATTCTTAACGCATTAATGGTGTAAGCCGTATTCTCTAGAATTGAAATTTATATAAGAATATAATTTTTTATTAAAAAATTGGAGGGTGTAAGTTTCATGTTTTATACCCTCCTCCCCTTCTACAGTATTGTGCTATGGTTGTAGAATTATACTATAAGCAGACATGTCTAATGTATGACCCGCTGGTTCATGTAACACAGATAAAATCTAACTAATCAGCACAACTTAAAGATAATATTAAATAAATGCACCATGAGCGATTTTATATTATAATTATGGAAAAGAACATTACATAATAGTAAAAAAAAATAACATTCATAGCTAAATATATAATTTTACGTAATAATAATAACAATAATAATAATAATAATAATAATAATAAATAAAATATAATATATGAATTTCTATATTTGCTCTATTTAAAATTATGTCACATGAGAATAGACGAAGACCGTTACGAATTGGTATTATACCAATTATATTGATTTCTATTCACTAAAAATAATAATATTATATTATTATAAAAAATATTTAAAGGAAAAAAATATTTAAATTAATTAAGATAGGAAGAGAAGGGTTATTTTCACACCAAATTTCACATTTTCATTTTTTACATATCTCCACGAATCATGCACTTTGTTTTGGTTTTATCCTCGGGAAAAATTATCTTAATTAGTTTTTTCTTAATTTAAAATTATATGACGTCACCCAGCCCTTCATGACGTCACAGCCAGCTCCTACTTATATATTATAAATAAAATAAAATTAAGAATATTTATGTTATATCCATATCTGTTTTTTATTGCATTAATAGATATATTAAAATTATTTGAAATTGTTTCTGTAGCTGAAAATTAATTTATTTCAAACCGTCGGTCGGTTCTGCGCCTGGCCACAGGTCAACTTATTTTTTTATATATTTACTTGTAGATGTGATTACTCTAATAATTTTTGTTTTCCATGTTTCTTAGTTCTCATTTTTACATACACTTTTATAAACTAATTTAAATTAAATAAAAAAATTCAAGATAGAATTTCTTTGTTTATCGAATGAACTCCCGAAAAAGAAAAATTATTTCCAAAACTTCCTAAAATTTATTTATTTGAAATGATTATTTTTATTGACAAATTTGTTAAGATTCAATTGATTATTTTAACTCAATCACAAATATACATATATCAAACTTTTTTTTTATATTTTTACTTTGGTAATAATTTTACCCGCATTAATGATGCATTATAGAACGATTTTTCGAAATTACATCTTATCAAAATTTATTTATAATCATATAAAAATAAATTATTATTCATTTGAGTTAATGAAACAATGATTCGCCCCCAAAACCCACTGTTTTGGATGCTGTTTGGACTCTGATGTGTTGTAGTTGATCCACGTTTCAACCACGGTAACTTGTCTACAAAAAATAATGCTTAATGAGCACACGAAATTCACTTTTTCCATTTTCTTTTTAAATCACGAGGTAGTCTTCTATTAACGAATGTCAAGCAAAAACTAAAAGACCCAGCTGGATCAAATTTTGACAGGGGTCAGCTGATAGTTTTCTGCTAACAGGAGCACTATTGCCATTTCATTAAAGAGAAGGCAAATAGTTTTGCGATCACGAAAATGTCAGGGACTTATTGAACTGCCCTCCTACATACCCCTACTCAATAAATAAATAAAAATAAATATTACAAAAAATGAATGTTCCCTATTCTCTTCAACTCAAAAAAAAACAATCAATAGAAATGTCTTTCTTTAAAAAACTATTTTCTAAACATTCAAATGTTGTTTATCCAGACACCAATGGTGACATTCATATATTTATTTAGTTTTTGGAGCTCTTTCTTAATAATAACATTTGTTTATTTTTACTTTAATATTTGTAACTTTCACTTAATTCCTACATTGTTAAATTTAAATGTCATTAAAGACGATTTTAATCAGAGAAAGATATTTTCATTTTTAATAATAGAATTAATAATAAATTAAGTTAGGCCTTATGATTTTGCTAGTTGATTAGTATATATATATAATTTATATAAAAAAAGAAATGATTTGATTTGATACTACTCGTATATATAATGACAAAATTAAATTGTCAGATTGGTGCCTTTTATTTAATTATAATATTTTTAGCGAAAATTTCAACTTTATTTCGCTGTTTTGGATTAAGATGATATTCTTTCTTATATAGGTAAATATATATTTTTTGAAAAAAAGCGAGAGAGTTAAGGATAAGGAACGTGTAATATTATTCCATTCACATCTAAATATTTAGAATGTAGGAAAATATTTTTATATTTAGGATTAATTTACCTCTGGATAAAGTAATGTTTAGTTAAGTTAAGCTTAAAAGAATCTCCTTTTTTCTACTTTCTTCTTTTGAATAAATCCCTTCAATTTGAAATGACTACTAATTATTTTAATGATATTAAATAAAAAGTAATCTTTATTATTTATTTTGTAGACATTTATATTTAATGGACTTTGAGACTCGATATTACCTTTTTACTATCTTGTCAGAGATAGTATTGCGATCACGAAATTTCGAGATTTTGATGTTTTTATATGTTTTGAAGGTCCCTGAGTCATTTTCACTATTGCAAGATTGAGAAAAATGTCTCTGTATGTATGTATGTGTATGTTAATGTAGACAAGATTTGATCTAGGATCATGAAATTTGGTACACAGGCATTATTCAAAATTCGTAGTTTTCTATCAACTTTTGAGAAATGTAGCTCATCCGGAAGTGGGTCATTACCTACTACGTTTAATTTTTTTTTCCTACAAACTGATTTTTGTTAGCAGATGTATGTTTGATAGTTTTTCACATGATTAAAAATTGTATAAAACTGCTATATATAAAATTTCAGCTTGATTAAATGGCTGAAAGTACCGGAATTAATTTTTTACATGTGGACTGGCAATCACGCGCAATCAAGTGATGTGGTGCCATCAACAAAGAGCCAAACACACGCTGGTTTAATAAATAATATTTATTAATTTTAAATTATAATTTAATTAATTTAATTTAATTTAAATATAATTTATGCTAATTAATCCAATTCAAATTGTGAGATACTCCAGTGGAGACGCTCCAGATTTTTAACATAAAATTTTCATATATATAAGCATCAGTAACTATATATCATTATTTTTACTTATAAAAAGAATAAACGATTCATTGATTTATTATTTTTAAACTTAATAAATGCTTTGAAAAAATTATAATCTTATTTTTAAAAATTGAAAATTTGGAAATTTATTTCTAGGGATTTGATTTTAATTCAAGTATTCACTTGTAGTTAAAATAAAAAAAAATAACTAAAGTTCTAATTTAATATTTTTCAATATTCCAAATACAGGGTGCTTCAAAAAAATGTATACACACTTTAAACTATTGTAGTTTTCCCGCTCTACAAGGCTAATGTTATATTTATTTTCAACAAGATGGTGCCCCGCCGCACTATCACAGGGACGTACGAGCTTACCTGGATCAAAATTTGTCGGGCCAGTGGATAGGACGCAGGGGGCCAATCGAGTTTCCAGCACGCTCTCCAGACCTTACACCACTGGATTTCTTCTTGTGTGGCACAGTAAAAGATGAGGTGTACAAACGTAAACCACGTAACCTAGACATTCTTTGGAATGAGATTCAAGCAGTGTGTAGAGAAATCTCATTGGACGTTTTGATACGATGTACAGAATCAGTGGTGACTCGTACTCAGAATTGTATTGATGCTGCAGGTCACCAATTTGAACAGTATTAACATTTGTTATTTATGTTTCATTTACATTGGACTTTCAGCTTTCTATTTTCCTGAAATTTAACTTTGTAGAACGGTAAATAAATTTTCTATGGAAGTTCAAAGTGTGTATACATTTTTTTGAAGCACCCTGTATAAATACAATAAATTTTGAAAAATTATTTGATGAATTATTGTAAGAATTTTTTAAATGTATATATACCTATATAGATACATATATATAAAAATTAGATTTTAACTTCATGTACCAATTTCTAATAATTTGATGAATTTTTAGATACACTGGTTATTATATTTTGGAAACATCGTCATAGGATGGTTATAAGCTTAATTATTAATAAAAATGATTAAAACAATTTTTTTTAATTAAAAAGTATGATAACATTTATGAGTTAATTAATTATTTATATATATATATCTAAATGCAGAATTTTTCAACTTAAGAGGACGTTTTTCTCGCTCTGAACTCAAGAGAAGAAAAAACAAACAAAACAAAATAAAAAATTGCTCTGAACAAATACATTTTTATTACAAACAAAAAATATACTTAAGTAATCCATAACATAAATATCGATTATTATACATATTAGATATTAGATCATTAAAATTAATGTTTTTGATTTGATTTGATTTATGGAACTGTCTAAACACTAAACAATATAAATATTAGACTGCTTAAAAATTAATAAACATCAGTTTTAATAAAAATTATTCTTATTAAATTGTAAATATTCAAGTTTAATTTGATTACAAAATATAAGGAAAAATTTTTTAGACACAAAAATTTATTTAATTTAATTTTTTATTAAATATTAAAATAGAATATTAAAATTTAATTATTTTTTTAAAGTTATTCATAAACAAGCTTAAGTAGGTAGAGAGCAAAGAAAAGTCATTTGATGTTTGAAAATTTGCTAATTTCCTCTTCTCGACCTAACAAGTCAGTTCCATAAAATGTATTTTCATAATATTAATAAGTCTCCGCATGAAAGAGCATCGTATAAATCGAGATAAATTCATTTATTATTCATTGTTGTTTGTTTGAAAATGACAACATGAACTAACGGGGTACATTATAAAAACAAATGGACACATGTGACATCTTTTCAACCAATGATAATAAATTATACGATCAAAAGTTATTTGGGTAAGTTAACCAATGATTTGAAAGGATTTTTCTAATTTGTTACAACAGTCAAATAATTAAAAAAAGTACATATAATATAATATATATATATATATACGAGGGCAGGTCAATAAGTTCGTGAGTTTTTAAATGATCACGTATGGATAAAAATTATTTTATTTTTCAACATAGTCTCCTTTGAGCTCTATAAACTTCGTACAACGTTTCTCGAATTTGTTTATCTCTTCCAAAAAATTTGCGGAGAACATCAAAATAGGTAATTGTACCGATTAACCTCGAAAAACCCAGTGTTTTGACTGCTGGACTCTTGTGTGTTGTGGTGGATCCACGTTACTTCTACAGTTATGAAACGGCGCAAAAGCTCGTTCACAAAAAATAAACTTAGTTTCAGTAATATTTTTTTCCTCAAAAAATAATGCCTAATGAGTATATGAAATTTATTTTTTTCCTTTTTCTTCTCAAATCACAAGGTAGTCTGCTATTAACGGACGTCAAACAAAAACTAAACGACCCAGCTTGATCAAATTTCGACAGGGGTCAGCTGATAGTTTCCTGCTAATAGGAGCACTGTTGCCATTTTATTTAAGAAAAGGCAAAGTCACGGATTGATCTGCTCTCATATATAATAAATCACTTGGTTTCTTTTAATTTATTAATAATTTAAATACTATAATAATAATTCATTAAATATCTTGAATATAATAAATTTTAATTTTCAAAAATTTATGTTTTTATATATAAAAAAATAAAATAAAAAAATGGAGATAAAATGTTCATTGAATAATAAATTAAATAATAAGATAATAATCTTTTTTTTTCGTCAAAAAATTAACTAATTTAAAAATCATAAGTTTTTTTCATGATGACTTCTATAGAATAACTTCGTGGTGATAAAAATACAAAAAAAAACAGGATTTTAAAAGGATTATAAATTCATCCCTTTGTGCTAACACTTACGCCCTTCAGTCATTTTAAAATTAAATACGATTATTTTTATAAAAGTGTCTAGTTGATTTTAGAGATTACAATAAACACTTAAAAAATATTTAATTGAATTGAGTTTAAAACTAAAATATCTTAGAATATTAAAGAATAAAGATCATTTCCATATTCTGTTAAATCCATTTGAAAGCTAAAATAATTTTAAGTGGATTATCTCTAAAAAATAACCTATATAGGACTGGTTGTTAAAATAAATTTGTTTGCAACACTTTCATTAAATTTTCGATATGTCAAAAAAAAATGGTGAAAAATTTGTTAATCATTAATACCTGTTACAGTGTATTTCTAAAAAGTGAAATATTTTTTTTTTCTTTTATAAAATGTTTATTAGAATGATATAATACAAGTGATAGGTAATGTTTAAATTGCTCTGAAAAATCAAAACCATTCGGTGGGCTAAAAAAAATACTTCAATAAAAAAATAATAAATAAATAAATACATCAAATTTTTTATTATATTAGTAAATTAGAATGAAAATAATAAAAATTTTAATAGTAATGCAATATCTAACTTTTCCGATATAATAATATAAATAATGAATTAATTAAAATGTAAGTAGAGTAATTTAAATAGACAATCTGTCAAGAATAATTGTAAGAAGAGGTGATGAGAATATAAATGATATTTGGTTTGAACTGAGAACTAATCTTGTCTCATTCGTTTAGATTAGAGGGGGTTTTTCACATTGTTAAATATTCTATATATGTATAAATTCATTATAAGTGTATTTACACATTATTTCTCAATATTGACAGAATCATTGTTATCGTAAATTTGGGTTAATTTTCTATTGTCTATAATTCAGCTGATGTATTCATTAATAGGATGTCTGTTTTTCTTGGGGATTATTTGTAAGCATTTAATGGTTGACAGGCCTCTTTAGCTCAGTTACAAATTACGAACATCAATATCCGAAATCCTCCTGCCATCAATATTGTCCGGGTTGAGAATAACAGTTATATTTCATAGTATTTGCTTTGTCACTTCTACTAAAGAGAAAAGATCGGCTAAACATTTTATTTTTTTTAATTTTTATTTTTTATATTAATTAAAATGTTAATTCAAGCTTTCATTGAATATAACTTAATAATACATGTATTATTTAAAGATTAAAGTACAATTAATTTTAATTCAAATGATTTTTATTAAAAGACAAACCCTTGAATTAGATGTATTAATGTATTTTTCATTTGTTACAATTGAATATAATAATATTATTATTTAATCATGTATTAATTGAATCGTATTATTAATAAACATAGAAATTAATTATAAAATATGAAAATTTATGTAAATTTAGGGATATATAAATAATTAATATTTTAATCAAAATAAATAATTAATAACTAATAAAATTAGAAATTTTATAAAAAAAGATTTTCTTAGATTCTTTAATCATTTTTTTAAATGTATATATTTTTATTTTACTCTTAATAAACACTTTATATTATAAAGAAGTAATACCTTCAAGTTATCTTACTTATGGTAGTCATTTATGCACTTAGTTTCTAATATTTTTAATGGATTGTTTTGTATTATTATTTTTTTTTTTTTTTTTTGTAGTTTTTCTTCACTTTTCTGAGAATTAATTTATAACTTTTTTTATGTAACATATTTATAATTAGGTTTTATTCCTTCTTTGAGCCGATTTTTGAGCTATTTAAATTTTTGCTTGTATAATATAACGCTGTGACGACATCAGTATTATAAATAATTTTTATATTTTATTTAAGGTATATATCTCAATTATAATAAAATATATAATATGTCACTTCAAATTGTTCTTGTGAATTAAAGTTTTAGAATATTTGATTCTCTAAAATTGATCAGTTTGTTTTCTTATTTAATTATTTAATAAATTGCTTTTGTAATTCCGTAATAGTTTCCTTGATTAAATTAATAACAGCACTATTATAAATAATAATAAAAAGTTTACTTATATAATGGATTTTTTTTTAATATATGTTCCTATATTTTTAAATAAAAATAATTTCGGTAGCCTCTTAGATAATAAAAATATGATTTTAATGAAAGTCAGTAATAATATTTTTTATCAAAGAAAAAACTGCAAAATTGAATAGAAAATTTTTTAATAAAGAGAAAAATGCAAGTTATTTTTCAAATAAAGATAAAGATTGAAATATTTCCTTAAAATATAGTTATAAACTTTTAGATATGCCAACATTAAACTAATGATAATTACCCTTCAAGAAAATAATGAATAAATGAAAAAAATGAAAATTTATTTCCCAGAGAATTTTGATGATAAATAAAAATGAAATGAGACGTACATAAATTTCGATATATTAACATATACAAAGATATTATTTATAGGTAATTTTTATATAACATATATTAAAATTAAAAAATTGGAATAATGATATTTGTATATAATTTTTATGATTAAAAAACATATTGAAAATAATTTACAGTTATTTTTAATTTGAGATATATAAGTATGAATTTTTATATATCTTATATATTTCAATATCATATAAAATTAATTCTCAATGACCTTCTGCAGAAAATAGTAAATTGAAACGGGTTGATGGAGTAGAACGTATTTTACATAATATGGTTTATAGTATCAACAATTTAACAAATGTATAAATAATTGATCTTAATTTAAATTTTCATTAATCCAAATTCAACTCCAAAAAATATTTGGTTAGGTTTGACATATAAAAGCAAATATTTTCTCCACCAACCTAATGTAAGAATTTATGAATATGTCGAGAGTGCAAAAATTGTTTTTATGTAGTTTATATTTATTTTAAAGTAAATATTAAACATAAAGAATTATTTATTAAAAAGAGTGGGTACTGATTAAGAATTATGTGAATTTAGAATTAAAATAAATGGTTTACTTTTTTGGCATTATATTTATCATTATTAAAATAAAAAATAATTCTCATATAATTAAATAATATAGTATATTCAGAAATCAATAAAAAAGATCTTCATTTTCATTTCACTATAAGAAAATTATTATTTATTTTTATTTGAAAATAACAGAAGGATCTTTTACCTTACATAAAAAAATGTAGTTATAAAAGCTAAAATAATTCAATTATTTCAAAAAGTCATTTAAATATAGGATATAATAGATGAATTAATAATCTAATATCAATTATTTTTTATACCAAGTATATGTATTATATTGTATTGTAATTATTAATTTTAAATAGTTAATTTTATTTCTAAAAAATACTAGTATATAAATATAGGAATAATATGTATATAACTTAATATGATTTCAGATGAAGTTTCTCAAACAATTTTGAAAACTTTTGATTTTTTAAAAGAAATATATATCTTCAATTTCTTCAAATCTTAGTAACCAACAAACTCGACTCCAAAATCCTTTTCTTTATCAATTTCTGGCCTTTTGCCTGGCAAAAATAGTTTTTTTCTATAGCAAATTAAAAAAAAAGTCATCTTTTGGCTCTCGTACAAGAAACTCAACAACAAAGTCTTATATCAAAAAGCTAATCTGGTCTAGTTAAAAGGTCTTAAAAAAGTTAACCCCATCATATATTTTCATAGATATAGGAGTTTTTATTTCTATTTATAGTAAGTGAGAATTATTGAATGTTACCTCCTTCCTGGATTATTTTTTTTTATTTCGCATAATATTTTTTATTAGTATCTTGATTTTATTTATTTAAACTTTAAAGAAATTAATAATAAAAAAATGTTTATTGATAAAATAATAATTAGGGTAATTAATAATTATTTGTTTCAATCAATTTACAATATAAGAATATTATTTTCAAATAAATATTTTAGTTTTTAATTGAATTTATTAAGTGGAAATATATATCTATATCTATGTATACTCTAATGTGATGAATTAATTAAAGGTATCCATAAATGGTAGATGATATTGATTAAAAAATATTATTTCTAAATTCTAAATTGAAATAAATATTAATAATTAAATAATATTAAACCTGAAGAGTTTGGTTTTGTTTATTCATTTCAATAAATAAAAATTAGATCTTAGTTTTAACAAATTAATTAACACTTGACTCGTTTATAAATATTTAATCAATACTTTAATAATTATATTTTTACAAATTTATAAACATATAATACAATATAAATTAGAAAGAAATATAAAAACGAAATGCGCATAAAGTAAATCCATTCGACTTCACCGTTTAATTAAAAATTCTTCATATTTAAATTGTATATTTTTTTAATTTTACTTTTGTGTGCCGCGAGATTTTCAAAAGTGTAAATGTAAAGAGGCTCTTAAACATTTCCGACTTTATAAATTTTTTCACTATGGCCCTAAAAAAAAAGCTAAACCTTATTTGGGACCACTTTTTACCGACCGACGATAGTAAGGGAGGTATTGTTTTCACACCAAATTTCACATGTGGAGATTTTTACATATCTCCACGAATCATGCATTTTCTAAACAGAAAAAAGTATTTTTAGCATGATGTCTGTCCGTCCGTCCGTCCGTCCGTCTGTCCGTATAGATGTGTACAGCCTGAACGGCTCAACCGATTTTGATGAAATTTGGTATATCAGTGGGATGAATTGATCAACTTTTGGTGCAAATCCGGAAACCGGAGGTGGTAGTATTAGCGATCGACGATAGGAAGGGAAGGGTTATTTTCACACCAAATTTCACATGAGGAGATTTTTTACATATTATCACGAATCATTCACTTTGTATTTGTTTTATCTTCGAGAAAAATCATCTTTATTAGTTTTTTTCTTAATTTAAAATTATATGACGTCATCCAGCCATTCATGACGTCACATCCTGTTCTTACATATATATTATAAATAAAATAAAATTAAAAATATTTATGTTATATCCATATCTGTTTTTACATTAATAGATATATTAAAATTATTTGAAATTGTTTCTGTAGCTGGAAATTAATTTATTTCAAACTGTCGGTCGGTTCAGACCTGGCCACAGGTCAACTTATTTCAATATGGTAAACTTTTACAATTATGTTTTTCTTTGTGTGCCGCCAAATTTTTAAACCGTTAAAAGCGTGCCGCGGTAAAAAAAGGTTGAGAATCACTGATTTAACTAGTGTTAATGGTTAAATTAATTGATTTCAAATAAAATGTTATTTAAAATTTAAAATTAATTAGTTAAACTAATTATTATAATAAGTTACATATTATATAACTAGTAGTGTTTGACGAATTTAAAAAATATACCTGAATTTCACTGTGATGAGGTTTTTCTTTAAATAAATATTTACAAAATAAAATTACTTATTACTTAATAATACACCTTATATAATATTTGCATATATGAATAAATCCACAAAGCAGTATAATTAAACACCCACTTTGATCCATTCATTATTTTCTTTATTTAATAAATAAAATATTTATTTTGGTTCTTAAAATAAATTTAACAATATTAGTATTAATTATAAAATCAAGGTGGGCAATAAATTTGCAGCTGAGTTAATATATCTATATTAGAATATATTAATCAGTTCAATTAAGATTCTTCAGATAAATAACATTTAAATAAGAAGAATAAAGTGAAAGGAGTTGTTTGCCATTGTTCAAGTTAATTTGGAATTCCGTACGCAAAGGTCATCGCCCTGGTATAACGAGCTTTCCTCCCCCCCCCTCCCCCAATCTTAATTAAAACATCCCAAACGTAGAAAAGTTATCATAGAAGGTTTCTATATTTAACAATAGTCAAAGAAATCTAATAAGTTCATCCTCTATGTCTAAATAAGTTCATTAAGATGGAGACATTGCCCCAGATAGAATTAATGAACTGAAGTTTCTCATATGAAACAAAATTTCCAACAAATAATTCTTCTTAAGTATACCTACGTGTCTTTCAACAAATGTAAATGAAAAGATAGAGAATTAGAAAATTGTTTATATAAATAATAAGTAATAACCAAAATAGTAGAAGTCAAAGCAACCTGATACTAAATATTATTATATTTTATTATTTTTAAATTACTTATATATAAAAATTGAAAATTAAGAAAAAAAATAATATTAAATAATTATAGTTTTTTTCTCAAATTTTTTATTAATTTTTATAAATGATTAATCACATTAATATAATCATCAATCAGTATATTAATTAAAGTTGACATTGAATAAAAAAGACAAGAGAACGAATAAGAAGAGGGAAAGGGGTGAGAAAGATGGACTTTGTTTTTATTTCTTTTCTTTTAATTTCACACTCGGATAATAATTATTCTTCATTTTATTTTTATTTTAAAATATTTACATTATTTTAATAAACATTTCACTTAAAATAAAAGGAGAAGAACTTTATTTTTTCTTAAAGTACAAAAAGGGCTGGTTATTTATTCAACATTTGAAATTCTTTCATAAATTTTCTTCGCATTGTCTAATCCTCATCCATCCTATTTGCCTTTCGTTTCCATATCAATACATTTACTCCTACATATATAGGTATATAGGTTTGCCATATATGTAAACTATTATATATTGACACTAGACCAAGAAGTTGCAAATTAAAACCTGTTTCAATGTTCTAAAAATAATAAATACTATTTTGGCAGTGTTAGTAAAGGGGGTAAAAAAATAAATTTTATATTTTTATATATATATATAATTTAATATCCAATATTTAAAAGGTTCAACCATATTTTATTACAACTTTACTTTTCTGTATAATATCACCACAGATACTGGATAAATTAATTATTTTAAATATATATATATATATATAATATATATATATATATATATATATACAAATAGAATTCATTTATTTATATATATATATATATATACAAATAGAATTCAAAATTTTGAATTATTTTACATTATATGTAGAAAGGTAACAACATAACACACACCCCTTCCCTTCAGAATAAATATTATATATTTTATTAAAAATAGAATTAAAAAGAATATTAATTTTATTTATTTTGGTATTCTCAAAAATTTATTTTACATATAATTGCTTGTTTGATATGAGTTACCTTTTTAGTTTGACACGGTTGCTTTAAAGCTTGATTACAACATCTATACAAAAATAAATAAATTATATATATAACAGTTTACATATAGAAAGAGACAAGAGTGTTGCCCGGATTTTGTGACTTTTAGAATTTCAACTCGGAACTTATGCATCGAGGAGAAGAACGTATAAGGACTCTAAAATAACTTATACCATAAGGGGTGTTCAGGGTGTGAAGTAGACATTAAGTTTGAGAATGAGAAAAAGATAATTAATGATGATTAGGTTGAAGGGAAATGATAGGGTTAACGATATCAGACTAAAAGAGAGATTGAAGTTGGATGAAGAATTTATGAATTCAAGAAGTGACGATAATTGAGATGTTTTCTTCGACATTCTTGAATACCTCCCCCCATTTTTTTTCTAAAAAAATGTTCATCTATTTTTTCAAATTCATATATTTTTATGAACGTATAAATTTAAGAAATAAATTGAACTAGTATGCTAATCTCTGCAAAATAAAATGTCTGTTTTGTAAAATACGCTGTTGAAATAAAGAGAAACGCCAACAACAAAATATATTCATTAATCATTTCATTTATTTCAACTTAGTTTTTAAGTTCATAAATCAAAAAGGTGTATCTTGACATTTTTGAAATATTGTTTAGTCCCCGATGGTTCGTTGGACTTGATTATTAGTGGCATCGTGTATGAAGAGCATGTAAAAGCACTGCTACAGGCTTACTACAAATTGGTTGGGATTAATTCCATGGCGTCAGTTCTAATAATAAAGCACGTGTCAATTATACTTTGTAGAATCAAATTAATAAATGAAATTGTATTGAATTGAAAAATTTATATTTATATTAATAAAAAGCTTAAATAGCACAATTTTATCGAATTGTTTATCTTAAAAAAATAATTGGAATAATTTGAGAATTTTATAAAAATAATTGTTCAGAATTTATTATAATGTTTTCTTCTTCCCCTCAAATGGCATATATATATATTTATAAAATCTTATATTAATAAAAATTATTTATTTATAAATTTAATATAATATAATAATTATTATTTAATAATAACATTTACTTAACATAAATACATAAAATCAATTTTAATATAATTAATATATTTTTTTGTTTTATTCAATATGCAAAATAGAACAAAATAAAATAAAATGAAATAAACAAAATTTGTCCGTAACACATTAGTTTTAAATTCATTTAAGATTCATTACATCATAGCTGTGTCAAGTTTAAGAGTTGAAGTCGGCATATTACTATCAATCAATTGTGAATTAATATCGATTGCAAAATTATACTAAAAAGTGTAAAATATTTAAAATACAAAAAAAAGAAAGATATATGAGTAATGGTGTCTTTCGCATTCTTTTTCAAATTGCTCAAACCATTTTATCGGATTGTGTTGTTTATCAAATTTGTTTAAAATAAATTTTTTTTCCACCTCGTGAAAATTTATTTTATTTAAATATTTTTTTAATTTCAAATCATTTATTTCTTTAGTCAAAAAATTTTCTTCATCAGATTCATTATACTTTAGTTCCGATTGAATTGAATTTATTTCTTCCAATAGAATATTTTTATAGCAAAGGTTATCATCTTCATCGAAATATTCTTTCATTAAATTTTCGTCTATTTTAAGTCCTATTTTCCGATAACCCTTAATAGGTTTTATAGCCACAATAGCGTTTGTTTTTTTTTGATGATTTTTGAATTAGTACCTTGTGATCTGCCAAATTTTGATATTCGCCTGGAAGATTTTATCTTGTGAAAGACCCAGTCCAAATTCATTTTCATTCGTTTTTATGATGTGTACATACAGTTTATTTTCTTCCAATCGGCTTCTATCCATTCTAAAAATGTCTAAGTAATTTAATTTGTAAGGTGGCTTTCAATGAGAGAAGGGTTTCTTCGGTTTTGTTGTGATTTTATTAATTCTAAAAGAATATTTACAATTATTATACAATTATTAGAATATTTACACATTTAAATAATACATACCTAAAAGAATAATTAAATTACATGTTATTTATAGAATATTATATACGCAATCAAAATTAAACTAACACTAACATTAATACTTAATAAATACTTAATAAGCCCTCTATCCTAAATTATATATACTACGGTTAAAAGAAGCTATAAATATAATTTATATATATATATTATATACAATATATATAATATGTTCAAGAAGGGAGGGGCGAAAGAAGAGAAAGAATGGTTTATTTAACACATTAATCAGATCATTTTGAGAATTACTATTGAAATAATTAAAAATCCAATTATAATATATATATATAAATATATTGTATTGAAATATAAACTAATAAAATTAAAAATCGTAGTTATATGAAATTTCAAACATACCAATAGAAAACTCGCTAAGAGCGATAAATTAATAGAGCAAAAAGATAATTAATAATGATATTAACGTATGATTTGACACATTCAGATAAAAAGAAAAAATATTTTAGGATTTATTGTGAATAACTATGAAAAGTGGCAGCTTTAAAAATATCTATTGATAATGGAGAGATCAATAGATAAAGGTCAAATGTTAATTAAATAATTTGAGGTCAGTTTAACTTTTGACAAATAACTCCTATAATAACAATTACCATTGTATTCTTCCTCATTAAAAAATATTTGATTATGTTATAGTAATAAAAATTTATATTTTTTTAAATTATCTATAATTACATAATATGAATTTAAGCACAACTCCATAAAAATCAATTCAAAATTCATTTTTTTAAAAAATTATCAATTAAAAAATACTTCCTATATTTATAATAATTAATGGTAAAGTTGATTGAAAAAATTAAATCCTCAATGATTGTTGTATAGAAAAATTAATTTTGAATATATTCAAATATTAATTCTCTTTTGGATATAATTAGGTAATAAAATTATAATTAAATCATAATTGTAATTTTGTAAAAAAAAACAAAAAAATAGAGAGAGCAAGTAGAGGTAGAAGGGGAAGGGGAAAATATGATTTCATTAGTCGTACTTTTTCCGGGACAATTGCAAATAAAAAAAAACAAAAATATTAGAGTATAGTTCCATTTCAAAAGGCCTCCGTCTGTTACCGAATACAAATCATTTTACTCATAATGGTTGTTTGAAATCAACAAAGAACAGAAATGAAAAAAAGAAGAAAAATTGCTTATAAATTACGTGCAATTTTTTGATAAAAAAACATAAGAAGTTAAAATTTATTGATCTACTATTGTCGTTGCTTAAAATGTTTCTGCATATACATACTGAGAATCGTTTACTTCGCATTGCTACCGCAGTAACTCCACAGTAAATTTCATGTATATTGAAAGGAAAGCGATGTAGGCAACCGCATGTTTAAGTTCCATTTCATTAAACATGCACAATTGGAGTATTTGTCATTTTCTTTGGCATATGGCTAATGAGAAAAAATAAAGAATTATTTTGGTTTACACTACTAAAAATGGATTCAATGTTAAAAGGAAAAAATAGTATTAATATATGTTGATGTATATATTAAAATCATATAATAATTGTTATTCTTTATTATTAACACACTATGAGCGGGGCGGGTATTTGTACCCGTTGCGGGGACTGCCACTTATATGAGGGATATATATTAGTTATCGTTTAAAATAAGTAATTTTAAGTGATACAAGGGAAAATATATATATTATATAAGTGGCAACGGGTATAAATACCCGCACCGCTTATAAGTGGTAGTCCCCGCAACGGGTACAAATACCCGCCCCACTCATAGTGTGTTAATATAGAATTTATATAATCTAACGTTTTTAGTCAAAGCACTCACAAGCTCACAAGTGACTCTCTTGTTAAACTACTCCATTCAATAACTATCCTTTCCCAAATCCCTGGCATACAGCTTATATTATCAACCTACTGCGTAATTGATTCATCTACCATCTATTACTTATTATACAATAGTATCCCTATAATCAAACGTTTCATTCAAACTCCTTTGAAGTACCATAATTATATAATTATAATAATAGTTTAAAAATAATAATAAATGGATATTGTTTATTATTTTAATTTGAAGATTTTTTTAAAATTTTATAAGAAAATTTCTACATATTCTATAAAAAATAACAAAAACATTTGAAGCAAAGAATATCGTTTGAACTTATTAACACTTGATTCTTATTTAAATCTAAAATAAATAAAAATAAATCGGGTAGGAATGGGAGGAAGAAAAAATAAATTTTCATTTTTCTATTTCAAATCATATAAGTAGTAAGTGAAACGGATGGAGCAAATGAAATGAATGAATGAATATTCATGAGAAGAGAGGATAGCCCGGCAATTATCCAAATAAAAAAAATACAATACTAAAAAAATCCTTTCGATTTAATAAATGTATATAGAAGGCATATTTTGCAAGGTTCCCAAATAATAAAATAAATATATACATATACTATTTAGAATACGTCCTAAGAAATAATTGATATTGTAAAAAGTATTTATTTGTCAAAAGTATTTTATTTTTTATTGAATATCTCTTTAGTATTTTCACACACACACAATAGAAAATTTTAATTCTCATTCAAACTTTTTGTAAATATTAATAATTAAATTTATACACAGAACTCGTATAATAGCAAAGGCTCTATTCAATTGAAAATAATATCTGTAATATCTTGTGTATAAATTAATTCTATTAAATATAATAGAAAATTAAAAAATAAATAATTTTATAACATTTTAATCTATTTTGTTTTTTATTTTTAAAATAATTATTAGAATAATGATAAAGGTGTCGCTTTTAAATTTTTATTTAATAAAATACAATGATAATTTCATATTAAAATCAGTGACATTTTCAGTTTCTATTGATAAGTTTCTCAAAATGTGTGAGGGGAGAAGGAGTTGAAGTTCCCAAAGAAAATTGAGGATGGAAGGGCTGTCTTTGTCGTTCTTAAATAATATAAATAATTTAAATAATAATTTTAATATTATAAATAATTTATAATGTACAATACAAAAATTAAATAATTTCTTTTAAATTTATAAAAATTAATTAATAGTTCGATTTATTTAGTTAATTTATAATTCAATTCTCAATAAAAATAAGTTGACCTGTGGCCAGGTCCGAACCGACTGACGGTTTGAAGTAAATAAATTTCCAACTACAGAAACAATTTCAAATAATTTTAATATATCTATTAATGTAATAAAACACAGATATGGATATAACATAAATATTTTTAATTTTATTTTATTTATAATATATATATGTAAGACCAGGCTGTGACGTCATGAATGACTGGATGACGTCATATAATTTTAAATTAAGAAAAAACTAATAAAGATGATTTTTCTCGAGGATAAAACCAATACAAAGTGCATGATTCGTGGTGATATGTAAAAAATCTCCTCATGTGAAATTTGATGAGAAAATAACTCTTCCCTTCAATCGGTTTCCGGATTTGCACCAAAAGTGGATCAATTCATCATGCATTAAGTAAATATACCAAATTTCATCAAAATCCGTTGAGCCGTTCAAGGTGTACACAACTATACGGACGGACGGACAGACATCATGCTAAAAATACTTTTTTCTGTTAATAAAATGCATGATTCGTGGAGATATGTAAAAATCTCCACATGTGAAATTTGGTGTGAAAACAATACCTCCCTTACTATCGTCGGTCGGTATAAAAAGAATAATCAGATACATAGATTTAAAATTTGTTACAGTAATCAATAAAAATAACCTATAATTGAATAGTAATTTAAATAAATACTAATGAGTAAATAAAAGAAAATATACTACATGAAAAAAATCACAAAATAACTTTTAGTTACTTTTATTTATAAAAAATCGCTGACTTTTGTACTTCTTATAAGTTCAGCGCCTAATCAAGTTGGTTGCCGCCTAAGTGAGATAAAGGTGTTGAATGATTAGTGCAACGGATCCTCTCACTCTTTATCTTGATTTTCGAAGGCCGCAACTTAATTCAAGTATAGACTTATTATGCCTTAGACTTGAAACCTGGACGACAAGGTTCTTTCTCAGACTGCGACTAGATACTATAGTATTACAATATAGATAATTGTAAAACATTTTTTTTATTTTTTTAATATGAAAAACGAAATTAAAATTCTTCAGTCCCAAAATTTAATGTGATTGTAATAGTATAACTTAAAATATTTTTTTTTTCATAATAGGATTAAGAGGTGTTTTAATATAATTTAAATTTAATTGAATGAATTTGATTAGAAACTTAATTTTTCAAAAGATAGATAACTATTTAAAGTGACAGAGGCTGTACTTAGAATTCCTTTAAGGACGATTTGTGCCAATTTCAGAGGGTTTACCATCTTCTACAAGGAACAAAACAATTAAAGTGCTTTGTAATTAAATAATAGAATACTCCAAAACTCTACTAAATGAGAATGGTACCACTTTAAGTAAATAACTTATTTCCTTGTGAGAATAATTGTATGAATATATTGTAATATGTATATTCAAAAGAAATTTTTATTTAAAAATGAATTTTATTATATAATTACATTTATGTAGAAACCATGAAAATAACATAGTGAATTGCAGCATGACTTATTTGCATTAAACGAAGTAAATAGGCAACTCTGTTTATACCTTCAGTGACGTCAGCACAAGTTTTGGTGTGAAGCAGGTTGCGTTCTGAATAGATGTGGAAAAAGTTAATTGAAAAGTAAATTGCAGTATTATTGAATGAATAATTATAACGATATCAGTAATTTATTTACTAATAATAATCATAACGAGAAAGAACGAATTAACGAATTAATTTTTGAAAATATACATATACAATACCCATATTCATTATTATTCATAATTTTGTATTTCTTGGCATTTTTTTTAATTAAATATATTATTTAATATTATATTTAAATGTCAATAATTTTATTAAATACATTAATTATTAGTATTTTGTCTATTTTCATTAGAAGACCAATTCGACAATCATTTAGAAAAATTGACCTCAATATTCATGAGCCATGCTTTATGAGGGTGGTTATTAACATTAGCAACTCTACTGAATGGGAAGGCATCCCTTTCAACTTGGAATAAATTGATGAATCCTGATGATCTCCGTAATGAATGAGAATCCAGTGAAAAATTATCGATACAGTGATCATAAATGAAAGAATAATTTTTCAAATACAATATGGCATTGGTCAAAAGAAAAAACAAATCAAAGTTGTATTTATTGAACAGTTAAACTCCGCTTATAAAATAATAAAAAAATAATCAGTTTTTTTTTCTTATTTTTTTTTTAAAAAAAAGGGTATAAATATATTAAATTGAATAACTATTACAATTAGTAAATGTCCCTAAAAATAAAACCACAATTTTATTTCTTTAATCATTATTTCCTTACTTAAATAAATAAATTCTCTTAATGTTTATTAAATTAAGTTCGCTTCTATAATGGGGAAAGGATTTTTATATCTCAAGGGAATTTTATATATTAAATAGAATGATGGATGAAGAGAAATCCCGAAATTAAAGAATTCTATCTTTAAATGTTTACTACACACAAAAAGAAAAAAACAATAATTTTTCTCAATTGTGCAAATATATAATCGATCTATATAAAACCAACTTCTTTATTAAAAAATAACTAACCCTGTATATATATATATATATATATAGAATGAATGATATACTAACTTCCTTCTCTTAATTCAAAAATGAAGAAAATATTTTGAAATTAAATTAATTTCACGCAAAAAAAAATTTTTTTTACATAATATTATACATTTCTCATTATCTTGATATAAAAAATATTTTCTAATTAAATTAAAAATAATTACTAACTATATTTCGAATTTTAAGAATAACCTAATGTAAACTACTACTATTAATCCATTAATAAAATCTTTTGATTATAATATTCAAATAAATAAAAATGGGTTAATTGTCTTCTTAATAAAATTCAAAAATAAAATAAAGACATAACTGCTGTGATATTGACTATTCATTTTATTTTAATTTTTGTTCTTAATTAAAACCTCGACTGAAAATCAAATTAAAAATTAATTCCAAATTCTTAATTAAAATATTTTAATTTTTTTATATTATTTTAAGAAAAACCTTTAATTATTTCATATTGTCAATGTATGTAGATGAAAATATTATACAAAACGTATATTCAAATATTTTTTTTTTTAAATATGAATTAAATTATTTAATTGAAATAAAAGCAACACAAATTACACATTATTCTTTCTTCTCTATGTATTATGAATGTACCCCTTCCCTCGTTCCCGTAAGTCCTGTTAGATGATCAAATTAAATGTTGTATTCTGTAATTGTGAAAAGAAATTCTCTGAAAAACGTAAAAAAATATATAATATATTATCCATTTTTTTTAATTAAATGTCCACTTTATAGTCTTTGAAGAAAGAATGTTGCTTGCCTAAAACCTTCTATCCTTTAAGAATATCCATTTCAAATATTTTTTTAAGGGTTATTAAATTTTATGAGCAAATTTAAATAATTTCCCATTATTTCTTTGATAATATAAAATATACTTTTCAGAGAACATTACATGATATTTATTCTATTTACTATCGTTCAAAGCGAATAATAATTTACATTAAATATGTTGAGATTTATTTTATTTTTATTACTAAACTTTTTTTTTATTAAATATCATTTTTACTTGAATTAAAAAGAAGAAAAACAAATCTTTACTATTAAAAAGAAAATAATAAATATCTCCCTTCAATAAGATATTTGTATATTTTAATGTTAAGAGAGCTGCTGAACTTGAAAATACCCCACTTGTAATATCTATCAATCGTTTCCCAATTGATTTTCCCCTTAAATACTTAAACAAACTTCTCGTTGGTCTTTCCTTAACCAAATATCCTCACAATGACTCGCCCAATCTCCTCGGTAATGACTCTAATTTATAAATACTAATGAGAAAATTTAATAGATTTATCCATAAGAATTTTAAATATGTATAGTCATTATTAAATTAATTAGATATTTACCCATAATAATTTTAAATGTGTTTATAATATCGGGGGCCGATCTAATATTGTAGACTTCAACAATGATTGAGACAGAATAAATAGATAGGGAAACTTTTTCTTATTTTAATTTTAATGGGAATTCCGAAAAAAATAGTTCGATTTGCCTTGAAGAAAGGATTAGTTGGGGAAATTAAAAATCAGAATTATTTGAATTACGATTGAATTAAAAATAGAAGGGAGACATTAGAAAAAAAGTTGATCTGTGGCCAGGTCCGAACCGACCGACGGTTTGAAATAAACTAATTTCCAGCTACAGAAACAATATCAAATAATTTTAATATATCTATTAATGTAATAAAAAACAGATATGGATACATAAATAATAAATATAAACATTTTTAATTTTATTTTATTTATAATATATATGCAAGACCAGGCTGTGGCGTCATGAATGGCTGGATGACGTCATATAATTTTAAATCAAGAAAAAACTAATAAATAAATATTTTTCTGTTAATAAAATGC
Organism: Labia minor; assembly: GCA_963082975.1. NCBI lineage: Eukaryota > Metazoa > Arthropoda > Insecta > Dermaptera > Spongiphoridae > Labia > Labia minor. The sequence continues at coordinate 34,859,563 of OY720344.1, read as the reverse complement.
ATGATTCGTGGAGATATGTAAATATCTCCACATGTGAAATTTGGTGTGAAAACAATACTTCCCTTACTATCGTCGGTCGGTAAAAAATTATAGTATTAGATAGTATTAGACAATTTTTAAATATGTACATATATTTGGGAAATTTAGTTAGTGCTAGGATATAAAGGAAAGATTTAGTATTACATTGCTAAGATTTAGTAAGTATTAGAAAGTAAGTAATAGAATCAATAATCTTAACATTCAAAACGTATTGTCGAATTGCGAAATTTAAAAAAATTTAAATACTTAGGTTCTTTAATCAAGAAGGCTAAATAATATAAAATATTCTAAAAGAATTTAAATTAAAGTGTGAATTGGGGAACAACATTGAACATTTGCAAGTGTTATTATAATAATGATAATTAATAGAAGAAATTGGTAGGTATATATGTGAAGGAATAGAGAATAAGGAGATAAATGATCCTAAAAATAGTTTTTTCAAAAATTTCCTGAAGTTATATAAAAAAGTATTGTAAGTGGTAACTATTCTTTTCGAAAACCAAAAAAGACTTTCAAATTTACTTTGTTTGTGGTAAAGAATTTTGTTTATAAAAACATATCTCTACTTATTTATAACTAGCATAATTTAATTATTGACTTCAAATAGATACCTATTATCAATCTTAATTGCATATTATATATACACATTTAATTATAATAATTAATATATGTTAATGAAGGAAAATGTCTAGATGATTATGGTAATGAAGGAAACATCGTGGCAATAATTTCTAATAAGAGGGAAATCAATGAAGAATTTATTAATTAATAAAAGTGAGGGATATATATATATATAAAGAGAGAGAGAGAAAGGCATCTGAGGAGGGTTCTACCCACTTCTAGTCCCTTACAACATCCCCTTTATTTATCAACGAGGCCAAGTTTATTATAGATTCTATTGGCTTCATTTCATCCGAACAAATTTCGATTAAAAGTTCATATTGGAAACGAAATATAATCTTAGCTATTATTTCTTGAGAAATTGCCTATACTGAAAAAGTGGGTGGTGCAAAATGCCAGGAAGGGATGAGGTATGAAAGAGTTATACAAACTCCTATTTAATCGAAAGTATAAAAGGGAAATAAATGAGTAATTACCCAAAAGCAATTGAGATTTTTATTAGAATAATAAAAATCGGTATTTTAATTTTAATATTGAGGTAGTTTTTTTACGATAATATTTTCTAAGATGGAAATGATTAAAATGTAACTAAAGTTTAAAAAATCAAAATTGCCATTGAAATTGAAATAAAGATGGAGTGTGCTTTTTCTTTCAACTTAGTCTTTTTGTAGAAATTTAAAATTTAATATATAACATTATATTTTCGAAATTCTTTTTCAAAAAACATCGAAAAAATGGTTGATAATTACTATTAGTATATATATTTTGATATGAATTAATAAAAACTAGCTGCTCCGAGTGCCTTCGGCGCTCTTTACACCTAGACGTGGGCTCCGCCCCCTGAACCCCCGAATGATACATAGTATTTGGTTGGAAGTCTGTATGTAAAATGTTTTCATTCATTTTGTTTCAATCAGTATATTACATAAAACATTCATTTGTTTATGTTCTTGTATATGTTATATATCTATCGATCATGAAACGCGAACGTTTGCAACATATCTGGAAAATGGAACACCCGCAGCTCAGCTCAGGAGTTACCTAAGATTTTAATTTCTTTTTTATTTTTCATCATTTGAGGTACCCCTCAGAAAAATTTGTTTACCTTACTCCTTGTATTTTAAGCTCTGGAGTTTTTTTGCGTACGGACAGAGACTGTCGTATTAAATATATAGATTAAGTATATAATCACGTGATGTGAAATAGACTATGACGTCACATTGCTAGTGCATGAGAAACATACATGTACATACTACTTTAATCATTTGACAGTTCCTTAAATAAATAAACAATTCTTAAACTCTGACAGTACCGAAACATTTTTTTTTTTTTTTTTTTTTTTTATTTATTTGGCTTTCGGTTTATCACCATTTTAGCCAGCCTTCTTTATTATTCTTATATCTATACTTATATATATCGATTTATATATCGATGCACTCAGCGAGGTTTGAACACTCGAACTCGAGTCGGCGGACCGGTCACTATAACCTAGTACCGAAACATATCTCAACAGGAATCAATTAGTCAGTTATGATTAATATCTATTTTGAAAATTCAAATATTTTTATATTATTATTTATTCATCGTTTCCAGTCTTTCTTTTTATTGACTTTTCAGATTTATATTATCATAATTAGTAATTAAACAACTTAAATTCCAAAAGAAAATAAGAAAACAAAAAAATAAAAAAATATTAAAAAGTTACAAAGTTAAAAATATAAATATTATAAAATTATTATATAAGATATATAAATAAGTACACAGTTAAAGAAGATAATAGCTAAGGAGAGTTTTAATATTCTTTTTCTTCTTTTTATTATAAATTTTCACCATTTTGACTTTATTTTTTTTTTAAATTGTCCTATCCACAGCAATAATAATTATTCTCCTATTTATTAAATAAAATGTGAAAATTTTATTGTATAGTTTCAAGTTGGTAAAATGCAAATGAATAATTAGTACAGCTAATTTGTCACCAAACTAGAAGATTGTTTGTAAATTCTGCTTGGGCACGTAGCTTATTAATGTAATTATTAAAAAAGTTGATCATTTTTTTTAGTTTTTCATTAATTATTTTCGATAATCTTTCACTAAAGAAAAATAAATTTGTGAAACTATCCTATTGTTTATATTTTCAAACTAAAAATAAGTCAGTCATAGTATAGAATTAAGTGAGAGATTCGAGGATTGTTTTTATGAAATATTGCAGTCAAATCAATCTGTCTTCTAATGTTAAAGTTTATTTTATTTTACTAGTTTTTTTTTTAAATAGAGTTTAATGTACTAAAGCTACTATTTCAACAGAAAAATTAATTGTTTTTTTTATGAAATAAAAATCATACCAGAAAAGTTACTCATTTTTCCTTTAATCTTAATAATGATATCATATTTCTCTGATGCTGATGTTGGAATTATTTTAATAATTAAAAAAAATACTTAATTGAATGATAAAAAAATGAAATTATTTTTTTAAACGTTTTCTCATTTATTCCTTTGAAAATGGAAAACTGAAATTTCATTGAACAATTTACTTGATTCTTTTTATTTAAATAGTTTGTTTCTCTTGCACTTACTTATCTATTTAAATAAATGACAAGTTTAAATTTTAAAGTTAGACATCTTCTTATGATATTTATCAATCAGGAGTATTCCCTCCACGTAATACGATACTAGGTAATAGATAAGTAGTAGTTTATTCAACTTGTAAATAATTTCTGTCTCTGCTCTCTCCTACATTCAATCAATGGTAGTTGTGTTTCATATTTAATCAAATTTGCCCTCTGGTTTCTTTGATTTTCTCTAGATAAAAGAAAATTCTAACAATCAACAAAAGAAACATTTTCATTCTTATCAATAATTACAGAATTGTGTAGAAACTAAGTGCAATTGGTAATATTATATTTTTTTTTCTTTTATTTTGGGAAGAAAGCATGCGTGAGTAGAATACATTTCTTTTTTTCTGAACAAATCTCTTTTCGTAGAAGATTTAGAACAACAAAAAAGTCAGTGAAAGAATTAATTGATGATTAGATCACTTGAATTGTTCCTTCTTTTGTTAAAAGAAAAGGAAATTAATTAGTGTTGAAATAATTAAACAAAATAAATATAAGTAATTTTTTTTTTGTATTCTATTAATTACTCTGAAATTGTATCCTAAATCATATTTATATTAATAAACTAGAAAGTCTTTATGTCACAATTATACTTCCCATTATATCCTAATCTTTTGAAAAAAAATTGTACTTAGTAATACATGTTTTAGGGAATTTGAGAGTTGAGAAAGATAAGGGTTTTAATTTATAAAGTGTATTTAGAAAGATTAATTAAAGAAAATGATATTATTGTACACCCAAGTAAAGATAATTATTATCTAGATGTATATTAATATACCTATATATTTTTAAAGTATCTATTTAAAATCTGAATTAAAATACTACCTGTTAAAACAGCGAGCACATTAGAGGGGAAAAGGAATATCCAAAAAAAAAATAATAATTAAAATATGGATTAATTGACCGAAAAAAGCAAACATACACATAGAAAAACTCTTGTTTTGACAATAATTTAATTCAAATCATTTAATTAAAAATTTAAAAATCTTAATATTCATTATTGTTGAATATATATTTTATTGTAAGCTAAAATTATGACTAAAACTGAGTCTAGAATGCAGACAAGTTGAGTAAAGGTGCGTTAAAAGACACCGAAACATATTTATTTTGAAATCTAAAATAAGTATATCCTAATATATTTTAATGAGAAACAATTATTAATTATTAATGCAATTATTAATGCAAAAGGAGAATAATAATGAATTATTCCCTTGGATGTTGCCTATATTTGAAACGCAATTATATTTGACCTCTTCTTATCTAATGAAGTTGGAAGGATGTAAATTCCCTTGTCCTCTCCCTTTTAATCCTTTCTAAGTAATACTAATGAGACATAAGCGAAACAATGGTATGCGATTGGAGTACTTATTGTTCTAGATTATCCTTTGGATAAGTACAATAAGGTTAACTAGTCTATACTAATACGAAAAAGGTATTAACTAAGAAAAAATAATTATTTATTATTAATATTGAAGCTTCAGTCAATATAGATAAAATCATTTTTATTTAATAGTAATATGAAACTTAAAAAATGAACCTATGGCTTGATTATCTTTCTTATCTTTAAAAGTTAGTGTTTAAAATTTTATTTTCCAAAATATTATCATTTTTTCTCTCCATGAATCTTTCTTTATTCTTTTCTCTGGAAGAACATTTCATTGTTCAAACTTTTAGGTAGAGTTGTTTTAGTTGCTTCTCCTGATCTAGAGATAGTTCGGGGCCTCCATAATTCGAATGACCGGTTGCCACTTGGAGACAATTGTATTGTTGTTATTGTTTCTTCGAATAATGTTTTTTTACTTGATTTGTCTTGTATTTGCGAGTTTGTCAATTCTTGAAGCCTGGAACAGTTTTTGTTTTATTAATAATTAGGAAGTTTATTGATCTTGGTTAGTCTTCAACTCGGAATTCTTACTTGCTTGTTAGTAGCTAGATTACACTATTTCCTAATCTAATTATTATTAAATATAATAATATATAATTATTATATACATATATTATATCACGAAGAATGAATTTATTATTAATTGTTGCTGTTTTTTGAAAATGTTTAAATAAAACAAATAAAAGATAAGTTTTTGTTGTTTTAATTAAAGTTTACAAAATGAGAATACGAATTACACGAAATATAGATATAATAAAATGAAATTTTTTGACACTTAATCTATAATATGAAATACCAATTTATATGTCAATCTGGAATGTATATTGATTCCTCTAATTTATTTTCCTATAAAAGGATTATTCCATTTAATCTCAATTGGTGGTGGATGCATAAAATGTAGTAATGGAAGGGCAGAAATATTAAACTGTGCAAGTATGGGATGCTAGGCGAATGGGAAATGGGGAAGGGAAGGAGAGTGGTTGAACAGAGAGGACTAACGTAGGCCACGTGTAAGCAAATGAGAGAGAAATATTTGATGAAGAGGACAGAATAATTTCCCAAACGTGATTCGTTTTAACCAACCCGAGAGGTTAAGCCCTTTCGATAGCACAGTTTGGAAATCAAAATAAAATTTGCTATTATGAATCAACAAATAAGCATATGGATATTAATTGTGATAAATTTATTGAGTGGAATTGTTAAAATAATCTGTCAATTGGACTCTTTTCAAGCATAATTTAAGAAAAAAGCCTTTGAAAAATTGTATTTTTTTAACAGATATTTGATTTGTTAAAAAATATAATTTTAAATATTTAAAAATAGACTTACCTAATGATCGCTGCGAAAGTTTTTAGTAACTATAGAAACTAGTATAGTATAACTACAAGTTAGAAATATAATTATTGTAAATTTTTGACTTTTTTAGGTCAAACAGCCATCAAAAGGGAGTCAAATTACTTATATCATTTACGAATTGCTTTAAAAAACTGTGTGAAGATGTTGAAGATGAAAGTTGTGTGTATTGTGGAGAAATTAAATTTTCTCGAGAACAATTTAAAACAATGATTTGGCGAAATTTTGTGTGAGATTTTGAAACACTGCATCCACCGACTTCATCTGGCTTTTGAGAAGCACTGTTTACGACTTGTTTGAAGAGTTCTAACGTTGATGTAGAAATCTAAGTGAAAGCCGTTCATCAATCTCTTTTGTTTCAACAAACTTCGATTCTGTAAAAGAAATGATTAAGATGGACCTACATGTGATATACTTTGAGATTCAGCACTGGTATACGGCAAGTATTGGCTTGTTCCGTAAATTCTCCTCTTGGTGAGAAGCCACACTTATTCAGAACAATCGACGTATCACACAGAGAGAAATTGCAAGCATAATCGGCATTTCACAAGAACCTGTGGGACGACTTCTTCCGTGACGGCTTCAAAGAAAATGTATCCAATTGTCTGGTGATTATGTAGAAAAGTGAATATTGGGAATTAAAGATCACATTCTAAGGATTATTTCAGAGTTTGATTTATTAATATATTCCCATCTAAACCCAAGTTATGAAGATGGAGGCATTACTTTTCATTCAACCCTCGTATTACTATGAGCCCGAAACTAAACGCAAACATACTGTTTGGGTGAATAAGGATAAGAACGAAAATTGTTCGTTATCTCAGTAATCCAAAAAAATGTTCCCTATATTTTTTTTCAATTACTAATATTCATTTAGGCTAATAAAATATAAAAATTTAAGAAAGGCTAGCAAGAGGTACGTTTATATGTAAAGTAATTGGGAAACACCTGATTGACAGACCAAGAACGAGTAGATAGAAATTGGTGATGATGGAAGAATTAAGATGGACATCAAGTTAATTAGTGCTTCTTAAATATATATATATACTGAATAAATAAATAATTAAAAAGATATAATTTAAATTATTTAGCGGAGGAGGGGAGATTTAAAGGAAATTCTGATAAAATTAGACGATCTTCGTTAAAACAACAAAATTTGTTCTAGTTCTGAAGAAATCTGGCCTGGAAAGATCATAAAAACGGATTTGCTGGATGCAGTCGAATGTAAAAATTAATTAAAAATGGTTGAGAGAAATAATGTAACTAGAATAATGCTAGACTGCCAATTAGAGAAATGGACAACATGATTAAAAAATAAGAATCAACAAGTTTGCTTTCTAGAGCTGAGTGCTCTGGGTTGGAAGAAATGTAATCAAGTTGTCCAGAAGATTGGAGAGTCACTGGTTCTATAACTAAGTAAACTCTCATTACTTTAAAGATTTGATTAGCATAAATATAAGTTATCTTGCTAGATAAATAGATTCGAAATTGTTGAATTAAATAATCAACCTTAGTTTCAATAACCCAAGTTGATTTTCTTAGTTTTAATATTTTTAGTTTGAAAATTAATTAAGTACAATATATATCAAAATATATATCAAAATGTATATCATATTAATAATAGACACATTATTCTGTTTTACTTTTTAGAGCATAAAAACTTTTTTTTTTATAAAATCCTTCATTTGCATCCATTTTTGGATGATGTAATCTCATTCCGAAACTTTCTCTATAGTCAATGACAATTTTATTAAATACATAGATGTATATGTACCTATTATTATAAGTTTTTATAATGTAAAAGTTTTATTTATAAGGGAAATATAAATGATAAAAGTTTATCTCGATGAGTTAAGTAAAAGCAATAAACTGAGCAATCCCAAGAGATGTGGAGTCGCGTTACTCCTTGGATACTTTTACTACTGATGGAAACATTGAAGGCTATATATATATAAAAGGCTATTTTTCAACAAGAAAGTAAGAACTTTAAAATAATAATAATATTGTTTAGCCAAAAATCTAAAATAGACATGAATCAAAAATGAATTCACAATTCGAAACTTCAAAAACCGTTTCAATCCTTAACTGCTTCCATTTAATTACTATTCTCTTCTAATTTATTAATTTTTGATTTTAGATTTTAAATTTATCAAATTGATCAAATCTCTGATTCTGAAAATTTAAAAAATATAAAATATATCTTTTTTTTAATATATTAATATTATTTTTATTAATATACGTATGTTTAAAAGGAAAATAAGTGTGTTTAATAATAATAATATTATAAATATTCTATAAAAACGAGTGTAGGTATAATGTAATTGAAATATATATTATAAGAAAACTGAAAAAATAATAAAATTCTTCTATCGTATTTCATCTGAATTATAAGATCTTCTTATCTTATAAGCCCTTTGTTTCTGAATTAAATTAAAAAAATATTTTAGAAGAATAATGCTCTTTGAAATTAATATTCAAATTCAATAACAGAAATGAATCTTGAGTGGAAATCTGAGATTCATCTTAATTCTTAATTAGTCATATATATACTTATATATATTAATATCTTTATTATTAAATTTGTTCTGACATTTTTTTTTCACTTTTAATACATTTAAATGAAGAGTTCTTTTTTTAATTCTAATATGATTGTTATATTAGTACTATCTTTTTTTAATGTTTTTAATTATTTATTTTTTTGACATTCTAGTGTTTGCAAGGCACTTTAAAATATTCTCTTCATTTTAATTAAAATTTATCCACTTGAAGATAAATTTTAAAAAAGAAATCCTTCTATCGTTGGTGTGTTAACATAAAATTTCCATTGAATTCATTGTCTTTAGAAAGATAATATTTTTCGATATTTATTTTTTTTATTACAAATATTTTGAGAGGTTTTGTTATGAATATTTGAAGTGTTTTCCAAGTCCAAGTTATTAGAGAAATATTTGAACCTCATTTGTACTCTTTTTAAGAGGGAAAATAGTATTAAGCTTAGTTTTTTGATGATTTAAATATTAAAAGATATGTATGTTATGTATAAAAAGTATGAATTTATTTTCGAAAAAGGGCATCTAAGGTATTTGAAAAAATTAAATTGTTCGGTGCTGTGTTTCCTGAAGTGTTACTTAAAAACAATATATTGTTGAAAGTTTAAAATAACAATTATTCAATCAGTATATTAAAACCAAGCTTTTATTTTTGTTTAATTATTTATATTTTAATGTAATCACTAAATTAACTATATACCTTATTGTATATATAATAATGACAGACTCCTCTCGGTCATTAAAAAACATTATTCCTTATTATCGGCATTGGCTGGTAATATTAATAAATTCGTTGGGGCGTTTAAAATGATAATCCTCTTTTCTACTATTCTTATCTTGTAATTTCATTTTTGACTGTATTTATCCATAGAAACTATCAATCAATTCCTTTTTACTATCTCGCCAGAGATAGTATTGCGATCACGAAAATTTTCGATGTTGAGATTTTGATGTTTTTATACGTTTTGAAGGTTCCTGAATCATTTTCACTAAGGTTGAGAAAAATGTCTGTGTGTGTGTGTGTATATATATATGTGTGTGTGTGTGTGTGTGTGTGTGTGTGTAGACAAGATTACGCAAAAACGGTTTGAGCTAGAATGATGAAATTTGGTACATGAGCATTATTCAAAATTCGTAGTTTTCTATCAACTTTTGAGAAATGTAGCTCAACCGGAAGAGGGTCATTACCTACAACGTTTTGATTTTTTTTCCTCTAAAGTGACCGTAAAAATAAAGATATATGTTTGATAATTTTTCACATGATTAAAGATTGTATAAAACTGCTATATATAGAATTTCAGCTTGATTGATTCGCTGAAATTACCAGAATTAATTTTTTAACACTGCAATTCTCACGCGCCAACATGTGACGTGGTGCCATCAACAAAAAGCCAAACATTTAATATTTATTATTTATAATTTATAATTAATTAAATTTAATTTAAATATAATATATTATGTTATTTAATCCAATTCAAATTGCGAGATAGTCGAGTGGAGACACTCCAGCTAATTTTAATATAGGTATAAACCATTTTTAAGAATTTATTAAAAGCTGAGCGCTATTCAATTGAGACTATTTTCTCTCAATTTATTCATACATGTTCAACACAAATTATTAATATTAATTCTAGCAATTGTCATACAAAATTATTCATTTATATAATTTTTTTTTCTTTTTATTTATAATAATCAAATATCATTTAAATTATTAAATATAATTTTTTGTAAAAGTTGTCACTTTAATTAAAATAATTTAATATTGTTAGATCAGTTCTATTCAACAATTTATTTGGAATAAGATATTCTTTAATTATCATTTTAAATGAATATTAATTAAAGAAAGTATTGGTTTTTAAAATATAAATAACATGTTAACACTTTTCAAAATATTATTAGAAAGACAGAAAGATAATATATACTTACAATGTTTGCAAGTCTAATAAGATAAATTTTAGATTAATATATAAATTTTAAACTTCCAACCCATATAAAAGAACATAAATTTAAAAAAAAAGTCAAAAAACATAAAGCCCTTAAACGAACGTATTTACGCACTGAAAGAAGAAAAGTATGTACTGTGGATATAACATAATATATATTTCGTAATTTGATTACAAAATTTTATTAAAATAAATATTTTATATTTAAATTTTGTATTTAAGGAAACGCCGTCTGGAGGGGCTGACGTAGTTGCTGTAAATTTACTATTTTAAATCAAGAAAAAACTATCAAAGACGATTTTCCCGAGGCTGAAACCAATACAGATCGATTTTTCTTTATAAATATTATCTATGGTGTGAATTTCAAAAAAATCCTTAAAACGGATTAATAATTCAAAAATACAAATATATATATACTATTTTTGCTAGTATAATAAGATAAAATACAATATTCTTTAATATGAATTTATATACCTTTTTTTATAGCTTGAACATTTCATAAATCTAAACCTTAAAAATTATTTAACATTTATAAAAATACATTTAAATTAATAGATTTATTTATTTGTTCAAAAGGCTTTTCACAATTATTGTTATTTAGAGACCATATCATTTTCTATCCACCAGAATCTTTAAGGCGCTATGGAACTCGAAAGATCAGAAATAACCATATTCATTAAACTGTTCCTATCACACATAATCATCCAACTACTATCCTCTCCCAGCTCACTCATGTTCCCTTTATATAGTGGTATGTACAGTTGGAGTAAGGTATATACATATAACGAATATTTTTAAATAACTGAACAAATATGTTTTTTTAATAATGGTTAGATGCATCTCTAAATCATATAATCACATAATTAGTTTGTAATAATAATGATAAAATCTATATTAATTAATTTATAAAGTTTCTATAAATAGATATATGTATAAATATTGAAAATAAATATCCAGCTAGAATAATAAATTTAATTAAATTTTGAATATTTTACATTTTCCACATCTATCAATCATATTTTATTAGTTGTGAACAGTTCTGAATGCCACTTTAAATATTTATAAATATATGTTATATTTACTAATTTTCCCATATTTGATTTATTGTATTTGTAAAAGTGTGTGCCTGATTTAGAAAAAGTAATTAAATGAATGTAGTGTATTTCTTTTCAATTTTCTTTTGTTCGACATATCTCTCTCTTTCTGTATTAAGAAAACACTTCTCGGTAAAATAAAAAAGTCCTATATAATAAGGAAAAAATGATGAATATACCTTTTATATCGGACGTCTCTTCCTCCGGGAGCTGTGATGCTCACGGCTGACTTGTCTCTCGAACCAACCTAAATATATAATATAAAAGATAAAGATTAAAAAGCTTAGATGAGATTATTGTTATTGTGTAGATATATCATTTTTATTTTTTATTTCAACGCTTCACAGAGATTTAATATTTAATCAAATAAAAAAAAAAATTTAATTTTATTAGTTTATTTTCATTTAGCGTCATTTTAGATATATAAGTATTTGAAACAATTTTATTAGAAAACTTTCAGAAAAGAGTTTGAAACACAATACTAATTAATATTAAAATCTACAAAATGATTTAAGAATGGAAGAGTAGTAGTTATAGTTCTGGGCCACCAAACTTATGGTAGATGATTAAAATAAATGCTAAGGCAAGAAATAACATAAACCATATTCATATATTTTTACCGACCGACGATAGTAAGGGAGGTATTGTTTTCACACCAAATTTCACATGTGGAGATTTTTACATATCTCCACGAATCATGCATTTTCTAAACAGAAAAAGTATTTTTAGCATGATGTCTGTCCGTCTGTCCGTCCGTCCGTCTGTCCGTCCGTATAGATGTGTACAGCCTGAACGGCTCAACCGATTTTGATGAAATTTGGTATATTTACTTAATGCATCAACTTTTGGTGCAATTCCGGAAACCGGAAGTGGTAGTATTAGCGATCGACGATAGGAAGGAAAGGGTTATTTTCACACCAAAGGAGATTTTTTTATATATCACCACGAATCATGCATTTTGTATTGGTTTTATCCTCGAAAAAAATCATATTTATTAGTTTTTTCTTGATTTAAAATTATATAACGTCATCCAGCCATGCATGACGTCACAGCCTGGTCTTGCATATATATTATAAATAAAATAAAATTAAAAATGTTTATATTTATTATTTATGTATCCATATCTGTTTTTTATTACATTAATAGATATATGAAAATTATTTGAAATTGTTTCTGTAGCTGGAAATTAATTTATTTCAAACCGTCGGTCGGTTCGGACCTGGCCACAGGTCAACTTATTTTATATCGATTCAGGATGAATATTAAATTTTATTTTTATAAATTTATTTACTGATGTTAGTAAAGCTGCAAAGTTACTTTTGAAAGAATTAATTTATTTTTTGATTTAATTTTAATTTATACTTATACTTTTTTGTATTTTATTTATTTTGTAAAATTAAAAAAAAATTAAAAATTAACTTAAGACTGACAAATATTTATATATATATTATTATTTATGGAAAATTATTTCCGGGTTATTTGTATGAGTTTTTATGTCTTGACACTTCGGTGCCCATTTTGGCCCCCTTTTCAAAAGGATTTTGAGGAGGTCATTTTTGGGATCCTGGATCTTTTTCAAAAATTCTCACAAAAACGCATGAAAATAACCCGGAAATAACTTTTCATGGAAGCTCAAACGAACATATATGAACATATCTTCCTTAATATAGCAAATATATTTGTTTGATTAGATTTTTTAAAAATGCAAATTCACTATCTATTATTATACAAAATTTGTTTTCATAATGGTTATTTTAATATTTATAAATGAATAATGTTACATGAATATAATATTTTTTTTTATTTATGGAATTTATATTGAGTAATTTCCGTGCATTTTAATATATTTTTAGAATATTTTGAAGATAATTTTTCGATAGTACATTTTATTGTGATATTGTATGAACAGTCATTAAGTGTGTATGTAAATTAGTCGAGGGGAGAAGGTGTATATGTTATTTTAATTGATGAAAATATATTTGAATTTTTTAGTTATTTCACATTAATGGTTTTTTCAATAAAAGTTTTAAAATTTAATAAATTGTTGCATTTAATGTTTTTATTGATTGAAACGAGGATAGAAATCATCCACTTTAAAAAAGTGTTGCGTCCCTTTAGAGCGAGGTGTCAATTTGATATCCATGCTTAAAAGAAAGTAAATAGAAAGCAAATCACTATAAATGTCGATAGAGAAAGAGGAATTTAATGAAATCACAATTTATATTGATGAAATTTATAAAATAGTATGAATTATTTCTATAAAAACATGAGTTTTTGTTTTTTTATCAAATAAGATAATAGGTACTATATAAATATGGTTTTATTTAAAAATTCTTCAAAATATTAAATAATATATAAAATATATAAGAAAAATTTAAAATTTATTTTAATTAGATATCTGAATATATTAATAAATTCATATTACTATTCTAAAAAAAATCATCATATAGAAATAGAATAAAATTTAAAAAGACTAGCAAAAAATGAACTGCTTCAGGGCTAGGAAAAAGGATCTCTAAAAGCGGAGTAATCTCATTGGAATGAAATCTTTTTGAATTCCGAATTTCCTCCCTTTTCATTCTGTTCAACATTTTAAGGGTCTGCCTATGGCATATTTTAACGGTATATTCTTATATATATATATACGAAGACATATCAATAAGTACGTGACTTTTTGAATTCTCTCTTAAATGAAATGGAAACACTGCTCCTGTCAGCACATACTATTAGCTGACTCCTGTTAAAATTTTAACCAGCTGGGTGTTTTAGTTTTTGTTTGACAACAATTAATAGTAGATTACCTCGTGAAGAAGAAAATGGAAAAAAGTGAATCTCCTTGAAAATCCATGAATTGAGAAACTAATTGTTCCCTCATCTACCCTATTCTCTGGATTTAGCCTCGAGTGACTATTTCTTTTTTCCAAACCTCAAAAAATCGTTCGGTGGAAAGAGAATTGACTCCAACGATGAAATTATCTCACATTTTGATGTCCTCAACAATTTTTTTTTTTTTTTTGAAGGGATGAAAAAATTGGAGTAATGTTAGACGAAGTGTATAGAGTTCAAAGGAGACTACGTTGGAATATAAAATAATTTTTTGTTCTGAGCCTGCGCCATCTAACGTGGAACGAGACAATGACTAGTGGAGCGTCGGGACAAACGATAGACGCCATATTGGCTGGCCGAAAGCGTGGCTTGGGGCAGTATGTATGGATGCTCTGTGGGCAGTATAGAATAGACAAGAATAGACCACTGGCGTGCGTAGATCATGTCCGACGTACAGTTTATTGTTTCACGTAGCTTTCTACATCCGAGAGCTTAAAACGACTATCGTTCGATACTTAGATAAATACAAACACCATTAATTATTGTGTATTGATAAAAGGAGTAATTAAACACTTTCGACTGCGGCTTGGCTGTTTCATATTTACCATTTTTTATTCACCCACACACACAATCATATCATGAGCAATCCTGACCACTTCACACAGTGGCGTACCTAGAACTTTTGCCGCCCTGGGCGATCTCCAGTTCGGCGCTCTTCACACCTAGACGGGGGCTCCGCCCCCCGAGTGTCCCTATTCTGAGCTATAACAATCTAACTCCTACCCTATCCTATCTCTCTCACGTTCCTTCCTACATTGTCCACCCTGTTCACAATTGGTCTTCCAAACGGACGTTTTCCAATCGAACTCCCACCAATATATTTTCCTCTCCCATGCTAGCCATGTGCCCTGTCGGCCCCAGCCTTCTCTATTTTATGACCTATAATTTAATAATTTTGATCCCCTTTGATAATAATTTCCCGATTGCAACCTCGATTTAAATTCTTTGCAAAATATTTGCATACCTGATACTAATTATTTTGTCTTATCACTATTAATTTCAAACCCCAACAATTTTCCTGCCTCGATTAATTTTTTTATGCTACTTTAAATGTTATTAACTTATTTAAAAAAAAATCAGAGTAAACAAAATAAAAATAAAATATAAAATTAGCATAACACTAAACTACTATAAAAATAATATTAAAAAATATATTATATATTAAAATCTTACGTGAAAATCCAATTATGAGATCAAATTTTCTTAATTAAAATAATTTACTCACATAATCTTAAAAATTAATAGTATTAAATTATAGTCGTAATGTGAATGTTTTCAAAGTTTAAAAGGCCAATAAGATCAATTGAGATATTGTAAATATCAATAGATACATAAAAAGATTTTTATCTGCACATTGCTCAGAATTTAAATTACCGCCAAATTATCGACACCAGCGCCTCTATGATCTAGTATGATAACTAAACTATTTTTAATTAATATTCTTTATAATTTTTTTAAAATTTTTCTAATTAAAAAATCGAAAATCGGGCTTCGAGGTCTGGTGGCCAGCCCCTTTGTGCTTCCGTGTAAAAAATTCCAGGTCCCTGCGTGCGATAGTTTTTGCTGGAGAGCTCGGTCAGACAAACAGACAAACAAACAGACAGACACATTACACTTGCTTTTATTATTATAGATATATATATATTGTAGTTACTTAAATTAACTAATAATCAATGGAGTTTTATCTAAAATACAAATAGTCGAAGTATGTATGAATTATCTAAGCCTGAAGATCTACAAAGAATTTTGACATCATAAATTGCTAATTTATTATTAACTTTAAAGTAAATATAAATAAATAATAAAAAAAAAATGCTTATTTACTTTATTTCTAAATGCATATTTACTATAACATATTTGGTTAAATATATGAAAATCTTCAAACTTTCTAAAAATAAAGTTAAGAAAATGTCAAAACAAAAAAAAACGATTATTATTATTATTATTATTATCTGTGAATATCCCAAAGGAGGGAAACTTAAGATTTAGAGTTAGTGCATCGAAGAAAGTAACTTCACTTTGAACAGAGATAAAAGATAAATCAAAAATGCATGAAGAAAAAGTTAAAAGGTTTTAGATTTTATTTCAAGTACGAGTATATAATACTACTATACATAGAGTGTTTGATTCAAGAAAAGATTAACTTTGGTTACTTAGGCGTGCTTGTTTAGCTTTTATATGTTCTCATTTAAATCTTTATTTCCATAAGAAATATAAGATATAATCTATCTATTTATTTATTTAATAAAGTATAATTACTTTTGAAAACAATCATTTACTCTAACGAATTTGTTAATGTTCCAAGATATTTAAACAACCTTTTAAACAAGCATTTAAAAAATAGAGTTTAAATTATTATTTATTATAAATGGGAACTAAAAAAAAGTATAAAAATTATAAAAAAATATTTAATATTAGGTAAAAATATTTTTAATTAAAAAAGTACTTCTATTAATTTAATTGCAGTTTTGAAATTAATATTATATAATTCGGTATTTTGTATTTTGTAAGATTTGAATCTCATAACAAAATATCCACGGGTTGAATTAAAATTAAATTTTTGTCTGTATATTGTTCAGAATTTAATTATTAATTATTTTGTGAGAATATAATTGTTCGAATTATTTTAAGAATTTTTGGTCTTGTATTTGAATAATTTGAGATAAAACATATTTTTATTGATATAATTTCATTTTTTAAAATTTTCAATAATTCCTTTTAAATTTAATAGAGTAACAAGATATTTGGAATAAATAAATATATAAATATATACCTAAATAACTTTTTATATAAAAGCCGAAAATGATCATTGTGAGTCAGTCTGCTTGGGTCGGTGCAAGCATACGGTACTTGATAATGACTGTAGAATAAGCAGTAACTAAATAACTAAATAAATAAATTAGATAAATATGTGGTGTATTAATAAAAATCCCTTAAATAATTATAGATAATTTGTTAAAATTTAGTATACTCTTTAAAAATTTATTATTTGTAAAAATAAAGTAAATGTTAAAAATTTTATATATAATAAATTAGTTTATTTATAATAATGAATATAAATATAAAAGTCTAGAGAGTTTAGGAGCCAAAAACACTTAAAAAAGAGAAATAAAATAAATTATAGAATTAAGATA
Source organism: Labia minor (assembly GCA_963082975.1). Classification (NCBI taxonomy): domain Eukaryota; kingdom Metazoa; phylum Arthropoda; class Insecta; order Dermaptera; family Spongiphoridae; genus Labia; species Labia minor. The sequence continues at coordinate 34,841,948 of OY720344.1, read as the reverse complement.
AGGAGACAGAAGGGAGAGGAAATAAACATTACCTGAGAGAATATGTTTTTATTTAAATTAATTTCAAATGAAATTTTTTTTAACATTTGAATGAAGCAATGAATCACACGTTAATCTCTAATAAACAATTTATAATCAATTAATATATAAATTAATTAATTTATTCTTATATTAATTATTTTGATAATTTAATAAAATTAGATAGAAAAGAACCGCGTCAGGCGATTTCCAAGCGACATGCTTTCGGATTGTTATAAAATTATTTCTAATTATCAATGTCCTTGGGACATTGCAGCTGATAATTTCTATATTTATTAGAAATAAAATTTCAATAAAATTTATTTAAATGAATAGAATTTTAAAAACCACTTACTGGCAAATGCCAATGTGAATATTTGACATGTTTTCATTGATATTAATCACTTATTTGGATTTATTATGCCCGTAAAGGCAAAAGTCGTTTAACGTTTTTTTTGTTTAAAAGTTGCTCGAATTTTTTCTTTATTTTAATCTTTGTTATTATATTTTTCATAGCCCCAAATGAAAAACAACTTAATAAATTATTTAAATATTTAAATATTTTTCCTGAGTGGGAAACCTCCAATTGGAAGTCCAAGGAAGCGGTGGGTGGATAATGTGGGAAAAGACTTGAGATAGATGGGAGAGGATAGGGACTAGAAGGTTGTGGCTCAGAATAGGAATTCTTGGAGGGGTGTGGTTGCTGCATCCAAGAACTTTCCGAGTTCCGTATAGAGCCACAGAGATAAATAGATAAATAATAAATATAATGAATAATTCACATAATAATGTATCTACAATATATTATTAATATTTTTATTAAATTAAATCTTTTTTTTTAAAGAAACCATTTCTTAAAATTTCGGAATTTGTCAGTTCAATTTTAGAATTGTATGAACATTGTTTAAGATAGAATTCCTTAAATAATAAATAAATGTAATTCAATTCAATAAGAAAGCATTTTAAAGGTGAATGAACTGAATTGTTGATTGTTGACACATTTTATTTCTAATCTATTTTCACTTTCTTATTATTTATACCAACTCTAACATCCTATTATATAATTATAATTTTTAAAGTTTATATATTACTAGCTGCTCAGAGCTCCTTCGTCGCTCTTCACATCTAGACGGGGGCTCCGCCCCCTGTACCCCCGAGTGGTACATAGTATTTGGTTGAAAGTAGTAAAAGGTTTTCATCCATTTTGTTTCAAACAATGTATAACATAAAACATTCATTTCTTATTGTGTGATTATTTAAAATATATATTAATTTATTTAGTAAATTAATTATATATATTATTATTGAATATGTTGTATCTATCTACTCGAAAGTTCTTGGCAGCTACAACCACATTTCTCCAAGTGTCCTTATCCTGAACCTCTGTTCCATCTCTCGTACGTCATTCCCTCATCTTTCTTTGGCCCATAAATGCTGGGGAGAATCCTATTCTCAAATACTCTGAATCTACTCTCATCTCCTAAGATCATAGACCATGTCTCACACTCATATAATACAACAGACAAAATAATTGTTTTATATATTTTAATTTTCATTCCCTTTTATAATAATTTTGATGAGATAAGCCTCTTTACTGCATGATAACAGGCGTTTCCCGATTGCAACTTCGATTTAAATTCTTCTCAAATATTATTATCCTTTGTGATTACATTCAATTTTTCTACATATTCAAATTCTACATTTTGTATGTTAATATTGCTCCTGTTTGTTTCTAAATATATTTATTTATCATTATTCATTTCAAACCTCATCTCTTTTCCTACCTCGATTAATTTTTCGTCGCTATCTGTAATTGCAATTGCCCAATCTCCTATTATATTTAAGTCGTCTGGGTCACCTAATATTTTACAATTGATTTCCGCATCTTACTCTTTCTTTACTACCTTCAAGATAAATTTTAAGATCAAAATTTGAAAAAGTTTATCCGGATCTATTGAGTCATGCGTAGGTTTTACTAAAGTCTACAAATAATTAGTGAACAGAGATATTGAATTCGCGGTTTTTTTAATATCTGTCATAATGAAAATATCTTAATTAATGTTGATCGATTTGGCCTGAACCCGCAATGATATAGTCTAATATTTCCTCCGCCTATAGTTTATAAGTATTGTATATGTTATAATAGAGTATAATATTTCTTGATCATTTCATTTTGATATTTTAATTTCATTGCTTGATTTTTATTGAATATTTTTAATTATAATAAAATTTGAGAAAATGCAAAGTTAGAGACTTGAGACAATTTATAAAAATTAATTTATAAAAATTAACGGTATAAAAGTATTGATAAAACTAAAGATAAATTAACAATATATACATTCATTAATAGTATTAATTTAAATTAATGGATTTATTTGATTTTTTATTATTAAGTTCATTTATTAATTTTTTTAGATCATAGTTAATTCCCTCCCTTAAAATAAAAGAAGTATTCAAATATAGAAAGAATAAATACAAAATAAAATTTAAGTTAAATATGATTTAAATATTTTATTATATTAATTAAAATGAGAACTTTTTTAGAATAAATTATTTAATTGAAATGATATTTGTGAATATTAGAATTTAAAATAAAAAGTTAAATATTATAATAATTCTTTGATTGGGAATTTCTTTTTTGTTTGTTTCTATGACAGCAAAAAAGTAAACAAATTACATACATACATACATACAAACACTCTCCTTTATATATATAGATTACTATTTAACTAACTTTAATAAAATGAAAATTTAAGTAAAAATGAAATATAAATAATATAATTGACTTTAATTTATTACTAAAATTATAATTCAATAATTCTTATATTTTACTTACAAACATTTACACATACATACTTGAACTAAACTAAAAACTATTTGAATAGATACTAGAAACTAAAATAACTTTAAATTAGAGTTGAGGAACCTTTTTTCCAAAGGACAGACAATAGACATTTCTTACCAAAAAAAATTACTTAATAAATTATTAATCCTTAAATATTTAAGAACAATTGACATATCATAATACCAACGGGTTGCTTGAATTTATTATAATAAGATATAAAAATTAAAATATTATGTTTATTATCATTAAAATTCTACTTAAACTTTTCTCTTAATTTCCCGAATTGGAATATATATATATAGTTTTAAAATAGATTATATATATCCAAATATTTTTTCAAAATATTCATTTAAATATATCTAAAGATAAATATACATATAAGATATTTAAATATTTCCATACTTGTATTAAAAGATTATTTTTTATTTTTGAGCTTAAAAATTTATATTGAATTTAAACTCAATTTCTATTAAAATGTAAAGTGAAATTCAATTTATTTTTATTTATAAATTTAATATTTTTTATCAAAATAAAACCTAAAGTAAAATAAACATTATAAAAATAAACTTGTTAATAAATTTGTTTGTATATCTTTCAATTTCCGAAATTTGCCAAATAAATCAAATTTTAATCTAATATTATTAAATTAGCAAAAATTGTTTATATTATATATTATATTTATATATATATACGAGGTGTGTTCGTAGTAAGGTGACTTTGTATTTTTAAGAAAAAATATTTATTTATTTATTTATTAATATTTATGTTGTCCCCTTCGAAGTAATCCAATACACTTATGCAAACGGTTTTTCTAATCCTCAAAGCACTTTCCGGTATAGCCTTGAGCTCTTCCAGCGATGCAGTCTTTATCTGCTCAATCATTGCAAATCTCCGCCCTTGCATAGATCTCTTTAGTTTTTATGTTTAGTGTTTAGTTAGTTTTTTACTTATGACCCTTTTGTGTAAATCTGGGTCGTCGTTGACGTCATTCAACAGCTCTTGAGCGATGCTCATGCGGCGGTTATTTTAGTCAAAATTTAGCAATTTTGGACACACGTTTCATGCCCAAATGTTGGAAAATAGGAAATAATAAAATTATATTCAAAAATAAATAACACACTTTTGTAGAGTAGAAAAAGCACTTTCTAATGAATACAATCACTTTGCTAATCACCAAAGAAATCACTTAAATAATGCTCTTTGAAAAAAAAACGAACGAACATATTCCCCAACCTAAGATATACGAGGGTGGGGTGAAAAGTTTTTTTTTTTTGCTTTATTTTTCAACATTCAAGATAGCTGAGACCTCTACGATGTCAGCTGAACGTGCGAAATATTTTGCACAACCAATTGAATATGGAAAGCTGTGTGCAACGTGGGTGCCGCGTTTGCTAACGTTAGACCAAAAACTGCTTCGAAAAACCATTTCTACCGACAATTTAGCGCTGTAGGCGTAATCCAAACGAATTTTTGCGTCGATTCATAACTGTTGATGAGACTTAAATTAAATTAAATTAAATTAAATTAATTAGAACACCGTGAAGAGAAATGTATCAGTCTTGATGGACATTATGTTGAAAAATATATAAAAAAAAAATTTATAAAAACATCGTTTTTCTTGAGCAGGCCGGAAACTTTTCACCCCACCCTCGAAAATATACATATATATATATATATATATATATACATTTTTAATCTTAAAAATTGTTCAAAGGATTTTTATTAAATTCTTGGAGTTTTCGATGTTCAAAAATCGATCTGTATATGACTCAATTAAATGAAAAATCATTTGAATTGTTTTTTTTAAGTAAAATAATTATTAACAGGTGTCAATAAATATACAACAATAAAAGAGTGGTTCAAGCTGACGTTCAAAAACATATCGTTATGAATATTATGTTTATTATTAACTATTACAGTAGCCAATTACGAAATTATTCAAAAAATTTTTAGTTCTTTATTGTATATTTATCTAACTTCAGAAGCAAGTCATAGATAATAACAAGTTTTAGACAAATTTGTAGTAAGAAAAAACTTTGATTAATTAAGATTTTAACTTGTTTTAAAATCTATAAATATTGTAAAACATTTTGGGTAAAATTGCCTCGCGCCTATCCCCTCAGATAATATAGTTTATATTAAATAAAATAAATTCTTATTGAATAAAGGAAAAATATTAAATGTGATGAGATTATTATGCTTAAAGCTATTTGCTCAACAAAGATTTAGCCAAATGGCTTTTGTCTAGGCAAATGATATTTTCCTAAAATTTTAATTTGCCTACGACAAAGGAAGGAGGAAACTTGATAATATAAGAAAAGTATTCAGGATATTTATAATATAGGGCTCAGTCAATTTTTTAATAGTTCCAGGTCTTTGTCTTAAAATAAAATTTAAGAGTAAAATAAATTAATTTTTTAAACATTTTATAACTGTATCATGTAAATATATAATAATAAATACTGAATAAATGAGTAATTTAAGTTAAAAACAAAAATAAAGATAATTGAATACAATCATTTTAATTAATAAAACATAGAAACAGTTTATTAATTTCTACGTTTTTTTTCTATTAGATATTTACAATATTTAACATATAATTTTCAAATTGGTGGATATAAGTAAGAAGTAATTTCATAGTAATCCGCTCACCCAAGTTTAAGTCTATATAATATTAAAATTTCCTGGATAAACAGATATAAGTTGACCTGTGGCCAGGCCCGAACCGACCGACGGTTTGAAATAAATCAATTTCCAGCTACAGAATCAATTTCAAATAATTTTAATATATCTATAAAAACAGATATGGATATAACATTAATATTTTTCATTTTATTTTATTTATAATATATATGTAAGACCAGGCTGTGACGTCATGAATGGCTGGATGACGTCATATAATTTTAATTAAGAAAAAAACTAATAAAAATGATTTTTCTCGAGAATAAAACCAATACAAAGTGCATGATTGGTGGTGATATGTAAAAAATCTCCTCATGTGCAATTTGGTGTGAAAATAACCCTTCCCTTCCTATCGTCGATCGCTAATACTACCACTTCCGGTTTCCGGATTTGCACCAAAAGTTGATCAATTCATCTCACTGATGCTTTAAGTAAATAAACCAAATTTCATCAAGATCCATTGAGCCGTTCAAGCTGTACACTTCTATACGGATGGACGGACAGGTATGCTAAAAATACTTTTTTCGGTTAAGAAAATGCATGATTCGTGGAGATATGTGAAAATCTCCATATGTGAAATTTGGTGTGAAAACAATACCTCCCTTACTATCGTCGGTCGGTAAAAAAAATTCTAGTTATATTTTAAATTTCCCAGTAAAATGTGATGAAATATAAAACTTACTAATTAATTTACGGATAATATATATTGGATAATATAAATAAAATATTTACTAATATATCTAATGAATTCGATTTAATTAATTGATTTTTTTTTTTTTTTGAAGATAGATTTACGGATATCTGTGGATATTTTAAATTAATCTTGAATAGTGGTTGGCGTTTCGGCTAGACCAGTAAACGTGTGGTTTTGATTCTGGGGATCTCCTTCACTCAATTTCAACTTTACTGGCATCTCCCTCACACGCCATTGACATTGGGAAAGCCCAACAGAGAGAATGACTGACCAACTCGACTCCATTTCAAAGCAGATGGTCGATTCAAACGAGTATTTCATTCGGACCACGATAAACTATTATTATTCTCTTCTTCTCATATTAAAAGGAAAAGACCTTGAGTATATATTATACTCTTTTTATGTAGTAATGAATGAACATTTTAAAATTTGTTCTTGACATTTGAGAATTTATATTATATAAGATTTTTATATTTTTCTTTATTATTATTTATTATTATTATTATTTTCTTTTGCGAATTATATGAGTTGCATATTTTCAAAGAAGATGAAATTCGTTAAAAAAAATTATAAATATATACTAACTTCTTCCTATGATAAAGTTTTAGTATATAATCTAGACATGAAATTAGCAAACGTTTTTTAACAACTCTGACGATGTTAGTATTAGAATTATATAAATATTATTTTATATAATTATAATAATAATTATTTTTTTATCATCTCCCCCTTCTTAAATGTCTATAACAAAACAAATATTTATTTAAAATTTCTACGATATTGTTTAATAGAAATATTAACAGAAAATGAATTTAATTTAATTTATATAAACTGAGAAAATTTAGATAAATATTTTTCAAATAAAACATATATATGTAGAATATATTATATAAATATATATACATAGGTCAATAAGTCAGTGACTTTTTGAATTTAACACAGGTTTTTGGATAAAAAATTATTTTATTTTTCAACGTAGTCTCTTTTGAGCTCTATACACTTCGTCTAAAGTTTCTCCAATTTTTTCATCCCTTCAAAAAAAAAATTGTCGAGGACATTTGTTTGTGAGGTGATTTCATCGTTGGAGTCGATCCTCTTTCCGCCGAGCCATTTCTTCAGGTTTGGAAACAAGATATAGTCACTCGGGACTACATCCGAAGAATAGGGAGGATTAGGGAGCAATTCGAATCCCAATTCATGGATTTTTATGGAAATTCACTTTTTTTTATTTTCTTCTCCAATCACAAGGTAGTCTACTATTAATGGATTTCAAACGAAAGCTAAAAGACTCAGCTGATTCAAATTTCGACAGGAGTCAGCGATATGAACATTAGCATTAGTTGCTATTTCATTTAAGAGACTGGATATTCAAAATTCACCAACTTATTGACCTGCCTTCGTATATACATATATATAAGTAGAATTTGAAATATGAATCGTAAATTATATTTGAGTCGGAGCAAGCATACTGTACTTGATAACAACTGCAAAATAAGCAGTTGAAACGTTGTACATTTATTTAACTAAATAAATAAATTTTACAAATATGTGTTGTTTTAATAAAAATTCCTTTAATATATTTATAAACATTGAGAAATTTACAACTTAGCATAAATTTTCTATTTAGAAGACACAAATTAAAAGTCATAATTGGAAAACAGTCAACACGAGAAAACTGATTTTGACAATATTCCAACATAGATATAATAATTTCAAATCAAAAGCAATGAAAAGCCCATGCCTAATTAATCTTTACAACTTTTAATAATCTTGAATTTCCTTTAGTTAAATAAATAGTCGTAATATAATAATATAAAATAAATATTAATCTATTCATCTCATTTCCCCATTAACATATATAATAATATCTAATTATCTTATTTTTTCAAAATTCCTATCTAAATTTTAATCTATCTGATTTATGAATTAAATAATAAATAATATTATAATAGAATTGGCAAGAGCAAATTAATCTAAAAAGTTGTGATTTATTTTTAGAAATAATAAAAAATATTGAAATTTAAAAACGATTTTCATTTCTATTATATTTGTTGGTAAAAAAATATACATAATTGTATTATTTATATTAAAACTCGTTGATAGAAGAAAAGTTTTTAAAAAATACACAAGTAGAAGTTTAATTCGATTTTTATTAATATTATCACGGTCAATGATGACAAAAAAAAATCCTACAAAGTATCTGGAAAAAAAATTTTATTTTGATACAGTTTTTTATCCAAACTTTATATTAGTAATGAGATATTAATTTCAGTTAAAAATCCTATACATAAACATATTCAATATGGTAAATTCATTTTATTAAAAGAGAAGTTCAGAAATAATATACTTTGATTCTTGATTTGCACAATTTTATTATTAATAATATATTTTCACTTTTCTTAGAAAATATACTAATACAAATAAATTTTGTTTATTTTGATAACAATTTCTTATATATCATAAATTCAAGAAATAGAATTCGAAAGTTAGAAAAATTTAAATAGTTAGGTTCTGTAATTACGAAGAATAATAATATTCGAGAAGAGGTTGCAATCGGGAAAAGCCTGTTATCATGCAGTAAAGGGGCTTATCGCGTCAAAATTATTATCAAAGGGGATAAAAATTAAAATATATGAAACAATTATTTTGCCAGTTGTATTATATGGGTGCGAGGCATGGTCTATGACCTTAGAAGACGAGAGTAGATTTAGAGTATTTGAGAATAAGATCATTCGCAGTATTTATGGGCCAAAGATGAGGTCACTAGGGAATGGCAAAGACTGCATAACGAGGAATTGCATGAGCTCTATGCATCTCCAGATATAGTTAGAATTATAGAATCGAGAAGGCTGCGATGGGCAGGGCACGTGACTAGAATGGGAGAGGATATAATGGCAAAAAATATATTGGTGGAGATCGAGTGGGAAACGTCCGCTTGGAAGACCAAGGACGCGGTGGGTGGATATTGTGGGAAGGATCGAGAGAGTTGGGAGAGGGTAGTTTTTGGAGGGTTGTGACTCAGAATAGGGATATTTGGAGAAGTGTTGTTACTTCCAAGTTCCGAAGAGCCACCGAGATAGATATAGATAAATTCAAGAAAAAAAAATGTTAAAATCTGATCATAGAACACTTTTACTCCACTTAGGCGGCAACCGAATTGATACTCACTATCCTTTCGTAGGATGTATATACAAAAGTCGGAGGTATTTTTTTAATATACTTATTGTTAATTTATAAACTAATAGGGCACAAATATTTTAGAATTATTTCTACTCAAATTGGAAAACTTAAATTTTCGAAAAGAATATTACATTTTATTAAGAATAATTTTTATATTATGCATTTAACATACGTTTTATTTTTTCTTTTACTAAAGGAATTAATGTAGTGTGATAGAGCAAAAGAGCGCTTTCGTAAGTTTATTTTGTTGTTCAATAATAGAAAAACTTATTTTTTTCTTTTCAAAAATATCTTTAAAAGTTCAAAAGTGCAAATAGTTGGTTAAACATCACTTCTTTATTATTATGAAAATTATTAAACCGCTATAGGGATATTTCGGCTGGTACCGATCTATGAAATGATATACCAAATAATAAACAAATATTTTATTTATGATGACAATTTTTATGGCTTATTATAATAATTTATAATTTATATGAAATAACATCTTTTATTTTGAAAAATATAATATTATTTAAAAAACATTTTAATGAATTTGAAAGTTTTTATCTATTAAAAAAAGTAAAATATAATTTTCCTAACTATTTTTTATTTCTTTAAAATCAACTATCATATTCCATAACTTAAATAGTATCGTATGAATGGAAACCCCTGGTATCTATGCAACACACAAGTCACTAAATAAAATAACTTTCCATAATCACACAATCTAGTAAGCTCTATGATTTGAATACCAATAAATGAATAAAAATGATTCATTTATATAGTATGTTATCCATTTGTTTTCATTCTTTATAAAATATATGTAATAGTAATAATTGAATACGTTAAACATAAAAGATGTTTTCTATATTCTCAAAATCCCAAATTATCTAAAATTTAATATTCAAATATTTAAAAATCCAAATAATGGTTAATGGTTAAAATGAGATTATCTTTGAATAAATGCTAATAGATTTTCTCAAAATAAATTGTTTATTATAAAACAAGTGAGAAAGAGAGAGAGAGAGAGAGAGACTTATAAAAAACGATTAAAAATGATATACTACTATTATTATTCTTTTTTTATTTATGTTTTAAAAGCAACAGTAAAAAAAATTGTTATAATTCTTTTTATTTATTTTTATTAAATAATGTGAATGTTAATGTTTTATAAATATATTATTTTTATTGTATATATTATAATGTAATAAATAATTTTTATTGACTTATTTTGCTGACCTAAATGGTGAGAATATATTTATATTTTCAGATGTAAATTAATTATATTATTTTGAATGTTTTTCTCTTAAAATTAAAAAAAATGATTGAGATGATCATCGTTATTTAATTTTGAGTATCTTAGTTAAATTTAAATAAACAAGTTGAACCAACCTGAATGATGGATGAAATTCAATTTTGTTTTAAAATCACGATAAACTTTTCACGCACTCATTCAATAAAAGTGGATTAGTTTATTTTTTGACGAATGCTGTAATCTTCCGAGAGGAACCAGCCTCTGTACCGAAAGGAGGAAACGCGCGCGTACAACTGAACAGCGAGAGACGCCGGACCTACCCCTCTCAAAATGAAAAGCTCAACCCCATCACGCATGCTCCCACCCTAAAGAGATAAGCACCTTTTTAGAGAGATATTGTAGTTCGAGGTGAAGTGATCATGTCAACTGTTTAATTGAGATAACAAGAAAAATAACGAAGGTGCAATTATTTAAAAATAAAAATAAAATTAAATTTATTCACATAAGAAATTAAACGGTTAAACCCAAATATTAGTCAGATGAAAAAATATTTTAATAATAATATACAATGTAATTAAAAAACTAAAACTAAATAGAGTGTATGCTCATTTATAACTCTGATTTAAAAATTATAAATTTTATTAATGAAAATAATTTTAAATTTGAAAATAAAAAATAAAATTTATAAAAATAAGCAATCATTAAAAATTGTATATATATACTAAACTTTGTATATATATATATATATATATATACGAGGGGTGTTCAAAGTATTCTCGGTATCGGAGTAATTTAGCAGTGACGAAGGGATTTAAATTATTTCAGTTGGTAACGACACACCCTGAGAACATAACCTCAAAATTTCATTTATTTATCATTAGTACTAATCTAATTATCGTTGTTGTAAGAAGACCAGAATGACTGATGCGACAATGTTGAGAAAAATGCTTTGAAGAAATAAAGCATACACCTTACAGCCCAGACCTTGCCCCCAGTGATTACTTCTTGTTCCCCAACCTAAAAAAAAAGATCTTCGTGGAAAACATTTTTCTGACGATGAAAAGCTGAAGGTGGCAATTAACGCACATTTTGAGGACAAGGAGGAAAAATATTTTTTAGAGGGAATTCAAAAGTTAGTTTCCCGAGCAAACATGTGTATTGAGGTTATGGGGGACTACATTGAAAAATAAATTTTAGTTAGAAGTTTCTGCATTTTCATTCATACCTATACCGAGAATACTTTGAACACCCCTCGTATATAACTTAAACTTAAAAATAAAAACCTCAATATGAATATTTTTACTAAAATAAAGGTTGAAATGAGAAGAAGAAAGCTTCTTTTAACGATGTAGCAGGTAACTTTTCTGTATATTATATATATTATAATTGTGTAATTTTAATTAAAAAAATGTAGATAATTTTATTGTTTGTGTTTGTGTTTGCTTGATTGGAGATTTTTTAGATAAAATTATAAAATATATTATTATTTTATAATAAATAAATTAAATTTGATGTTATACTAATTTTATATATTCATATTTTTTTTCTTCAAATAATAACAGATAGAAACTAAATCTTCAAAAACCATCAAAAGGCAGAATATAAAAAATTACTTTAAAAATAATTTTAAAAATATCAATTTAATTGTTATTTGAAATTAATATTTTAATTAATATCTTAATTGTGGGGATTTATATATTTTTATTCGGAATATAATATATTTTTATAGTTAACCAAAATGAAAAGATTCGATTAGATTCATTATTTCAGAAATTCTCCCTCTAATATTTTTAATTTATAAGCAATATAAATATTATAAAAATATAGGTATTTATAAATATTTAGAGACAAAAGTTGTGATTTTTATAAAGAGATTAATCTCTCATTAAATTATAATTAAACTCAAAAATTTAGTTATTGATGCTAACTTTTCATATAATAAAATAAAATAAAATAAATTAAACAAAATCTTAAATTTTAAGCATCACCAGATAAAAAAACTCTAAGTCAAGGATTTTTAAAATTTAATACGTCTAAAGTAGAATGTAAGTTTCTATTATATAAGTGAGATAACAACGACTCTTTTATTGTTTTTTTTTCATCTTAGCACATTTATCTATCTTTTCTCGGAGACAGACATTTCTCCAGGTGTTCTATCATTTCGGCCCATTATCAAACTTTGCTTCTCAATTCAATTTGATGTTCTTTCCCCTAATACTCTCAACTATTTGATTTACCAAGGAGCTTTATATAAATACGCTTATATAGTAAGAACCCCAATTGATTCTATAAAATTGAGGCTTATTTAAAAAAAAAGTTATTTTTTTATATATCATAATCATTAATGTTAAAAAAAAGAAGCTCAATGAATGTGAAAATAGAATTTTACTTTTTTGAAAGAATTTCAATTTTATTTCTAATAGCTGCATATTTAAGATCAAAAGGGCGAAATGGACATGATAAGAAAGATACTCCATCAAAAGTTTTTTTTTAAAAAAATAAAAAACTAAAATTCTTCTATTTACGATTGAAAAAAAAAGAAATTAAATTTTGAAGATTTATACTCCTAGAGCGAAACAAATCCTCTTTACATCTTTTGAAAATGGTGAATTAATTTAACAAAGAAAGAATCATTATTCTATCAAGTCAATCCTATTTAAAATATAAAATTTCCATATCAAGCATACAAATTCGTAATCAAATGCAAAATTTCCTGCACAGTTTTGACAGAATATTTAATTTATTTTATGTTAAATTAATTGTTCATAAAATGGTAAATTGTGTGACATTTTATTTGTGCATTCAGTTTTAATGATAATTAAAGAATAAATGAAATTCATTAATTTGTATAATAGGGTACAACCATGAATTTTTGAAATATTAAAAATTAATGAAAGAGAGAATGTGAAGAGAAATTATTGCTAATATAATAATATTAATACAATTGATGGACCTTTATATAAAACAAAAAGACATTTCTATGTCCTTGTCGGATTTAAAATAGAATGAAATTCAATATAATACATTTTAAAATATCATAAACAGTGAAATATTTAATATAATAAATTTAAATTTTTAATTTAACTTCAAATGACAATTTTATTTTACTTATAATTGAATAAACAAATAAATTTGGTATTTTAATTGATACATCTAGTATAATTTGTTTCAAATGATAAAATAAATAAATTTTTATTAAATATTTAATTGAAAAATATAGAAATAATTAAAATGAGCATATAAAATATATATACTATACACTCCCCAGTGAATTTTGATTATGAAAAATATAATTTCTCGAAGTTTTCACTTTGGTGATATAAAACACGATATTTCGATACGTATTTTAACGCTATTTTCATGAGACGTTTGGGAAGAAAATTTTAGGATTCTGAGTGTTAAAGATAAATGTGAGACCAAGACTCACAGTTGGTATTTTGGGTTTCATGCATGGATTATGTTTGAATCACTGTAATTTGAAGTCAGAAATTATCCATGGAACAGGCACTTCTACTTACACTATAAAATATAATTGAATGGACCTGAATATATATATATATATATATATTTATTATAATCCATAGATCCTAATCTCCATTTGTTTCTATCCTGATATCCTTCGGGGGTATTTGTCTTCCTTTCATTGCTTCGGTAACGCTTGTGAACCATTTCGTTCGGGGTTTTCCACGTGGCCTTCTCTCTGGAGATTTGCACATACACACTTTTTTAAGAAGTGTATTTTCTTCCAGTCATCGCACAAAACCATACCATAATAATTGTTTTTTTTTTTAATCGAATCGATTATCTTTCCCTCCAGAATCATTTTATCTTTTATCACCTCGCGTTATATTTGATCTAAAATGGTGACCTTATAAAACCTTCGCTAATATATCATCTCTTTTATCCATTTTATCTCTCATTCTCACGTTTAGTGTCTAATTCGTTCAAGACATTCAGGTAGAATATATGTACATTTATATGAGGATATGGTCATACAGGTTATATATTTTCTATTGTATCATTAACTTAACACGTTGACGGACAGTTGGAACAAGTGAAGTTCAAAAATTGACACTATATGATTTTTCAATTTTTAGAATAGTAGAAGTATAGTTTTACTGTTTCTGCTTAAATAAACTTAATTTTTATTAATTTACTACTTTTAATTAGGTTGCGTCTATAACCGTCATGGCGCTAGCGGACTCTCGACACTAAGTAATGGGACGATGACGGCTATAGCAGCAAACATTTAAAAACGTAAATGATAGGTTTAATGACTCAAATAAACATTTTTTTGTGTTCAACAAGGTATTTTTTGGGGTTTTACACGAAATGTTAGTTCATAATCAAACAAAAATAAATAAATGACAAAAAAAAATTATTATAATTTTATAATTATTATACATTAGTTTCGATATGCCATGTTTTTTAAGCATGGTGCAGGACACAGTGCAGGTTTTGACATGCAATTCTTGCAGCAATACGATGTTTCTAATTCTGGATAATTTTAGCTGGGACTGAAGCTAACACAAACCTAAAAACTTTCTCATTTCAATCCTATCAGTATTTTTGAAATTTGCCTTCCTACTATGCCTTGTATGTGGCCGTGTTTGATTGCAAAGTTTTATGCCGTAATCATTTGTAGATTTGATAATCATTTTCATTACCTGATCATCCCATATTTTATCAAAAACCTGAATTGGAGAAACATTTTCGTCTATATCCAAAAGAATCCCAACGGCATCTGCATCAAAAGAAAAGTTTCTTATAGGTATTGTATTGGTATGCCATGTTTAATCATTTTCTGGTGCTTCTAGTTCTTCATATTCCTCATCTGTAGTTGATTCATTATCTTCACAACTCGAACTATCATATTCAGCACTGTCAGCATCAGATTCAGATGCACTGCTGCTTGACCCACTATCTATTTCCTCAAAAAGCCTCAGCGCAGCCTAGCTTCTCCTTCCCAACTGGCCATTTTCTTTAAATATTGAATAAACATTTAAATTTTATTTTATATTATTAATTATTTTATATTATATATATATTTATTATTAACACACATTATTATTATTTATTTATATTTCAAATGTAAAATTATAAAAAAAAAAAAATAAACAGTTAAGGTTATACTGTTTACTTTTTATGACTAGAATATATCAAAAAATGCAAAATTTTCATTTTTTTATTTTCTCATTACATTGTAAAATCAATAATAAACAAATACTTACCAGTATAAACAATAAATATTGTTAAATGTATCAATAACAACTATTATATAAATTCAAGAGATCGCGTTACTTTAACAATCACGTGCATACATATCCAAAAAATTTTTTTCAAAAATGTGCTACTAAGTTGATACTTTTATGTAGGTAAATGCAAATTTGTGGTGCTATAATCGCAGGGTCTAAAAATGACCGTTTTCTTTTGGACGGCTATAGCCGTCATGTCACATTGTGAATTTCGCTTTGACGGCTATAGACGCAAGTGTCCGTCAACGTGTTAAAATATATATGTATATTATATAACATAAATATATATAGTATAAAATAAAAATAAATGAAAAATTTTATTTTTTTTTACTAAAAATTAATTTAATTTCATTTATTTATATATAATATTGAATTATAAATCATTAAATATAGCTTTATTTTGTTCGCTTATGTTATAAATGAAAGTATAGTAATACAAAACCACATCTATTTGAAAATATATTCATATAAATTTTTACTTCAGCTACCTTGGTTGATGAATTTATTATATATCCTCGTATATATATATATGTCTGTCTGTCTGTCTGTCTGTCTGTGTGTGTGTCTGTCAAATACTCAAAAACTACCCGTCCGATTGCGATGAAACTTTCAGGGATTGTTGTGGGCGTCCCAGGGAAGGTTTTAGTGTAGTTAAATCCAAAATTAATTTATCCAAAATTAATTTAATTAGTAATATTTTGGTAAAAGTCTATTTATGGTTACCATGGTTACATTGAAAAATTTACAATAAATAAATAAAAATAATTGGAAATCTTTTCAACTTATTATTTTGATAAATTTTATTAATATTTTTAATTTTTTTTAAACTGCCAAAAATAACATACCCATAATAATAGTTGTAATAAAAATAAAAATATAAATCACAATGTAAGTAAAATATTGAATCGTTTTATTTATATTGTTTCAATTATTGTTTGAATATTTATTAAATTTATATATAGATTAATTTACATGTTTAAATGTATATTTAATAAATTTATTTATTGATTCTTAATATTAATAATTCCAATTACTTTCTTGAAATTTTTTTTTATTTAAAAGCATATTCAGCATATCTCGCAAATTTGAATTGGATTAAATAACATATATTAATTTAAATTAAATTAAATTAATTCAATTATAAATTAAAATTAATAAATAATATTTATTAAACCAGCGAAAGTTTGGGTCTTTTTTGATGGCACCACGTCACATGTTGGCGCGTGAGATTTCCAGTGTTAAAAAAATTAATTCTGGTACTTTCAGCAATTCAATTTTCGATTTTGAGATTTTGATGTTTTTGATGTTATAAATAATATTTATTAAATTATAATTTAATTAATTTAATTTAATTTAAATTAATAAATATTATTTAATCAAATTCAAATTTGCGAGATAGTCGAGTGGATAGTGGAGTGTTTGGCTCTTTGTTGATGGCACCACGTCACGTGTTGGCGCGTGAGATTTCCAGTGTTAAAAAATTAATTCTGGTACTTTCAGCGATTCTATCAAGCTCAAATTCTATATATAGCAGTTTTATACAATTATTAATCCTGTGAAAAATTATCAAACATATATCTTTATTTTTACGGTCACACACACACACACACACACACACATATTTAAAAATTAATTTATTAAAATATATATTATATAATATATTATATATAGTATATAATTTAATATATATATATATATATATATATATATATTCAGAAATTAATTTTAAATTATATAAATATATTAGAAATTAATTTAATATAATTTAACACATAATAATATATTAAAATATTTTATTTTATATATACATAATTTAGTAATACTGATTATTAATGTAAATATAAATAATAATATTTAATATGGCAAATATGTAAAATTTCGTAAAGAATGTATCAGAAGTTTAGTGTCTAACATTCTGGCGTATTGCGCATGCGTATATCGGTCGGTCGGTCGGGTCGGTGTCGTTTTGGAATCTCACGCGAAATCTATATTTTTTCCCCATCCGCAAAAGTGCTCAACGCCGCTAAAGAAGTTTTCACTTCAAAAATATATATTTACTGGGTAGGATAATAATGAATCGATCCTAAAACTTAATGAATCACTCTCCAAAATTCAAAAATGGACCGATAAATGGAGAATTAAATTAAATTGTAGAAAATCAGTGGATGTTGATTTCACAAACAAAAAAAATCACATATCAACCTTTGTACATAAATAATAAAATATTACCATATTCCAACCAAGCAAAATATCTTGGAAAAACACTGGACGCCCGTCTCCGATGGAAAGTGCATGTAAAAAAAAGCGAGATGAACTTAACATTAAATTTAAAAAAAATTTACTGGTTAATGAGTAGAAAGTCTACATTGACCATCGAAAATTAACTTTTACTGTACAACCAGGTCCTCAAACCAATTTGGTCTTATGGTATACAACTATGGGGATGCACAGCCGGGGATGCAGTGGCGCAATCAGGGGGGGTTTGGGGGTTAACCCCCCCCAGGAGAGAAAAAAATATAAATTGCTCTATATTATGTTCTATATTACAAATAGAAAAGAAAAAATATAATCCTTCTTTTTTTTTATTTTATTCAGAACCGTCTGAAAAGTGGAAATCTCGAAGAATCTCGGAGCAAAAATTTTCAAAATTTTCCTCTCATTGTTTAAGCTATCCTTATTTCATGAGGAAAGCTAAAATGATTTACTTATAGCTGGAAAAAAATATTTTCTTTCTAAAACTGTGAATACGTGTAAATAAAATACGAAATTAAATTTTTTTGCCAGAATTTGTAAAATCAGTGTTTCATTTACAAAACTTTTTTAAATATTTAATATAAAAAAATTTCTTAATGAAAATTTGTCTTTGAGAGAGCCCGGGGGGGGGGGGCGCCATAGGAAGGTGGAGCGGCTAGTCAAACCCCCCCCCCCCCAGGATCAAATCCTGGATGCGCCACTGCGAGGATGTAATATATAATTAATTTAATATAATAAAATAAAATTACTTATTAGCTACACTAGTAGTTAGATTGTAATAATATATATATATATATATATATAATTGTTAATTAAAATTCATTTTTAAGTGAAACTCGATTTTTTAGGAACGTAAGAGAGATGGGAGAAAATTAGAAGTTGGATGGAGGTTTAGCTCAGAATAGGAACAGTTGGAGAAAGTTTTTTGAGAATTAATTATTTGATAAATAAAATCTAAGACATTGAAATAACTTATAAAATTAATATAATATAGATAGATAAACTATATTATTTCAAAATTTAAACTCAATTCTGAAAAAAATTACAAAAATTTATCATTAAAAAATAATGGTGAATTTTCTCTAAATGTTAAAATTTAAAAATAATTATATTAGTGTAGATTTATATGTATTGATTTCTATCAGCAAATTTCAACCTTATTAGTGTTAATTGATTATATAAATAACCCAAGAGCTTTATAAATAATTACATCCCAGTAATTAATTGAACTAAAAATATTTCTAGTGAGTATTATTTTTTTTTTCAAATCACCGAATGTTTTATTCTCACGGCTGTATGGTTGATTTGCTCAATTACCTCCGTAAAGGGTGAGCCATTACATGGTATTTAAATCGAAATACAAAAAAAAGGTGTCAATATTGAATCCCGGAGTTACTATTTCATCAATAAAGCATTCAGTGAACGTTAAGCAGTGACCGCCTGGGGACGAATTACTGTCAACCCCAATGCAAATGTGTTGTTGAAATCGTGGCCAATTAAAATTCAAATATTTTATGATTATTGGTATCTTAGAATTTAAATTTGTATCAATTTCATAAGAATAATAACATTAAATTGATTTGATTTGTTATTATTATTTTAAAGTTTGATAATTAAGAATAATAAATAAAATTTCGACAAATCTTTTTTTATCACATATTTAGGTATATTTTTGGGTAATTTTTGAAAAAATTTTTAAATATAATCAAATTGTATCATAACAATAAGAAAATGTAAAATCTTTAATTTCATTGTTTAGTTATTCACGGAAATCCACTCTTGACGAAAAGTTTCTTAAAATCTCGAAAGTAAACCTTAATATATTTAACTTTCTTTAAAATTCATTAAATTAGTTTTTCTCATCAAGCAATCTTATCATTTCGCTCTTGCAAAATAAATTTTTTTATGAAAATTATTTAAGAACTTTAATTTTAGTTTTATAATTTGTTTTGAAGTATAACTTCTTGATAATTTTTTCCTAAAACCACGAAATTATAGATCAATGAATAATTGAATATTAAACCTTATGTAGGTATATGTCAGAGAGAGATGGAAATTAAAAAAAAAAGTTACATTTGATATAACTTTTTATTTTGTTTTTATTTTTAAAAAGAATAAACTATTGAAGGTTTCTATATTATTTAGAATAAAAAAAGTAATTTAACATTTCTTGCTGTTCAATAAAAAGTATAAGATTTGTTGGATAATTTCTTAAATATAAAATTTTTATTGGTTTTAACCAGAAGAAATAATTCAAGTAGAAATAAATTAAAATAGAAAAAAAATAATTTGCTAATAATATATTGAAGGGTGAGAGGTAGCGTAGAATGCTCACATTCTTGTGGTCTCGGGTTCAAGTCCCGAGCCTGACAAGGAAATTTACTAGCTACTTGATAAAAAGTAGCGCCTTCGATCAAGAAAATCAAGATAAAGGTTGATAGGACCCGTTCTACGGATCATAGGACACCTAATTGATTTAACCGACTTGATAGGCGTCAGAGGTGTTTTTTATTTTGTTTTTCTTTTTAATAATATATTAGAAAATTATTAATACATTGAAATAATATAAATCGGAAAGTTTTTTTTATCTATATTCTATATCTATATAATTTTATTTATATTTTAAATGATCTTCAATTAATTTTACATAGATGAGAGCTTGCGGGATGCCATTTGATGAAAAATTATTTTAATAATCATTCAACGCGAAAATTATAGAAAACTTGTATTTCTCTTGAAATTTCAATTTCTAATTTTCCAACTTTTATTCGTGTTAATTTATATATTCGCATATACGAATCTATATATTTGAAAGCAAAATATTATTTAATACATATTTTCATTTATACGATTCATTTTATGGAAAACAGAATAACATCCATATACTCAAATCATATACAAATTAATTTGTGTGGTTTTCTAAGAAATGGTTTAACTGATATTTTCAGTATCGTGGTCTATATTCTTTTGAAAGCTACTGTCATTGTGAGTCTTTTTCAGTATATGTCATTTGGTTTAAACGTAAACAACGTTTTTTCGTATCATTGAAAATATACAACTTTCTATAAGATTTTGTTTTTTCGGGGGTTTATTAATTACTTTAACACAGGTAGAAATTATTTTGCTGGTTCTATTATATGGGTGTGAAGAGTAGGCTTTTGCCATGGGAATCTTGAGAAGATTTATAGAATTTGAAAATATAATTTTTCTCAGCATTTATGGGCCAAAGAAGGATGAGGTCACCGGGAAATGATGGAGACTGCTTGACGAGGAATTGCATGACCTCTATGCATCTTGAGACATAGTTCGAGTAATAAAACCAATAAGATCGCGATGGGGAGAACACATAGCAAGAATGGGTGATGATGGACTAGCGAATATTTATGGGAAAATCGATTGTGAATCCAATGGGTAGATAATGTAGGAAGGGACGTGTGAGAGTTAGGAGAAAATAGAAATTAGATGGGTGTAGCTCAGGATAGGGATACTTGGAGGAATGTGATTGTTGCGTCCAAGAACTTTCGAGTTCCTTAGCGCCACATAAATAGAAAGTATTTACCTAGATAGACCAAAAGCGACCTGGATTTGAAGATGAAGAATTGAATTCTTTTCAAAAAATTTCTCATTGAAAATTCGTGCCAAACTCAAGAAGAATTTGGAAAAAACGTTCCGAATGACTCAACAAGTCATTTCACACATAGTTTGATTATCCAATTATATCTCCCATAGAGTTTAAATTATTATTTCTTGTTATGAATATAATATAATTTGAGAATTTTCTTATAAATTATAAATACAGTCTAATTAGTAATACTACTAGTAATAGTATGTAAAAAAAAGTAAAATAGCATTTCATTTCTGATTGCAAAATTTAGAAATACGTACAAATATATTCTTGGCATAAATAAGATAAATTAAAGAAAAAAGAAAGATACCATTCAACTCAAAAAAATAAATAAAAAGAGATCCATATTGATAATTTCAATTCAATGATTTTTTTCAAAAATATTTTCTAACTGGTAGAAACTAGATTCAAATTTTTGAGTAGTCAGCAAAAATGATTATATAACCATCAAGTTGACTATATAATTTAGTGATGGATTGTTTATAAAACGATAAAAAAACATATAAAAAAAGGAAATAAAAAGATAAAAAAAAAAACAAAATAATCTCCATAAAATATTTATTTAAAAAGTACCGTTACTATTTCTAAAACCTGCCGAAGATAAAAGTTAAAAAAAAATGATTTATTAGTGATTTAAATTGAAAATAAATGGAAGTAGGTAAAAGAGATAATTCACAATTTTATTTTGGCATTTTAAAGAGAGAATTGTTGAAAATATACCACATTTTAACCTTTAGAATCATTTACTCTTTAATGGTGAAAAAGCTCATAAGAATAGAAATAAACCTGATATAAAAGTTTTATTTAAATGATACGAGTCGTGTTATCAAAAGAATGATGTATATTTTTATAGACGTATTTGTATCGAGTTATGCTTTATATTCTTATAAAGATGTTTAATTTAGATTACCTACAATAATAAGCAACAAACTTTTTATTCTAAGCATATAATTAATTATTTAGGTAGAGATTAAATGTTATAAACAAAAGCTCATCTTTGTTGAAAAGACAGCCCTTTGTTTTAGAAGTGAACTGATGAGATGCAACATATAAATAGGCTTTCATAGTTTTATAACATGATTATACTAAAAGAAGCGATTGTTGCAGAGTATAATGCCTCCCATACTTCACTGCATAAAAATAAATAATAATTATTAATAAAAAGTCATTATGAAGTAACTAACATGACACAATAAAATTGCTTTGAGAATCGAGAAAAAACTACCGTTCCCATCAAAGACACAAATAAAGTATAATTGTATAATTGAGATGTAGAAAAGAAGTTATTTATAATTTAATTCTAGAGATCGATCTTCTTGCTTTTCTTCTAATTCTAATTTTCCAGATGCTTTTTGTGTTTTAATTATATATATTGAAAATGGCAAACTTTATCTATATCTATCTCTGTGGCTCTTCGGAACTCGAAAGTTCTTGGCCGCAGCAACCACACCCCTCCAAGTATTCCTATTCTGAGCCATAACTCTCCGGTCCCTATCCCTTCCCATCTCTCTCACGTCCCTGAAAATGGCAAACTCACTTTGAATTATGTTAATTTCAAATGGATTTAGAAAAAAATCAAGAGACAATTTAAAATATTTAAAATTTTACAATTTATTTTGGAATTCCGTCAATATCGCTTCTAGTTTTTTTATAGGTTGAATTTTTCATTGTTTAATATTGAAATTTTTTTAATTTGAGGAAAATGAACAAAATGTTTTATTTTTAATGTCCTTTGAAAAAACTAATAATTTAGTTTAGAAACTAAGTAGTCAGATGTTATTTTATCATTCCCTGGCAATTGTAAATTCAGTGAATGCAAATGTTTCAAGTCATCAGTCAAAACATTAAGTCTTCTATCTACTCGTCATAGTCTAATTCTTATAGAAATGCTGTTAACAGAATCAAACAAATCTACAAATCGATAACAACGTTGCACCTAGCCTTGTATATTTATAATACTGAATTTTGGAAATATGTACCAGAATCGAGAAGTATCCTGAATTAAAAAAGTCTGATTGTCAAATCATTTTTACAATATACTTATTTGAATCATTTTATTACACTTTAAAATTCGTGAAATCCAAACACGGATGAATATTAACTAAGCAGCATCTGGAAGAATTACTAAGAAGTCCCCAATTATTTACCAAATTTTAAGAATTATCAAGATAAGTAAGATAAGTAAAATAAATATGATAATTGTTAATATTTAAATACAATACACATATTTTGTACTTTTATTTGCATGATTTCATGTTTTCAATAAATATAGTTTCAGTAACAAAAATGTTAATACCATTTTGCATACTTTTTAAATACGTATTTAATTGAGACTAGCGAAAAATTTCTTTGAAAAATGTCTCGAACTTTCAAGAAGCTTGGCCAACCCAGCTTCTTATAATAAATACCAAAAAATTGAATATTTAATAGGGCCTCCTTCTCTCCAAATAAATTAGCCATTCCAAGCCTTGGCTTACGGAATTTGGATAAAGTAATGAAAAATAAATTTCGTCTTATTAAAAAATAATAATAAGGCTTATGGTCTGAAGGCTCTTTGAATCAGCTGAGAGTGGCTTATATTTTTTAGATTTCGAAATAAATCCGCCACTACCTAAGAAGTACATATTCTCCAACAATATGGGTGGTTCGACCATGCTAATCAGAAAGGCTATACGTTCAAAAGGAAACCAACCATTTGTTCTTGTTCAGGCTATTCCCATTTAGGAATCGAGCTGAATTACTTTTACTAATAACAGTTGATTCAATTCACCTCAACTACGCTCTCAGCAATACAAAAAGGCAGAATTCAGACCTGTCATATATTTCATGCAATTCATGCAACTCATCCCTTAATTAATATTGAAATGACTCCTGATTTATCTACCCACACTTTATTTGTTTCTATTATTTAATCTATGAATTAGTAGGATGGGAACATGCACCCCTCGATGGAAGTAGAAGGCAACACTTCCTGAAAATCCCTAACATCAAAATAGACCAAAGTTAACCACTGTCCTCATGTAACGAATAACTTAATCAAACTTACCAATTATAATTATTTTTCTCTTTTCTGCTATTCTCTCTCTTTCAATGCTCATTCTTGACAGATATGCTCTGAAATTCCCTGATCTCACTAAATTCTATAATACAATTTAATATATTTCTATATTATCTTCTAATGAATATTATTCAAACAAAAAAAAATAAATTTAAGTTCAATTATACTTTCTATTATGTATATTAAACTTTGCTTTTAATTTTCATTTTACCTATTTTATAAAACGTGCCATGCTAAATAAATAAGAATGATTACTTACATTTGGTGAGCTAAATGCAAATCATTTAATCATCATAAGGAATGGGGAACATAATCAAGAGTTTAAATCAACATCCAGTAGCAGAAATGAAGATTGAAACATGAAATTGAAGTAAACATAACATATTAGATTATAAATTTTAAAATAAATAAGTTTAAATTGAATTAAAAATCAAATAATAATAAATACTGACCTCGGAGTTAATAAAGAGTTGATATATCTTGCAGAACAGATTCGGAGGCAAACTCGAAGACTTGAAATGATGTTCCATCTTTCTCGCCTAAATAAATAATAAATTAAATAAGATTAGATAATATTTATAACGAAACGAAAAAAGGTGGTAATGTAAATACATATAATAAAAAAAGATAAAAAAAGAGGGTAAATGCTAATAGTTGGGTCTTACCTTTGTTGGGATGTAGCAGGCCAGTTTGCGTAACTACGTTTTGTGTTCACTTCACTTTAAATGCGTAAAACAACTAATAAAGAAAATATAACACAATCAAATTTCAAAAGGACACATCACTCACTTATTTAATAGTTTGTAATAGACTGAATAATAAAATATATTTCTACTCTATTTAAATAATAATCAGGGACAATAATCGCCTCTTGGAAAAAATACTTTTTAACTAAACGGATTAACTTTTTTTTTTAAGAAAAAAAATAATGAATCTATAAGTCATTTTTATTTTTAACCTAACACAGCGGTTCCCAATCTTTTCCGGATTGCGGCTTCCTAAATAATCAGATTTTTTCCCCGGCACCCTCAATACATCAGATTTTTTCTAAATTTTTGACTTTCTTTAAAAATTGGAAAACTTTCCTTATTTAAAAGCGATTACCCATTGAACAGGAAAAAATTAAAAACTTATACTTACTATTTTCCTTGGGATAAAATAAAATATCTAATTGGCGGCCCCCTAAAGACGGCAACGCGACTCCCCGGGGATCCCCGGCGCACACTTTGGGAATCACTGTGCTAACAGATAGATAGATTATAATTTCTACAAATTTATATGGTAAATTATAAATTCAATGTTGATTGTTCAATTTTAATTCAATTCTATTGGAAAAAGATTGGCTTATTAATAAAATAATTTAGTCTCCAATTTTTAAAATGTGCCGTAGGTTCGTATTTAATCTCACATATGTTAGAATATTATTTCTAAAATAATGAAATAGCATGTGAAAGACGATCTAATAATAAAATCTAATAATAAAAATCTAGATCTAATAATAAAAAATAAAAATTAGCTGGAATGTCTCCACTCGACTATCTCGCAATTTGAATTGGATTAAATAACATAATATATTATATTTAAATTAAATTTAATTAATTATCAATTATAAATAATAAATATTAAACCAGCGCATGTTTGCTTTTTGTTGATGGCACCGCGTCATGTGTTGGCGCGTGAGATTTGCAGTGTTAAAAAATTAATTCTGGTAATTTCAGCGATTCAATCAAGCTGAAATTCTATATATAGCAGTTTTATACAATTTTTAATCATGCAAAAAATTATCAAACATATATCTTTATTTTTACGGTCACTTTAGAGGAAAAAAAACTCAAAACGTTGTAGGTAATGACCCTTTTCCGATTGAGCTACATTTCTGAAAAGTTGAGAGAAAACTACGAATTTTAAATAATGCCCGCATACCAAATTTCATGATTCTAGCTCAAACTGTTTTTACATAATCTTGTCTACATACATACACACATACAAACACAGTCTTCTCAATCTTAGTTAAAATGATTCAGGAACCTTCAAAACGAATAAAAACATCAAAATCTCAACATCGAAAATTTTCGTGATCGCAATACTATCTCTAGCGAGATAGTAATAATAAATACATAAAAGTAAAAGAAATAATTTTACAACCAGAAAAAAATGTATTTATTGAAAAAAGAGTTGCTAAAAAAATAAAATAAATGAAAATGAATGGAAAACAACATGCAAAATTCAGCATGTAAACCTATAGAAAATTTAGAAAATCGATCTTATCTAAAATTATTATTCATAACGGAGCTCTTCTTCTAACATTTCATAAATTCATATGAAAATAAAAAAACAAAACAAAATTAAAAGGCATAAAAAGAATAATAATAAAATTAATTAATTAACTAAAGACTTTTTAGTAATTTTTTTATTTTATTTTTTTATGGAATTTAAGCATATTTTATCCAAGCTCCGCGATTATTAGAAATTAATTATTTAATTTACTTTAATATTATCTAAGTGAACTGGGCGAGATTCAATCTCTCGGTGTCAGAATCGATAGGTCAGGTCTTTATTAATAAATTTAAATTTAATAAAAATAGGATTCAAGACTATAATAGTTTTTATTAAGAAATACTCATGAAAATTAATAACAATGAAACCCAGAGTCCTTTTATAAATAATCTTATCTTATTATACTAGCAAAAATTGTATATAAATTTGTATTTTTGAATTATTAAACCGCTCTAAAGATTTATTATGTTATATCCACAGGTCATACTTTTCTGTCTTTCAGTGCGTAAATACGTACGTTTAAGGGCTGTTTGTTTTTTCAAGACTTTAACACGTTATTTATATTTTAAAAACAAATACTTTCTTTAATTAATATTCATTTAAAATGATAATTAAAGAATATCTTATTCCAAATAAATTTTTCAATAAATCTGATTTAATAATATTAAATTATTTTAATTAAAGTGACAACTTTATATTTAATAATTTAAATTATATTTGATTATTATAAATAAAAAGAAAAAAAAATATATAAGAATAACTTTGTATGTCAATTGCTAGAATTAATATTAATAATTTGTGTTGAACATGTATGAATAAATTGAGAGAAAATAGTCTCAATTGAATAGCACTCAGCTTTTAATAAATTCTTAAGAATGTTTTATACCTATATTAAAAAAAGGAATTGATTGATAGTTTCTATGGATAAATACAGACAAAAATGAGATTACAAGATAAGAATAGTAGAAAAGAGGATTATCATTATAAACGCCCCAAGGTTTCTATTTATATAAATTAATAATTATAAAAAAAATTGAAATTACAACTATTTTTATTTACCTAGAATAAGAACTTTTCAAAAGTTTTCAAACATTATTAATATTATAAAAGTTGGTTGGACGAGACAAAAGTTCGACGAAAATTTATTCACTCAATCAATTGGCAAATTACCAACAAGAGGGTTGGTCATGAATATTTCGCATACATCAGGGTTTCCCAACCTTTTTTTTATGTCAACCCCTTTTAAATTTTCTTTCCGTTTCAGCGCCGGATAAAGGGGCGGGGAGGCCGGGCGACTGTGCAAGGCGCAAAATTTTGAGAAGCGCCAATTTAAAAATAAAATATTTTTTTACATTCATTATTTAAAAGATAATTTGTATGAAAGGGCGCCAAATTTTGTTGTGTCCGGAGTGCTCAAAACCCTAGAAATAGTCCCTTATTTTTTTGATGCAGTATAAATATAATAAATATTAAAGTTTTCCGGGATTGTCCCGATTTTAGGTGCTCTGTACCGGCGTCCCGAAAAATGTCTTCGGGACAGTCTATTGTTCCGGTTTTTAGGTTGGACGAACGTTTTCTTACAATCAGTTTGGCTCTTATTTTCGATTTTTCATTCAATATGGTCCTAAAACATATTTTTAAAATAAAGGATCTATATATGAAATAAAATTTGAATTAATTATAAATTAAATATTCATTATGCGGAATAATAGTTAAAATATCATTTACTATTAAAATGATTGATTCAAATATAATATCGTTTTTATTATCACGTTTTACTTAACTTGTATTCTTGTCTGTGTGTATGCTTCAAATCTTGCAATCGATTTTTCGACGACTTCCAATCATCGGATTTTCTTGAAACTTCACCAACAGCTTTGCTCTCGATGACAATACAATATTATCATTTC
The DNA here is from genome assembly GCA_963082975.1 of Labia minor. NCBI lineage: Eukaryota > Metazoa > Arthropoda > Insecta > Dermaptera > Spongiphoridae > Labia > Labia minor. Next base: position 34,812,914 of record OY720344.1, on the reverse strand, counting down.
TATGAGCTTCTAATTGCTACAATTTGAATGAAATAATCCAAAATTATTCCTATATATAAAAATTCAAAATGTCGGATGTAAACAAAAAAACATAAAATCCCCAACTTTATAAATATAAATATTTAGTACACATTCATTTCTTAAATTATACTTCATAAATTTAATTAATATGAGTAAACTAAAATCGATTGCAAAATTTGAAGACTAAAAAGTAGAAAATAATACTTTATAAAAAAAATTTTAAAAAACCACGTTTTACTAACGGACTAAAAAGGAGAAAATAATTTTTTTCTGAAAATCCATACTGACATACATACAAGAGATCTGATTTGAATCAAACTGTCCATAAAGTAAAACGTGGGGCGCAAATATGTCTAAAATATCATGTTTCTAATAAAAATATAGAAAATATATATAAATCTCAAAATAAACATTAAAACCACGCATAATATAATTTGACGAATGAATATTGATCTTTATCAAAAATATTAAATTTAATGCTCGAAAGAATTTAAATTAAAAAAAATCTATTGGACTACTAATATTATTCCCTTTTACAAGTGGTCTGATAAAAAATTTGATATTTGAAAAGTTTGATAGTATAAGTTAGTATCTTAAACAATTTTTAAATATATTAAATATACGATAAATTTTCTAATGATTAACTAATAATATTCCCTTTTACAAAAAGTATGTTAAATATTTAATAGGTAATATTTATAACAATACCTCCCTTACTATCGTCGGTCGGTAAAAATTATATCACGAAACTTATCCTATCGTATTACTAATAATATTCCCTTCTACAAGAATTTTGGTGAAAACTTAAGCCTTAAAAAATACAACGATTGATGCTAAATAAAAATTAATAAAGGAAATCATATTTGAATAGAAAAATTATTATTTGTTGCGCCCCACGTTTTACGTTATGGACAGTTTGATTCAAATCAGATCTCTTGTATGTATGTCAGTATGGATTTTCAGAAAAAAATTATTTTCTCCTTTTTAGTCCGTTAGTAAAACGTGGTTTTTTAAAATTTTTTTTATAAAGTATTATTATATGATATTATTCATCAATATAAGAATAGCAGTATAGCATAAAATCAAAACGAATCAATTAATAAATTTTAAAATTAAATTACCTCTCTACTTGCTCATATTTAATTAAAAACAAATTCAATCTAATAGAAAAACCTAAGTGCACATCAATAAATGATGTAAGACAAAAAAAAAGTAATTTTTAAATCACTCTCCTTTTTGTCACATGACCTCCGTCCCAAATAATAATGTCCCATTTTCTTCATGCATAGTGAAAATTAACTAAACAAAATATTTTGAATAATAATTATTTATTAATTACTACACTCTCACAGTTTATTATACTTCAACAAATAAAACAAAATAATAATAATTTATTAACACAAAAACATTATAATTATTAATATTTTACATTTTGGCAGGCTATGATTTGACTTATAAAAAGAATTATGAGATTTATAAACTTTTTTCTTTATAAAAGCATGACTATTCTATAAACAATAATATATTATAAAGTATACTTAGTTAAGTTTAATTTAAATAATTTTTATTATGCCATCAACTTTACTTTTCTCCCCACATTTGTCACAAACTGTCATAAAATGTCAACCCTTCCTCTTCCCTTGGTAGCGCGACATCATTTATTGATGTCTCTTAATTGTAAATTCAGTGGTGAGTGAATTGATGGATCCCAGTTTTTTATTTACAATACAAAACATCATAAATTCGTGTTTCCTGCTTGCAAAGTTATACCATGACGAATAATTTTCTCCTTGAAAGAATTTCTATGATGTGAATTAAAATTAGAATGAATAAATAACAAAATTAAAAGCGCGCTGATAACCGAGTGACACAAATGAATTAGGATCATAAGCTCCTATATAATAATAATAAATAAATAGAATTTAATACTTAGTATAATATAAATTAGATTAAAAATTCAGACGTTTTGTTAATTGAAAAGAATTGTCATTGTATTGCCCGTGATAGGTTATTTGTTACTTAATTAATGAAATTATAAAAAATAATATTTTATTTTTTTCATATTTTTCATAAGTAATTTATTGTAAATTTATAAGAATTCTATGTAATTATTTTCTGGATCTTTTACATTTTACATTTACAATATAAACCCATATATATATATATATATTAACTTAATGCATCAGTAGCATGAATTCATCAACTTTTGGTGTATATCCCGAAACCGGAAGTGGTAGTTTACAAAGTATTAATTTTATATTCATTGTCGGAAAATATTTCACTTATAATATAGTAGTAATTAATAAATGAGTAATTAAACTAAAAATAAAAACCAAGATAATATAAGTAATTTAGTCATTTTAATTCGATTTTTAAAAATATTTTTTTTAATACTTTATATATATTGTTGTTTGGAAATTAATTTATTTCAAATCGTCGGTCTGTTCTGTGCCTGGCCACAGCTCATGTTATATCAATCTTCTTTTTTCTTATTTCCTATTCCTTTTCATTATTTTACATATCTAATGCGTTTTTTACTGCTCAATGTGCGCGCAGTCTTTTTGGCGATAAAATAACGCACCCACTCCCTTTGACTCGACTAAACCACCAAATAAACTCTTGGTGGTGTATCTTGTTGTCCAGTGACAAGCTTACTACGTTGCAAGTCACTATGCGTCTTTTATATCAACCAAATCACTTAATGGCCCTTTTTAGAGCCCACATTTTTTATCAACGTTTAATTTCACATATATATTATATAATTTTATATACATGAATATAAGATAAGGGTAAGTTAAAATTCAACTATTAGACTTAAATTATCAATAAAGAAAAAAAAAAGAAAAATACTTTAGAAAATAGAAAATAAAACGGGTAAGATTTTAATCATATCCATTAATAAAATAATAAGAAATTGGCAGAGTAGAACTCTCGTTAACATTATCTACTTAATGATCTCGTTCAGTTTAACGGGTCATTGAGACACTCGAAGGGTTGTTGTATTTTCTCTCATCTACTTTCTCTCTCCTCACACTTGAAGGCATTATCTGGATTCGGGGGTTTGGACGATTTTTATTTTTATTTTTTTATTTTTATTTTTTTTATAAATCTGCCTTGACCTCATCAAGGCCTCTCTTGGCAACTCCAGTCCCCAATCCAACTAATCTCCACTTGCCCTAGGCTTTCTACTCCATTACTCTCTACAGAACAATTTCAATACGCTAGATAAATAAGTTATTGCCTGCAAAAGAAATATGACCATAGGAGCTTTATTTTTTAGAAAGATTTAATCCGAAAAAAAATTCACCATAATTTTATTTATTAGAATTTATTTATATAAAAATATATTTAATTTAAAATTTTAAATTGTTATTTAAGAAAAATTGATTTCTCTTTATAAATTAAATAAAATTAAAATTTAAATTTATTTATTGTAATAATTCTGGGAATTTTAAATCAATGAGTTCTTTGAATTGAAAAGCAGTTTTAATCTTTACAAAAATCCTTCTTAAGAGTTTTATACCAAAAATAAATTTCTAGAGCTTTTTGAAAAGATACGATATACTTAGTATATCAATTATTTAAAAAAATTAATTTTATGAAAAAAAATTTCTCCCATTTTTCGGAAAAAGGAAAAGTAATAATTTTTTGAAATCCTGTTTTCATTTTCGAAAGGAGCTAATTTCAAAAAGAATAATCTGAAAAAAACTAACTCATTGAATTTTTATTTGAAAAAGTTAATTAAAAAAGATGGCTTTTTTTTATTTTTGTCCGTTTATTTCAATCTTATTTACAATAGTATCAGCATTTTACCATCTAGCACGGCCTATGAAACATTTTTTGAATTTGGATTTTTTTTCAATTAACGAATAATTTGGTACTACAATAACTGCTTTGACTTCTGCTATCCGTCGATTTAGCATATGTAATAGTTGTCTTTTTAGGCCAGGTTTTGTACTGAGTTGCCTTTAATAATTCTATATTATCAATTCTTTTTCGTATTTTTGGTTCCTCTGCAGTATGGATTGGGACTAAAGTAGAACCTCTGGTTACGAGTTTAATTCGTTTTGGGATGAGACTCGTAACCCGATATGTTCGTAAACCGAATCAAGTTTTCGAATAAGTACTAATGTAAATATAATTAATTCGTTCCAAAATATTACTATGAAAAAAAATATTATCAATAATAAAAATCTATCTATCTATATATTTAACACGACAGTCTGTCCGTCCGTACGCAAAAAACTCCAGAGCTTAAAACACAAAGAGTAAGGTAACCAAATTTTTCTGAGGTGAAGGGTACCTCAAATGAGAGATGAAAAATAAAAAAGAAATTTGAATCTTAGGTAACTCCTGAGCTGAGCTGCGGGTGTTCCATTTTCCAGAAATGTAGCAATATATATATATATATATATATATTTATATTTTTGTATTTTATATTTTATACCTTTTTTTAGAACAAAATTGAAAAAATTTTGAAAAAAAAATTACGAGATGTCCTAAATATTGAAAAAACGGGACAATAGGCTGTCCCGAAGACATTTTTGGGACAGAGCACCTAAAGACGGGACGTTTGGTCATCCTATCGATGACTCTGGGAGCCGAGAGTAGATTTAGAGTATTTGTGAGATTAATATTGTTCGCAGCATTTATAGGCCAAAGGAAGATGAGGTCACAGGGGGATGGCGGAGATGGCATAACGAGAAATAATATCCAGATATAGTTAAGGTTATAAAATCGAGAAGGCTGGGATGGGAAGGGGACGTGGTTAGAATTGGAGAAACTAGAAATTGGGAGGACGCTTAGAGATATGTGGATGCTGCAGCTAAGAACTTTCGAAAACTGTAGAGACAAAGAGTTAGATAAATATAAACTATACAATAATAATATATAATTAATTTACTGATTAAATTAAAATATATTTTACAAGAAAACAAATACATGTCTTATCTACTTATACTGATTGAAACAAAATGGATGAAAACCTTTTACATACAGACATTCAACGAAATACTATGTATCACTCGGGGGTACAGGGGGCGGAGCCCCCGTCTAGGTGTGAAGAGAGCCGAAGGCGCTCGGAGCAACTAGTTTATATTATTATTTATGAATGCTTGAATATATTTGTATATGAAATATTAAATATTCATCTAATTTAACTATTCTCAATGATATTGGTTTACATTAATCAGTTCTTATCTTAAAGAAATTAGTATGGGCAACGGAACTGAATTTGACGACTTTTTAGCAAATAGATAAAATGGGACATTGCAACATTATTAAATAAATTAATATCCCTAATAGCTGTTGCTTAACAGGATGGTTTTCTTTAATATTAATTGTTTTAATTTTTTTCCAAATTGACTATGTTTTTGAATTTATGATGTTCTCAGTATCTTTTTCTTCCTCTTTTATTCTTTTGCTGTCGACAGAATTTGTTTAGCACCTCGTGTTGCTCATGTTCTAAATGCTTCAAATTATCTTCGCTGAGGTCTACGTTATGTTCTACGAGTTCTTTGATTTTAGTTTCGTCTATGTCAAGGCCTAGACACTTTTCTAATGACACACTTTTTTCAACAGCTCTTATTCGCTCTCAATGTCCTTTAAATTTCGTTCTAAAACCACTCCAGACCACAACTTTATACACGCAGAGTTGTGTTATTTTTTTGACACTTGGCAAAGTTTTAAGCAATGTACAATATTATTGATCCAAGCACAGCATATGAAGCGTACCGCTCCTGCCGTGCGGCTGGTATCCCGAAGCAGAGAACTCAAACACGTAACCCAAAAAACTCGTAACCCGGGACACTTGTAATCCGAGGTTCCATGGACATGTGTGACATCCTTTTTAATTTTATTATTTATTTGGCACTCAAATTCGTATTTCGGAATATCTGAATATATTTGTTCAAAATTCATTAAATGTTATCCGATTTAAAATTTCCAACAACGTTTTTATTTTGTTTATTAATCCATTCTTTTTTTAGTATTAGGGCTCTATAATTAATTTATTTAGAGCTTTAGTGGAATTTGAAAAAAGTTCCAAAGCTTCAATCAAGGCAAAAGCTATAGAGTTTCCCTTTTTATGTAATTGGTATTTCATGACTTCCAGAGTCGTTTAACTTTCTTTTTTATCAGTATTAAAGAAAAGAAATCGCATCTTTTGTGATTTTTTAAAACATTTAGCTTATTTTGCGATCATGTTTCGTCCTGGTTTTTCCATCCTGCTCTTTAACAGTAGCTTAAAAGATAATAATAATAATAAAGACTATATTCATTGAAAACGTATTTTGACTCAGATGTTATATAGTATATTATTATCTGGCTTCAGTTAGCTCTGTAGCTAATTTTAGGATTTTAAATGATCTATTTGATAGTTAAGATTGAGGATTTTGCTTTTCTGTATAATTTCGACTAACGTTGAAATATTTCAATAGAACATCTCAAGGAATATGGCCAAATCCTTATGTTGATGATAGGAACTTACAAACTCGTTTTCGTCGACAAACTTTTATTCCAAGATTTCTTTTTTAAAATCATCTAGTAGAACATATATGGAGTTTCTACACAATAGGCATTGAATAGGATTAGAAAGAGAGGGGAGAAGACGTGTAATAACGAGAGTAAGTCACAAGACGACAGTTTTGATATAAAGGGGCGGGCCTTAAGGAATTATTTTCCAAAGAAATTATTTCTTATTTATTTAGATAATTTAATGAATTTAAAATATAAATTAAATTTTAGAAATTTTTTTTATAAGGTATATATAATATATATAATTTATATATATATAATTAATGACATTTCAAAAGTTAAATTTAGATGTATTATTAAATGTTATTTTTCTCAAATTCTAATAAATTAAATATAAAATTTTGAAATAACATATTTTTAAATTTATATATTTATATAAGGTGCTTGAATAAGTTCTCGCTGGTTTTTTTTGTGCTTTATTTACACAATGTGGTGCACAACACGTCACTCAAAGTACAGCCCATCACAAGACACTACGTTTTCCCATCCCTCCAATTCTTCGTCTTTAAACTTTTTCGGTGCGCCAGAACGTTCTTTATCTTGAAGATCAAAATCGTCATTTTTGAACCGTCGAAACCAGTCTCTGCAAGTCGTTTCCGACAGAGCATGTTCCCCATACGTCTCAACATGAATTCGGTGTGCTTCAGCTGCTGATTTCTTCTGTATAAAATAATGCAATAGAATTCCCCGCAAATACTCTTTTCGTGGCATAAAACTCGACATCTTTAAGCACTCAGAACAAAATGTGGTTGAGACTGTGGCAAACAGAAACACACTGGCGTTCAAGAATACGAACAGTATTTCCTGGAAATGCGTTCGTTTCAGAAATATCATCCACTTATATTACTGGAAACGCCATCTGTTATAAAACAGCGAGAACTTATTCAAGCACCTTATATCTTAATACATATATTACAATTTCAATATCATGGGAAATTATATTAAATGTGATAAATTTTAACATTTGCATGTTTAAGTAAAATAAAGTTTAAAATTATTGAATAAAAATCATGATTTAAGATTTTATACATATTTTATAACAAATTTACCTTAATGTTCTTCCGCGGATATAAAAGGTATATGGGTATAGATCATATAGTATTTATATACTTATATAAAATAATATTGGAATTGTTCTAATAAAATATTCGCAAATGTTTTGCTTCGCAGATTTCATATAAGTATAATAATAAATATTATTATAAAACGTAAATACGTTGTAAAAACCTGAATGTAATCCATTTTTCAATAACTTTAGAGTAGAAGTTAAATTGGTTTAACCATTAATAAGCAATAAAAAAACTATAAAAGTTTATCTCAAAACGTACTATTATTTCAGACTATAAATTTTCAGAGAATTCATGAAAATTTAATAAATATTTTCTTCAACAATCAATCGATGAATTTAGTAGGAATAATAGGAATTTTTATTACATTTAAATAGAAAATATATTGATCAAGTAAACAAAATATGAAAATTTTTTTAAATATTTTTTTATAATGTTTTATAATACTAGTAGTATTTTGTTGCAAGTCTGTATGCAAAATGGTTCATTGTACCAATAGTTAAACTCTTTCTTTATTGATCACTTTTGAGTAGCATATCTTCTTTTTTCGACTTTTAAATTGTTTTTATGCCATATTAATAATGACAACAAGTTCTTTTATTTTATGAAAATTTATGTATAGATGTCCTCAGAAAAATGAACATGGTTTAATAAACCAATGTTTAATTTATATCATCATAGGACATCTTAGCTAAAAAAAATATTTAATAAAAATATGATTACCTTATAAATTTTTACTACTACTTTTTAGTGATATTTACAACAAATACCGAGTAACAAAATAATAAATAATATCAAGAAATAAATAATTCTATAAAGTTGTGTATAAAGAAAATAGCAATTCAATATCATCAACAAAAATTTAGACTTATTTTACTTTTTTTGCCGAGATAACCATCGTGCCCTTCTTTCTTTAGCCAAATGACGTTTTTTCCTATTTGGATCTTTGTTTTTACTCATATTTGCAAACTGTACAATTTTTCAAAATATAAATTTCAATATAAAAAATATTACTAACATTTTTTTTAAAAAAATAATCAATTAGGAGTAATATTTAATTTAATTTAATTGAAATTGATTTTACTTTTAATATTATTGAATAGTACCGGGACCCCGAGCCTCGGCTCGGTACTTAAGTTAAAAAAAATGATTCATTATTATTGGGTTTGGCTGGTAATATTAATACCTGGGATACGGAGCTGTCGCTCGAAAAAATATTTAGACATTATTATAGACATTTTCATTCTGTAAATTAAATAATTTTATTTCATTTAAATAAATATCTATTTTTAAATAATTTTTCTCACTACATTATTTATTTAATTCTGACAATATATTAAGATCACACCGGGACCCCGAGCCTCGGATAGGTAATTAAGTTAAAAAAAAATAATTCATTATTATATTGGGTTTGGTTGGTAATATTAATACTTGGGACACCGAGCTGATATACAATTCTTTAATTATTTATTACAATTATTAAATGTTGCATCATTGCATGGAACTTGGGGTCCTCAATAATACATAAATATGTATACCGGGACCCCGAGCCTCGGCTCGGTACTTAAGTTAAAAAAAATGATTCATTATTATTGGATTTGGCTGGTAATATTAATACCTGGGACACCGAGCTCGCTCTACCCTTTAAAAAATATTGATATACAATTCTTTAATTATTTATTACAATTATTAAATGTATTAAATAATATTTTATTGAAAAAATATTAAAAATTATAAAACTATCTAAAACTTAATTAATAAAAGAACAATGAATAAATAAATCACGAAAATAGATAAAAAAAAAATGCACGCGGCGAGTTTCGATCCTTCGAACTCGGGGAGTAAAAACAATTGTTCTTACCGCTGGTCTATGATATTTTGATAATTACAAAGATATTTTTACCATCTTTCAAAGACATTTATTTGTTTTGTTGTTTTTTTTGAGAGAGATTAATAAATATATATATATTTTATTAAAAATAAATATTTTTAATTTTATTTCGAAATTAAATAATGAATTTTAAAATATTTTAAATATAAAAAAATGTTAATACAATATCATTTAAAAAAAAAGCGGGATTAATAAATATATATATATATTTTATTAAAAATAAATATTTTTAATTTTATTTCGAAATTAAATAATAAATTTTAAAATATTTTAAATATAAAATTTCGAAATTAAATAATGAATTTTAAAATATTTTAAATATAAAAATTGTTAATACAATATCATTTAAAAAAAAAGCGGGATTAATAAATATATATATATATTTTATTAAAAATAAATATTTTTAATTTTATTTCGAAATTAAATAATAAATTTTAAAATATTTTAAATATAAAAAAAATATTAATACAAAATTAAAAAAAGGCGGGAGTAAAATTTCAAAATGGATGCCATTTACGTCACCCATATATAATTTTCAATTAAGAAATTAATAATGAAGCTGTAAGTTTCAAGAGATGTGATCAATAAAACTCAATTTTTCTTTATAAATACTATATCTAGTGTGAATTTGAAAAAAATCGTTAGAGCGGTTTTTGAGAACCAATGGTTATAGATAAATAGATATATAGATAGATATATAGATATATACAATTTTAGCTAGCATAATAAGATAAGATTAGAAATTAAAATAAAAATGTAAATATTATATACATTCTTTGTATGGAAATTTCTAGAATTTTATTAAATTTATATTCAGCCAACAGAGGCGCCACATAAAGCGTTTATTATATTATACATACATAGGACCTAGACCAGTGTTTCTCAACCTTTTTGGACCAAACGCCCCCTTTGTAAGACCCGCTTCTTAATTCGCCCCCCCCTATAAATTTTTACAGATAAAAATTGCATGACAATCCCTAATATAAGGTAGGTACACTAGGTGATACTTAGAGCCATATTGAAAAATCGAGTTTCAGAACCTGATTGCAAAATCATCTGACCTTTTTTTAGAACCTTATTGAAAAAAATTGAAAAAAGAGGAAAAGTTTAAAACGCCTGTTTGCAAAATCATCTTACCTTTTTTCACACCAAATTTCACATGTGGAGATTTTTACATATCTCCACGAATCATGCATTTTCTTAACAGAAAAAAGTATTTTTAGCATGATGTCTGTCCGTCCGTTCGTATAGATGTGTACAGCCTGAACGGCTCAACCGATTTTGATGAAATTTGGTATATTTACTTAATGCTTCAGTGGGATGAATTGATCAACTTTTGGTGCAAATCGGGAAACCGGAAGTGGTAGTATTAGCGATCGACGATAGGAAGGGAAGGGTTATTTTCACACCAAATTTCACATGAGGAGATTTTTTTATATATCACCACGAATCATGCACTTTGTATTGGTTTTATCCTCGAGAAAAATCATATTTATTAGTTTTTCTTGATTTAAAATTATATGACGTCATCCAGCCATTCATGACGTCACAGCCTGGTTTTGCATATATATTATAAATAAAATAAAATTAAAAATGTTTATATTTATTATTTATGTATCCATATCTGTTTTTTATTACATTAATAGATATATTAAAATTATTTGAAATTGTTTCCGTAGCTGGAAATTAATTTATTTCAAACAGTCGGTCGGTTCGGACCTGGCCACAGGTCAACTTATTTTCATATTCATTTTGAGAATTTTTAGGATTCTGACATAAACTTTCTGACATAAACTTTCTATTGAAAATACGCCAAAATAGGCGCCGAAGCGTCGAGATTCAAATTTCTTATAAAATAAATATGTATATAATATATGTTCGGTTAGATTTAGATGAAAGTTTTAATTATAAAAAGATTCTGTGTTATCTCACAATGGGATTTGAATCGCAACGTTTCTACATCCATTTTGGTCTCGTTTCAAGAGTTCTAGTGAGAAAAATTTGAGATTTAAAGTATTCGTCTGTGAGACCAAAAGTGATAATTGATATTTCAAGTTGAATATACCAGAAGGACTATACATGATCGTGTCGGTAGCAATACAAGTTCCGGGGTTACTTCGGAACTTCAAAACGCATTAAGTGAACCATTATCCATCCGCAGTTCATAATGTGCGGTTATATTCTTTCCAGCGCTGCCTTAGGATATAGAATTACAGATCACTTTCTCTCTTAATAAATTGTAAATTAAATAACAAAGTTTTAAAATATACAGAAATTCCAAACATTTAAATATATGTTCTCACGCCTACGAGTAAATTTTTTTTAAGTCTTCCCTTCTCTTTAAACTGAATTCCAAGAACACCCCTTGAATTAATTATAAAATTAATATAATAAAATAAAAATAAATTCAAAGGTAAAATAACAGTTGAAAATTATTATCTCATTGGTGATACTTTTTATATATTAAGTTTATTTCTAATTTAATTAATATTGTATTTCGAAAGATAAATAAAAAAAAGATATATATACATATATTGAATAAATAAATACATAAGAGACTATTGAAAAGAAAATAAACCAAACCCGTATACATCATATGTGTATGTTTGTGACATTAATTAATTAATTTGCTGTCATTAATAAAGTTTGTAGAAGTCGCTTGAAGGGAATAGAATTGATGGAGTGGGGATATGTTTTGGTTCCGCCGAGACAAATTAATGTTTTCCTTAAGTTAAAATAATCAAATGCAAAATTGAATTTCCAGTATTTGATTAAGTAATAAGATTGTCTGGCGCAAGGTTGCCGCTCTTCTTAATCTCTTCAAAGAGACACCGCGCAATAAATAGAAGAAATTATTATTTTTATAAGAAAGAAATTCAATGAAGACATATATTGTTTTTAAAACATTTTGTTGTAATAATTAAAATAAAATTTATTCTTAATTAGGAATAAAAAATAGTACAAAGTTTTGGGATTTGAAGAAGGAGACATGTAAAAATAAATTTAAGTAAAAAATATTTTTAAAAAATACACTTTACTTAAAATTGCACTAAAAGTAAAAAATAAAATCACTTTAAAGTGTGTGCGCTCAAATTATAATAACACCGTAAAACATTTGCTTCCATTTGGTTTTTAGTGCAATTTTAAGTAAAGTGTATTTTTTAAAAAGATTTCTTTTTACTTAAATTTATTTTATACTTTTTAGTCGTATTCAGCGCTTCTAGAACTGCTATCTCCATCTATGATTGAAATAGTGAACTATTCCATATTCCGCATATGAAAGTTTAGTTAATTAATTACCACTAATAGATAAATAATTCAGTGGAATTTTCAATTGATTCGTGTATTATTAGCAGGAGCAAGCGCGTATGCAAAATTTCAAGTTGATTGAATGACGGGAAGTTGTTGAAATATCGATTATAAAATGCCGCGGACAAACAAACATCCGGACAGAGTGAGTAAAGTAAAAGTGTATAATAATAAAAAGAGTGAATAAATTTCATAATATTATATCATCATCTTTGCTACAAATCTATTTAAATTAATGAACCGAATACATTTTTTTGCGGTTAAACCTGAAATTAATGTTTCTATCATCCATCTTCTCCAATCATTCCTCGAATTAGAGTTAAGTAAATATTAATTTTTTTTAATATCTTCGATCAACAAACATTTTAAATAATAGAATTCTTGGATAGCTTTTTTTATATATAATTTTCAATTTTTCACAAATATGATAACGGAATATTCTGAAATATTTTTGATTTAATAAATTATTTATGATATTTATATAAAAACACAGGAAAACTTTTTTTATTCAAATGCTGCTTTTATCCAAATCTATGTCGTTTAGGTAGAGTGTGTCCTTTTAACAAGCCAAGATAGACTCCATCTCAAACCAACCACTTCTTTAAGAAAGAAATAAATAAATCTATCCATTTACCACACACATATGAATATTTTATTTGAAGGAGTTTTTCTACATCATCATTTGAATCAATTTATAACTTTTTTAATCCTCTTTATTATTTTTTCACTACAGTTACAAATTATTATTCATTTTTACCGACCGACGATAGTAAGGGAGGTATTGTTTTCACACCAAATTTCACTTGTGGAGATTTTTACATATCTCCACGAATCATGCATTTTCTTAACAGAAAAAAGTATTTTTAGCATGATGTCTGTCCGTCCGTCCGTATAGATGTGTGCACCTTGAACGGCTCAACGGATTTTGATGAAATTTGGTATATTTACTTAATGCATCAGTATGATGAATTGATCAACTTTTGGTGCAAATCCGGAAACCGATTGAAGGGAAGAGTTATTTTCACATGAGGAGATTTTTTACATATCACCACACGAATCATGAACTTTGTATTGGTTTTATCCTCGAAAAAAATCATCTTTATTAGTGTTTTCTTAATTTAAAATTATATGACGTCATCCAGTCATTCATGACGTCACAGCCTGGTCTTGCATATTTATATATTATAAATAAAATAAAATTAAAAATATTTATGTTATATCCATTTCTGTGTTTTATTACATTAATAGATATATTAAAATTATTTGAAATTGTTTCTGTAGCTGGAAATTAATTTACTTCAAACCGTCGGTTGGTTCGGACCTGGCCACAGGTCAACTTATTTTTAAAAGGATTAATTTTATTTGATATGAACTTGTCATATAAATAGTCATGGAAAGTTTGCTTTATTTATTTAATGTTTTCCAATATAAGTATATTAATACCTAATTTGATTTGGCTATCAAAAATGATATATATGATACATATTAGTAATCTATGTATAGTAAATCTTGAAAGCTTTGCATAGGTTTTATATGAAATTCCTTCAGTAAGAGGTTTTTGTGGTGAAGGATTGATCTGTATAGGTATTCATTTTTTTCTCTTATTTAAAAATTGATAAACAAACATATAATATTCCTACAACATATAATAAAATTGAACATAATAAATATTTTATAATTTTCCTATAGGGGGGGGGGGGGATATCATACCTATATTTAGTTAGTTAGTTTATAAAATTATTTTTTATTTTTTAAATAATAGGTATTAGAAACATATGAATCGATTTATTTTAATGTATGTAATCAATTCAACAGATAATATATTTTAAATAATATAAAATAATAATAATGTTTTTGTGAAAAATTGGTAATTATTTATTTAAATCGTGCTAAAACTTATTATAATTGAATATTAATGATCAAAAATTATTAAATTTTTTTTTTATTTTTCAAATTTATATGTAAATAAATATATTGTATTATATATTATTATATTAAATAAAAAAATTGGTCCATGAAATATCGTAGAGTATTTGAAAAAATAATATTTTAGTGTTGTTTACAGTATCGTAGAAATGGGTGTAGACCAAGGGGGCTAAGCACGACACGACACATTTTATTAATTGATAACAATTGCTATAACGTAAGATGAAAAAAATAATATATTTTGTTTGAAAAAAAATAAATAATACTTATTAAATAATTTGTGATTATTTTAGTACAAGATTAAGTATGTTAAACAAGTATTAAACAAGAAATATTGATCATGACATAAGTTAGACTAGAAAAATAAATTTTTAATTTATATTCATTATAGGGGCTCTAAAAGAAGATTTATATTATTCTAATTTTTTAAATTTTTAATTAAAATTAATAAATACTTATCAATCAAATTGATCTTAAATATTATTTTGTTCAAAGAACAAATTTTTTGTCATAAAATATATTCGGTAATTTCAATAAATTTTTATAATTTTCAAAAAATAATGAACATTCTTAAATTTATATTATTTATTTGTAAATATCCTTAAAGTGATTACTCGTATGTATATATTGTGTTTGGATAATAAATGAATATTGTCTACTAAAACATATCTTAATATTAAATATTTTTAGGTTCTAAAATTTTTAAAATTTGGTATAAAATGAAATTTTTGTTGAAAATTCAATGCCTCAATAGGTGAGATTAGTGGCGGACTAAGACTAAAGTGGGCTCTAGGCAATATCGAAATGTTTAAGAGGCAAATGGGAAAAAAATTTTAGCTTTTTGTTTTTTAGGTAGCCACGGTTTGGCCACCGTTGGCATATAGTATGTAGGCCTATTTAATTATCAGATTCGGGCCCTAGGCACGAAATTTTCGGGCCCCCAAAAATTACGGGCCCTAGGCAAGTGACTAGGTTGCCTAGACCTTAATCCGCCCCTGGTTGAGATGGTATCAAATTTGCCATCTGCTCCGGGCGAAAGAAACTTACGCTATGCCATTTTTAATATACATATAATTATTTCCTCAGAATGGAGATAAATACTTACATTCTTATCTTCTTACTAGAGAGAGAAGGAATTCAGGAGAACTAAACTCTCATAGATTATCATAAATATACGTGTATTGAAAATATAACATAATCTTAAGCTTTTAAATATTTTTATAAAATAACTCTAGAAAATAAATTAAATACTTTTTATTTTTAATCGGAATTGATTTAATATTTTATTAAATGGTGTCTTTATAATATTAATTATTTGCCATCTAGAAAAGCGTAACTCTGATAAAATTGATATAAAATATTAATAGGGAATATTAAATAAATTAATGTTAAATATATTAATCAATTGAATCGATAAGTGGTCCACTTAACATTTTCTACATAGCGTACATCTTCACTTTAGGAGAGAATGGAAGGGGTCTCGAAGTACTCCATCGCTTGAATTAAGGTGGGAGCGAGCGAGTGGGGGAAGACAGAGTAACTTTATTCTCTCTAACAATTTTGTTAACAAGCAATTATAAAATCGGCCCTTTAGGTTTTCAAAAGATATTATTCCATGTTTACCACCTTTATTATATTAATAATTCTTGTTTTCTTTAAAACTGTATTAATTACTGAATATACTACTTAATTACTTAATAGGTTTTATATTGTTTTTAAATTTATTATTAATTAATTGTTTTCATTCATTTATTATTCATTCATTCTTAAATAAATTAAAAATTAAAAATGTTATATTATACGAGAGCAGGCAAATATCAACTGACTGCTATCGAAATTTGAACAAGCTGGGTCTTTTAGTTTTTGTTTGACATCCATTAATAGCAGACTACCTCGTGATTTGAGAAGAAAATAGAAAAAAGTGAATATCTATGAAGAACCATGATTTAAGATATAAATTGCTCCTTCATCTGTCCTTTTCTCCGGATTTAACTCCGAGTGACTATGTTGTCTCCAAACCTGAAGAAATGGCTTAACGCAAAGAGATGAAATCATCTCAAAATTCAAATCTATTTTGATGTCCTCGACAAATCTTATTTTTTAAAAGGGATAAAAAAAATTGGAGAAACGTTGAATGAAGTGTATAAAATAGAGCTCAAAGGAAAAATCCAAAAACCTGTGTTTCATTCAAAAAGTCACGGACCTGCCCTCCTACTTATATTAATTATGAAAAAGTAAAAATATTATTTACAAAGAATATTTTCTCCCTTAAAAATATAAAAATAATTGCTTATTATTGAAATATGATCACTTGGGAAAGATTTGTTAAATTAATTGAAAAATTCAGTTCTATTTATCTAATCTTATTATAATAGCTAAAATTGTATATATATATATATATATATATATATATATATTTAAAATGAATAGAATACTTTATTTCATTTAAAACATTCAATAAATATGATCTAATAATATTGAGTTAATTAAAATGAAAATTTTTAGAATCAATTAAAAAATTGAAATGATATTTGATTATCAAAAATCGAAAAAAATAAAAAGATATAATATACTTCAGAAGGTTGGGGGATTTATTATAATAAATATTAATATTTTTACCGACCGACGATAGTAAGGGAGGTATTGTTTTCACACCAAATTTCACATGTGGAGATTTTTACATATCTCCACGAATCATGCATTTTCTTAACAGAAAAAAGTATTTTTAGCATGATGTCTGTCCGTGCGTCCGTCCGTCCTTCCGTCTGTCCGTATAGATGTTTACAGCCTGAACGGCTCCACCGATTTTGATGAAATTTGGTATATTTACTTACTGCATCAGTGGGATGAATTGATCAACTTTTGGTACAAATCCGGAAACCGGAAGTGGTAGTATTAGCGATCGACGATAGGAAGGGAAGGGTTATTTTCACACCAAATTTCACATGAGGAGATTTTTTTACATATCACCACGAATGTATTGATTTTATCCTCGGGAAAAATCATCTTCATTATGTTTTTCTTAATTTAAAATTATATGACGTCACCCAGCCCTTCATGACGTCACAGCCTCGGGTAACGCCGGGCAACGCCGGCTACTTCAGCTATATATTATAAATAAAATAAAATTAAAAATATTTATGTTATATGCCTATCTGTGTTTTATTACATTAATAGACATATTAAAATTATTTGAAATTGTTTCTGTAGCTGGAAATTAATTTACTTCAAACCGTCGGTCGGTTCGGACCTGGCCACAGGTCAACTTATTATATTTTATATCCATTATTGAACAAGTATGGACGAACCTACGAACTGATTGAAGCATCGGATAAACAGCTTGGGACTTTTAATAAATTCTTATAAAATGTTTTATAGTAAAAGATAATTTCTGGGTAATTGATTGATATTTACTATATAAGTAAAGGTAGTTATAAGATCAGAACGGTAGAATAGAGGATATTCATAATAATTGCAGAACCGATTTATCCGAAAGACTCGATATATTCTTAAAACTATAAGTATTCACAGTTTATTTAATTTTTTAAACTAGCAAGTAGCAGCTGGAAGAATCTTATGAAGATCTCTATGATTAAGGCAATAGCAAGAGATGTACGACATCTTTGACTAACTCTATTGAATGAAAAGTATCCTTTTAATTAGACATAGGGAGTACCAACTTCGTCACTAGTTACACAAGAATCGTACGGAAATTATTTACATATACAAGATTTGAAAAAACTTGTTAGATGAAGATTTTTAATTTAATAGATAATGAATGGATATTAAATAAATATTATTTTAAAGTGAATTTTATTATTTTTATAAAAAATAATATGTTTTACAGAAAGGTTTTATCATTTTATCCTTCATTTTTAATTTTCTTCCTGATAAATAGATTTATAAATTAATTAACGTGATGTTGGTTTAAAAAGTTCTTGAATTAGCCATAATATCTGAAACACATAAAAGAAAATATTTAATTAATATAATATATTAAGATATATAGTTATATTATATTATAGTTGTTATTTATAAATAAATATTTTCTTCAAAGAAATTTAATAAATTTTAATTTTTTAAAAAAATCGAGATTATTTTTAGACAGAATTGTCTTTATTTTATTAATTATTATAATTATTTATACTTTATTAATGTTGAAATCAACATGAGTAATATTCTCTCTATATTATTTTAATTTTGAGGATTGGAATTTAATTATATTTATGGAAAAGTTTAATTCCCCTTTCTATATAAACGATTCCGAGAAAATAAATGATACAAGATATCAAATAAAATATTCATTTTTAAAATTTTTAATTAACTAACCAGAATAAAAAAAAGTAGTTGAACTTGAGTATATCTTAATATGTTTAGTTTTATTTTGATATTAAATAATTTGATTTGAATTAAAAAGGAAAAAAGAGAATATAAGCAACTTTTTTTTACAATTGCTAAATGTTTTAGTATAAATTTAATAATTCACTAGAACAGTGGTTCCAAAGCGCCCCAGAAAAAAATTTACTCAGTGCCCTCTGGAAATTAACTTTTTTTAATTTTGATAATAATTATACAGAAAGATAAATGTACCTATTCGCAAAATATTATAAATAAAGGTGTAAATTAGAAACATTAAAATAATGTATCTATTTATTGATCTCAGAATAGAAAAGTAATATACAAGTAATTTTTTCTAAATTTACCTGTGGCGATCACCGCCCCCCCCCCCCTGCACCCACGAGGGGGCTGTAGCGCCCACTTTGGGAATTACTGCACTATATTGAATTTTAAGATATTAAAGTGATTTATAGAAAACACAAATTTATTAGAATGTTCATTAATTAAACGAGTTTAGTGAAAATTTAAATTGGAAGAGAATATTATCATTTATTTATTATTTTTATTTGTAAATATCACTCTTAAAGTTTAAAATAACTATTTAAAAATATATTTATGCATTTAAAACCAATAAAATTAATTTATTTTACATATAATGGTTTTCAATTATTATTATTTATAATATAATAAAATAAAATTAATTCATAAAATTTTCAAATATAATAAATAAGAATGTTCTAATTGAAATTAAAGAAAATTGTAGGAAATAGGAAATAAAATTATCATGAATTCAACAAGCAAAATAAAAACTACAATCACATACATTTGTTTGTTTTTTAAAATAAACTACTAATTATTAAATTTAAATTATTTTATTAGTGATAAATTAAAACTCTTTTCAGTTTTAAATTCAAAAACATCCAGTAACATTTTTGAATTTGATTAATTAATGATTCATTAAAGTAATTTCTTTTTTTTATTTAATAAAAATAATTTTTGAACTGTAGAAAGAAATTAATATATGGTAAGTATTATTTATCAATAATATCATAAATGTAACTTTCATATTAATTTTAATATTAACTAGACATCTAAAGTATTTTTATTTATAATTAAAAAAATTTTCTTTTTTTTAAAAAAGGCTCATTCTTAGGAAATCATAATATTTATTATATTTAATTATTTTATGTAAATCTAAAGTCTATTAAGCTGTCTCATTTCATTCCCTACCCCGGTGATTAAACTGTTTAATAATTAATAATGATAATGAAAAATTTATTTATTTCTGAATGATCACTAAAAACGTCTTAATTAAATAATTTTAATAAAAATAAAATAATTTGATGTTGTTTTTTATTATTAAAAATAATAATTAAGCGTAATAATTAGTACTTATAAATTTACCTCAGATTATTAATTAATAATTAAAGAAGAAAAATATTTAATTTATTTTTTTAATATCTTAGGTGAAAAAAGACATAATATAAAATTACTTATTAAAATCATAAAATAGTATTATTAATTAAAATATCTTAATAAAAACTTTTAAGGGAAAAACTTTCAACAGAAAAGATTAATTAATTTGCCAATTTCTTTTTTTTTTTATTTTTATAATTATTTTGAGCATTTGTCTATTTTCACAGGAATAATTACTTGAATATTTTATTTATATAATTTTTTTTTGAAAAAGAATTTTAATTAGTTAATATAAAAGGAAATTGGAAAAATGAAAAAAAATTAATTGTTATGAAAAATGCCTGACGTGTATGCAACCATCTTATCTTTTCTTTTTTAGTATCACTATTCTGAAGCGATAGTATATAATAGTAGTAATATTTGTTGATAGTTGTTTTTCAAGATCTCTATGTATTTGTGAAAAATAGAGGGAGTTAGGGAGAGTTTTTCTTACCCGCCACCTCCAGCGCCCCAGGAGCTGGCTGATGCTTGTGATTTGGAGCCACTGCCACCTCCATGGCCCCAACTGGAACTGGAGGCTTGAGATCGACTTCCGCTGAAGCCTCCACCCCATCCGCCACCGCCGCCATAACCACCACCACCATAGCCTCTTCTTCGACCATAACCGCCTCCAGGCGAGCGCACTACACGAAGCCTCTCAATCACTGGAAGAAAAGAAAAACATTCCATTTACATTAGATAAAAAAAGAAAAAAAATGACCAATCATAAATCGCCCCAGCAATAAAAATCCCTTAAACCGCTCGTTATTTACTTAATCAATATTGACAAGAAAATGATCAAATATGATGAATATTACAAAATAAATATTAACATAGGCACTTTGAAATGGTTTGCCATTGGTAGAAAATATATATTCTTAGATATTATGACTCAAACTACACCAAGAAAAACTATTTTATAAATTTGTGAATTTCAAGGGTATAATTGAAAAATTTCAAATAAACAAAAATAAAGTTCACAAAACATATAAATCATCAAATATTGAATTAACATAAAAATCAATAATAATAAGAAAATTTACTAATTTTATCATATAATCAAATATGTATGTACCATACTTACAAGACCATTCAAAAACAAATTTGTTATCGGATTTTACTTTAACAAATTTTTTAAAAGTCGAAATAATATATTTTATTTATTATTGTTATTATTATCATCATTATTATATTAATTTGATATTTATTTTATTGAAAATAATGATCAAAAAGATTCTATTCGATCTTTTTTGCATAATAAGGAAGCGTAACATTGTTTTAACAACAAATGCATATTTTTTACTTTATCAATGGTTTAGACTAACTAATTACAAAGATTATATTATTTAATTATTTATTTTTAAATCAATTGCGTCAAAATTGTTATCAAGGGGTTCAAAATTAAAATTTATAAAACAATTATTTTTCCAGTTGTATTATTTGGTTGTGAGGCATGGTCTATGTCCTTAGGAGACGAGAGTAGATTTCGAGTATTTGAGAATAGGATTCTTGGCAGCATTTATGGCCCAAAGAAAGCTGAGGTCACCGGGGAATGGCGGAGACAGCAAACGAGGAATTGCATGTCCTCTATGCATCTTCAGAAATAGTTAGGGTTATAAAAGCGAAAAGGCTCCGATAGGCAGGGCACGTGGCTAGAATGGGAGAGGAAAGAATGGCTACAAATATATTGGTGGAGAGACCGATTGGGAAACATCCGCTTGGAAGACCAAGAACGCGGTGGGTGGACAATGTAGGAAGGAATGTGAAAGAGTTGGGAGAGGGTAGGGATTGGATGGTTGTGGCTCAGGATAGGGATACTTGGAGAAGTGTGGTTGCTGCGGACAAGAACTTTCGAGTTCCATAGAGTCACAGGGATATATAGAAAGATTTTTAAATCAATAAATATTGGAGTTTTATGTCTTAAAAAAAGAAATTTTAGAAGAGAAGAAACAATATAACTACTTATCTTCCTTTAAACATTCTTAATGGATTGCAAAGAATCTAACTTTTAATTACCGGCTCTCAAAATATTTATAGCATATAAATATATTTTTTTTCTATATTGTAGTTATATTATTAACTAATTAATTAGTAACTATTATTTTTCTAGATTTTAAATAAAATTGTAAAAATATGTATATTTCAGTGTTGTATCATTTGTTATTTCAGGATTCAGATTAATGTCTTTCTCGTTATGCCCGTTGAAAACGTCTCTATATTTCCTCAAAGAGATTTTTGGTGAAGAATTAAATTAATAAATTAATAGTGATTATTAATTAATGTTTACTTTATTGCACAAATGCATTAAAAACCACAAAAAATAAAATTAATAAATTTAGTGAAATTGTAAAATATATAATATAATTTATTATTTCTAGCTCAAATATGGCTCACAATCTAAATCTTTATATATAAATTAATATTATATATAAATACTATAACAAGATTCTATTATCTAATCCTAGACCTATTTTCCCCTTTCATATGTTAAATTTATTCCTTATCACTTTTTATTTTATCTTATCAAGGAAATCATAAAAGTTGAGTTACCATTTGCTTGTGCAGAAGCGACTAACACCAGGCAAAGAAGAAAAGCCAACAACACCGACACCTTCATGTTGGTTTACTTGATTCTGTAACCGACTGCTCCCTTATATCGTTCCTACATCGCTTTTTATATTCGCCAATTGCTTCGCATTTCCCTGCCCACTCAGCTACCTGTTTTACCTCCACTTTTGCAAAGTAATTCCCCTAATGAGCTTGGGAGGAACGGCTTCAATGTCAAGGACCCCATCGGGGTTTCCCCCCGGTCAATCGCCATTTAAATTCACTTTTTCTTAGTCTTTGTTAAAAATTACAACTTAACAATATCAATACTATCTCTTCTATTATTATTTCATTGATATTGTAAATTTGTATAATAACTTATACGAAAAAACCAAAAAACAAAAATAGAAAATTAAAAATAGAAATTATAAATTATCATGATAAATTTATAAATTGTTAAAAACAAATAAAATAAGTAATGACACTATAATTTTTGTCATTATTATTATTTATTATTTTTTTAGTTAAGTTAGAAAATTATAAAGATACATAAAAAAATAATATAGCCAGTATATTAATTATGGACTTTACATAATAATGCTACAAAATATTTTGGAAAATCTCATCGAAAGTAATTACATTTTATATCTTTACCCTGACTGGTTCATTTTCTGATATTCCCCGAGAGTGTATTTTATTATTATTATTATTATTATTGATGTTGTTATTACTATGCGCTTAAGGAAATAACATGTAAGTACAAATGGAAGGTATTATCTGAGCTTTGTTTCATCGCGTAGGACAATCTCTTACTTAAGAAAATCGAAAAGATCTTGTCCCTAAGGAGAAGCTTTGTTTTTTCTCCATGGCCTTGGAAACGATTTAGCGGCCTATCGCCAAAAAAAAATAAGAAAAAATATTAAATGATTCGCGAATTTTTAAAATATCTCGTCATGAAAGGCAGAAAAAATTAATGGAATATTTTCTTAAAGGTGAAAAGTTTTTGTTTTTGTTTAAGAATACTTATTTATAAGTTAAATTTATATTTTAAATGCTTACACACATTATATACGAGTATAATCTTAAAAAAACTTTTGAAGATTTCAACTTAATTCTCATAAAACAATTAATGAAAAATATCTATAAATAATATAGGGAAATAAGATTTTCCAAGATATTTAATTTAATTTAAGATGTTCAATTAAATAATTATAAACTTTTTATAAGTACAAACAGAAAGAGTAAAATCAATGATGTAAAGTGGAACCTTCAGTTAGCGGATTTGAGCGAAAATACATTCTTGACAAATATATTTCTTAAATACGAAATTTTAATTTCGAATATATTTCATTTTATGACCTTTAGCTGTTCACACACGTATTTTTGTTGATTTCACAAATTGATAATACATACCCTTACTATAAAATTTTTCTACTATAGGAAAGAAAAAATTAATTTTTCGTTTCGTTTTCAATATATAACAAAATAATAATTAGATTTAAAATTGTTCGGTTAATACGAAAAACTCAATTAATAAACCATTAATAATTCAATGAAAATATTACTTTGATATCTTTTCTAAATTTACAAAAAATATTTTCTTATAATTAAAATTAGTAGTATATATATATATTTCAATGTTGATATAGTATTAGTTGGATTTTATCAATCAATGGACACGGCGAAGGTGAAGCCCTCTACTGGCCAAATCAATAAAATATAAATAGGTGTGTCCAATAGATGTATATGTAATGTCAATATTCAAACTATAATCATTTTCATCTTAAAAACTAGAAGAGACCTCCTATATTGCCTAAGGAAAAAGTTTCTTAGAATTAAATAAGGAATCCACTGGAGAAGTATCATCATGCGCTGTCTCCTGAACAATTACCAATTATTTAGTTGATATTACTATTTGGTTGAAGAAGGATGAGATTAGTAGAAAAATTCAGCTACTATGAAAATAAATGACGAAGGAGAGGATGACCAAGAGGAAGTTGGAGAGACAACATAACAGAAGCAATGAAATTTCGGAATTTGAAAGAGATGAGGAAATAATGGCGGCTGGGTACAGATAGACGTAGACGTAAATCCATGATATATATATATATACATGATCATATCAAAGAGATAATTGTTTTAAATTAATAAAAAGAAACCATATACCTTAACTTTATATTTTATATGAAAATTTCCCAAATTTTTAAAATTCATGCTTACGACACGTTTCCTTTTTTTAAATATTATATATATATATATTTATGTATATATTACTCTGTATATATATATATATATATATATATACATAGTAAAAAATTTAAACTGACTTTTCAAAAGATAAGAGGAAAACAAACTTGAGAGAGTAATTTGGTTATACCAATTGAAAATAGCCTTGGATGATACTTATGAATAGAAGTAAGTTCATTTTTATTTTCTTTTAGTTAATGGTTTTGCTGAGTCAGTATTCAAAAACGAATACTTAATAAATTTTAAAATAAATCATAAAAATGAGTAAATATTATATTCAATTTAATTTAACAAATATTTTTAAATCTAAGACTGTTAACCTTAATCTGACTAATTAATTATTTTTTAATTTTATAATATTACAGATATCAGCTTCCTGAATTACTTACCTATATTCAACTTCAAAGTCTATTTATATAAAATTTATTAATTTAAATAAGATCAGTTTAAAGATAATTATTTTTTAATATATTTATATAATATGTATTTATACATATGCATCCCATTTTTTTTTTAATTTTACAACAAAAGTAAAACTAATAATAATAATAGTTATTAAGTGATGAAATACAACAGAATTAGAATTCGGTTGTAACAACTAAAGTAATAGTGTTTTAAATACTCCTTTATACCAACTTATATATTTTTTAAGTTTTAAAAGTTACAACATGTTACCCCACCTCCTCCAATATATACACTTTAGTTTCGATCCTGTTTACTTTCCTTATTAGTACCTGATTACTCACTAGGTACTCTTAAATTAATAATATATATATATATACTTAAAAAAAATTTCCTTAAACATAGCTTATAATTAAAATTATTTAGTATACTATAATATATTTGATAATAAATATAGGTATATATGTAAATAGAATCAACAAATCAATGAATTAACATTTCTATTCTTAATTGGGCGGCCTTGATCCGTTCTACTATAAATGAATGTTCACTCCTTTTATTATTAAAATAATGACATTGATACTGATACATTCATTTATTATTTATTCAAATAAATTTTATTATATTTTTAATAGTGATTCCAGATTTTCATTTACCTTATTTCTTTTAAATAAAATTTAAGAATATTTAAAAATAATTTTATAATTTTATTTTAAATTATGAGGGCAGGTCAATAAGTTCGTGACTTTTCGAATGAAACAGGGTTTTTGATAAAAAATAATTTTATTTTTCAACGTAGTTTCCTTTGAGCTCTACACACTTCGACCAATGTTTCTCCAATTTTTTTATCCCTTCCAAAAAATAAGATTGACCGAGAACATCAAAATAATTTTTTTTCTGAGATGATTTCACATCATCATCTTTCTGTTCAGCAAATTTCTTCATTTTTGGAAACAAGAAATAGTCACTCGAGACTAAATCCGAAGAATAAGGCGGATGAGATAGCAATTCGTATTACAATTAATAGATTTTCATGCAAATTCACTTTTATTTTACTTCTCAAATCACGAGGTTATCTGTTATTAATTGAACAAAAACTAAAAGTTCAAGCTGTTACAAATTTCGATAGTTGCATTCTGACAGGTGTGTTGCCATTTCATTGAAGTCACGGACTTATTGTCCTTCATTCGTATTTTATTAAATTCTATTGAATACTATTATTTATTTGTTAATGAAACGGAAATTCATAATCATTGATTATATATTATATTATTGACTATTATTGCCAGATTTTACTCTTTATTGGTTCGAAATTAAATTAGTTAAATATTTTGAACATTAACTTGATATAAATATCTATAATATGTAAAATAGCAGCAAGCCAACCGTTCGGAACTATATATACTATATGTATACTATATAATTATTATTATCTGGATAATGCTTAGTATTTACATATACAATATAATATATTTTAAGAATTTATCGTGTATGTCCGAGAACATTGTAATGCTATATACTAGTATACTTGAGATAAATAGTATAGGCCATCTTTTTGATGGTTTGAGATTTCGAATTTTTCGAAAATTAATTCTTCTCATTCAATTTATTTTATTTGGGAAAATTAATTAGGCATTTGAATTATATTTATAAAATTCCTATTATATATTAAGTGAATGGTATATTTAAATATTGATTACTAAACTTATATATATATAATATTCATTTATAATATAATCTATACATGTTTATTGAAATTTTTAAAAGTTTGAGTGTGTGGAGATTATATAAAGAAAAAATAAAAATTTAAATCTTTTTACGTATTTTTTATTTCATAAAATTATTCAAACATTTTAATAGTTTATTTGTTTTTGTTCTATATAAGTACAACTTAAAAAGTTTTAATTCTTTATTTTATTTTATATCGTTAATTTTCTTTTTATTTTCAGATTGTTTTTATATTTTTATTATGAGTCTGGAGACCGTTTTGTTAAGATATTTTAGTTATTTCTTCTTGATCAGCCATCTGGAACTCTTTTTAAAAAAAAATCCATCTAAATAATAAACAATAAAAATACAATCGTTGCTTTTAATATTTATTATAAAATCTCAATATTTAAAAACTATTTAACTTAAATCTTTGATAAAATACGAGATTAAATTTTTTTTTTTAATTAGAAGATCTTATTTTTTATTAGTGTTTATACTAAATTTGCTTAGAGGGTTCAAAAGTTATTTATAGTTATAAAAGGAGAAAGATTGATTGACTGATACGAGGGGAAGAATGAGAGAATCACAGAAACTTCTCTCTCATTGGTTTGACACTTTTCATCTCGTCCATTTCAATTGATTTTCGAATCATCTATCAATATTTAAAAACTAAGTGTCATCTCCATAATACCCTTTGTCAGTTGACATGACAGCAACCATTGGAAAGGCGTTCAAGTTTTTCTCCCAGACCTGTAAAACACAATATTTGCTATTTTTTTCAATAAAGCTGACACTGACAACATTTAATAACTATTTTTTTTAATATTTTTATTATTAGTATTTATATTTAGAATAGTGATTGATCCTATAATTGTTCATAATAAATATTCTTATAAGAATTCAGATTGCATGCATACCTTGTCAAATATAACTAATTCAAAGGAAGAGCTAATTTTCAACAGTGTTATTTATTGTATTAGAAAGAAAGATCAGCATAATGTGTTTGTCTGTTCTGCGTGCTGACCTTCGTGATTCCACTTGGTTGCTTTAACAATTTGAATAACCAGATGTTCAGCGGCGAATTAAATTCATTTTTAATTGACGAACAAAAGAGAGATAGAAAAAAGAAGAAGATAGAAATAGAAATAAAGAGTTAGGAAATAAGCTTAATAAGACAATAAAAAAAAGAAAAAGTACCATGCAATAATTTATTTATTTTAATTATAATAAATTAAGGTGGGAAACCCAACTATGTCATTTTTTTTTTAAAATAGCCTACCTTTAACTGATTGTATATGGTTAATTACGTCACTTGTTATGACAATTTTCTTAATAATAAAATAAAATATGAGACAACATATATTAAAATCATAAATTGAAATTATATTTTTAAAAATAAAACACAAAAATTTAAAAAATATATTAATTAATAATGAATTTGTATAATTATGAATAAAATTTATAACGCCTGTTTGTTATACAACCTGTGCTACTGTTTCTTGAGATATTTTTTATCCATAATAATAATAATTAATATTATATAATTTTTTCATTTTCACGATTGAATTAATTTAATGCATTAAAAGTATTATTAAAATATTTTCTTTAAATAACCATTTTCTTATCTTGAATCTTGTTTGTTTTAACTTAATTAATTAATTTCACGGATTCGTAACTTTTCTGGTAAAAAATTTAGTGACCTAATTAGATGTTGGTAATGACTTCATTGTCATTTAGAGACCTAAGTCTATTTTCTTATTTTGATTTTAAATATTTTCTAAAATTTTATTTTAAATTAATAATTATAAAAGAGGAAATGGATGTTTAAAATTCCTTAATTTTTTATTAAACCTTTTGAAACTAAAAAATAATATTTAATGCTTGTTTTATTTGACATTCCAAATTATATTTTCTTGTTAATCTAAGATTTGAAAAAGAAGTATCAATAGATGTTTTAAAATTTCAGTTGTTAAAACTGGTTTCGTTCAAAAATTCTTAATTTAACCATTATTATTTCACTATCCTATATACAAACACAGCCTTAGAAAATCTCCGAATGAAAATATCAACTTATCATAATTCTTACTTAACTTGTAAAAGAGAATTTTATATAACCAAGAAATAAATATTTTTAATAGTATTAGGATTCATAGAATCTTTAGTGGTTTAGTGGTTAGCACGACAGTCACCACATTGAAGACACGAGCTCGGGCCTAGAGAAATTTAATAATTAATAATTTCTCTTTTAAGCTCTGCGTGATCCTCAGGGTCTATCCGTAAATAATTAGGATTCATATTAAATTACATGTAAATCCAAATATCCTTCAATAAGAGGAGAATTGCACAATATTAACCATAAAATGTGAGGTTGTAAGATTAAAAAGTCAAAAATTAGAATAAATATGAGTTTTCAAAAATTTTACAAAGAACACCTTTAAAAAAATATGAAATTTAATATTCGAACAAATTCATATTTATTATTTTTTAAATTTTCAAATGTCTTCTTTAATGGAAGATATTGCTTATGAAACTTATAAACATTTTGATAAACTAGATGTCATAATTATATTTTGAATAAACTTCACTTATTTATATAAATATTTAAATTCTGTTATTTAAAAATCTTATCAATCTTTTTAGACCGTTTCTTATATGCGTCACATCTTTTATTTAGAAATCTATTTAGGTCTCCCTGTATAATTAATTTTTGGGGGGAATTTTCAGTTTGTTTTTTTTTAAATTTTTATTTTGAATGAATATTAAAAAATAGTTAAAAAATGTTCGTAGAGGTGATTTTTCTTTCTTCTTTATATTAAATTTAGTTTTTTTTAGAAATAAAGCAATCATTTTTATATTAGTAATTTAAAAAAAAATAATTAAAAAAAAATCTAAAAATAGATATCAATCAAATATATATATGTATATATACATATATATAGAATATATTATATAAGAGAGAAAAAACATTTTAACAACGAATTGCATTATTTTTGAACAAAATTTATATTAGAAAAAATAAATAAATAAAAAATAATAAATTCATTAGAATACATTGAATAAGTTTAAAGAAATTATATATATGTATATTAATTAAATACACCCAGCCTGGTGATTTTATTCCTAAAAGGATTATACATTTTTTTGTGTATTCGTTTACAATTATATGTGTAAAGAGTTAAAACCTAGGCATTAATGTAATATTATTAAACTAGTTGTATTGTTTGTTTATATATATATACAAGAGAATATCAGTTGATATTTTATTCAATATTTGAAAAAACCTGCCATTTTGTGCATCGATCTCGAGTAAAAAATTTATTTATGAAAAATTAAAAAAATAGAAAAAAGAAACATTTAGATATATATATATATCTATATATATAAGAGAAAAATAATAATACAAATCTTACACCAAAATAATAAAAATAAAATTAAAATCTTGAAATCTAATAGTTTGAAAAAAGTATGTTAGTGAAACAACTGATTTTAGTTTTTATTGATTTGTTTTTTTTTTGTTCTTGAGTCTTTTGTTTGTTTTTTTTCTTCATAACAAATTTTTACACTGGACAATCTTCTATTTTTGAAAAACAAAAACTTTCAAGCAATTTATGATAAATAAATGGACAGGAAATATATTTCACTTGAATGAAGTTTTCACATAATAAACATTTTCACAAAATTTGTTCAGAAAAAACACCCATTGAATATATTAAATGTCGATTATAAAACAGATTGTAAATTTTAGAATAAGTTGTATATAAATTAAAAAAAAAATCGGCTAAAATGATTATTTCTAATAAACATTTGTTGTTGTTAATGTGCAATGTTATTTTCAAAAAAAAAAAAAATATTTTCAATTATTATTATGGTCTCAAGTAATATATATAATAAAAAAATTTCAGTGTACAAATTCCATATATTTTAAGAGTAAACTTTCCACATTTTAGCCGTATTCTAATATTTATTAACAAATAGATAATTTTATATTGATAATAAACATTAAAAATGTAAGATTCAATGAATTTTTTTTTCTATATATAATTAATATTACTTAATAAATTAATAAATAAGACATAAAAGAGAAATAAGAATTTCCAATAGCAAACGAAATTTAAAGTAATATTAAAAAATATAAATTAAATAATAAAAACAATTCATTAATTCTTCTTAAAAGTGAATATATGTGGAATAGAAACAAAAATTAAAAAAAGATCTTCAAGAAATATTATTAAATGAAATTAATTAATCTCAAATTGCGATTTAAAATAAAAAAAAGAGTATTTGATACATTTTTATGATTAAATAAATACAAAAATTTTAAATGGACTCATTAAATTATTTTAAATAATATTTCTTGATCATTAATGTTGAATATATATTTAAATATATATCTCATATTTTGTATTTATAAATGTCCTTAATATTAAAGAGAATGTTAAATTTGACTAAGTTAGATAGATATACAGAGATACAGATTTTTATAAAAATATGCCGAGCTTTGCAAATTTATTAAAGATCCATCAATGAGCAGAAGTGAGTTAATAATTTACAAGAATATTGTCCAATGTAAGTAATATTAATGTCTATACACTTTCTTCTTAACTCCCATGAACAATAGCACTGTTCTCTATGCAATTTTTTTCATATTTTTTTCTGTTATATATTTTTGTTAAATATTAGGTTGATGGACGAAAAATCGCACACACTTACATCACACAAATAGTAAATATATTTTATATTTATTTATTTATATATTTATATGTTTATATATATATTTTTTTCAAAATGGCAGTTCATGGCATGAATAATTTTTCAAAAGTATGTCTGTTGTTTTAGATTTAAATTACTTTGATCCATTTTGTGTTTTTGTTATAATATAATATATATATATAATTTATTGGACAGGATATATTTCAGAAGAAAGATGGTAATGAGACCATCTTGACTGCTCCGTCCAGCGAGCCTTGCTTGACCATTTTTTTTTTTTTTTAATTTTTAATTTTTAATTTTTTTTTTTAATTATTTTATTTTTTTCCCAGAAAATGTTTTTTCTTTAATTTCAATATCTCATTGAAGAATTGAGCCTATCGACGTCGACTCCCACGCATACATTTCTTTAAAACAATCAATCATTCATTCACACACATATATAATTATGTTCAGCTAAATAAGATATCCTCTCTTTACACTCGATAAAAAAAGTAAAAAAAAAATGTACAATCAACAATCATTTGTGATATTTTATAATAGAAATTTATATATAAATATGTCACATATATATATAATTATTGGATGTATATCAAAATCATTAAATTCAATAAAGTTAATTATAATATGTATTAATCATTAAAATTCAAAATAATATTGGAAATAAAATAAAATATTGAAAATATTGATGATGTAAATGAAAGATAAAATGAAAATTAATATTTTATAACTAGAAATATATATATACATATATATATATTAAATCACAAAAACAAAAAAATAAAATTCTACACAAAAGTTTATTTAATTTAAATTAAATAAATTTGTCCATAAAGTATAATTAAGTATAAAATTACGTCAAGTTTACAATCATTCGTTATTTCCATTAATGAAATAAAAAATTATAATTTTAACTAAAATTTTAATATTAAATATATATATATATTCTATTTGTAAATAACATAATATACCATTGAACTTTTAGAAATATAAAAATTTAATTATTGATTAAAATATGGAATTTACATAATGATTTTGATTGAATATATATATATATATATTCTGTGCAGCTTAATGGAGACCTAGTTTATTTATTTAAAAAATGTGGAACTCCATTATGTGGCACACTGTATATATAAATATATATTGTATATATATATATATATATTAGTTAAACACATATTATATATATATAATTCTATTAATATTGTAGTTAATTCCATGAATGTTTTTAGGAATTCAGAACTAAAATTGCGTATGAAAAAACCTGTCTTTTAAATACTATTTTATCGTTTAAAAAAAAAAATAAATATAAGAAATGAAATATCTATTTATTCATATTTAAAATAATTTAATAAAAGATTTCATTTGGACTTGCAAGATTTATCATATTAACCAATAACAATAAAAATAAATTTAAAGCTAAGTAACTAAATATTATATACGATAGTTTAAAGCTATGAAATATAATCAGAATTTAATAGATAATTGGTTAAAGGTAACGTATCATTTTAATTACTATCTATGTATATTATATACTCGCGTGTTCGTATATAGATATTCCATTTTGCTAATTGTTCATAACCAAATATGAGATATTGCCTATCTAATATAAATTTTATTATTATTTGATTTTTCTATAATTAATTAATAAATAGATTTCTATATTATAAAAATAAACAAACCTATAATTAATTAAACAATGAAAAAAATTAATGAATGTTCAATGAAATATGATTTTTGAATGAATTTGGGAAACAAACTTCATTCTTCCATTCTTTCTATTCATTTTGTTTACAATTAGAAATTTATATATTAATAATTGAAAAAATATTATTTTCATTTCTTATATTTATATATAGAATAGAAATAGTAATTTAAATCAAGTTGATATTTTACGCATAAATGCAACATTTTCTTTGAAAGCAAAGCTTTTTGTTTTGTTTATTTATTTATTATTTATTTTTATCTTTATTTTAAATTAATTTTATTTATTTTTTTTTTATATTTTTTTTTTTTATTTTTCTTTAAATTTTTATATTGAGATGAATATTTATCGATTTGATTTCAGTCCTATACAATTGTAAAATAAATGGCACAATCATTAAAATATAAAAACAAATTTAAATTGATATATAAATATATAGGTTTATATATTCATATAGATTGAGAGAAAAGAGAGATTAAATTGGAAGAAAAAAGAAAATCATTTGATTAGATTAAAAAAAGCCCTCTCAATTTCTTTTGTTTACAATCTAACCAGCGGATATACGTTCTATTTGGTTCATATACTTATATGTTGTTATAAGAAAAATGATAAAAATATAACGTAAATGCCGGTAAGATTGGTGATGTATAAAAGAGAGATTTAATAATCGAGATGTGGATTGGAAAAAGGATGGATATACAATAGATTTAAGGGTAAAGTGTGTGGATTTAGGAGGGAAAGGGCCAAAAAGATGAAAAATTTTCTTGATACAACTTCTTAGGAGGAGGATCAGTAATGCGGCGGAGCTGTGGGTTGATGATGAAGATGAGGTTGTCGATGGATGCCGGTATTATATCCGGATGCGGGCGAAGAGGTGGATGCTGCTTCCGCCGAAGGCTGCTCCCATCAGGCGTAGAATTCGC
The DNA here is from genome assembly GCA_963082975.1 of Labia minor. Classification (NCBI taxonomy): domain Eukaryota; kingdom Metazoa; phylum Arthropoda; class Insecta; order Dermaptera; family Spongiphoridae; genus Labia; species Labia minor. Next base: position 34,778,129 of record OY720344.1, on the reverse strand, counting down.
GATTCGTACTTTTAGTGTACGAGTTGACGGTCGGGGATCGTTTCGGTTCATCCAATGCGTAGGAACCTTCATCTTTCTTACGCATTCGATAAACAATGAACATAACGACAAGAATAGCACAGAGCAAGCCAACAACTGCACCACCAATAACAGCTGAAACAAACACAAAGAAAATAACATTAATTTCAATCTAAGAAATTGAAAATATAATAAAGTTGTAAAACAAAGATAGATTTAATAGAATGAAAATATTTTTAAATCACTAAAATAAACTCGTCTTTTGGTCGCCGTTGCATGAATAAAATTCTATAAAAGTTGAAAGAAGAACTTATAAAAATTTTAAATGATCAAAGAAGTCATGGGCAGTTCGAAGACAAAGGACGATTGTTTGTGGACTTTGTTGCCTCCAATTTAGTCTGAAGTCAGAGTGACGTACTTTAATTTATATCGTTAAAGAATGAACTTGGCTGGCCAATATAATAAAATATTTCATATGAACTTTGACACGGAAAAAATGTAAATTTATAAATATACATGACTTTATTGTAAATTTTAACAAATAACTAAATTTGAACATTTAGTTTATTATTATTATTGTATTTGACCATAAACTCATAAATTCATATGAATTATGAATTAATGAATACAGTAATAAAATGAAAAATCATTGTGTTATAAGGTATATATATTTCACATATAATATTTATTTAATATTTGTTAACAAAATGAAAAAATAAAAATAGTCAAATAATCAATAAAATCTGAAGTAATATTTACGTTTTAGAGAAATAGTTAGTCTTTAGTTATTAAATCTCTATTGTATTGTGACATTTTTCAATTTTCTTTTTCTTTTAATAAATTAACAGAACTAACTAAATTTTAGTAACTATTTTAATTAAAAGAAATTAACTTCAATACTGGCAGCACAAAACACACATATTCCATTTACAGAAGTTATTATAATTTGAAGTTTTGTTGTTGTGAACAGCTGTCAACTAAAATATTTAGCTTTAAAAAATAAGTTGCTTATATAGAACAGTGGAAATAAAAACATTGCATAGAGGTTGCTCATATAGAGCGTTCACTCTATTATTATTAGGTATTGTAAAATTTAATTAAGTTTCCCAATTGGTTCCCCTATAACCACACATCTCGTATAGTGTTGCATTGAATCGAGAAAAAGATATAAATGCGACCATATTTATATTCCCAACCAAAATTCAGTATATTCTTCCTAAGGGTATATTAAATTCAAATATATTATTATAAAAGTAAATCACGAAATTCATAATATTCTTTTTTCCCTAGAGCACTAGGCCTTATTTGAATTCAAATATGTTCCATGCCTCTATGCAAATGGATAGTTTTTCATTTTTATTTGACAGGTCAATCAATTTTACCAGCAAGAATTCCCGGCTGGGCGAAGAAACTCGCCGGCCGATCGTGAGGCTTTGTGTTCATGATTGAAACGCTTGGGTCATGTGAACTTGGGTCGATTTCATTGCCACTTAATCCACCGCCTTCATCAGGATCCTCGTCATTATCACTTGGATCAACAGTAATATCAGCTCCAGGTTGATTTCCACCTGATGAAATGTCTTTTCCTGATGGAGGTTGTGAATGGGTAATCTAAAACAAAAAAAAAACATTATATATTTATCACAAAGAGAGAAAATATTTTATATTTTCATTATTTCAAAATTAGATGAAAAATAAAACAATGAATAAAGTTATTATAAAATAATCTTTCCTTATTAACAACATTTCATGTAATTGTAATCTCTTTTAGAAGGAAGCATGATAACAAAATTGTGCCCTTCTATAAGAAATAAAATTATTCAATTAAACTTTCTTCTTTACAACAAAGTTTTAATCGATTCTAATTTTAAAACAATTTAATAGATTGAATTGCAAATCATTGTCTGAATTGTTAAAAAGTTTATAATATCAAAATTAAAATTATAAATAATAAATTTTAAATAAATATCTTTTAAGTAATTATCCTTTCATACCTGAGTTTTCGTATGAGTGATTGTGGATTCAATCGATGCTTTGTCGTTCTTCTTTCCAGGTATAAATTCTAGAAAATAGAAAATAAAAATTAATAATTGAAATAAAGGGCGAGAGAGACAGAATAGGTGTGAATTTTTATGTGGGGGCTTAAAGATATGGAAAAAATTTATAGTACTTAAATATTAATTATATACAAACAAAAAGTAACAAATATATTCAAATAATTTATAGTTTTATAGTAAAAGTATATATTTTGTCGAACTACTCAACGATTAATACATTTATCTGTGACATCGTCAATATTAATAATGATAAATTTTATAAAATAATTAAATTAAATATTTACATTAAACTTTTTTAATATAAAAATATTTAGGGTAAACGTGCCAGAAGTTGACCACTGTACCAATAATTGACCATTTGATAGATTTTTTACAAAAATAAGCTTTTTAATTTCTCTGTTTCATTGTTAAGCAATCCGGAAGAGGCTCTTTTTGATATTTATCGATATCTTGTGCTTAATTTGAAATTGGTACAGTGGTCAACTACTGGTACGTTTATCCTAGTATAAAAATATTTCAATATCAGTAAATTTTCTGTTAATTGTAAATATGAGGAAATATGAGAGTCGTCGGCCTGACAATGTCCAAACAAAATATTTGAGATAAATTTCTTATTGTCAATGCAGATCTTGCAATATTCAGATTGGTGCATTTAGTTGTTTGTTAGTGGCGATTCATTCGAATCAAATTAACAAGTTTTCATATTTTCTGAAAAATGGATAAAATTGAATTATTTATTGTGATTGGATTGAACATATTTAATTATTTTCTTAGATTTTTTAAAACAATAAATTTAATCTTAATACTTTATCACAACATATACTTCGACTTTATACATTTTTCAGAAAATTTGAAAACTTGTTAATTTGATTAAAATGAATCGCCACTAACAATTGCCAAATATTTTCAAAAAATTTTTATGAGAATTGTAATCAGAGAACTTTTGGAACTACCCTCGGAATTCTGCTTGTTCCACAAATTTTTCTTTGTCCTTTCGTACTCAACAATTATTAGAGAATTATTTAGGGACAGTTGGGGAACAGTGGAACACTGGGCACTATGGAACAATGTCGATAAAAATTTGAATTTCAAACTAATTCACACGCTACCGCTTCGACCAAACGCAGCGCGTCTTGTGCCATATAGTGAAATATGGCGGCGCGACAACAATGGAGCTGTAAATAGAAATATATTGGTTTTTATGTTCTAAAGTTGAGATTTCATTTCACACTACTTTCGTTTTTAGTAAAAAAGTTTAAACAATAGGTAAGTGATATATTTGTTTTCATAAATCTTCGTTATTTTGTCTATTTGAGACCTTTATGTGTTAAGTTCAAAACATAATCTAACATTTTTGAAGACTTGTTTGAAATTTTGTACACGCTATGGGGCACTATGGAACGGGCATAATAGAACACTGACCCCACTAACTTAACCTCATTTTTTTAATTTCGTTGATCTAATACTGTCTGATATAGATGGGAACAACGAATTTGAGATAAATTATTTGCGACGAAGCGCAAAAGTTGACAATAGTTTCTATTTTCCGTTGGCAATGATTTCAGCTGAGGATATTCAACTATTCTTGCCAAACCGTCCTTATCTGGAAAAACTAAACGTCAAAAAAGCATCTACATGTTTCCTAGCAAGGTATTAAAAAGATTTGATATCATTGGTTATTTTTTTGGTATGAATACAGGTCACATACAATGTGCCCTATACCCTGTTTCATTGTACCACAGACCTGGGGCACAGTGGAACAAAGGAGGGGATTCAAAGATTAGGTTTAAGTTTGATTATTGATCTCTGTTTTGCTGTGAAATTATTAAGTTAAGGTATATTGTTGATGTTTGTAAGCAAAAATTATATAAAGAATAAACACTGATTTTTCTAAAAATAAAAATGATTTTTTCGTACCATTGTGCCCCAACTGTCCCTATTTAAAAACACTTACGTATTGCAAAAAATTAATTAAATAAGATTAAAGTAGTTTGTGAACTAATAATAGTAATGAATAGATTGGAGCAATGATTACATCCTCTAAAATACATTTATATTTATCAATCTCTTTCAACGACAGAAAGTGTGTTCTTCTTTGTTCAAATAATTTATTCAATTATTTAAATATTATAAGAATAAATGTGTATTATTATACATTTTTATTTTATACTTTTGATATTATTAATATTGATAAATTTATTAACCAATCAAATAAAAATTCAATCTATAATTAATAAAATATCATAAACGAATTGTATACTAATAAAAAAGGAAATTTTTACTATAAGAATTATTGATTGTATGTTTTTAGTGGAAGTGGATATTGAAGTCGCGTTTATAAGTTACAAAGAAAAAATAAATATAAGAAAGAAGAGCGAGAAAGATAGAGGAAAATAAATTTTTATTAAAAGATATTGAGAAAAATATGAAAAAAGTAATGTACTATAGCCTAAACTTATATTAAAATATTAAATAATAATTTAAATAAATTTAAAAAAATGAATTATTATGTTATATTATAATGTATTAAACTATATTATTAAATATAAAATTTAGAAATCATAAATTATTTCTTTTTTTTATGAAAAACAAATTTTTTTTCTAAAATTTGAATACTATATTTTCATTTAACAAGACAAATTAAATGAATATTGATAAAATAGAAATTAAGATATTTTTAGTATTTTTATTTTAATTACCTCCTCCACTGCCTGAGCCGCTGTCTTCTGTGTCTTCGTCGTCCTCTGAACTACCCCTCGGTCCGAAACCACTACCACTAGATTCTAAATCGTCCTTGACCTCGCGATGGCCTCCGCCACTGCCCTCGATCTCGTCGTCGATGTAGAGTTCGTCAGTGGCCGGCCAAAAATTGTCCCGGGAGGGAGCGGCCCGCGCCGCGGCTGACGGGCCTCCGCCACTCGGTGATGGCGAAGACGGTTCGCTTGTCGAGAGCGACGAGGTTTTGTTCTGGAATCAAATAAATCAAATTTTCTTTTAACACTTCAATAGAAATCAATCAAGAATGTCAAGAACATATGTTTTTGTTATTTTTACTATTAATAAAAAATATTGTAAAATCTAAATAAATCCGTTAAGATGAAATGTGTAATATTTTATTTAAATAAAAATATATATATATATATATATATATATATATATATATATTGATATAAGTATTTCATGGAATTTTTCAGATTTAAATCCTTTTATTATTAACAAAGTCCTTTAATTTACATAATTTTCTTACTTTATGTGAATTCTCCTTTACTATTTTTTAAAGAAATGTTTAGAATGTGTCAAATAATCTTTCGAAAAATAAGATATCTTTTAGAACAATCGAGTTGTTTTGAATTTTCATTATCTAGGACCAACAAATAGAATCTAAGAATTTTCACATCATTATTTCATTATTTTTCACTTTTTCTGTGTAATCTTTAACTTTTATAGAGCATTTATTAGGTTTTTTGATGAAAATCCTTATTGATTTTGGTTCTTAAGAATAACAGGAACTTGTAAGACACCAAAATAATTTTTTTAACTAATAAATTTTAAGCTTTTTTTCTCCTTTTAAAAATATTAAAATTGTTATGAAACCGATTAATTTAAATAATAAATTGTAAAATCAATACTACTAATCGGTAACGTCTGTTGTATGTCTGTTTGTTTTTTTCATGTGACTTAATCAGTCTGAAGATAACAATTTTATTTCATTTTTATTGTTATTATATTAAGTACCGGGACCCCGAGCCTCGGCTCGGTACTTAAGTTAAAAAAAATGATTCATTATTATTGGGTTTGGCTGGTAATATTAATACCTGGGATACCGAGCTGTCGCTCGAAAAAATGTTTAGACATTATTATAGACATTTTCATTCTGTAAATTAAATAATTTTATTTCATTTAAATAAATATCTATTTTTAAATAATCTTTCTCTACATTATTTATCTAATTCTGACAATATATTAAGATCACACCGGGACCCCGAGCCTCGGCTAGGTAATTAAGTTAAAAAAAAATAATTCATTATTATATTGGGTTTGGCTGGTAATATTAATACTTGGGACACCGAGCTGATATACAATTCTTTAATTATTTATTACAATTATTAAATGTTGCATCATTGCATGGAACTTGGGGTCCTCAATAATACATAAATATGTATTATTAGATATGTTTCTAAGTGCATGAATATTTTTTTTTTATTGGAAGAATGATAAATATATATCGTAATTTATAATTATAAAATATTATTAAAATATATATTTTTAATTTTATTTCGAAATTAAATAAAAAATTTTAAAATATTTTAAATATAAAAAAAATATCTTTTAAAAAAAGGCGGGAGTCAAATTTCAATATGAGTGTCATTTGTCCATATATAAATTAAAAGATAAGATAAGTTAATTAAAATATATATATAAACAAAAGCAAAATTAAATAATAAAAATTTATAAAATTTTGAATTAATATTAAATTATTAGTTAATGACTAATAAGTAATTAATAAAATAAAAAAAATAAAATTTATTACAATATTACAATTATTAAATGTTGCATCATTTTAATTAATAAAATAAAATAAAAGAAATTAAATTTAATCAAAGAACAATGAATAAATAAATATAAAATAATAGATAAAAAAAAAAAAAAAAATTTTTTCCCGCCGGTTTCGATCCTGCTAAGTTGACTATTCAAAACAGTGCCTTTACCCATTAGACTGATATATATTTAGTTAATTAACATGACATTTTTACTCTCTTTGCAAGAATTATATGTTTTTTTGTTTTTGTTTTTGTTTTTTTTGAGAGTGATTAATAAATATATATATATATTTTATTAAAAATAAATATTTTTAATTTTATTTCGAAATTTATTTTATTTTAAAATATTTTAAATATAAAAAAAATATTAATTGAAGTAAAATTGATGACGTCACACCCATATATAATTTTCAATTAAGAAATTAATAATGAAGCTGTAAGTTTCAAGAGATGTGATCAATAAAACTCAATTTTTCTTTATAAATACTATATCTAGTGTGAATTTGAAAAAAATCGTTAGAGCGGTTTTTGAGAACCAATGGTTATAGATACATATATAGATATATAGATACAATTTTAGCTAGCATAATAAGATAAGATTTAAAATGTAATTTAATTATCAAAAAATTTGTAATTATATATTTAAGAATATGAATGTTCAATTTTTTTGAAGAAGTAAATAAAAATCATAACCTAAAATTCAAAAGTCCAGATGGGTTTTAGTTCGACAAGGAAAAAAATAAGTTGTTTAACTTTTCATGTTAGATCTGTTTAGGTTTTAAAAGATTAGTAGAGCTGGGAATTATGAAGGGGTATGACTCCTGCATTCAAAATTCAGTGTTTTGCAGTTCAATTGGAAAGGATTATAAGAATATTTTATATAAAATGAAAATAAGTTTAAAATATTTAGAAATGTCCTAATAATAATATTTAAAAGATTAATATTAAAAGATTAGCAGAGCTGGGATTTATGAATGGGTGTGACTGCTGAACTCAAAATCCAGTGTTTTGTAGTTCGATTGGAAAGGATTATAAGATAATTATAAAAAATGAAAATAAGTTTAAAATATTTAGGAATGTCCTAATAATAATATTTAAAAGTTTAATATAAAAATCTATCTTATTAATTTTCTACAAAATAATTTCAATTTACAAATTTAGTCATTATTTTTTATTAATTTAGAAAAAAGTTATTTTTTACCTGTTAAAGTTTGGTTTTAAATTTAAATGTATGAAATTTAGATTTTGTTTTATATCTGTGTTTAAAAAGAAATATTAAATTTCATTAAGCACTAGATAAAGGATAAATGAATTTACTAAATATAAAATATACAAAAGGCAAGGTAAGCAAAAAACTTAACTAATAAAGCAATCAAAAGCTTCTTAAGCCAATTTGTATTTATCAAGGAGGCAAGGCTTATGTTATTTGTATAGGAATTCTAGATAATGAGGGTGTCTGTCGAAAAGTCAACTTTACAAATTACAGGATTCCAACAAATGATAGCATGAGACCTGGATTAGTCAGGAGTTGTTGGGTTGTTGGAACATTCTCGGAGATTTACAAGCTTGCATCTAGAAATTTAATAAGCGAAGCCGAAAAAAAATTTATCATTAACATTTCTTGCTTGATATATAAACTATTTTTAGAATAAAATAAAAAAATATCAAATAGAAGAAATTTTAATTTTCACAGAAAGTTTTTATTATCGCTTTAAAGATAATACAAGGTAAAAAGAAAATATTTCATCTTTAACATAATTTTTATAGAATTTAAAATAAAAAAAGTCGAATTGGCAGTCGTGGGACTGGCCGACAGAAGTGAAAACTTGTGCGTAAGAAATTTGAAAGCAGACGGAATGCGCACCAGCTTCACGATAAAAATGAAATTTATATACGTATATATATATATATAAAATTCATAATTATTTTTTTCAGCAAACTGATTATTATTACAAAAATATTAAAAATACGATGTGTATGAATATATATATATATGTCTGTCTGTCTGTCTGTCTGTGTGTGTCTGTCAAATACTCAAAAACTACCCGTCCGATTGCGATGAAACTTTCAGGGATTGTTGTGGGCGTCCCAGGGAAGGTTTTAGTGTAGTTAAATCCAAAATTAATTTATCCAAAATTAATTTAAATAGTAATATTTTGGTAAAAGTCTATTTATGGTTACCATGGTTACATTGAAAAATTTACAATAAATAAATAAAAATAATTGGAAATCTTTTCAAATTATTATTTTGATAAATTTTATTAATATTTTTAATTTTTTTTAAACTGCCAAAAATAACATACCCATAATAATAGTTGTAATAAAAATAAAAATATAAATCACAATGTAAGTAAAATATTGAATCGTTTTATTTATATTGTTTCAATTATTGTTTGAATATTTATTAAATTTATATATAGATTAATTTACATGTTTAAATGTATATTTAATAAATTTATTTATTGATTCTTAATATTAAAATAATTCCAATTACTTTCTTGAAATTTTTTTTTATTTAAAAGCATATTCAGCATATCTCGCAAATTTGAATTGGATTAAATAACATATATTAATTTAAATTAAATTAAATTAATTCAATTATAAATTAAAATTAATAAATAATATTTATTAAACCAGCGAAAGTTTGGCTCTTTTTTGATGGCACCACGTCACATGTTGGCGCGTGAGATTTCCAGTGTTAAAAAAATTAATTCTGGTACTTTCAGCAATTCAATTTTCGATGTTGAGATTTTGATGTTTTTGATGTTATAAATAATATTTATTAAATTATAATTTAATTAATTTAATTTAATTTAAATTAATAAATATTATTTAATCAAATTCAAATTTGCGAGATAGTCGAGTGGATAGTGGAGTGTTTGGCTCTTTGTTGATGGCACCACGTCACGTGTTGGCGCGTGAGATTTCCAGTGTAAAAAAATTAATTCTGGTACTTTCAGCGATTCTATCAGGCTGAAATTCTATATATAGCAGTTTTATACAATTATTAATCATGTGAAAAATTATCAAACATATATCTTTATTTTTACGGTCACACACACACATATTTAAAAATTAATTTATTAAAATATATATTATATAATATATTATATATAGTATATAATTTAATATATATATATATATATTCTGAAATTAATTTTAAATTATATAAATATATTAGAAATTAATTTAATATAATTTAACACATAATAATATATTAAAATATTTTATTTTATATATACATAATTTAGTAATACTGATTATTAATGTAAATATAAATAATAATATTTAATATGGCAAATATGTAAAATTTCGTAAAGAATGTATCAGAAGTTTAGTGTTTAACATTCTGGCGTATTGCGCATGCGTATATCGGTCGGTCGCTCGGTCGCTCGGTCGCTCGGTCGGGTCTGGTCGGTGTCGTTTTGGAATCTCACGCGAAATCTATATTTTTTCCCCATCCCGCAAAAGTGCTCAACGCCGCTAAAGAAGTTTTCACTTCAATAATTGAATTATGAATGAAATTAGATTAAAAAAATGTAAAATCTTTGATTTTATAAAAATACATATATATTATTATATAATTGGAATTCCAAGTAGGATTAAGAAATATTTTAATATGTATTAAGTTTTTATTTTTCCTATATTATTTCTGTTTAAGAAAATGGGGTTTAATATTAATGCAATTATCACTATATATTTATTCTATTTGAAAAATTGTGTAAAATGATGAGTAACAACTATAAGGATATTTATTTTATTAGATAGCCATGTTTGTATATATGATGTCATTCTGCTTTTTCATTTTTTTTTTATTTTTTGATATAAAGTTTCAAAATGTCCAACGAACAATGAACATTCTTCACTCCAATGGAAGTATCGGACCCTAATACAAAAATAAATAAACAATTGAAATCAACAATGATTCTGATGAGGTGTGGCCTCTCCTTGAAGTATAGTGACGGAAAAATGTTATCGCCAAGAGGGCGCTGTTTTCGGGCAATCTACTGATTGAGAAATCCCATTGGTATTAAACGCCAAAATCGTGCATATATTAAATAACAATTTTATAATAAATAATATTTGCTGATTAAAATTTAAAGAGGACTGGATATCGTCTGGCAGTCAATAGGAATTAAAGGAAAGAAATAAAAAACTCTTATCTTCGTTTTCAGGAAAAGATCAACGCTTCGGTTCCTCATCAGGACACTCTTTCAAGTTAATAAGAAGTTAAGTTTTTATTTCTTACCTCCTCTTCCTACTAGTAAATTAAAAAGTTTCTGATTTTCAATTACAAAATTTTGTTTTGATATTTATTCATTAACTTTAAAATATTTTAATTTATCAAATGATTTTGATTTCATTATTATATAAATCATTCTTAATTTATCTTTTAATAGTGATTTATATGTTGATAATCTATTTTACAATTCATCCAATGAATACACATACAAATGATTTATGCTTTCCTATCAATAGAATTTGATTTCATTAATGATACATAAACAAAAAAATAAATATCATATAGGACTAAAATATATATATATATATATTTTATATTCCGAAGCAGCTACTAATGGGGATTGGTGTTTGAATAGCAATAAGCCGGGTGAACACAGAAGCGAATGGACTTATTTGGCGAAACAATTAATTTAATTACAAATTAAATTTTTATAAATTGAGTTAATAGATTATCTAAAAGTCAAATATTTTTTAAAGGAAAATCGTGAGATTCCACACACTAGAGAGGGAAGTGGATTTTTTTTAATGGAGTCGTTTGTCGATGCGGCAAACCAGTTCGGTTCGTGATGCGGCAACAGTGAGAATGGACCACACAAGTGGAGGGAGGATGCAGAATTTTTGCACCAGTGTTCGGTGTCCATCAAAGTGCACGGCAATAAAACTAACTAAAATAAAAACAAAATGAAGAAACTCGTCAAAAAACCACAGCCGCATCTTGAAGGGGGAATTTCATCGGATGTTCATAAATAAATTTTCAAATATTGGACCAATGAAAATCAAACTTTTCTTATTATATAAATATATTAACGGTGAGAAAAGGAAAACAGGGAGAGAGTAAAAGAGAGGTCAAGGCATCAGTCTGCTAGACATAATAACCATGATTTATTATGTCTAAAAGAAAATGCAGCAGATGTTGCGATCATATGACATCCCAAAAAGGTGATGCGAAAAATATCGAACTACAAAAGGCGAGATTTATATAAAGAATGATCCCTCAATGAGAATGCATAAAAAATAGAATATTAAAAAAATAATTTGTTTTTTCGGAAATAATTATTAATTAATTATTTATTACCAAAAATATATTAGATAATAATTAAGAGGTAAAAAATATATACAATAATTTAAAAATGGACCATATAATTTGTCCATATACTTCGTACACTAAATTCAGTACTTTTAGAAATTTATATTTTATGAAATGAGTTTTATGGATATTGCATGTCTGTCCGGGGATAATAATAAATTGGCTAGTCCAATTTTTATGAATATGATCCTATTCTACTATTCTTATATTATAATTACCTCCATAGATCATTAAACAACACTTTTACAAAGAATGAATGTGAATTTCTGCACTGTACATCTGTTGCTTACTACGATTCAGACCACCTCTTTTTACATGTTCAACAATTTATATAAAAATTTTAATCCTACCAATTATCAGACATATTTATTTTCTTTTCTAATAAATAAGTTGACCTGTGGCCATGTCCGAACCGACCGACGGTTTGAAATAAATTAATTTCCAACTACAGAAACAATTTCAAATAATTTTAATATATCTATTAATGTAATAAAAAACAGATAGGCATATAACATAAATATTTTTAATTTTATATTATTTATAATATATATGTAAGACCAGGCTGTGACGTCATGAATGGCTGGATGACGTCATATAATTTTAATTAAGAAAAAACTAATAAAGATGATTTTTCTCGAGTATAAAACCAATGTAAAGTGAATGATTCGTGATGATATGTAAAAAATCTCCTCATGTGAAATTTGGTATGAAAATAACCCTTCCCTTCCTATCGTCGATCGCTAATACTACCACTTCCGGTTTCCGGATTTGCACCAAAAGTTGATCAATTCATCCCACTGATGCATTAAGTAAATATACCAAATTTCATCAAAATCTGTTCAGCCGTTCAGGCTGTACACATCTATACGGACGGACGGACAGACATGATGCTAAAAATACTTTTTTCTGTTAAGAAAATGCATGATTCGTGGAGATATGTAAAACTCTCCACATGTGAAATTTGGTGTGAAAACAATACCTCCCTTACTATCGTCGGTCGGTAAAAAATATTATTTCAATTATTAGATGATTTAGAAAGACTTAGATTAAAATATTATATTAATTTATTTTCATATCAATTAAAGAAATTATTTTTTTAATATAATTTATAATAATAAAATCCCATGTCACTCACTCACTCACTGCTACCGGAACGCAGATAGGTGGCGTCTTTCTTTGAATTTAAATTCGTGACAAACAACAGCGCACTCTAACGGACTCTTAACTCAGTAATTATATAAAATAATAATTGCGATTATTTTATTTCATATTTTAAATTTTAAATTATTGCACAGATTACTTTTTTTCAAAACAACATGATATTGCATATAATTTACTTTTTTATAATATACATGTTAATTTTAAACTTATTCATATAAATATAATCTCAATTGTAATATTTTTTGATATTTTAAATATACTAAATGTCATTTCAATCGTGTTTGGCGATAATATCAAAACGAAGCGACGTAATTCAATATTATGTATTAATATAAACTATTATATAATTAGTAATTGTTATAAAATAAATAATTTTGTTCATCTCCTTTACGAATGAATGGTTTATTTCTTTTAGCAAACCCCAGGAATGGTCCTTAGGTTTTCAAAGTACTTGCTCAAGTATATCACAAAAATTCACACATTGAAACCCACAAGACGAAGATTTAAAAAAATACGCCCAATTCTATGTCATAGATTCCACACAGGCAACAGCCCAAAGATTAGCGCAACCAACAAATGAGACCTTAGCGCCAGAACGGCCTAACCCACATTTTTAACTATTTTGCTTTTATGCGGTTTGGCGTTAGATTTCTATTAAATCATGAATCATCATTTTTTTGAAATTCACACCATAGATAATATTTATAAAGAAAAATCGATCAGTATTGGTTTCAGCCTCAGGAAAAATGATCTTTGTTAGTTTTTTCTTAATAGGAATTTTAATAATAAAAAAATGGCGCCGGTCAATGCCGGATAGCGCTTCCTTAAATACAAAATATTATAAATAAAATAAAATTAAAAATATTTATTTTAATAATATTTTTAATCAAATTACTAAATATATGTCGTGTTATATCCACTTTTCTGTCTTTCAGTGTAATTAATACGTACGTTTAAGGGCTGAATGTTTTATGGCTATTTTTTTTTAAATTATGTTCTTTTAAATTATTTGAAATTGTTTCATATATTTTGTCGTTTATTTATTTTAAATAATAATCTTAACCTTAAATATTCATAGTTCATAAGGAATAATTTTTTTAAAGAACCGGGCGGCGGCTCGGTAGTATATATTATATTATCTATTAAAAGTTACTTAAAATAAGAAATTACAATTCAAATAATTTTTTACATAAATAAGACATAAGACAGAAAATCCAGTTCTAAATTTTCAAGATAAGAAAGATATTTATTTACTTACAATCTTTCCTAGTATAACAAGATATACATTATATATTATTATTATATTTTTTCTGATATAGCTATATAATTTTATTTTATTGTTTAATTTATATATTTTAATATATTACAAATACTTCTAATCTAATATATATATATATATATAGCTAGTTGGATAAGTTATGCAAGTTGGTTTTTATTAGACTACATCTAACCATCGAAAGTTAACCTAACTTTACCTAAATTCTCAAAATTCTAACAAATATTTTTGAGCCAATTTATAAATTAAGTAATAGAAAATAAAGTTTAATAATATTAATGGCTATATAAAAGTTACTCAGATTGAAAATTAATCAATTTCTAAATTATATTATATTAATTGCAATAAAATTCTTCTTGGTCGTTATTTAATATATGATGGGATCTTTTATATTATTTTAATATTAATTATTATTATTATTTTGATGGTGTTTTTATAGCGGTTTCCACTTTTCTTTAATTAAATGAATTCAAGATTGAATGGATTCTTTAAATGTCTTTTTTGTTGCTTTCCCATTATATAAATGACAAAGAATAAAAAAAAAAACTCAAGAAATGATTTTCCTCTTTTTCATTTGCAATTGGAACAATATGGTTTCGAATTCTAATAAAATTGTCATTTAGTAATTTGAAAAGCTCTCCAACTTATTCAACAAAGTCGATTAACATTTTTGTAAATGGAATGAATCATCAAAGGATTTCAATTTTGTATTCATCGACTTTCGAATATAATTCTAGTATGATGAATTTTATTTTTATTTTGTTTTTTTCCTTTTTTTTTTTGTTCATAATTATGTTTCAATTAATTGAATATATTAGTATAGTTGTAAATATATTTGATTGCAATTTATTTTATTAGTGACTAAAATAAAATCTAAATTGACCCGGGTTAATTAATAAATCTAAATTTAGGACTATATTTATACATTTTGCATTAAGGATAGAGAAAGAGAAAATATTTTAATTAAAATTTGTTTGTATATATATATTGATTGAATAATTGGAAAATTTATACATATTTTATCTTTAATTTGCCGATAGGGCAAATATATAAATCTTTACGGTCAAATCTATTATGGAGATATTTTTGATTTTGTTTATTTTAAAACATAAAAAGAATATATGTATTTTATATTTTAGTTTCATATAAAAAAATATCCTACATTTTTTAAAGTAGAATAAAGAAGTTATCTAATCTTATTATGCTAGCTAAAATTGTATATCTTATCTTATTATGCTAGCTAAAATTGTATATATCTATCTATATTTCTATATTGGTTCTCAAAAACCGCTCTAACGATTTTTTTCAAATTCACACTAGATATAGTATTTATAAAGAAAAATTGAGTTTTATTGATCACATCTCTTGAAACATACAGCTTCATTATTTATTTCTTAATTAAAAATTATATATGGGTGACGTCAATGGCATCCATTTTGAAATTTTACTCCCGCCTTTTTTTAAAGGATATTGTATTAATATTTTTTTTATATTTAAAATATTTTAAAATTTATTATTTAATTTCGAATTTAATTTCGAAATAAAATTAAAAATATTTATTTTTAATAATATATAAATATATTTATTAATCTCTCTCAAAAAAAAAACAACAAAATAAAATACGGTTGGTTGACTCCCGCTTTTTTTTAAATGATATTGTATTAACATTTTTTTATATTTAAAATATTTTAAAATTCATTATTTAATTTCGAAATAAAATTAAAAATATTTATTTTTAATAAAATATATATATATATTTATTAATCTCTCTCAAAAAAAAACAACAAAACAAATAAATGTCTTTGAAAGATGGTAAAAATATGTTTATTTTCAAAATATCTTAGACCAGTGGTAAAAACAATTGTTTTTACTCCCCGAGTTCGAATGATCGAAACTCGCCGCGTGCATTTTTTTTATCTATTTTCGTGATTTATTTATTCATTGTTCTTTTATTAAGTTTTAGATAGTTTTATAATTTTTAATATTTTTTCAATAAAATATTATTTAATACATTTAATAATTGTAATAAATAATTAAAGAATTGTATATCAATATTTTTTAAAGGGTAGAGCGAGAGCTCGGGGTCCCAGGTATTAATATTACCAGCCAAATCCAATAATAATGAATCATTTTTTTTAACTTAAGTACCGAGCCGAGGCTCGGGGTCCCGGTACTATATATCTATATTTCTTTCTATATATCTATATTTCTTTCTATAACCATTGGTTCTCAAAAACCGCTCTAACGATTTTTTTCAAATTCACACTAGATATAGTATTTATAAAGAAAAATTGAGTTTTATTGATCACATCTCTTGAAACTTACAGCTTCATTATTAATTTCTTAATTGAAAATTATATATGGGTGTGACGTCATCAATTTTACTTCAATTAATATTTTTTTTATATTTAAAATATTTTAAAATAAAATAAATTTCGAAATAAAATTAAAAATATTTATTTTTAATAATATATATATATATATATATATATTTATTAATCTTAATTAATTAATTATTAACAAAATAAAATATGGTTGGTTGACTCCCGCTTTTTTTTAAATGAATTGAATTAACATTTTTTTATATATTTAAAATATTTTAAAATTCATTATTTAATTTCGAAATAAAATTAAAAATATTTATTTTTAATAAAATATATATATATATTTATTAATCACTCTCAAAAAAAACAAAAACAAAAACAAAAACAAAAAAACATATAATTCTTGCAAAGAGAGTAAAAATGTCATGTTAATTAACTAAATATATATCAGTCTAATGGGTAAAGGCACTGTTTTGAATAGTCAACTTAGCAGGATCGAAACCGGCGGAAAAAATTTTTTTTTTTTTTTTATCTATTATTTTATATTTATTTATTCATTGTTCTTTGATTAAATTTAATTTCTTTTATTTTATTTTATTAATTAAAATGATGCAACATTTAATAATTGTAATATTGTAATAAATTTTATTTTTTTTATTTTATTAATTACTTATTAGTCATTAACTAATAATTTAATATTAATTCAAATTTTTTTTTTATTTTTTATAAATTTTTATTATTTAATTTTGCTTTTGTTTATATATATATTTTAATTAACTAATCTTATCTTTTAATTTATATATGGACAAATGACACTCATATTGAAATTTGACTCCCGCCTTTTTTTAAAAGATATTGTTTTAATATTTTTTTTATATTTAAAATATTTTAAAATTTTTTATTTAATTTCGAAATAAAATTAAAAATATATATTTTAATAATATTTTATAATTATAAATTACGATATATATTTATCATTCTTCCAATAAAAAAAAAATATTCATGCACTTAGAAACATATCTAATAATACATATTTATGTATTATTGAGGACCCCAAGTTCCATGCAATGATGCAACATTTAATAATTGTAATAAATAATTAAAGAATTGTATATCAGCTCGGTGTCCCAAGTATTAATATTACCAGCCAAACCCAATATAATAATGAATTATTTTTTTTTAACTTAATTACCTAGCCGAGGCTCGGGGTCCCGGTGTGATCTTAATATATTGTCAGAATTAGATAAATAATGTAGAGAAAAATTATTTAAAAATAGATATTTATTTAAATGAAATAAAATTATTTAATTTACAGAATGAAAATGTCTATAATAATGTCTAAACATTTTTTCGAGCGACAGCTCGGTATCCCAGGTATTAATATTACCAGCCAAACCCAATAATAATGAATCATTTTTTTTAACTTAAGTACCGAGCCGAGGCTCGGGGTCCCGGTACTTTTATTTATGTGCATAAAAGATTTTTTGGTCTCTGATGAAATGAAATAAATTTCAAATATAAATGAACATGATTATTTTTTTGCATGTTTAGGGTGAACAGGATTTAATGCTAACGTGTAAAAGCATAAGAGGGGAGAAGAATAAGGACACGTTAGGATTAGAGAGATTAGAACTGAACAAAGAAGATATATCCGATGATGTTTAGAAATAGTAATATAGTTCTGTTATGTGAATTTATTTTAAATTTTTAAACGACCAAATAAGAGAAAGAAAAATTGGTTACTATTAGAATTTCATGCGAGTATTTGTGATAAATGTGTCTTTCTTTTTTGCCTATTACAATGAATATATTTTATTCGTGTGAGTTATTACTCTAATTTTAATATAAGGGATAAAATATAACATTATGTTTCTTCCTTAGAAAGAAATACCTATCTGATGGATAATTGAAAATTTATTTATCATTTCTTCTGTTTTATTTTTTAATACTATTCAAGAGAGGATTAAATTGATAGTACAAATTTATTTATTTATAGCCTTTTTTGATATACATTAATAATCTTACGTACTAAAAAATTTACATATGTACATCATAATCATTATACATTACTATTTGATACAATAATAGAATAAGAAGTAAAAAATTGCAATAGTAAAAAATAACAAATAATATAGATTTTTTTAAACCAGGCCCCTTTTGTAAGGGCATAGGCAAAGTAGACTTCTAGATTCACTGAAGTTAATCTGGTGATTTTTTATAACATCTGAATGATCTTAATAATGTTTAAATTATTAAATAAAGTTAATTGTCTATTTAATGAGCAAAGTCCAAATTGAAAATATTCTGTAGGTCAGTAAAAAAAAATCAGATATTGTTATAGGCATCTCTCTTTCAAATTGTAAACATTGGTACGAGGGAAGGTCAATAAGTCCGTTTTGAATTTCCCGTCTCTTAAATGAAACTCTTATCGAAATTTGAACAATCTCGGAATTTTAGTTTTTGTTTTACATTCATTAATAGCAGACTACCTCGTGATTTGAGAAGTAAATGGAAAAAAGTGAATTTCCATGAATATCCATGAATTGAGAAACAAATTGCTTCCTCATCCGCCTTATTCTCCGGATTTAGACTATTTATTGTTTACAAACCTAATGAAATGGCTCGGCGGAAAGAGATTGGACTCCAACGATGAAATCATCTATTTTGATGTCCTTGACAAATCTTATTTTTTGGGGAAGGGAAAAAATTATTAGAGAAACGTTGGACGAAGTGTATAGCAAAGAAGACTACGTTGAAAAATAAAATAATTTTTTATCCAAAACCTGTGTTTCATTCAAAAAGTCTCAGACTTATTGATTTGCCCTTGTATAATGAATGCAATTAATTGTTCATTATTTTTTATAGGGTTATTCTTAATTCAGACTGAAACTAAAAGTATTAAATTTCAATTCTGAATTCTCTTCAATCTATAATCCTTGAATAATAGATCTCCACTTTAGCAATTCATTATATAATATAATATAATTTTTAAAACGAAAATTTAACAAATTAAAAAAGATTCAAAAGGAATTTTAAATGTAATACAAAATATAAGGATTAGATGATCAAAAAGGCATTATATATATTCAACTAGATGAAATAAAGTAGAGATGAATTTATGGAATAAACCAGCAAGAGTTAAATTAAATTTATTCACATATATTTTAAATAAAAAATATTACATAGGGACATAAATAGATATAATATAAAAAGAGAAAAAACTCTTTTGGAAATTTTTTTTTCTATTGTACTTGAATGTATGATGATTTTTATTTAAAGTTTAAAATAAAAAAAGTAAATGAAAAACGTAACTAACAAAATAGAATAATTATGAACCGAAGCTTTGTTTGCGAATTTCAAATAAAATTTATTATACAATGAGATAATATGAAAAAAAGCAATGTAATTTTATTTTACTCATCGGAGAAAGTTAAGTAAAATTAAATAAGGCTTTCTTTATATTTTATTATGTTTATAGTACTTATCTGATATATGGTAAATAGACCTTAAGTTTGGTTGCTTCTCTAATGTAAATAAAACTGAGAATTTGTCAACATAAACTATGTATAAATGATCCCTTCAACATTGGAAAAAGACTAACAAGAGTTAAAGGTGTTTATTTCAGTACCGTTAAAATTTGATTTATTTTATGCTTATTATTTTGATAGTAAATTATATAATTAATGAATATATTATTAATTTTAAATAGAACAAAATCATATTTAAATTCGAGTAGTGGAGCAATTTTGTACAATATTAAAATAATAATTCATAGGAAAGATTTATTCTAACCTATATATGTACAATGTGGGCAATTAAAGAAGCGGAGAGGGGGAAAGAAAAGTAAATTTACTTTTAAAATAAACGGGAATGAAATGTTTGAGAAATGGGAAATGATAAAGCGTTGTAATCTCTGTATATGACATGAGAATTAAAGAAAGTATCACGTTCAATTAGTTAAACAATTAAACGGATTTTACAATAAATAACAAAGTTTTGACTGGTAACTTCTAATATAATATTTGAATAATTTTAATAATTTTATAAAATCTCCTCTTTAGTTTATGATTTTATTAATTAATAATTATTCTAAACTTTCAATCAACTTTATTCCTGGTTTGTAATCCGTATTAAAGCATAAATCGTTATGATTGAAAATTTTAATGGATTTATCTAAATTTGATTGTTGAAATTTTTAATTACTTTTACATTTATTTCACTTGGCCGATTCAAAAATTGCTACTACTATTCCTCGATTTACATTAAAGATAAGTTTGGTGCAGAACTGTGTAAATACATATTGATATTTTGTAAAATTTTAATAATGTATTAACACACTATGAGCGGGACGGGTATTTGTACCCGTTGCGGGGACTGCCGCTTATAAGCGGGGCGGGTATTTATACCCGTTGCCAATTATATAATATATATTTTCCCTTGTGTCACTTAAAATTACTTATTTTATACGATAACTAATATATATCCCTCATATAAGTGGCAACGGGTATAAATACCCGCCCCGTTCATAATGTATTAAGATAATTTATGATTCCACTTATATATTTTACAACTCATGGAATCCCCAACCATGTTAGCACCAGTGTTAACAAATGAATTAGGATAAAAAATGACCTTAAATATAATATGTATATGCAATCAAATAAACATTTTCACAAGGTTTTGGAATCTTTCTGTCGCTCTACAGAACTCGAAAGTTCTTGGTCGCAGCAACCACATTTCTCCAAGTATCCCTATCCTGAGCCACACCCTACCCTCTCCCATTTCTCTCACATCCCTTCCTACATTGTCCACCCACCGCGTCCCTGGTCTTACAAGCGGACGTTTCCCAAACAAGTTTTAGGAATACGTTAATTTATAATCCATGTAAAAGCGAAATCGAGTAAAACAAGAGTCGTGTAAATCGAGAGATATATACATCCTATAATCTATTGAATTAAAGATTAATTTATACTATTCATTTAGTATAAGCATGTAATTATTTTTGATAATCGGATTTTAGAAAATTGTTCATCACACGTGGAACTTTGTGATATATATATAGTAATTTCTATTAGCTAGTATATTTTGTTTGTTTTTTTCTTTAAGTCAAGAAAAAAGCTGATAGATATGCTTGCTATTCTTATCAACGTTTTTTTATATTTTTATCAGAAAGAAACTCACTAAAGAAAAGAGTAAACTTTCAAAGTTGAGAAGAAATATATATATATAATATTTTTTTTCTCGCTTCATCCCATCCTATAATTCATATCACGTTTTGGTATCCAAACATTATTCGAAAAAAGGGGAAAATATAAAAATGAAGAAAAAAAAAAGTATTAATTGAGATATGATTCTTGAGTTTCGACAAATGCTTTTGTTTTTTGATAAAAAATACTTTTACATTTTTTTTTTGTTTTTTGTTTAGAATAAATGGGATATTGATGAGTTTATCAACTAGAATATATTGTTTTTAATTTAAAATTGGCGAATTTGTATCCGCCTTGTTAAAGCAAATGAGAAAAAAAAATATGTATCCATTAATGGCGCTTTAATGAACCCTTTCAAAGTTAAATCATTGTTTTAATGAAAATGAATTCAATGTAAAGAAAAAATATCATCATTATACATTAATGAATATTCATATATCTTTTATTAATTTATATATAATTTTTTTTTATCATCCTCCATCCTGCAAATGTCTTATCTCTCCATTTTTATTTTAATTAACGCCTTGAGGATTTTAAACCAAAAGAAGGTTTGATGTCTTTTATCTTTTGTGACGTTTTTTAAAGAATTATTCTTTACTATTGCGACAAGGAGTATATTTTACATATTTAAAAAAAAGTTTTATGCATTCATTTGCTTTTTAAAAAAGAATTAAAATAAAAAAAATCTTGAAAATTAATTTTCTAAATTGTATGTATGTATACATCGTCTTGGACTAACATTTTGAGTTCATTTTATTATTTATTTATTTTATTTTCTTTGTGTTTTATTTTATATTGTTTGAAAAAGTATTTGAAAAAAAAAACAACAAAGATTATATGATTATTTAAAATTGAGTTTAAAACAGTTATTTGAAAGTCAAATTTTAAAGAAAATTGTATCATCCACTTTTTTTTTTAGAAAAGATTTAGCCGTGAACAATACCTCTGTAGAAAGAAAGAAAAACGAATTTTCTTTTTCTCTAAAATAGATTTTTGGATCACTTAAAAAAAGACATTGTCGAATTTAGTTACTTGTCATGTTGTTGTTGTTGTTGATGTTTTTTTTTCTTTGCTTACTCGTTGAAAAGGAAATCCAGACAAGGATTATTCAATTGAATTTGGAGAGATCGAGATTAGAACTCAAGAGAGAAATCAGGGAATGAAAAATGTCATCGTGGTCCATCTTATCAGTACGAACGTCATCTTCTATAATCATCCCTTTCGTTGGAAAATGAGTTTAAATCGTTTTTGAGCAAACAGCAAAGTAGATTTTGCAATCTCATTAGAAATGAAGTTGAGAGAGAGAGAGAAGGAAAAAAATAAATACAAAATACATGATAGAAGAGATAGATATCGCGGGAACGAACGAGAGAGAGAGAGAGAGAAATATACAATAAAAAAATTCCTAAATCAATTTCCATTATCCACCCTTTAGAAACGTATTGAGTTCTTAATCGATTATCAAAACTAAATCCGATTTGGCAATTTGTTTTTTTTTCTCTTTAAGCTATCAAAATTGAATTTTCAGAGTTCTTTTGAAATAATTAATTTTAAATTCAATACTTATACCAATATATTTATATAGGAGTAATAGAATAACGAATTTAAGTGAATTAAAATAAGAAAAGTAGAATAGATTTTTATGTCAAATTTGGGGTAATATGTACAACTGATTAAATTTGTTTTATTTATCATACAGGATTTATAGTCGTGTAGACAATTTTGTCATTTGGCATCTACCATTTTGTAAATTATATTCCCAATAAAAATCCAGGTTAACCTGGATGTTTGTTTAGTGTTACGTCGAACTTAAGGTCGACACTTAGATTTAAAATTAAATAATAAATTTAAAGTAAATATGAGGGCTTCCTTAAATGGGCACTGAACCCAAAGAAAGAATCTTGAATAATCTGATATTATTTTTTTTCGATTTATAAATAAAAGTTGAAAACAATAAATAAATAAATAAAAATATCACAGATCAAATGCTGATAGTTGTTTAGAGACTATCAATTTGGAAAATAACAAATAAATATAATTAAAAAAATCACAGCAAACAAGGACTGTAAAGTGATAAAAAAGGCTGGTGGTTTTGGTGCGCTCTTTGAAAATAAAAAAAAAATATGGACATGATAAAAACTTATAATAGTAAAGTATTTCCAAACTAGAAGATAATAATTATAATCACACTATTTATATATAACAAATGTATTAAAAATAAATGTCATTCTAAATTAAATTTCAATCAATAAACATAGATTAATATATTCTATAATTAATTATTTAATTAATGAAACATTTGTTTATAGATTTATGAAAATAAATAAATATTTATTTAATAAATAGCTTATAAATTTAATTTATTTTTAATAAAGTAGTTCCTTAAAAAAAAACAAATAAATATATTCTAAAATGAAATTAATTATTTTTTATTCATGAAGAAAGCAATGAGGATACAAGAAAATATCTTTTTTTTTATAATTTTTTTTTTTTAAATAGAAAACAAAAATGATTTGAATTTAAATTAAATATTTATTTATCTAAAAAAATCAATATAAATCTCAGATTGAGATTAATGTCTTCGTTTGGCGAAAAGAGACATGGAAAAGGGCCAAACCGGCATCACACTTCATGGAAATTCAAATAAAAAAAAATGTTTGGGAGTGGTTTTCTAAAAATCGAATGGGCGTACCGGTCAGCTGTCCGTGGGCGATAGTCAGACACGACAAGTGTCTTAACCATCTGTACTAAGATATACGAAAGGAGTGTGAAATTCACGTAGAACAAGGTTCCGCATACATATTATATATGCAACGGATTTCGAATTTGATAATTACAAGAAAATTTGATTTAAATTTTATCTTCTGAGAAAAATTTTCTGCAAATTTTAATTATATAAATGGTGTATATTTATAGTCAACTGGAAGTTGTTCAGCCAGAATGAAGTTAACAATTTTCTTAACTTCGTTTTCACATATAATGTAAACGTTTCGGTCCCTAGTCACGACCCTCTTCAAGATTTGTGTTTATTTTTCGCTCTATAAACAATAAATGATTTATGTTCATTATAGCCTCGTGGCTTTGATCTTTATAGTTCAGAAGACACACATAAAGGGAGAGTTGGGGAATGTAATGAACATAAATCATATCCAGTCCACTATATATTTCTAATCAGTTAATATTTATAATAAAATATTTTACATCTCCAAAATATAAATTACAACAAATATATATATATAGAATACATATTATTTGTAATAGAGATCGAGATTAAAATAATTGAATGAAGCACAATGTTGATAAATATTAGATGGAATTGCTTCAAGTTTCAATATTTCAAAGAAGTTGTTTCATTATTTAACTTAAATAATAATCAAGACTCTAGTTTATTTTCAGAAATTTTCAAGTCCTAAAAGTTATATTCTTATCTTTGAAGTTTCTATGTTAAAATACTAATAAATTATCAGGTTCAAAAGTTAGGAGTTCTAAAAAAATAGAATATCATATTTGTATATTGTTCAGGCCGTCTTTGTAGATTCTTACACCCTATTGCCTATATTCCTAAAAGTATGTAATTTATTAGTAATAAATAAGTGTATTTTCTGCCATCGGGTATGAATTTTAACTTTTATATTTTATATATCATATAATCTATTAATCAGTTGATAAATTACACTTTGCCTGGTGAAAATGGTTAAAATATGGTTCGCATCCTTACTAACAGTACTTAATTTGAAACACATTTTAACAATTAATCATCCTATGAACTCGTGACGTGTCATAAAGAAGAGATCAATAGAAAAAGGTAAATGGCAATAAGAGAAAGGCAGGTTATATTTTTCAGAATTTTCAACATCGCCTATGAATGGAGTATTTTTCAAATTAGTGTCAGATTTTCATTTCATATCATTCATTCCCTTGTTTTTTAAGAATTAATTTATCGTTCTAAGAAAAATTTACGGAGTAATTAAAAATCGTCCCGGTAAAAATGGAATTTATGAGTTTTTTTTTTTAAGAAGAGAATCTTATGAGTCGTAAATTTATTTAACAAAATTAACTAAATTATGTTTTTGATAAATTATTATGGAATATTTTGAAGGGAATAATTTAGTCTATAAATATATATATATATTCTTACTTTAAAAAAGCAGTTTATTCTATATATTTTTAAATTAGTCAAAAACACAAAATTAAAATTGAGATTAGAGATGTTTACTCGTATATACAAAAGTGAATTATAAAAAATGTATACAATATTATATATTATTTATAATAAGTATATATTTTACATCTTTATAGCCTTGGAGAATATGAAAGTATAATTTCTAAAAGAAAAAGAATTACATTATATATTACAAATCTTATATTCATATATGAAAAATAACTCTTTTAATATATAATATAATACTTTAAAATATATTATAAATTCAGATGAAATTTAAGAAAGAAGATTAAAATTGTATTCTTTTAAAGAGAAAAAAGTGGTTAAAAAGAAAAGACGAGTTTCTTTAAAATTCTTATTTGTTTTTATAAGTATTTCTATATAATGTTTATTTTTTCTTAATTATTTTGACGTTATACTATCTAAATAATCCCTTCTCTAGGATTGCTCTGATGTGGAATTGGAAGATAGAGAGAGAGAGAGATTCAGAGAAAAACGAGATACAGAGCTGGGAATTGAATTGAGCCGGTCGATAGGGGGATTCATGCTTGATGACCGTAACAACTTGGCCAAATACAAGCTTAACAGTCAAAGAAATCCCAATAAACTCTTCCAACTTAAATCGACAATTTGTATATATATATATATATTGCTTTTAATAAAACATTTTCCCAATAAATTTGAAGAAATTAGAAAAATGTCCTTATAAATCGACAATCACTTTTATTAAGTTAATATTATATCCAATATTATACTAACACACTATGAGCGGGGCGGGTATTTGTACCCGTTGCGGGGACTGCCACTTATAAGCGGGGCGGGTATTTATACCCGTTGCCACTTGTATGAGGGATATATATTAGTTATCGTTTAAAATAAGTAATTTTAAGTGACACAAGGGAAAATATATATTATCACACTATGAGCGGCTAGCGTCCGCCCCGCTTATAAGTGGCAGTCCCCGCAACGGGTACAAATACCCGCCCCGCTCATAGTGTGCTAATATTAAGCTAAATTATAGATTATTAATTTAGAATATATTTTAGGAATATATATTATGATAAGTTACATATATAGAAAACATAACCATGGAAAATAGTAATTTAGAGTATAAATATCGATTAATAGTGAAATTTTTATTAAAGAAATTTTAAAGGCGAATGCAAAGATTCAAAATAGCAATGGTTAGTATTTAAATTTTATATCAATTTTTCTTAATTTGTTTTTTTCTAATCGACATGTATCTATAAATGTATAAGTGTTTAAAAGATCTAAAACAAGGAAAAATTTATATAGTATAGAAAAGTATGGAAAAAATGATTAAAAAATTTCAATAAAATACACATGTACATGTATACCTATGTATAAAGGGAAAATTAACACTCTATTTTTTATTATTATTTCACCGACTAATTAGGCGTGTGCTTAATTAAGTAATTTAGTGAACTCGAGCTAAATGCTTTTAATTAAAGGCACCTCTATTAATGCCATTTCTCAAATGATGCTAAACAATTAAGTGAAAGTTACCTATACTATGAGTTTATATAGCTTTATAAAAATTAAAAAAAAGAAGTAAAAAAATATGAAATATAGTAAATTTAATTATATCATTTAGATGAAGTAGAAAATTATTTGGAGTTTTTTTCTCATTATAATCACATTTTATTCAGGATGAGAAAGCCAAGTGTTCTGATTAAATAATTTGCCTGGAAAATGAGAAGGAATATCGATAAGTGGATTGGAAAATGTAGAAGGTGAGAAGAATTAATTGGAAAGAATCTAAATCAAACAATCTATTTATTCTGAGTAAAGACATTGTTCTTCTCTAATTAAAGTTAAAGATATATAAGTATATAATTTGTAATAAACAATATTTTTATAACCTAATATAAAGATATATATACATATTATAATGATTATCAAATATTTAACTTGAATCCATTCTTAAGGTTGACATTTGCATGATAAGGAAAAATGTAAATATTGCAAACTGCAAAGTGGGAGTATTTTTTTTTATTTTTTTATTTTTTGCTTTTTGGGTAAGCAATATTTCACCTTCACTCACTCAAAAGTGCTAAGATAACCTTAACCGAAATTTTTATTGATAAAGATTAGAATATGTGTGAAATCTATCAAGATACACATCCGGGATGAAAACTGGGATTGGCATGAATGTGTTGAGATGTGATAATGTTTTTCAATAAAACTTTTTTTTATGAATTTATTATTTATAGTTGATATTCGAGACGAGAACATTTATTCATTTATATATTATTAATTCAGGGATTAGATAAAAGAATCCAAATCAAGAGAATTTAAGATAAAAGAATTGATTTTTCTAAATCAGATGAAAAAAGGGCAAATGAACTCAGATGAAGACACAAGAAAAAAGAAAAAAATTCATTTGAATATTTTTTATTTTAATTTTATTCCATTAATTCTATTAAAGTTTCTTAAATATTAGATGGTTTGCATAAGAATGTTTAAAATCAATATAACCTACACTAACCTACTAAAAAAGTATCTTATTTTAATATAAAAATGAAAAAATATACCCTATCTCTTAGAATACTAAAATATGAATGGGACATCCCGTTTTTAAATCACCTGTTTCGTTCACGGAGATAAAAGAAATTCAGAATGGATGGAGGAAGTGCCTCTGGAGGTATGATTAATGATGATACTCAGAACTTCTTATTAAAGAGGAGAAAAAAATAGAAGTATACAAAGGATGCAATTTCAAAAGACAAAAAAAAAGGATAATTTTGAAGAAATGAGAAAATTATTGAACGGGATGTTTAATATCAGTCATTAATGTAAATACATTGTAACAAAAATAAGGAATACTTCAAAGCATTCTTTATTCTGTTTTCCACTTCAATTATCTTTTTTACTAAATATCCATTTATAAAATTCAAAAGTACTTTTCCTCTTATAAAACAAGCTTTTATATTATATGTCAGTCTATTAAATATTGAAATTTGAATTTGGTTTAAAATGAATAAAGAATTTATATGATGAAACATTCATATATTTTGAATTTGTGTGTAATGAATCAAAAGTACATATTAATTTATACGTTATGCCCTTATGAGATTAAACCAATCGATTTTAACATATATTTACATTATGGAAACATCAACAGCAATAGAAAAGCTATCAAGAAAGGATTTTTCGATATGGAAAAGTTAAGTAAAGTTACGTAAGGGGACAAAATTAAAAATATATAATTAATTAAAATCATATTAAAATTTTAATTTCAAAAATAGTTTTATTAAATGAAAATTATATAAAATGAATAACCCACAGATCAACAACGTATAATTGAATTTGTTTTTATTTTATGGTAAAATATAATTTTCATGAAATTTGAGTCAGGGCTAGAAAAAAATGATTAAGTATATTATAATTAAATAAAACAATTTTTAAACAAATTTAGAAATTTTGTTTTTTTCCAATCAATTATCATTAAAAATATAAGAACTGAACAACCTTTTCTTAATTTCTTTTTATTCAATTTTATTGAGAAAAACTTAGTTTACTTAGCTTACTAAGAAAATTTGATTTGATTATGAAAATAATTCATCGTAGAGTAAACGAAATCTTCTAATCCAACCTTTTCTTGGAAAATCAGGAATCAATTGAATGAACACGCACAATTATAATTAATTGCTAAACTTCTATATTCAGGAAGAAAGAAAAATACCAGTCAAAATTTTCTTTATAAAAGAAGTGAATGAATGAAGAAAAGACAATGACCAAATAAGGGGGTAAGAAGAAAGTCAAAAGTCCCTCCCTACATCTTTTTTTTTTTTGATTAAAACTCTTAAATTAGTTATCGAACATTTAAAAGTTTTTTAAGCAGAAAAAAAGAAAGTAAATAAATAAATAAAGAATATTGAGAAACTTTTTTTTTTTTTTAATACATTCTTTGATGAAAGAAATTACAAGTTTTTATTCATTTTATTTAAAGTATGTTGAAAAGAATATCAAACTTCATATATTTTTTAACATTACTAGAATGAAATTTATATTACCCATATAAATATAATATATTATAATATAAGTTGAAATGATGAGTTTTCAACGAAAATTTTACTTATTTTTTATATTATAATAAATTTTAAATTTATTGCATGTCGTTATTTAAGACATGGAGTAAAATTGAAATAAATGAAGTAAGATTAAAGTTGTCCATTAGTGTGTACGAGTCATTTATTAATAGAATACCTAATTTCTCCTGTGCCTTAAGATTAAGAATAGATTGGGTCAAAAAGAATTGCTAGCGAAATAAAAGATGATTGCATTCTTAAGACTATTATTTATATGTTTCCATTATTTAGTATAATAAATGCTTCCATTTTCCATGATAAATGCAAGTAAAATTTCAAAAATAAATATTAATATATATGACTTTAATATCAATGAGTGAAATTTTAAGATAGAAATACAATGTCTATTTGAATAAAGAATAATAAATTACTATGGAATTAAGAGAAAAGGGGCTTAGAAACATTAAAATAGATTAAAATCAAAAGAAAGAAACAAATAAATTAATAATATGATATACTAATAAAACAGGATATTTACAAAATATATGAAATAAGAAATCTAATAATTTCCAACAATGTTTACTCTGTGTTACAACAATAAACAAATTATGAAAAAGAGTAAATATAAAATAATTAAAAAATGAAAAACAAAAATAAGATGTAAATGTATGAAAATAAGAAATCATAAATCCATTTTTATTAAACACTAAATATATATTTATATATACAAGGTCTGTTGAAAAGAAAATGTGAATTTTGAATTTTCACAGGCTGTATATCCGATTATCGAAATTTTTTTGTTATGTTGGTAGGCATATGTTGACATTATCAGCCATTTTGGATTAGTAGTCTGTTTTAGACAACTTAAATAGTTAGCACGTTTTTGTGTGTTCTTCGATTTTTTACTTCAAAAAGAATGGATCAAAGAATATGTATTACATTTTGCGTTAAAAAAGGATAAAGTGCTCCAACGCACTTAAAATGTTTACTGTGGCATTCTGCGAGTCTACTTTGTCTCAAAAAAAAATGTTTATAAGTGGTACAAGCGCTTTTCAGAAGGCCGAGAAGTTCGATCAAATGTGAAGGTTTTGCTCCGTTTTCTTCGATTACAATGGCGTGGTGCATGTGTTCTTGCCAACAGGTCGTACTGTTAATAATGAATACTACAAGGAAGTTATGCAACGTTTGCGTGAAGCAATACGGCTCAAACGATCGGAATTGTAGAAATTCAAATCATGGATCAGCTCACACATCATTGCTGTTCGTGATTTGTTGGCCAAAAACAACAACACACACATAATCAGAATTTAGAATCAGTCTTAACGAGTACTTAATTTCTAAAATTATATTCAATAATTTAGTCTTTTTATATATATTTTAAATTTATATATGTTCTCAATTAAAGTAATAAATTAACAGTCACAAATCAAGAAAATATCTTCAAACAAAAACAATAATAGGATAAGCCTAAAAATAAATAAAAAGTATTATAAAAAAAAAATTCACCTTATAAATTTTTTATAAGTTAGTTCTATTTTTCTGTTAAAATTTTACATTTAACATAAATTACATTGATGCATTGTTACGAGTATTTTTTAATATTAAAATGGCAAGTGTGAGTGTAAATTCCAACATTACTCTTAAATTACTATTAAATTAAAAATAAGTTTAAAATTAGTGAGCAAATCATATACCTGTTTCATTTACCAAAGAATCAAATTTATCAATGAAAGATCTAAAAATACAATATAAACCCGAGACTTTTTAAAACTAAATAACAGAATCGAATATAGATAAAAAGTAAAAATAACAAACATTGATTTGTTTTGAAGATAATATAGCTAATAATAATAAATAACAGAAATAGTATTATTGTGGTAATTAAATATACAAAACGCTAATAGGAGTGTTATTTTTGATTCTATTATGTTTTTTTTTATAGAATTGGTTAACATCAGAAATAATAGGATCTATTCTAAATAAAGAAATAAAAACAGCTGTTGCTTCTATATTAGAGGAATTACAAATACAAATGGAAATTTAAGATATATCAGAAGATTATTTGGTTATCATTCTACCATCATCAACAAACCGGACGAAATAATTAGAATAGCTATTCAAAAAAGTTAGGCATTAGTTGAATTCAAATAAAGACATTCAATGGTTGCTCCATGTTTGTTTCTACATTCACTTGTGTTGTTCATTTGGAAACTTAATAGGATTTGTTGGAAACAATTATCAAAAGAGCTTCCCCTACTTGGATATTATACAAAAGCGGATAATCTAAACTTCGTAAAACATTAAGGATCAATAAAACTTTGACGAATATAATCCACATGCAAAATGAAATCCTTTAAACAAATAAATAAACAAATTAAACTAGAATTGAATTTGTTTTATTACTATTTCTTTGTTTTATTCTTAGTTAAAATTTAATAAATTTAAAATAAATAATGAACTTTTTTTATCGTAAAAACCAAGGTAAGATAAATGAGGCAAAGAGTTCATTATTTATATAGAAAATGGTTAATTCCCTTTTGGGGTTATAGAGAGGTAATCCAAATGAGAATGTTGCTGGTATTGTCCTAGGTCAGCTTAGTGGTTAAATAATAGATTGTCTGGTTAGGAAACGAAATAAATTGGAAAGATTGGTTTTCTTATTGGGATAATAAAAAAGATTTCGATTCATCTCTAGAAATGATACAAGAAAGTACATTTGATAAAATGACCTGATTTCTGTTTTATTAACCGGAAGTCTAATGAGGGAGTAGAGTACAAATCCGGATATTTATTCCCTAGTGTCCTTGTCTACTTCCATTGGGATATAAGCTTCACAATTGCACTTAAATCTTCTTTTTTTGACTCTTTTTAACTAAAGAGACATTTTCTATCCTCCGGGGACTTTGTTACCAATTGCACCCGTTTTATATAGCTTAATTTATTCCACTGCTGAATATATGTGACAGCGCTACCAAGAAAATCGACCAGGGGACAAAGCCTAATTTAATTTTATATCTCAATTCAACATTTTGGACAGTGCTATTTAATAGTGGGGGTTGATTCCAGGAAATCTAATCAATGAACCTTTAGTAAATTAGTTCAATTCAATTAATGCTATACTTAATCATTTTGAAAATGATAAGTAAAATAGATAGAATGAATTAATATATTTAAAAAAATTCCAAAAATTTTTAATTGGAAATTATTATTATTATTAAGAAAGAATGTATAATTATAAAAGTGTAAAATGGAAATTAATTAATAAATATAAATAATTTCAAAATAAACCAATATATAATTTAATAATAAAAATAAAATTTTACATTATATGTAAATTATAATATTACATTACATCTGTTATTGGCTCTAATCGTTCCGCGTTTCCAATCGGTTTCCTCAAAAATAAGTTTTACTCTAGTATTAATTTTCTCTTGCATTCTATTTAGGTATCCCACACCTATCGGAACTTCATAGATTTGATGACTAAATCTGTGTTATATGCATAGGCCATGCAATTTCTTGCTTGTCTCTGCCATTCCCCAGTGATTTCATCTTTTTCTTCAGCTCATAAATACTAAAAAAAAATCTTATTTTCAAATATTCTAAACCTATTTTGGTATTCAAAAGTCATAGGCCACGCCAGAAACCTATGTAATACAACCGCACTTAATCAACCACACATACACACACAAATATAGATATTCAATTTTCCTAAGAACTCAAAATAAAAAAAAATAATTTGTTTTTTTATACAATTAAAAAAGCATTTGGGAAGTTGGTAAACTGAAAAATGCAGAGTTCAATAAAAAAAAAACAAGTTTTTTTTAAATGGCCTAGGATCATAGCAAACATCAGAACTGGATCTGGAAAGATTCCCTAGAGGGATAAACATTTGCTAGGGCAGAACTTTTTGATGTTATAAACTCCCAGCCCTTTCACTTTTAGTCATGTCACTCAGGTGGAATAAATGTAAACCCGGTACGCAAGATTTTCCTTCAAAGTGTAAAATAGAATTACCTGTCCCTAAGAGAATTATTTACTAGACCTAGAGGTACCGAGGTTCTATTGACTGACTAAATACTCACGGCTCTAACAAAATAAAATGTGAAATAAGAATTAAATAAACCATTTAATTAACATATTTCGAAATAAATCACATTAAGAGAATTATTATTTATAAACAAATATTTTTTTATTAATGTATTTTGATATTGTAGTATATTTATTTCGGAAAAAGATATAACTCAATTTTAAGTATTTTAAAGATGAGTTGAAATATAATACATGAATTGAATTTTAAATTCGAGTATTATTAAATAAAAAAAGTAATTTATCAAAATAAATATATATATTTGCTTAGAAATGAATGAATGATATAAATTTAGTAATTTTTCATCAATTTATTTTTGTTTTTGTGTACCACCATATGGCATGACCTCAGAATAAACTACAAAAGAACTAAATCATAATTCAGTTGGCTTTATGCCTTCTCTTTGTTGATGATAGATCATCTCACTTCAGCTAAAATGATAAATCATTTTGAAATTGAGTTAAAATATGAGGAGAAGTATGAAAAAAATCCTATTGTCTTGTCTATTATCTCGAAAAAATATTTTCAATATTTATATAATTAAATTTTTATTTATTTGGGTGTTTTTTTAACAACACGCAATCAAGAATCCAATGAGAATGAAAGTAAGTAATTCCATCCATTCGCAATTTAATTTATTTTTTAATTTCCTATTTAATTAAAATTTACAGGATTAATTAAACAAAATGGAACATGGGATGTGAGTTTAATTAAGAAACATATCTGGTTTATGGAACATAACATCTTTCGAGGGTGAACAAAAAAATGCTAACAAATCATATTGCGGTAGATTATTTCCTGTTTAATTAATCCTTAAAAATTATATAAAATAAACATAAAGAATTTATTTCTTAATTAATTTAATACAAAAAATAAATTTGTAAACTATGAAATATTATAGTATATCTTATACAAGTAATAGAAGTTGTACAACATTGCTTATACTTATGTATACTTGTACACATCGATTTGGTTATGTATAAAATAATTGCATAAATACTTTAATAAACAAAAAAGTATTTGATTTATCATTTATTTCTAAAAGAAATTAAATAAAATTCAAATTTAATCTCATTCAAGTTGAATTCTATTTTCTATGTTGCTATTTATCGTTTAATTTATGTAACTTCAATTCTAAAATTAATCAAAAATAACCATCTTAATTTTTTTTTAAATCTAATTTTATCTTTTTTTGTGTCAAAGTAAAAAACCTTTGTGAGATTATTATTAACTAAAATAACAATAAGTTTAGCAAAAAGTTTGATTATTAGTAATATTGTTTAAGAATTACAGTTAATATCTAAGGAACCAACAGAACCTTCATACTCTCAACTTGTCACTTAACACGAAAGTTTCTCAATTAAAGAGACATCAGAAAGGCGTGAAGGGTGATTTCCTTGTGAGCATTGACCAAGAAGTTTAATACGTAGGAAACTTAAAGGTTTATTTATTGAATGTTTACAAAGTTCACAATACTGTTAAAGGGTAGAATAGACAAATATAATCCTACTTACTGGTATATGAGCATTCAAATAGAAACTATTATATTGATTAGTTAGTACATTCTATATTAATAGATTTATTTCATTCAATAATTGCATATTGCCTTGAAAATTTTAAAATCATAAATCTATTAGGGTAAATTGTTTTCAGAATTGGGAGCTTGTGTTTCCATTTATTTATTCATTCATAGAATTGTAATAAATTGAAAAATAATATGCAAGGATAAGAAAAATGATGGAATATCAGGTAAAATATAAGATTTATTTATTTATTGTTTTTTGAAGAGAATAAGGAAAGTAAAGAAGAAAAGAGTTGCGTGATAGTAGAACTTCAAGTTTTTGAAGTAGATCTCAGTTTGATGATAATTTAATTTATTAATTTAAAAGATAATAAGTACTTTTAAATTTTATATATTTTTACTTCTCCAGCAAAATAATAAAACGAACAAAAATAATTCAATTTCGGTTCGGCATAAATTCTTCTGTTGGTTGCTAGAGTCCAGTCTTATTATATTTTTAAAAAATTTATCAATTAATTTTTCAAAAATCCATGTAAAATAATTTAAATTTTAAAAAAACAAACAAATTTAAATACACATAAAATTATATATTAATCCTATACACCCAGAAAAATGGGTTTTAAAATAAAATTAAATTGGGACTCAATTGGGGTAAAAAAAATACGTGAAAGATTCCCAATATATTTTCTTGACAATAATAATAAGAACAATTAATTTATAAATAAACATTTAATCAGTAAAAAATGCATGAAAAATAAATATTCAATTAAAATATTATTTAAAATCAAATATACATACATGATTAAAAAAATAGAATTAATATACAGCCATGAAAATAAAATAATTGTTATGGTGTAGTAATTTTTTTTTAATTAAGAAAAAAAAATTGCATGATGCATGGAATATCAATTTATTGCAAAAATATGTATTTTAGAGTGGCTCTCGTTCATTAGTAATGTTATTGAGTGTTCCATTATCATGTTTTGGTGTTGTAATTGAATTAATTCCAAGTTTGGAAAACTAATGACGCGTTGAATGCCTCTCTTTTAAGTCTCTCCCAATATTGAAATCGAGATGCAAGCATTCTTGGCAAGTGATAAAGAAGATTGCCATAAAAAGGCGTTGAAACGCAGATGTTTTAATGAGGAGTCTAAAGTGCATGAATGATGACAAAAAGAAGGCCTTGGGAAGAAAAAAACACTGTTTACTTGATCAGCTTCCGATATAAAAATTCCTGTCACTTTTATTTGTTTTTTCTCTTATAAATGGCAATGGAATTAGTAACTAATTAATAACATTTAAATTATTATCAGCGTCATTATTCACAAACTGAATAATAATAATAAAAAAAAAATGATAATATTATCTTTTTGTCATCATCGTCAATGATAAAACATGTTTATTAAGTTTCATTTTCTGACATGGTTTTGCTTTTCCCCGATGTATGTTTGCATGTGGCACTTTTATCTAATGGCTCACCTCATTTCCCTTCTCATTTATCAAGCTTCTAGAAAATTTATAACATTCTTGTTAGAATAAGCTGCTGGAAATTTAAAATTTAATTTATTAAATAAAATAAAAATAGAGCAAGTAATAAATAATATTTATAGGATTATGTTTAGGGAAATGAAGATAATTAGAAATTTAAAAAAAAAAAAAGAGAAAAAAAAAAGTTTGGTAAATGACAGTTGGATGGACATCTGTCTGTGTCATGAATGCAATTCATATTAGATGAATTCTTTATCATTTCTAGTGATTTTTTTTCTATCCAATCAATGAATGGAGGACATGCATTTGACATAAGTAAAGAATGGAGGAAAATTCTATGACATTCCAAGCGTTGAATTAAAATATTGACA
Source organism: Labia minor (assembly GCA_963082975.1). Classification (NCBI taxonomy): domain Eukaryota; kingdom Metazoa; phylum Arthropoda; class Insecta; order Dermaptera; family Spongiphoridae; genus Labia; species Labia minor. The sequence goes on along the minus strand of OY720344.1, from coordinate 34,740,531 downwards.
AAGTAAGATGAACACAGTAGATGTTTCATTTTCGGGTGATTGGAGACAAAGGCATGTCTTACGTCAATAGGCGGCTCGATGCCGGAAGTGTCGAAGAAGTGGCCCGCGAGGCAACTTGACGTCGACTGGCTGCCGGAGGGTGAAGATCCACAACCTCTCTCGGGTTCCCGGAGGTTGCTAGTGCAACTGTACCAACCAACCCCACCAGCCAGCAGATCGGGATCGATATATACTCATAAGAAGAGAAACGGGACGCGTGCGCGCACATCACAGCTCCCGGCCACCCCGAAATCGCTGTTATATTTCCAGGGATGGGTATCAACGTGACCCTTTCCCCACCAGTCTTCCTGTTCCATGATATTTACCCTCTGCCCTAAAAGATCCTAAAGCGCACTCATTCAATCGAGAATGGAATTTAGGTCAAAGGCGACGAGCATCAAATCAGCTGCCGTCACAATTAGGAATCACCCAAAAGCGATTAACGAAAGAAACCATCCCTGTCGTTACAGTCCAAAATGATATTCCTTTTCATACTTAGTCGTCGCTTATTTTAAATAGAATTAGGTAAATGTTTTTTTTTGTTGTTTTGTTTTTTTAATTTACATATTCATCTCAAAACGGACAAAAATATTTACTTAAATTATACACACCTAATTTGGAATTATCCTTCGAATGCGCTTCATTCAAATTTCCATTTGTTGGTTCATTTTCCAAAACAATCGATGAGGGGAGAAAGAGGGGCAAAAAGTAATATTAATAAATAGAAATGATCAGCGCGTGTTATCTTCAGGGTTTAACGCCCAATCAACAATTTATATTAATCTTCTCCATATATGTTTTATCGCTCCAATTTCATATTTTAAACGTTTTAAATATTTATAAACTTCTATAAAAAATATGCAATGATAATTTAAAAGTAATATTTTTTTTAGCTATATAACCCATGGTTTGTTTACATATCCTCTTGAAAGCACTAAATAATAATCGTTCTCTAATACTTATATTAAACAAATTGCATTTTTTTAAGAAGCATGCCTGGAAATACTTTCCAACCAACTCAAAATTTCAAGAGGAAAAAGTTGAAATTAATCATTTAAATTCTTTTCAAAGAAATATAGATAAGAAGTGGTTCAAAATTTTAATTTAGTCAAGTTAGCTCAAAGAGGCTTTCCAACCTTTACCTAAGAATTTTGTTTTAATTTTAAATTTATATTAGAAATATCTTGTTAGATGATTATCAGAACTTGTATTTTAGTTTCATTAATATGCATACTCAGAAGGCGGAAGATAAGACTTAAATGAATATTAATTATTAATTATTATTTGAAGTTCTTTCAACAAAATTTACCGATAATATGGAGTTTGAGAATGAGGATTATTAAATTATGAACAATTATTAATCCTATTTATGATCCTAAATATGACCTGGAATAACAGACTAAGACTCAGAATCCCAAAATTGCGTTCCCTATCTTCTTGAAAATTGGGTGTCAAAATGGGAAACAAACATCATAACGCATAACCTATACACACACATGAAAACATTATTTTTCCGCTTATATAGTTATATAAATTATATTTAAATGAAATTAGAATAAGTAATCTATTATTTTAATCTATCTTTTCATGGAAATATATATATATTAATTGAATATCAATTTATTCAAAAATGATTAAATATCCTCGATAAGCGTATATTTTTTGTCGCCCTCTCTTTCATTTATTGAAATTTTTATTTGATCTTTATACAAATAATCCCCCTATTCTAAGAAATGAAAGGTGAGAGCTTTCTTATTGATTGTGTAGGTTGTGGTGATTTTATTCGGATATTGGTTCAATAACAAAATGACCTTTCTTTCTCGATTAATTACTTACCCTCAACTAATTTAAATTCAATTATCGTAGAGAGTTTAATGAATAAAACGTTAGCGAGGATAGTAAAGTTATCTTACTTTCATTCGAGTTGAAGGAGAATCTTGGCAGAATTTCAACAAAAACGAATCTAATGGCTAACCCGAGATTTATCTCTGGATGAAAAAACACAACATATTTGTATTTTTTTTTCTATGTTATTTGTTTATTATTTCTTCTTAAAAAATATTAAACAAATAAAACTCAAGACAGTAGAAATGAGGGAGAGAGAAATCGTATGAATATATTTTATAAGTACATATCCAAAATTATATCCAATGAAAAAATATGATAATTTAATTTGTTGAGAGAGGCAGTATTAATCTTAAATATATAATATAAATATATATATATTATATAATAACCTAAGACACAATAAGTTTCGCGAGGTCATAAATTAGAATATAATTGACTAAAAATTTAATAATATTTTAAAGAAATTGATTAATTAATATTATTAATTTGATTTTGAAACTGGGGAATTGATTAGTTGATAAATGTCTTCAAAAAATAATTAAAATAAAACAAACTAAATGATGCTTAACTAAAAAATATAAAATAAAAATGTATAAGTAATTAATTCAGTACTTGATATATTATGAAAAAATCGATATTTAACTAATAATATATATAAATAAGAATATAATATAAATCTAAAACGAAATAAATATAAAAAAAAATCAAATTACATACAAAAATGTTACTTTCAAATTGCATTTAAGTTAATCATAATTCGATTTATCTTTTAGAGGTAGGGAATTAAGATTAATTTATATTTCTGGTAAGTGGTTAGATAATATCTCTGTAAGACCTAATGGGAAACATGAATGACTTAATTGGGAAAGGGTGAATAGCTTCTCTAAGGGGTTTCTTTAATCTTATTTAACACACCGATGGGTTAATCATGGTTGTATGAAAATCAAATAATATATAATAATATGATATATTAGGTCGGAAGAAAAGTTTTGCAGGTTCTGAAATATTCAATTAATATAATGTTATCATAAACCGTTTATATCAAATTTCCTGCTTTATAAATTGGTAATATTGCTTTTTACTATCTCTCAAAAGATAGTATTGCGATTACGAATATTTTCGATGTCGAGATTTTGATGTTTTTACTCGTTTTGAGGGCCCCTGAGTCATTTTAGATAAATATAGACAAGATTACGCGAAAACGGTTTGAGCTATAATAATGAAGTTTGGTACACGGGCATTATTCAAATTTCGTAGTTTTCTATCAACTTTTGAGAAATGTAGCTCATTCGGAAGTGTAATATTACCTACCACGTTTTCTTTTTTTTCCTCTAAACTGACCGTAAAAATAAAGATATATTTTTGATAGTTTTTCATATGATTAAAACTGTATAAAACTGCTATATATAGAATTTCAGCTTGATTGATTCGCTGAAATTACCGGAATTAATTTTTTTAATTTTGATTTAAAAATGAAGGTTTTATTTACGTTTTAAAAAATCAAAATAATGATGATATTATTTGATGGCCTTCTTATTTCAAAAAAATCTTATCAGTGAAAATTATGTTAAAAACCTTAAATCCTATGATCGGATAGAATAAAATTTTAATTAATTTTCAAATATAGAAAAAAAGCTTAATTATCCAGTCGAATGGAGAAACTTCAGATTTTTTAAATGTCATTTTAGCCCTCCAGTTTATAATTTATTTTAAAATGTCAAAGAAAGAATTTCGAACGATTTTCTTTTAAAAGTTCAAATTAGGATAAAAAGTGTCAACTTATTGTTATCCAGGATGACGATTTGAAGACTTGTGGAGCAATTACGAACTGTTCGAGGAATATTACAGCAGAAATCTGCTGTCAAGAAATCGACCAAAAGACTAGCATTAGCCGGCAATAATCAACAGAAGAGGACGGGTTCTCTTACACCTTTTTCAGGTCACCATCCAAAAATTAAACGAATTGGAGACCGAAGTTCTCTCAAACCCACCTGACCTTTCTCTTCCATGGAAACTCACCTTTTCAACCACATGGACAATTTTCTCATCAACAGAACCTTCATAAGTCAAGGACAGGGAAAACCGCATTTCCCAATTGGTTTCTCTATAACCAAATTTCTCACAAATCTTTCCTCAAACATGCAAACAACGTTTCAGTCCATCCAATGACATTTTTGGATTGTGCGACAAAATTATTATGGAATTGGTGAATCAGTGTTAATGTTGTCCAAGTTATCTTAGTTATTATTTTATTTTCTAGAAAGTGAATACACTATTAATAAATAAAATTCAGATATAAAGTTAATTAAAAGTAAAGAGAAAGAAAATAAGAATAAAGAGATTTAATCAGTGTAGTTTCAAATTAGTTGATAGAAAGGATATAATGAAAAAAAAATGTATACCTTATAGATATTGAAAGAAAGTATTAAACAAAAGATCAAATATTAAAGAAAGTTCAATGGAAGATAAAATTGATTTGATATATAAATTATTGGAAAGCAGAATATTACAATATTAATAATAATAATATAGAATAAGTGCGCAGCGAATTTACCAATAATTAAAAAATTGTTTGCAGAAATCAATTATCTATTATAAATTTGGGGATTTTTATAAAATTATAATCGAAAATCTGAATACTTATTTTAAATATATACGAGGGTGGTCTGAAAAGTTTCCGACCTGGCCAAGAAAAACGATGTTTTTCAATTTCGTTTTTGTTTTATTTTTCAAAATTCAAGATAGCTGAGACCTGTACGATGTCAGCTGAACTAAGGGAAATATTTTGCAAAACCATTTGAATATGGAAAGCTGTGTGCAATGTGTGTGCCGCATTTCCTAACGTTAGACCAAAAATTGCTTCGAAAAACCATTTCTAACGACAATTTGGCGCTTTAGGCGTAATCCAAATGAATTTTGCGTCGATTCATAACTGTTGATGAGACTTAAATTAAATTAAAGCAAATTTAATTAATTAATTAAATAATTTATTACTTAATTAAATTAAGTAAATTAATTAGAACACCGTTATGAGAAATGTATCAGTGTTGAAAAATATAGAAAAAAAAAATAATTTAAAAACATCGATTTTCTTGGTCAGGTGGGAAACTTTTCATCCCACCCTCGTATAAATATAGAGAGATAATAATTTTATCTTTTCTAAATTTTAGAGTTGAAATTATTTCTTAATATATATTTTTTAGATATTGTACTAAATATTGTTATAAATGATTCTTCTATATTTCAATATTTCAGTACTTCAGTATTTATCATCATAACATACGTCGATTACCTGACATTATCAGCTTATTTATTTACCAAGGGAATAAAATAATAAAACGAAAAGTAAAAACATCGATGCCGTCACAAATGAGAGATGTTCAGATTTCTTACCTGTAACAAAAAATAAATAAAATAAAATTAATAAAACCCTTATACAAATTTTGAATTTTTGAATAAATTCAAATATTTTGTTTTTAATTTAAATACGATTTAATTTAAACTTGTGAGTCATAATAATTGGTGTTCAGAAATATTGAATGTTCTTGGCGAGATTTGATTAAATGTTGACCGATTTGGCCTTATTCCGCATTGATATTCTCCTGAGATAAGAAGAAATTTATAAAACGAATCCTACCCCAATCCAATTCATTTGCTCATCCAAGTTGAATGAAACACCTAAATTTTAAAATTTGTATTGAAAAATTTAAAATTGAGATTAAAGTTATACGAATATACAAATACTATATATATTTTAAAATTTGTTTTTTATAAATTTATAAAAATATAACTAATGTTATACTAAATATTCTTGAATTTTATTAACAAGTTCATCTTCAAATTTTTCTATTTAATTGATAATTTAAAGGATTATTAATTTTATATGAAAATTAAACAAATTTAATATTATTTTTTATCAATATAAAATCTCAAAATTAAACGTAATAAATAAAAAAGAAACTTTTTAATAATTGTTTTGTTTATGTTCAAATTTATAAAATTTATCTAAATTATTTTTTTTTAATTTCAAATTTATTAATTGTATTCAATATAAGCACAGAGAGTTAAATATATTTTTTTCCGACTTTGTTTATAAACTAATATTCTATATTTATAATATAATTATTTTTATTTATAAGAAATATATAAAATCTAACCCTTTTATTTAAAGAGTAAAATTTAAAACAATTTGTTCATATGTATCATTTTAATTTTTATATAACCAATAAATCATTTTTGCACTTAATAGTAGTAATTAATAATTGAGTAATTAAACTAGAAAAACAAAAACAAAGTTAATATTATAAAGTTATTTTAATTGACGTTTTAAAAATATTTTTGATTTCATAAAACACTAAAAAAATAATTTAATTTTTTATTAGATATAGATAACATTTATACCTTTCACTTTTAAATAGAAAACATGTCAAATAAAATAAGAATAAATAAAAAATAATTTAAGATAAATATAATCTAAATCATTTATTAAATTAATTAATTGAAATGGTTTTTGAATATTAGAAATTAAAATAAAAATTGAAATATTATAATAATATTTTGTATGGAGAAATTGCTAGAATTATTAATTTTATATTCATTGTCGGAAATGGATCGACTTCTTCACTGAGTCAATGAATAGATATTGATATAATATATGTTCAAATAGAGGTATATAAGAATGTTGTGATGTCATTTCATTGTATTTGATTCATCCAATTTGAGTCACAATTTACTGGACATACATATATAGAGATGGACAGACAGACATGAAAAATTCTAGTCATTTTGGATTTTAGAGGTCATAAAACATGAAGATATGCAAAATAAATTTTAAATTCTAAGAAATATGCAGACCAAAACCTAAAAATATATATAGAGAGATTACCTCTACATAGTCAATAGAACATCAAATCAATTTCATTTTTAACAATTTAGAAATTATTTTTTGGTATAAAACACGTGTTACGAATATGAAGCTTTGTCCTCTGCTCGTAAATTAATTTTTAAAATATTAATAATTTTTTATTTTTATTTCTAATAAATAATTAAATATATTTTATACTAAAAGATCACTTATCTAATATTTTAGTAAAAATAAGATATTCTTTTATTATTATTTTAAATGAATATCAATTTAAAAAAAATATATTTTTTATATCATATATTTAGCAATATATAGTATGCCAATAATCATAATTATTATTATAATTATTATAAGTATCATGTTTTTAAGGCAATTAGAATAATTGTAAGATTTGGGTTTGGTTCAGCCTCTGTATACCCACTTTTGTATATTTCTTAATATTAACATTTTTAAATTGCCCATTTTTCTCAGAGTGAAATAAAATTATGAATATATGGGAAGCATAGTAAATGATTGCATTATTCTATTTCAATGTACCAATAAAATATATATTTTTTTATTAAATATAGTACAAAATTGATTTTGAATTCTTTACCGCCCTCCGTCAGTTTAAAAGCCCACCAATGAGCGGTAGGGATCAAATCGGCAAAACTGTCTTATATTAATATATCATATATATAACTATATTGGTGAAATGTGTACCAATATATTTATTATATTAAACTAATATATTGAACTTCATGAATTTAATGAATATTCTGGTGGCATGTACTGGTAATGTTCTATAATACTGTTTTTTAACATATTGGAGGAACATGTTTCGTAATCGATGATCCACGAATAATAATAATATCTATTAGGTTGTATACCGTTGTCTAAAGAAAATATTTAAAGGTTAATTCAGTTAAGAATGAATTTAATAAACTACATTGTGTTTGAATCAATCAATTTTAATTTAAGGAACAAATAAAGTGCCTGAATAGAGGTACCTTCATGTATTAAAACATATGTTTAAATAATCATGTTTATCAAAGATTGATTCGGTATAGTCAATTAAAATATTATTTTTAACAGAATTAAACTGATTCTGTAAACAACAAAAGTTTACCTGCGTCCTAATTTCTTAAACTTATATGTGATACAAATGAATAAGGTACTAGTCTCTTTATAAATATATATATATGTCCGTCTGTCGCAAACAAAATATCAATTAATTAAACTAATAAATCTAATTCCAATTCATCACCATCCCAATTTCATTGCTTCAATTTCTATAAACTTAAAGTCCTCATTAGCCCTTAAAAAAACTAAATTTTTAGCAAAATTCCTGCCAATAACATTGATCCTGACATTTTTTTTTATCAATTACAATATTAATTTTGAATCCTTTAAAGCCCTCCGTCAGTATAAAAGACCATCACTGGGCGGTAGAGTTGATCATGTTACCAGTAACTCTGGGTTATATTAATATAACAGTACATTTGTTTCATTTATCTTTAATCTTTTAATTGTTAATTAACTCTATTAAAAGGTATTGGGTATTTTCCTAAATATTCAATTTTATATATTAAATCCCTTTCTAAAATAAGACCGCAACAAATTTTAAGCTAAATTTATTGCGTTATTTAATATATTTCTTTTTCATTCTCATGATTCTCCAAATATGTATTTATATATATCGAATATTCAGTTAATTTTAATTACTATAATAAATCCGTTTAGATTAATCAATAACATGGTTAAGAATTTGCTGACCAATAAAATGATAAAATAATAATATGTTTGTATTTTTATAAGCATACATATTTAATTTCAATGTTCATCAAGCGATAAAAAAATGATGAAAATAATTATTGGATATATAAGTTGGATACTAATTATTAGGGGAATTGAACATTAGCACGTGATGAAAGGTGATTTAAGATTAGCGCAAACTAAACTATGTAATAACCCTAGAAGAGGGCGCAAGCAAAAGGGCGAGTGGATACACATGGTTTGTGAACGAGTGCTTTCAGCGCCGCCACCTAGTGGCAACTCGGTGGAATTATTTTAAGGGTTGTTTACAAAAACCACCACCATCGTATCACAAAATTCAAATAATTTATTAAAATAAAAAATAATTATTATTATAATAATTAATTTAAAGGAATTTAAAATATTGATAATTGAAATTATTTAAATATCTATTTAGATAGATTTAGGTTAAAAAAAGAATACATTATTAAATTAATTTTCAACACAACTTTCAGAAAATTATTTGAGCTCTTTGGATTTTTTTGAAATAATCAATGAATTATTTTAGCGTTATATAATATGATGCTATTCAAGTTTACTTTAAAGTTTATATATATAATATAAATAGATCGCCATATATAATTGTAAATTTTATTTATAAATATAAGCAATTAATTTGCAATAATTTCCCTAATTTTATTATAAATTTTAATCATAAAGGTGATTATTTATTTATGGGTGCCATTTTTCAGCACATTAGAATATGGTATTTGAACATTAAATTTAAGCTCTCTAATACTAAAAGAATATCATGAACATTTTTTAAAATAATTCACTTGAATATAATATATTGAACACTAAAAAAAGTGGTTGCACATTAAAATATGCTTAGAAACATGAAAAAAATCTTTGAGCACTAAAACAATTTTATTTAGGAACAATAAAATAAAATTAAAACACTAAAACTTTGTCAAAAAAATAAGAGGCTCAAATTTTGCAAGCGAATTAAAAATTGACATTCATCAATTACAAGAATGTTACACAGTAAAAGTATTCGATAAAGCTTCAAAATTATTTCTAGAAAAGTGGCAAAAGAAGAATGATGATGAAATTAATAAATTTTTAAATTACTTTTATTCGGAATACCTTCAGCAAAATAAATACTGGTTTGAAGGTGCTACAAATGGATTAGAAGTTACGAATTCAGTTATTAAACGGGAGCATACACTAAGAGAAAGATTACCCATTGGACAATTTCTAAATGATTTAAATAATCTTCTTTTGAAATGGACCGAAGAAAGAAATCCTAGTTGTCCCAATTATAAATGTTTTGCATGTAAACCAGCTATAAAATTAAAACTATGGACAGATGCATTTCACTGGGCATTATCAAATAAAACTGTAATAAAAAAATCTAATAAATATTTTGTATGTTCCTTAAAATCACATTTTCAAAAAGTAACTTCTGAATTAATCTCGCAATATAATTCATTAAATGAAAAGTGGGAGTCATTTGAAGAATATGAAAAATTCAATTTTGGAAGTGTGTTTCGATTATAAATAAAAATGTTCCTATAATAGTCTATGTCATATATATACATATATACATATATATATATATATATATAATAAAATGTGTTAAAAAATATAATATCAGTATTATTTTTATATACTTACATATAAATGAATAAGAACATACAATAACACACACCTTTCTCAACCTCTCCTTTGTGAATAAAATTAAACAAAATATAAGGTGGATCCTACACATTTTCCATTTTAAAATATTTTCAATGTTCATCTATATTGTCCTTCCTCTCAGATATAAATTAATGAACTCTTATTTTAATAACCAGCAAATTTATATAATGTTTAAAAAAATTATTTTAATAGTTAATGGCAATGTTTTAATGTGCGAATGAATATTTTTATTGTTAACGTAATTTAATGTGCAAAAAATCTAATTTAATGTTTATTTTGACCTAATTTGATGTGCAGCTGGTTAGTGTGCAAGTACTCAAATTTAATGTTCAAATCAGCTTTTTTAAATGTTTATTTCTCAATGTGCAAATCTCCTATTTTAGTGTGGAAATAACCTATTTAAGTGTGCCATTATATTTATCCCTTTATTTATTTAAGCCAATTATTAACATCAGTTAAATAATATATATATATAAATATTTTCAATAATTTTAAGAAAATATATTCTATAATATATATAATAAATATATTTTTTAATCAATTTGTTAGATGGTATATTTTCTTCAAAATTAAATATATGTCTGAATAAACTAATTTGAAATTACTTATTTATTTATTATTTATTAAATAATAATTATTTATGAAATAAAGTATATTAAAAAGATTTAAAATTTTTAGTAAATTTAATTTTAATTTAACATGAAATTTTTTATTTAAATAAATGAAAAGGCCATTCATTTTTTAGATCTCGAGTTTCATATTCAATAACAGCAAAAACCGTCAAATCGAGGAATTATAAAAAAAAGGATAATATTCCTTTATAAAAATGTAATTGGATAAAAGTTAATCCGATACGGTTTTATTTTAGACAGGTGTTGAAAAATTAGAATTGCTCCTATAAGCCAAAAAGCCAAGTCATATTTTCTGCCAACTAAACATGATTTCTTTCATTTCGTTTTCATTGCAGTTCTCTTTTTCTTTCATTTTCGCTTGGTTCATTAATCATCAATCCCCCCTCCCCATCATGGCCGATCCAACATGAAACCTTTCCCTATTTATGGAAGAGGGGGTTGCCTCGTTCAACTTATAGTCTGGAATCGACCCAATATTCCAAATGCTACCGATTGAAGATGTAATCGGAAGTAGGAAGATAACAAGAAATAGACATCATATCAGTAGCAACCCTCCAATGGAACGACCCTCTTTCCCTTTGGGCAAGAAATAGTGGTGATCGATAAAGAGTGAAGGACAGACACACAATAATCCCCCCAATTTGGCTGTCTACCTCTAGGGAATATTGTTCTAATTTCATTGGCTTGTTTAAAGGGTCCCGAAAGACTTTCATTGTAAACTTGAATGACAACAGACGATTTTAAGGTCCATTTTAGATAAGGTTACTGGCTACTTCGAATATGAATAAAAAACGAGCTGAGAAATAAATAAAGATAAGGTCCCATGTCTCCCTTTTCAACAAAAACAAATGGAATTTATGACAATCCGAAAGCTATTAAGAGCCCTGAAGAATGCATTTTTTATTAGCACAATATCTATTATTAGCCTAGAAACCATAAATAAATTAGAATATCAGCAACATCAGAAGATTTTCTAACACAATGTTGGTATTTAAATATACATATACACCCATTAATGAACTTATCAAAACAAAACAAAAAAAAAAAAACATTTTGAGTTGGTAGGGTGGGGGAGAGGAATTCAATTGATTTTAGATTTACACTGGTGACCTTCATTGGATACACAAAAGGTCAATTAACCACATGAATGCTCCATAGTTAATTTAATTACGTGTTTTGAAATGAGTATGCAACAAAAAAAAAAAAAAAAAAAACTTAAAATCACGGGATTGCAATGGAAATATTTATTTACCCCCTGGGGTATTTCAACCCCAAATGCAAAATTTTCAGGAAATATTTTATTTTAAATTAATTAATTTATTAGACCCATGTCCAATTTGTATATTAGTTTCAATTATAATCTAGTTGAGGTAGATTAAATTTTGTAATATAAAGATAATATTAAAAATTATCATTAATATATATATATATATATAATATATTATTATATAAATTTCTGGTGGTTGGAATATATACATAATATGTACAATCGATTAATCCCTCTTCTTCCCAATGCAGGTAATCCCTAGGGCGGATCTTGTTTTAATTTAAATTTTTAAAATAAATATTTAATTATAATAAACTTTATCAAAAATATTTTTTTATTAAAATATAATATAAAATAAAATATATTATATAATTACAAAACAAAAGAGATTACTTTTGGAGAGTAAAAAATAAAAATAATCACAAAGATGAATGCTGAATATTTTAAATGCTCTTTGAAAATTTAGAGTGATCTACATGAAATAAAGATGGCGCTGAGGACTTAATAATCTCATTCTATCAGAAAAAGAAGCAAAAAACAAAATAAAAAGATTATAAGTTTTTATGCCCTTAGTATAATAATCAAAAATTTTAGTCAAATGGATCAAGACTTCATAATATTTTGTCGGTTTGAAGCCCACGAACTTAAAATTAAAAAAAACTATTATACATAACGCATGTCAGATGAATAAAATATTTTAAAACCATGATGAAATAATCATTTAATTTATTATATATTAATTAACTAAATGAAACCTTTTCCTTTTTAGGTTTTATGGAATAATTTATTTTGAATGTAACATATATAAATTCCAATTTCACAAATTAAAATTTACGTTTTTGGTTTGAATGGATATTATGAACAAATAGATGAATATCATCTACAGCTGTTTCTATTTATTATTATAACATTTCTATTTTAAACTCTTATATATTCAAGGATTTGAATTGAGAACATTATCATAATGAGGATTTCGAGAAATATTAGCAGCTTCCGATTATAAATACAAGGATAATGTTCTTTTCGACATTCCTAATGGCATTTATTCTAAATTATGCTGAATAGAACCATCCACTTCAATAAAGAATCTTTCCAGGTGGGTGTATCAGAAGCTCGTATTGGTTAATCGACCTTTCTAGCTGCAATTTTCTATCGGTGATTGTTCTACTGTTGAACAGGTTCTGATGAGTTCTCTTTTATTTGTGATATGATATCCGTTCGCTCGTTTCTTTCTCTTTTCAACATTCCCCCACACTTCCCCCCTCATTCAATCTTGTATCTCGTCCATCGCATATGTCACCTAAAATTCAATTTTATTTCACTTCTTTTTTTTTCTTCCATCAAATCTTACAAATGTAATTTGATATCATTAAAAGAATGATTTATTTTCCCTCTTAAGCTTTTTTAGCATCTTATTTTGTTACATATATAAATATATATATATATGTGTATAAAATAAACACTTGATAAGCCTTTTTCCCTTCGTTGAGTAACAAGAAATCAAAAACCAGATGGTGAGGAAAAAATACATTTTTAATCTCGCAAAATTTTTTTCTTTTTTTCAATATTCCATTGAATTTCATTGATTTTTATAAAGTTGAGAGCGAATTTTTCAAGTATATTTTTAATTAAACTAATGACTTATTTAAAATAAAAAAATAAAGTAAATTATATTTTTCTTTATGAGTCCTATTTATCCATTCTTCTTCTTATGATAAATTAGAGAGAGAGAAAATAATTATTTTAGTGTTTAATTCAATGGAGTTAGATAAAATTTTATGTTCGGACAAAGAACTAAACCGAGTAGGACTGAAGATATCTATAATGATAATGCTATTACCCATTTTCGAAATATCCTTAAAAAAAAGAAAAAAGAAATCGACGTTAGATATGTTTTATAAACCTTATAAACAGATTGATTAAAGTGCAAAATTATAGGTATGTTTCATTTTTTGAAATAAATAGAAAACATATACATCTTTTTTACTATCTCGCCAGAGATTTTGATGTTTTTATAGGTTTTGAAGGTCCCTGTGTGATTTTCACTAAGGTTGAGGAAAATGTCTTCGTGTGTGTGTATGTGTATGTGTGGGTGTATGTAGACAAGATTACGCAAAAACGGTTCGAGTTAGAATAATGAAATTTGGTATACGGGCATTATGCAAAATTCGTAGTTTTCTATCAACTTTTGAGAAATGTAGTTCATTCGGAAGTGTAATATTACCTACCACGTGTTTTCTTTTTTTTCCTCTAAACTGACCGTAAAAATAAAGATATATGTTTGATAGTTTTTCATATGATTAAAACTGTATAAAACTGCTATATATAGAATTTTAGCTTGATTGAATCACTGAAAATACCGGAATTAATTTTTTAACATGTTGACTGGCAATCACGCGCCAACACGTGACGTGGTGCCAGCAACAAAGAGCCAAACAATGGTTTAATAAATATTATTTATTACTTTTAATTTATAATCTATATATTTAATACGATAGTGTCCGTCTGTAGGCAAAAAACTCCAGAGCCTAAACTACAAGGAGTAGGGTAACCAAATTTTTCTGAGGTGAAGGGTACCTCAAATGAGATGAAAAATAAAAAAGAAATTAGAATCTTAGGAAACTCCTGAGCTGAGCTGCGGGTGTTCCATTTTCCAGAAATATATATAAAGGAGAGTGTTTGTATGTATGTAATTTGTTTACTTTTTTGTGCTGTCATAGAAACAGATATATATATATAATTAGAACCTCTCTCTCTCCCTCTATTTAAAATTTTAAAAAATGAAGTGTTCTAGCCAAATTAAGAAATTTAAATGCCTTATGCAACATTGATAGGTAAATGAATTGGACTGGAAGAGGAGACATGTGATTAGAGAAATTGGGGAAGAATCAACCGAAATGTAATTAAACAAAAAAATTTAAGAATTGTGATACCGATACGACTTACATACAATTAACATATAAAATGTAGAATTTGAAAAAGTATAAATATTTAAATACTTAAGATCTCTAATAACGAAGGATAATAATATTCGAGAAGAATTTAAATCGACGTTGTAATTGAGTACTGTTATTATGCAGTAAAGGGGCTTATCTCATCAAAGAGGATCAAAATTAAAAAATATAAAACAATTATTTTTCATGTTGAACGATGACTAGGGTGACCATATTTCGAAAACACCAAACCGGGACAAACGATATACCTTTTTTTTAGAACTAAATTGAAAAAATTTTGAAAAAAAAATTACGAAATGTCCTAAATATTGAAAAAACGGGACAGTAGGGTGTCCCGAAGACATTTTTGGGACAGAGGACCTAAAGACGGGACGTTTGGTCACCCTATCGATGACTGTGGGAGACGAGAGTAGATTTAGAGTATTTGTGAGATTATAATATTGTTCGCAGCATTTATAGGCCAAAAGAAGATGAGGTCACAGGGGGATGGCGGAGATGGCATAACGAGAAATAATGTCCAGATATAGTTAACGTTATAAAATCAAGAAGGCAGGGATGGGAAGGGGACGTGGTTGGAATTGGAGGAACTAGAAATTGGGAGAAACCGATTGGGAAACATCCGGTGGAAGACCAAGGACCAAGGTGGGTGGACAATGAAGGAAGGGACATGGGAGAGATGGGACAGGGTAGGATTTGGTTGTAGCTCAGGATAGGGACGCTTAGAGAAATGTGGATGCTGCGGCTAAGAACTTTCGAAAACTGTACACAGAGTTAGATAAATACAATAATAATATATAATTAATTTACTG
Source organism: Labia minor (assembly GCA_963082975.1). NCBI lineage: Eukaryota > Metazoa > Arthropoda > Insecta > Dermaptera > Spongiphoridae > Labia > Labia minor. Next base: position 34,724,683 of record OY720344.1, on the reverse strand, counting down.
ATTAAATTAAAATATATTTTACAAGAAAACAAATACATGTCTTATCTACTTATACTGATTGAAACAAAATGGATGAAAACCTTTTACATACAGACATTCAACGAAATACTATGTATCACTCGGGGGTACAGGGGGCGGAGCCCCGTCTAGGTGTGAAGAGCGCCGAAGGCGCTCGGAGCAGCTAGTTTATAATTAATTAATTTTAATTTAAATATAATATATGTTATTTAATCCAATTCAAATTGCGAGATAGTCGAGCGGAGACACTCCAACTTATTTAATTTAATGTTTAGGGTCCAGAACTAATTAATCGATTTTACATTAAAATCTATGGGAAATCGATGATCGGTTAACGAACAATTCGGATAGCGAACATAGTCTTGGAACGGATTACGTTCGTTAACCGATCACCCACTGTAAATCAATATCAAGATTTGCACTGATCTATAATATGTTCGATTCGAGATTATTGTTTATTTGAAAAGATATTATTTTTCTCGTTGGTAAAACCATTTAACTTATAATTAATATTATAAAAATATAATTTTTTATTTATAATAGAATGATTGAACTATAGTTCTGAGTGTTATCATTATAGGTTCGTATAAAAATATATAAAATTTTAAAAAAATAAATTTAAAACATTCTAATAATTTTAATTTTCTTGTGCTATTTGGAGATTCGGAACTAATGAAGGAAATGCTTATACTTTCTAGATATGTTGTTCTTTATAATTAAAATAATATAATTATTTAATTTAGTTTGATCTATCAAAAACAAACTGAATATTAGAAAGATATTTAAAGAAATTTATATGATAAGAAAAATAGGGACGCATTGGAAGTAGAAATCTTTAATATTGGCCATTCGTCATTCAGAATTGAAGAGCTGACAAACTTCTCTAAATAAAACGTTGGAATGCTATTCATTTCCTGATCAGATACTATTATTCATTTATTTTATTATAAATATTTATGAAATATTTCGTCGGAGAGCATCTTTTTCTTAAACTTCACTAACAGATAAATCAGAAAAATGAAACATGACATTTATGAATAAATAATGCCCTTTATAAAGCTCAATATACATTTTAGAAGTAATTGAAATAGATTTTGTGTTTATTTAGACTGATATAGTAATATTTCAATATTTCACAATATAAAACATATTTTTCAAAAACTATTATTTAGTTATGTATAATATGTGTCGATTTAAAAAAAAATATGTAGTATTTGTAGAGTATTTACAGGTGAACAAAAGAACAAATAAAATAATTATTATCATTGATAAATAATTTTGTTTTTTCTCTCATTTTGATTCTAAAAAAAAGTAAGAAAAAAATTGTTGAAATTATATTAAGCAAATGATTTAAAATGAGGGTAAAAAAAGTAATGGAATAACTTTAGGGCATCAAGAGTGGTCACAAGTTAGAGCCCAGGGCTTTTTGAGATTAACGACACTATTTACTGAGGCCGGGTGGTGGTGAGCTTCACGCTTTGCCCAGGACTTTATTCCCTGGGGACGAGTGCGATAGCTGTTTTGGTAATTATACTAAATGAATATTCGGAAATTGAACCTACGAGATGGATATTAACACTCAAACAAAAAGTTGATAAGAACAAGTTTCATAAATAATGAAAAAGTTTTTTTTTCGTTTTTGGATCTGATGGATACAAATAAACAATAGAATCGTAATTCAGTTTAGATTTGATGTAAATTTTCATTGGATTATAAATAAGCATATCTGTAAATTTAAAATTTTAATAAACCTGTAGTATATATTGTTGTTGTTTTTTATTTTGATGTTGAATAGTAATTGAATTTATGATTAGATATTTAGCTATAGCTATGAACGTCAAGGGATCTAATTTCTAATTGACATGGATAAATAGATAAATGATTTAGTGTCGTTTAGTTTTGTCATAGACAATAGTTGTAAATTTCATATGGCCCCGTAATATCTCCATAAAGCTAATCATAGAGATTAAAATATGATGCTCGTATGGAAGGAAGAGAGGTGGAGGTGATAATGTTAAGTGTGCGTAAATGTAGGTAGGTATATACCTATAGAGAATCAATGCAATCATTTGTGATGAAATTAATCAAACGCTTTCAATCCTCCATCAACAATAACAACAACAAAAGTCAATACATGACCCCTGATTTTCAATTGGTTCAATTGAAGTTAGTAATTGTCCCGAAAGAACGAAATTAGTAATAAAAAAAATGAACATATCTATTTATTTAATTTGGAATAATGGTAATAAATGTACAAAATATATTGTCTTAAATATCATATTTTTCTCTTTATTTAAAATACGATTATTTTAGGTTGTTGCATGTATCATGCCTCCATTCATCTCAACATATGGTAATCAGAAGGCGCTATGTCTGGTGAGTACGGTGGGTGCGGCAGAACTTCTCATCTGAAGATACCCTTCACAACTCTTTCAACGTGTGGGTGAGCGTTGTCATACAAGAGGCTGACTTTGCGTTGTTCCTCACTATTGCGGGTATTTTGTGTAACAATACGTCGTTCAATTTGTTCAGTTGAAGTCGGTAGATATCTCTAGTTACGGTTGGAATATATTTTAGCATCTCATAATACACTACACCTTGCTGATCCCATCATATACACGGCAAGACTTTATGGCCATGAATATTCCACTTCGGTCTCGATGTGGCGACTCTTCTGAACTAAAACATTACTTTTTACGCTGGTGATTGTCGTAGTAAATCCACATTTCATCAAGAAAACTCTTCTTTTTTGCCTGGCAAGCAATGAAACTGCGACCTTGAAACAGTTCGAATTGACATTTTCAGCCAATTCGTGTGATAGCCATTTTCTCTCCTTTTGGATCTATCCCAGTGCATATAAACGTCTCGAAACAGTTGATTCATCAACTTCTAAGCTGTCTGAAAGTTCTTTGAGAGTTTGTGCTGGGTTCTCGTTTAATAAGTCTTGCAATTCATTGTCTTTTTTGGTCCTCAAGGTCGATCTTTGCCATTAACATCTAAATCACCACTTTTTAATCATAGGAACCAAAACCAACAATTGGGATATGACGGAGCAGGATCCTCATAAGTTTCTAAAGTTTTTTTTATGAACTTCAGCAACAGAATTCCTCAAATCAAACAACAAAAGTAATGAATGTCGAAAATGCAATCTTAAGCGTTACATGATTAGCGTCTATATACACTGAATAACTTAATAATACTAAATGGTAAACTGTTATTTTATGTAACGAAATGTCAAAACCATTAAATTTAATAGTTAGGTGAGTTTGTTTGCATTGATACTTCGCACTCACTAATAGATGTAAGCACTTATTTATTAAATATAGAAATAGGATAAATAAAATGAATTGTAAATTCTTAATGGAAATAATAAGTTTTATTAAATTAACTATAAATTTATATTAAAATAAAATAACTATTATATATGGAAAATTTATTTAATAAATCAAAAGGTTTTATTTGGATATACCTATAATTAATTGGTTGCTAAATTATTTAGGTATTCTCGTTTAAATACAAGTTTATATATATAAAGAGAGAGAGAGAGAGAGAATCACCTATTGATTGCGAATGAGAAATCTATAAAATTAGTAAGTATAATTGAAGTATTTGAATAATTCCAACAAAAAGTCCAAAAGCTCAAATAACTTACGCCTTTTTCTCTCGTTGGTTTGGTATTAAAATAAACCTTTCAAGCAAAAAAAAAAAAGAAAACTTTGTGAATATTTTATTTACTTTTCGATGTATTTTTAATTTAAATAATTCCATTTAAAAAAATACAATTATAAATCGACTTCGTTATTAGTACAAATACAGATACAATATTATATTAAATTCTAAAATTATTAATACTTAATATATTTAAACATTTTTAGTATTTTTTTGTTGATGAATATAATAAATAATATAAACAAATGAGCATATTTTGATAAAGAATTCAATTAAAATATGTATTCTTCATACTCTCTAGTAACAATTATATAATTTTATTATTTAACTTTTATAATAATATTTTAATTAACTTAAAATGAGTATTGAAACAGTAAACTGGACCGTTATAATATAATACTAAATACAATAGGGCAGTAATTAACGAAGGGTATATGTAGTTTGCATGTTTCAGGCTCTATGTACCTAAATATATATATATATATATATATATATATATATATATATATATTGAGAATTAAAATCGATCAAATTGAAAATATTATCTTTACAAAAGATAAAATTTTATATTATTGAGTATAATATTTATTAAATTAACATAGAAAAGTAAAAGTATTATAAAATTTGTACATTATACTGGCAAATTCATGTATTTTAAATGATATGATAAAGATGATAAATTTTTATCAATACCGATTTTCTATAATGGAAGTTTTGATTTGATTTAATTTATCTATACGTATATATGAGAAGTTATTTCCTGGTTAGTTTTTTATTATAAGATTTGAATTTATACGAGACCTGTTCAAAAGAAAAGGTGAATTTTGAATTTTCGCGGACTGTACATTCGATTATCGAATTTTTTAATGTGAACATTATCAGCCATTTTAGATTAGTAGTTTGTTTTTGATAACTAACTAAGTGTGTCATGTTTTTGTGTGTTCTTCGATTTTTTACTTTAAAAAAATTTATCGAAGAATCTGTATTAAATTTTGCGTTTAAAAAGGAAAGTGCTCCAACGAACTTAAAATGTTGACTGTTGCATTCAGCGAGTCTACTTTGTCTCAAAAAAATGTTTATAAGTTGTATCAAATGTGAAAGTTTTACTCACTGATTTCTTTGATTCTACAAATCATGGATATTGTACCAACTCACAAATCATTATTTGTTCGTGATTTTTTGACCAAAAACTACACCATAATCAGCCTCAGGCACCGTATTCACCAGATAGCTCCCTGCGACTTTTTCCTATTCTCAAAACTGAAGAGACCAATGAAAGGAAAGCGTTTTGTCACAATTGATGAGAAAAAGTCGGAATCGAAGGACGAGCAGATGGCCATACTGAAAAGTGCATTTCAGTAGTGCTTCGACGATTGGAAGAAGCGCTGGGATAAATGCATTATATCTGAGGGGAATTACTATGAATGCGACAAAATGGATATTGATGAATAAATAAAGTTTTCGAAATAATTCAAAATTCACCTTTTCTTTTGAACAAACCTCGTATATATACCTTTATTTATCATTTTGCCTCTTTTTGTTATAGTTTTATTTATAAAATAAATCATTTTCATGATAAAAATAATTATATTTACATATATAATTTTATTTAAAAAATTTAATTATCATTTTTAAAAAATGTTTAATTCCTATAAAATTCAATAAATAAATATATAAATAAACACAAAACAAAAACAAAAACAAAATGTATTGTTATTGTAATGGTAATAATTAGAGATATATATGGCTGGCTACCTGTTTAGAATTATTTTTCATTTAAATAACCATAAAAATGTGTAATTTCCCAATGGAATAAAATTTTGATTTTTATCATTTCCATATCTAAAATGAGATCGGGTACATCGAGTAAAGTGGATAGTGGGGAAGGAGGATGGGGCAAGGGATGAAAATCCGGAATGCAATTTGTTCCCTCATCCGTTATATATTTATAATATATATTCCAGTTCAGATGATTTACATGTTTTTACACTCGAATCTAAATATAAAAATGACCCTCGTGAACTACCAAATTAGAATTTACTAAAAATAATAATAATAATAAATAATGATAAAAAGATTATATGAATTTTTCTTACTCCTTTGTCTTCTCTCTTACATTTCCCTTTCTTATGTGGATTGGGAATTAAACTTTCGTTATTGCCTGTAGTTCTTAATTAGGGATGGGTGTTTTTGTGCTCTAACTGAACAAAGGTGAGATCTCCATTACAATATTTTAAGATTAAATATATGTTCTTCTAGTTTACTAAATTTATCTTAAAATTATATTTTTTTAATTTATTCTGGAAGGAATATTACACCCAAGATATATATTATATACGTATATAAGTAAATGTGCTACTTTTTTATGCATATTTAAAAACTTTAAATTAAATTTAATATATGGAGGTTTTTTATTAGAGTTAAAAAAGAAAAAGGTTAAATATGAGTTGTGACAAAGATAAAAAAATGGTGGAAGTAATTTAATTCATTATACAGAATTTTTTTTTTTGGTTCTCTACATCAATAAAACGAAGAGGGTAAAAGTAAATTTGATTTTCAATCTTTTTGTAATTTAATCATTCCAGTTATATATATATATATATATATATATATATATATATATATATAAACGAGGAATATTTAATCATTTGAGGTTAAAATAAAATGAAAATAGCCTGATAAAAGGAGTGCAACCAATAAGACAAAATTGATCCATCTCTCTGTTTCTTATTGAACGTTAGAGAAATCAGAGTTACTATATTGAAATAGTGATGAAAATTATCTTGAGGATTAAAATTTGATATTATATATAATATATATATATATTAAATAATAAGTAAGGACACGTGGCTAGAATGGGACAGGATAGGGACTGGAAGGTTGTGGCTCAGAATAGGAATACTTGGAAGGGTGTGGTTAGGGCTTACAATACCGGGATCTCGGGATCCCGAATACCTGGATCCCGGACGATTTTTGTCCGGTATTAAAAACCGGTATTTATGTAAAAATACCGGTATTTTGGTATTACGAATTTACGAATTTACAAAATGTGTATGATTTTTTAATGACAATAGTGCCGACAAGTGTAGAATCAGAAAGAGCTTTTTCGGCCGTTGGTTATATTTGTACGAAAATTCGGTCCTCGCTTGATGATGAAACGCTTGATTCGTTGTGTTTTTTAAGAGCAAACTTTAATAAACAAAACGCAAGTTATTAATATTAAATACTTTCAATTTATATTTTTATATTTTTTACTTCTTTAATTATATTTATTTAATTCTTTAATTATATAATACCATACGAGCCTATTATATGTAAAATGAAACATAGAATTTAATATTTACTTTATTTTACTTGCACGTATTTTTGTATCTATCTACTCCTACTCTCGATGTAATAAAATAAATAATATCTACTCATTTCAGAACAATATTTATTGGATTTCATATATTATTTGTTAAAAAGTCAATATAACAACTGAGGTAAGTAAAAATATAGCTAGTAAATTTATTATTAATAATACCGGTATCCCGGTATTTCAAATTTCAAATACCAAATACCGGTATTCAGATTTTAGTTCGGTATTGTAAGCCCCAGGTGTGGTTGCTGAGGCCAAGAACTTAGAGTAGAGTCACAGAGATAGAGAAAGATATATTAAATAATATATTTTATAATACTAGCAATGCCTAAATAATATATAAAAATAATCTTAAATTTTTATTTTTATTTTTCTATATTTAATCAATAATAATAAAAAGTAGCCAATTATGACTTTCAATTTGTGTCTTACAAATAGAAAATTGATGCTTTATATATTTATTTCTCAGTGTTTATAAATATTTTAAAGGAATTTTTTTATTAAAACACCACATATTTGTAAAATTTATTTATTTAATGTACTGTTTATTCTGCAGTCGTTATCAAGTACCGCACGCTTGCCCCGACTCAAATATAATTTACGATTCATAGTTCAAATTCTACATATATATATAAATTTTGGAAAATTAAAATTTATTATATTCAAGATATTTAATGAATAATTATTATGCTATTTGAATTATTAATAAATTAAAAGGAACTAAGATTATTTACGAGGACAGGTCAATAAGTGTGTGACATTTTGAATTTCTGGGCTCTTAAATGAAATGGCAGCAGGCAACCATCAGTTGACCCGTGTCGAAAACCAGCTGGGTCTTTTAGTTTTTCTTTGACATCCATTCAGGCTACCTGGTGATTTGAGAAGTAAACGGGAAAAAGTGAATTTTCGTGAAAATCCATGAATTGGGATACGAATTGCTCTCTCATCTGCCCTATTCTTCGGATTTAGCCCCGAGTGACTATTTCTTGTTTCTAAACCTGAAGAAATGACTCGGCGGAAAGAGATTTGACTCCAAGAATGAAAAATGAAGTGTATAGAGCTCTCAAAGGAGACTACGATGAAAAATAAAATGATATTTTATTCAAAAAAATTGTGTTACGGACTTATTAACCTGCCCTCGTAACTCATTTTAATTAAATAATTTATTCTAAATGTAATCATTTTAATCAAATTAATTTAAATCATGGTTCATGGTTACTTATTTTGTAAAAATAGATACGTTATTTTTTAATTTAAATGATAATCAATTAAAGTAATGTCGATATTGTCTTTCGAAAAGATATATGTATATATAAATCAATAATATCATAATAATAATAATAATCTGTCACATCATACACCGATGTGATATATAGTATTTTGAGGTGAAAAATTAACCTGAATTAGTTTCATTTATAGAAACAGGCATCAATAAATAACTAAAACAAAACAGTTGCAATTATTAAAATTTAAGAAAAGTAGAATAAAACATATTATATAATACACCTATCCCCCGATTTACACGGTACTTGTTTTACACGTTTTCGCTTTTACACGGTTTTCCAAATAAGTTTTTTTTGTTTTTACCGCACTTTACTAAATGCTACTGTGTTTGAACACGTGCGCTGTCTACACATCTCACGGGGAATCCCGAGCTTATGTGCTGACTTGCTGCACATGCACACTGTGTCTGTATTGGTCTGTATTTCTTCGCATAAAATTAAAGTTTTATCTACGGAAAATTGTATTTGAGTGAAAGTTTCACAGTTTCAGAAAGATTTAATTTTCCATATTCGTAAATTACAAGTGCATAATTTAGATTATTATAAATTAACATAAATTAAAAAAAATTATAGGCTCATAATGTCGAAAGAAGTTAAAAGAAAAGTTATTTCTTTAGAAACTAAAATCGAAATTTTGGATCGCTTACGAAAGGGAAATAGAGTAGTAGATGTTGCAAAATCATATAGCATGAACGAAGCTACAATAAGAACTATTAGAACAAATGAAAACGATGAAAACACAATTAGAAAGAGTGTTGCAGCTGGCAATTCCACGAGTATGAGCACAATTGTTAATAACAGATTTTATTACCACCTCTCAGAATGTAAATATTTCTGCTTCAAACATCGAATCGGCACAAATAACTTCGAGTGATGAAAGTGAATTCCAACCTTCGATTCCGAAAAAAAGGATGAGAGTAATTTCTGATAGTGATGAAGGATAATAAAACACTTTCGTTTTATTTTTTGTTCTTCTGTTTAATGTATTGTAATTAAATAACAAAACAGTGTTTCCGTAATATATTACATATTTTAACCTGTCAATGCATTTTATTTTATTAAATAGGAAAATTATGCATTTTCTGCAAGCTTTTCGATTTACACGGTTTTGACTTGAAAATTTTTAATTTTCGATTTACACGTTTTTCTCAGGAACGTATCTACTGTGTAAATCGGGGGATAGGTGTACATATAATACGAGTATAAAAAAAAATCGTGATATGATATATATTATATATGATATATTGTTTTTGGTAGGTTGTTATTAGATTAGCTCCATATGCCTTGGCAATTTCAGACAAATGGTTTAAAAATCCCCAAAAGAAGTCTTAGTTAATTCTAATTAATAAACTTGATAAGTGAATGTAATAAAAAATATATTACAACAAATATCAATATTATGAAATATGAATAAAGGATCTATCTAGTTTCTAAAGTCTAAAATTTCATTAAATAAAGAAGTTAAGTTAACGAATTTCGAATAAATATTTATAAATATACATATATTAAGAACTTTTTCTTAAACTTGAATGCAAATTTTACGAGAATAATTATTAGTTAATTACTTAAAACGATCTAGAAAAACACAAGTGGTAATGAGTAGCGCTTTTGAATATGAAAATGAATGTGCAACTAATTACCATTTGGTAATGCACATAACACTTGAAACTTTTTTCAAATGAGCTAGAGGCGTGAATTCATCATCTTTTTTCTGATCAGGTTTTATTAATATATATATATATATATATATATATATAACTAAATGAACAACTTTCCTATTGACCGATGGTGTTGGACAGTAACGAGCGGATTCTTTCGTTAGAGGTTGTTCTATTACTCTCTCTCTTTTCACTATATAGAATAAAGAGCCAATAGGCCACTCGGGCCATTGTAAACCTCGATTGTGATATATTATCTAAAAGGTAGCATCGGAAGTAGTCAAGTGGGCGGATCCATTCGGCGGCATCAATTTTCCAATGGTAATCTCTGTCGGAATGTGTAAATAGCTAAACTGGGGGCACATCAAGTGCCTATATAATTCGATAATAAATATTCTTGAGTGGAAAGGGAGGAGCAAATAGAAGTATATATATATATTCTTATGAATAAATAAAAGTATAAGTATATTTTCTTTATTTTTTAAGATAAATTATATTTCAAAGTTATACTTCGATTTCGAGAAAGATCCTCTGAAGGTTTTCTTCGATATCCGGAAAAGATGTATTTTCTTACCTGGAACAAAAAAATAAATAGATTAAAATTAACCACAAAAAAACAAAAGGTGATTTATATTTTAAAATAAATATATTTTATTTCTATTTCACCTTATTTCAGTTTTTTCAGCAATAAACATTTAATTTTCTATTATATATATATATATATATATACGAGGGTGGACTGAAAAGTTTCCGACCTTTTTTTTTTTTTGGAAGGGGGAAATCCTCATGGACACTCAAAGGATGTTATTCGAGTAGTGTCGGACTCTTACCGACTAAAACCTTCCTCCCATAGGATGATATTCCTCCCGGAACTGTAGCGAACATTGCTCAGGAGGAAGACAAGTTTCCGACCTGGCCAAGAAAAACGATGTTTTTCAATTTTTTGTTTGTTTTATTTTTCAAAATTCAACATAGCTGAGACCTGTACGATGTTAGCTGAACGTGTGCGAAATATTTTGCAAAACCATTTGAATATGGAAAGCTGTGTGCAACGTGGGTGCCGCATTTCCTATCGTTAGACTAAAATTTGCTTCAAAAAACCATTTCTAACGACAATTTGGCGCTGTAGGAGTAATCCAAACGAATTTTTGCGTCGATTCATAACTGTTGATGAGACTTAAATTAAATTAAATCAAATTTAATTAATTAATTAAATAATTTATTAATTAATTAAATTAATTAGAACACCGTTATGAGAAATGTATCAGTGTTGATGGAGATTATGTTGAAAAATATAGCAAAAAAAAAAAAAAAAATTTAAAAACATCAATTTTCTTGGTCAGGTCGGAAACTTTTCAGACCACCCTCGTATATAGATGGATAATAAAATATATTCTGAGAGTTAGAGAAGGGAATACTTAGAGGAGAGTTAAATATAGGTAAACACTAAACAGTCTGAATCTATGTAAGAACACCTTTTTATTAATGAAAGGTTTCGACCAATACTATCGGAAATGATTCAGGAGGAAATCTTATTAGAAATTATTAAATATTATTAGAATATAAAAATGATATTATAATTAATAATATCTTTGTTAGTATGTGTATTATATAATAAATTCACACACATACACACACACACATTTATATATTTAATAAAATTTTAAATAAATTCCTTTAAACATTGATTTTATCTTTTTACATATTTGGAAAATAAATCGTTGGATGCTTATAAGAGATTTCATAGAATTTAAAAATCTATTCGTAGTATATGGTAGAAAAAAAAAGTTCTCCTTTCAAGTGGGGATAAAATATCTATTGAAGACGAATTACAATGTTTATATTTTCTCTTCATAAATCTATCTATAAATCACAAATTGCAAACATTCATAATAACAAATAAAAAAAAAGAGTTGCTTTTATTTTCACTATGAACAAATGGGTCCCAATCAATTTTCAATTGACTCATCGATATGCTAAAATATTTTCTCAGTAGCGCCATGTATTTGTTTTTTATCAATTCTTTTTTAAATGATTCAAACAACTTTTTTTTTTAATATTGTATAAACCAATTCTAACATGTTCATGTTCGAACCCTCTTTTTGTTCATTGAAATGTTTTAAAAGAATGTTACTGACATTTAATAATAAAAATGACTACATGTAAAATCTTTATATATATATATATATATTATAATGAAAAAAATGATTTCTTATTCCTTCTATATTAATTCATGATAATATTTTTTAATTTGTTGGTATAGAATTTAACTAATTAATTTAATTTCTTTAAAATTTTTCAATGAAAATGAATATACTTATCTAGTTTTTTTTTTAATTTGAAAATTAAATTTAAGTTAAAGTTAGTTTAATTATAATAAAACCTTACAATGTCAATACTTCAGTTACTGATTAATTAATTATTTTCAGGACCTAATTATACTCGATAATCTATAATTAAATTGAAAGTTAAATAATAACAATAACAAAATAAAGAAATATTTTATATCAAATTTATTTATTTATTTATTTATTTTTTAAGTAATTTGTCAGCCTTTGAGTAATTTACCTTTAGAAATTTATTAGCAATAAAAAAAAAAGGACGGGACATAATCATCGAAATCAGCCTTCGTATAGCATCTATAACATTTCACGGGTCAACGGTTCGAAAACAAACACCGATTGATCTTATCTTCTATTATACTCTTTTTTATCTACCCGTTGGCTTCGTATTTTTCGAACTAATCCTATAGAAGGTTAAAAATTTAAACATCAAAATCATGTTGATTCTTTTTCCATTCGATTATAATGTGATTGGATTATATAGGTGATTCAATTATTTTATAACACTTTTTAATAAAGTTCTTAAGAATTAAATGATACTGTATATATTGATAGGAGAATATAACATTGGAGAATATATTTTTGCTAAATTTCTTCATTATCATTGATTTCATTAAAATAATAGTGTAATTTAGAAATATCAAATATATAATAATAATAATATAAAAGTGTAATTTGTCTGTGTATGAAATTAAAAAAATACCTTCAGTAATTAATTGTTAGACCTACTCAAGTTATTAAATAAGTAAGTACTTTCCACTGATGTTATTATAAAATAGATTTTGAAGGTATCAGATAAAATTTTGTTTTAGCAGCTGGGAGAGCGGCACCTTGTTTTGATATTCTCAATGGAATTCCCCTCCAAAATCATCCTAATGGTATTAAAGGTTTGTTTTTGAAATGAGATTGGAGTCAACATTCAATCATCATTATTTTTTATTCTTTATCATTCTAGTTGAAAATCAAATTATTAGATCATTTTTATTTAATATTTAATAGAAATTAGATATGAATGCTTTTTTAAATGATTAATTATAAAAGAATTTGAATGATAATTAGGATAAGAAGTTAATGAGAATTAGAACAATAAAATAGTAATATATTATATTATAATAATATTCAATAAGTAAGATAAAAATAAATTTAAGAGGATTTAAGAGGACGAAGAATTTATAGAGACAACAAATGGAGTGTGGTTGTTACTGTAAAGAATTCCTAAGTAAAGTAGCGATACTGAGATTATATTTAAATATTATTAAATAAAATGTATTAAAATTTTTTGAAATTTGGCTGACCATTTTCTCCTTATTTTAGTAAACATGTCTGGAAAATATCTCTACATTTTATACCACATTGGATATTTGTCAACTGGCAAAAGATTAAATATTTGGCACAATCGGCAATTTTTTTAATTGTATAAATCATGGGTCTGAGAATTTGCATTAAATTGTGCGATAAGAATGGAATAAAGTGAAGCAATGTTTTAGAAATGTCAAATATTCCTTTGTGTGCATCTGCAATGAATAAAACAAGGATTGTGTTTGGAAAAACGTTTGATAAGTTTGGTTGAATGGAAAGATTATCCCTTGCTGTGTTTTCTGATTTTAGCAGGATAGTATACCATGAGTTATTAACAAAGGGTCAAAAAATGAATAAGGAATAAACTCAACACGTATCAAAAAAAGCCAAGATTTGAGACGAACTAATTTTGGAGAATGTTAATGCACCTGCTCACATCCCATGATACGTTCAGTATTTTTTTTTTTTTTTTTTTGTTAAATAACACGATAATGTTCCATCCTTCATATTCCCTAGGCTTTTCTGTTACAAAAAATTAAGAGAACCTTAAACATAATTACTTTTGAGTACATCTCATAAATGCTAGCACAGTGATTCTCAACCTTTTTTTTACCGCGGCACTGGTTTACAAATTTGGCGACACACAAAGAAAAAGATAATTAAGAGTAAAAGTTATTTACTTATTTACCATATTGAAAAAATTGAAAAAAAGTCGAAAATATTTAAGAGCCTGATCACAAAAACATTTTGCCTTTTTTTACATTCAAATAAAATAAATAAGTACTTTTTTTTAATTTGAACTTTACATTTGTAAAATTTGGCGGCACATTGATCTCGTGGCACACAAAAGTGCCGCGGCACAGTGGTTGAGAATCACAAAATTATAATTTGTATTAAAAGAAATTGTTTAGAAAAAATATTAGATTCGGAGAGAGGGTCTTTATAAATGTTTTGTTCATATTATTTTTTATTCATGAAATGAAACAAATATTTAATTAAATTTAACATAAAATTAACATTGGGGAAATATCAAAACGTATAAAATGGAATTACAGAAAAATTTATAGAGGAATGAAGAGACCACCTATTTTATTAAAAATTAATTAACACCGATGAAAATATTTTCCAATATTTCAAATTTGAATATGGAATTTTCCAATAAGTAAAAAGATCAAATATCGAAATTTCAAAATGAGTTAAATTCAATCAAATTCATTTATTTTTACTTAAAAAAAATAATTTCTTTAAAATCAAAAGGGTGAGATTTTTTTTTATTGGTAATGAAAATTAATTAAATTTTATTGTCAAAACTATGAAATTTAAATAATATGAAAATAATGATCTCGAAATGAGAAAAAAACATAAGTTAATTGCCTATTTTTAATTAATGTTAAATAATATTGTGATTTTCAATAAGAGAGCATCAACTTAAAACTTTTCTTGTGAAAGCGTAGTTGGAAGATATTCATGTTCTCTGCTCATTTAGAATAGAACAAGTAACTTCAACAACCCTTCGATAACCTCATCACTTTGAACTCAAATCAATACCTATAACTTCTACTTCCCTACGGCAATTATTAAAGCCCGGTTTGGTTGTTCTTGTTGTTTCTCAGAATACGCTTAATGGATGACTAATCCCATGAGCTTCCTATAATCTAGTATATTTTGATACACAAGTTAACAATATCAAAGTAAAATTTGATTATGTTACCATTCACAGATTTTATTATTTTTTTATTTATAATTTTTATAATATTTTTTTCTTAATTTCAAATATTTATTTATTGAAACATAGTCAAAAATCCAATTATATTTTTTTTTTGTATTTAATGAAAAAACAACAACGAAAAGTTAATTTAAATTTAGAACCATTTCTATATACTTTAATCTTTAGAATGAATTATATGAATCTTAGAAATGGCTTTTGAAAGATCTTATCCCACTTGTAATTATTATAGCAAACAATGAATGAAAATTAACCAGTAGCAAAGGGAGAAAAGATAGCATTGAGGGGATTGGAAAGAACGAGGGGAGAAGTCATTTTGAAATGTTTGGGGTAAATTTTCAAATAAGATAGGTAAGATATAACTTAATTTAGCTCTGGTCTAGTCTGCTTGAATGTTTTCACGGGTCATTTGAAAGACTTATTAGATTTCCCACGGTGACAATGTCATTATATGTAATAACCTAATAACTATCCATTCAAACCGCCTAAGGCGATTTTCATCGCCTTGTCTAAGGTAAGATAACCTACTACCCCTACTTCATTTCAAAGTAATAAATAATTAATATAAATTTAATAACATTTAAATCATTTAAAAAACTGGAAACATTGATAGATTCTTGTAACAGAGGAAAATGTTTGAAAATAATAATTTTAAAACAAATCTTTAAATTTTTTAATCATTAATTATTATTTATTATGATTATAATCAGTGGCGTACCTAGGGGGGGGGGGTGCGGTCCGCACCGGGCGGCACTTATCTTGGGGCGGCATTTTTTATATTTAGTTATAGTTGTAAAAAGCAACTTATTCATTTCATATTTATATTATTTCTATCTTGAATAATAAATGATTATTCATAATAATAATCATATTATTATAAGTTTAGTATTTGATTTATATAAATTATGATTAACTATATGATTTCGAATATTATTCCTCGGTGTATATAAATGCATTTTAGTGTAAATTTTGAATTCTAATTCCAAGAACAGGATAATAATTTTATTTTATTGTATTCATTAAAATTCGTTGAATTCGTAAACGCATCTTTAAGATTTTGTTCGGCAATTTTTCCAAACTAAAATTTTTTGATATCAGTTTATAAATGTCATTTCTTTTGAAAAGTTTATATGATTACTTTGAAGTGATATACCAATATTTTTTTAAATCATCGATTTTTCTTTTGAAAAGCAGGGCCGGCGGAAGGCGGTCTGCTAGGTTTAAAATTTACTCTGTGTATTAATTAATATTGATTAAATAACTTAATAATTTATTTATGTGTATTAATTTATAAAATCCACTATTTGATTGACTTATAATAGAAAGGGCGGCAAAAGTTCTAGGTAGGCCACTGATTATAATATATATATTTAAAATATTGAAATAAAGATTTGTTTCACATTCTAGAGTAGCAAGTTATTAATAAACATTTTTTCCTAAAAATTACATTTTCACTTTGATAAAGAAATTCAAAAGAATGTACTTTTAAAATACTAACATAACTATTTACTTACATAAGATTACAAATCTAATATTAAGTTTTCATTAATTCTATTTATAATAAATCGCAATATTTAAACATTAAAAAAAAACATTTAAATTATGACTCTATGATAGTATAAAAGTGCAAACTACAAATTTTATGGCTTTTAGTGCGTTTCCCGGTCCAAATATAGTTCGTATACCGATAAGGTAAATTTCCCTTAACAAATTATCTAACTTTTCTTTTCTTTTTCTTCACACTCATTAATAACATTTTTTTTTCTACTTTTTTCTGTTTATATAGAAAAAAAAAATGTTAGAAAAAATCTCTTTAAAAAAAAGAAAAAAAAAGTATTCTTGAGTTTTATTTGATGAGATAATTTTTAAGAGGTTGAAGCTTGCTTGTAGGTCTTGTTTGCCTTTGTTTTCTTGATTTAACTATGTTAGTCATCGACACGAGTAAGTGTTTTTGAGTAGTTGCAATTAAATTAATTATCCCAATTAAATAATGAACAATATCAATATAATAAGTAAACTTCAAAACACGTAGTAATTTCCCTATTCTTTGTCACTGAATAATATTTGAATTACTTAAGAAATGAAAATTTTCCCATTAAAATAATAATAGAGTTTCTCAAAAGACATCATCAAATGTGTCATTGATGTGTCAACTATGATATACACCCGTATTTTTGTTTAAAAAAAAACATTTCATATATAGAGAGATAAAAGTAACAAATATTTTTATGAAACAGCCTTAGAGAGAGAAAGAGGTGATGACTTCTCAACAGAAATCTCAATTTGAGGCACCCTATTGCTATTTGAAAAGCTGATCTGTCGTTCTGTCGTTTGCTCGTAAGTCGGTGGAAAAACTTACCCCTTGGGAATTTACTTTTAGGACTCCCTTGTCAGACTACTTACTACCCCAAGGACACCTGCTCCTCCTTACTGACGTTTGCTTTTTTTCTAAAGCAGGATTTTCTTTTTTCCTCTTTGCAATAGAGCCCCACCCCTCCTTCCCGCACTTCCAATTTACTTTATATAACATTAAAAAAGTTTAATTAATTATTAAAATATTAAGCCGTTATGAATAATAATTTTTTAATTAAGATTTAAAGTAAAAGTAGTATAAGCTGAATTTTTTAACATATGTATTACGAGTATTAATTTATAAATTTATTTTTAATCTATTGCCTCTTTTTTAAATTTAAACATAAAGAGAATTATTTATATTATTTTTAATAATTAAAATATTTATAAAGATTGTTGTTTTAAGTTTAATATGTTTCCTCTCTCTTTGGTTCCATACTCATTTATGGAATACCTATCCCTTTTCAAATAACTTCAGTCAAATAACTAAAATCTATTGGATACTGCGCCAGATATTAATTTCCTGTGTTCTATATAAATTGTCGCACTACAATTTTTCTATTCTAATCTACCCTGTAATTAAATGTTCCAAATATAGTTGCTGGTAGGTGGAGAATGGGAGATTGGTATTAGATAATGCCACGTCAACTTTTAGTTCTATTTGTGTCCAAATGAAAAAGGAAACGCGATAAAATGACAAGGTGTTGAGGATTTGATAATAGGATTGATAAATCCAATATCGAAATAAATGCCATGCTACCGATGAATAGGCTTTTATAGAGACCGACCAATGGTATGCCCAAAACTTATTGATAAAAACATATATAGAATATATATATATTATTTTCTCTTGAGTGAGAAATCATTGAAAAGGGAAGGATATGAAGTCAAAAATAGAATAAATAATCGTAATTTTTTAGGTGAAGTATTTATCTATTTATGTACGTAAAATAATATAATAATAGAAATAATAATAACAAACATTAATCGATTTTGAGATTTTATCTTTGTAAATAGAAATAATAAATAAACAAAAATTACAGAAAATAAGTTGACCTGTGGCCAGGTCCGAACCGACCGACGGTTTGAAATAAATTAATTTTCAGCTACAGAAACAATTTCAAATAATTTTAATATATCTATTAATGTAATAAAAAACAGATATGGATACATAAATAATAAATATAAACATTTTTAATTTTATTTTATTTATAATATATATGCAAGACCAGGCTGTGACGTCATGAATGGCTGGATGACGTCATATAATTTTAAATCAAGAAAAAACTAATAAATATGATTTTTCTCGAGGATAAAACCAATACAAAGTGCATGAATCGTGGTGATATATAAAAAAATCTCCTTTGGTGTGAAAATAACCCTTCCCTTCCTATCGTCGATCGCTAATACTACCACTTCCGGTTTCCGGATATACACCAAAAGTTGATCAATTCATCCCACTGATGCATTAAGTAAATATACCAAATTTCATCAAAATCTGTTGAGCCGTTCAGGCTGTACACATCTATACGGACGGACGGACAGACATCATGCTAAAAATACTTTTTTCTGTTTAGAAAATGCATGATTCGTGGAGATATGTAAAAATCTCCACATGTGAAATTTGGTGTGAAAACAATACCTCCCTTACTATCGTCGGTCGGTAAAAATTGGTGTGAATGGAGAGGCAATTGCAGATAATATTGACCAAAAAGGTCACTGACTATGTTTCAGACTATGTCAAGATATTTACAAATTAAGAGTATTTCTAATTTCCAAATGCCTAAGCTAAGAGTTCAGATGAATTTGAATAATGTTTTGTTTACTCCTAGCATTTTGAATGGTGGAAAAAATATTAAAAAATTTTTTTTAATAATCTTTTTCATTAAAAATTTGATGGAAAATCTCTTCTTTGACTCAACTATGGATGTTCCAAACGAAATAATAGTACTACATGATAAAAAAGTTTAAAAAAAAAAATTCAAAATAAAAAAAATAGATCACGAATGAAATCGAAACACAATTGAAAATAGACAGGTTTGAAAGATTTTGAGCGCAATACTTACATTCCTTCAACTCTTCCTTTTCTAAACTTCTATTAATATTTTTACATCTCCTTTTATAATTATATAAACGTTCATTTTCTAATTGATTTCCCTATAAACAAACTTCTCGTTTAATTTTGATATTCTTCGATAATTAATAATTAAGATGATTAAAGACTCTTTGTTGTATATTAACTCCTAATTAGAATATTTGTTTTTTTTATTTTGCAATATATAAAACATTTAATAGTTACTGTATATCGTGTACTTAATAATAATTTGTGAGTAAAGATGCTGTACAGATGTTTTGCACTATCACAATTACGATGAGTGGTAATTAAAATATGTTTTTGTTTTAGTATTTAATTTATTTAAAATATAATGATGTATTTTTAAGGGACGCAGTAAATTCTAAAATAAAATTGAAAAAAGTGAAATAAACATAAAAATAAAAACAGAAGAAAGTAAAAAAACAAAATTGATTGATCCCTTTCAATATGTAGTTTATGGATTTTTTGAACCATTAAAAAGAGAATAACTTAAGACAGAAAATATTTTTTTAGTATAGTTATAATGTTTTAAGATCAATCAATAATATATAGATACGGAATCTTTTTATATATAATTTGAATACGATTTAACGAAACTTATAATTTTATATATAATTTATTTTAATAAGATTATAATGCATATAAATATATGTATTAAAAAATATATTTTTTTTATAAAAAATAATAGAATTAGATTTTAAAGACCTTAATATATTTATTAATATTTATTTTTTCTTGACAGTTAAATTCTTTATTACACACTTACAGGGATGATGAGATGAGATATGAAATTTTAATGTTTATCTATTCTATCCCTCTCTGAATTTTTTACTGTTAAGTGTCCATCATTTAGACAAGAAAATGCACCAATTTCAAATTTACATATATTATTTGGTATTTAATATTATTAAATTGGGAATTTGTTGAATAAAATCTTCTATTAAACTGAAAATCATATAAAATAGTGCACATGTGGATGCAATACATATTAAATAAATAATTTTTCTGAGAAATTTATTGCCTATATAATATCCAGAGTAAAAAAAAAGCAGAATAAAATAAACGTCGGAGGCATGTTTTTTTTATTCTTGACGGGTTTCCCCCTGATGAGATGCAAGATTTAGTTGTGTTGAAACACTCATAACGCCTACATAAGATGTCCTCGGCTTCATTCTGCTACAGGAGAGCTAACAAGCTGAGTGCTCTTCTCATTCATTAAATGTCATAAAAAAATTTTATTTCTTTTTTTTTTATAGTCATACTCTTGGATAAAAAAAAATCTGGTAGGGATTGAATTGGGGACGAAACTATCTCGAGCAACCTTATCACGATATCATCTTTAAAATAGAATATCTGTACAAAAGAAAAAGAAATAAAAAATAATTCGTTCTGGAATATTTTCCCCATTGGAATTAAAGAATAATCTATGCTTAACAAATTTGAAAGTTATATAAAGTAATAATATTTATTATTAGATTCTACGCGAAATATTTCTGCTATATTTATCCAATGAAACTTCTCTCGGGGGAGTAGAGCACAACTTTTTGAAATTGATTTTTATTATTATTATTATTTTAGGATATCCAAATATTCTTCTTCATCATTTTATTTATATCTTTATTCAACCAACGTCATTTAAAAATAATTATTTATTCTCATTTAGTGGATTTTATTCACTTGATCAGTCAACTAAATATATTAAAAATATTGTCAACTAATTAAATAATTAAACATATTTTTTTTTTATTATTTTTATCTGGGATTTATGCCCATTTAAATGAAAATACTAATTATTAATTTTCAAATCTAAGTGAACTTCGCGAGGTTCGATCTTTTAACTACACGAACCAGGACTATTAACACTATGAGCGGGGCGGGTATTTATACCCGTTTCCACTTATATGAGGGATATATTAGTTATCGTTTAAAATAAGTAATTTTAAGTGACACATGGGAAAATATATGTGGCAACGGGTATAAATACCCGCCCCGCTTATAAGTGGCGGTCCCTGCAACGGGTACAAATACCCGCCCGGCTCATCGTGTGTTAACACTAATCTCAGTCAAATATTTCGTATTTTTTATTATATAAATTTAAATTAATTAAATTATAATTATAAAAAATAGAAGAATAACATACAAAAAAAAATGATTACAAGATTAATAAATTCTTTCTCTTCTTCTTCTTGTTTTATTAAAGAATATATTATTAATATTTTCATTTTTATACAGGCCATGAAAAAAATGGTTTAATTGTTATATTAGGGAAATTAAGATTAACATTCTAAATAAGAATTATCATTTTATATAAAATAGATGAAATTATTTTACTATGATAATATTATGATTTTTTTTTTCAAATGTATATATGATCAATTTGGTATGAAAATGGGTTAAACTAACATAAAAATGATGGATGGATCAGTTCAATATTTGTGAATAAAGAATTCCTCAACGACAAATTAATCAAGAAAATTGCGATGTAATTTGATCTTATCACAAGTGATGGGAGAAATGAGATTCAAAAAAATAAAAAAATAAAGAAAAAAAATGGACGGATAATAAGGCAAATTGCTTGTGCATAATCAGTGATGAAAGTGAATATCTCAATCTAAACAAAAATAGCTTCTTTGGTTCGGAAAAGGGAAAATAATCAAGATAAAACAAGCACTTAGAATTGAACAAGGGTTGGGGTAAGTAAACTAAGTCAGGAAAAAGAAATATAACTAAATTTAATGGATAAATATAATAAATTAAGATTATATTTTCTTTAAACAATAACAAGGAAGTTATACCTATATAATAAAAGTAAAAATATACTCATAATCGATTTTTTTTCTTAATTTAAAATTTCTAAGAGTGTAAGTACTGATCGTGGTAGTTATGGGGTCTATAAAATATATAAAAGGCGAACATGAAAAGGTAAAGGAAAAAAAAAGATGAATAACAGAAGGAATGCAATTGTCGTATTTTACAGTTGTGATTCGATTCGCATAGGTATAAATAGCGTGGCTGTTTTGTCTGAATCTCCAGTCGAGGTCATCCAATGAGATTCGCTGACAGCAGTGGAGGCCGACGGGGCTTCCGCGACGACAGCTTCAGAAACAGTGAAGCCCTGGATTGGGGAAAGAAGATTGAAAACGACGGGAAGGGAATGCATAGGCGACATTTGCGATTTGAAAATTACTCAACGCCCGTCACTCATCGTAGGGAAACATATCCGTCCCCACCTTGATACTTGTCTCCCACTACATTCAGGTTGACAGCTTGACTGCTCTTACACTCATTGAACATTAAAGTTTCCCTGAAATAAGGTTGGTTAACAGACAGAAATCACCAAACACTCAAGCTTTATTATATTCAATCATTGATAACGACTCAATTGAAATAAATATTATTTTTATTTATTTATTAATTTATCCAATCCAGACAAAACTCTAAATAGGTATTAAATAAAAAATAATCGTTATTCATTTTATTTAAAAGTATATTAAATAAATTGATTAATTTAAATCTAATAATAAATTATTTTTTTTCATAATCAATTTGTAAAAGCGGTTTAAAAAAATTTGAAATATACATTAATATTAGGATAATACAATGATTTATTATTGTTATTTTAAATCGGATTTTATATATAATTAATACTTTATATATAAATGAAATATTAGGAAAATAGATTAATGTTAATTTTAGGAAGGAGATAAGCGTAATGATTCAAAAGTATCGGATTTGACAAAAAAAAATCACGAGATTAAAAATATATTGTAGTAGAAAATAAAGTGATATTATTGTTACTGAAAACGTTTATTAATTTAAGCTACTCCTAAAATAATAAGGAATATAAATTTAAACAAATGTTAAAACAACAACCGTTGAGAATAGAATTTATGTTTATTTGGATTTTTTTTTTAAATTTAAAATAGTCGATACCATCACCTCATGAAATGAATATTTACTATTCTGAATGTATTTAGAATACAACACCATGAATAAAGGATAGATTTCTTACTTCAATTCATCCCTTTTGTCCGCAACCTACTATACACAGTTACTCTTAGCTTTAATTTGATATTAAAACTTGATTTCAAAAAAATAATTCAAAATAGATAAAGAAAAAAATTATTTGCTCTCGGATTCTAAATTATATTTTAACTTATCATATAAAGTATTAAATTATAATTTTTGGAAACCTGAATATATTTATATATATATATATATATATATAATGTTAAAATTGATTAAGGTCTAGTTCAATGATACATTTATTAAAAAATATTGTCATTTATATGCTGTTTCCGTTTCTTTATTTAATGTGATGTGAAGAAAGAATTGAAAAATAAAATTAATTTAATAATAATAAGGGAAAAACAATCTCGTGCGTTTTGATTAATTTTTAAATAACAAATAAGTTATTTGAATTTTTGATAAAATGTATTTTTCTCAATTTATTGGTATTAATTTTTTGCAGTTTTCATATAAAAATATAGTGGTGAATGACCAAGGATTTATTTATAACAGCCAGATGGCATTTGTTTGGGTATTGTAAACCCTGAAAAAGACATGGATTGAATGTAAATATACTTTCAGGATCGAATTTTTAAAATTGAGTTTACAGGGATTGTATAATAAAATCAGATCCAAATGTAAACGGAATGAATATGATTGAGTTCCAAAAGGTCAATAAACATAGAATGAAATGAGGGTGATAGTCGTGCACTCATTTCGAGATGGAAATTATCAAATTCTGAAGCGACAAATTGATGGGTCAGTTTGATCCCTAACCAAGCTATTAGAGAAGAACATATTTTTTATTTCCTATATAATATGTAGACGTAAATTTACCATTTAATTAAAAAGTCAGAAATAAAAATCAATATTTAACTAACAATATATTAACTTTATGATTAAAAGCTTTTCAAAAAATAATATACTCATATGTAAAAATATATACCTATATATATTGTATTATTTTAAATTATACGTTTTTATTAGAATATAAAAGTGTTTAGATAGATATATGCACAGAGTAAATAGTCTTTAAAAAGTTCTACAAAATTTTAAAGAAATTCAGGTTTTAGGAAATTTTCAGAAAATATAAGTTTTATTGATATTTTCTTAATGAAAATAATAAAAGGTGTTAATAAATATCATATTAATATGAAAAGAATATATATATAAACTAGTTGCCCCGAGCGCCTTCGGCGCTCTCCACACCTAGACGGGGGCTCCGCCCCCCTGTACCCCCCCGAGTGTCCCTATTCTGAGCTATAACCATCTAACTCCTACCCTGTCCCATCTCTATAGTTTTTTATATATGTTTATTTATGCACAAAAAATTAATTGAGATAATTATGAATTTAATAAAATAAAATTTAATATTAAAATTTAATAATAAAATTTAATTTAATAAAATTAATTTAAAAAAATATTAAAATAATAAAAATTAATAAATTAGTAAAAAATAATGTGTCTGCGGGTTTCGAACTGAGGGGGCAAAGTCATAAGATGACGCGCTAGCTGGTTTACCCACGAACCAGTATTGTTTGCAAGTCTCCTATCAGGATATATATAAGATGTCAAATTTTCGCCACCAGCGCCTCTATGATCTAGTATGGGAACTAAACTATATTTAGTTAATTAGCACCCCCTGGACACACCTTACCAATTAGCGGTTTAATAAAAGAAGTCTGACATGCCCTGAGACCTACTGAATATGCATAAAAAATTTCATAAGAATCGGTCCAGCCGTTTCGGAGGAGTATCATTTCAAAATTTTGTGACACGAGAATTTTATATATAAGATATATGAATATCAATCATTAATCATCATCATTCAATATTGGTAATCCATGTCAGTCTCTGTCCATCTATCTGTTCGTCTTAATTGGCATTAACAGTTTAAATTTATTTAATTATTTAGCTTTATTTTAAAACACATTTTATAATATTTTTTATTAAATGAATATCCCCATATTTCTTTGTAATATGATAAAACTTAAAAAACGCACGTCAAAACGGTTTATTTTTAATAATATTAATATATATATATAATTAAATTAAAAATTAAGAACGGAAACCCAACAAAATAATTCCAAGTTTATAGAGTCATAATGTTCCCGACCACACAAGGAATCAATATTCTTATACAATTTAAATAAATTCTCTAGATTATGAAACAATTATAACAACAACAATTATAAGGTTTTGCACAAACAAAATCATGTTTATATCATATATAATATTATATTACATAAAGATTGAAGCCACTCAATTATATTATAATAATGATATATGTATTTTAAACAATTTTATTTTATTAGAATTTTTAAAGTTAGAAAAGATCTATGAATATATATATAAAATAAATATATTATTTTTAAAATAAATAATCATAGTAATTCATGTAATATCTTGGTGATATCGTAAATATACACCTTTTTGGTAGATCAAAATAGAAATTTGAAGGTAAGGTCGATGGAATGGATACAAATTTCCATTTCATTTCCAGCTGAAACAATTAGAATGGTTACATTTCCATTCTATCCACCTTTTGGTGAATATCAAATGACGCAGCCCAAAATGGGATTTAGAAAAGAGGTTGAAAATTAGTTATCATGGAAATTATAAATTAAAAAAAAAGATAAAAAGCATTTTAGACAACTGTTAATTAAATGTTAATATTTTTTTTCTAAGAGAAGGAAATAAAATGTAAAGTTTCTTTTTTAATTATTAAAAATCAAATCCAATTATAAAAACAAAAACTAATGAAAATAATATAGTAAGCCAAAGTAAAAAAATATTTGAATAATGTTTTAAAGTTCTATAATTTAATTTACATATCGTCGGTTTGGAAGAACACCGTCACAACTCAAAAATTATCAAAATTGAAATTTTTACATAAAACTATTGCTTATTGTCAATATATTATGTGGAAGAGAGACCCAAGTTGTAACTGCTTTTAAAACCACTAGAGGGCATTTAAAACTGTCTGCAATTCCAGCAATTTTATACGGCCATTCTGTGTAAGACCGTCACATATATGAAATAGTGTCACATTTTATCAAGTGCCATGATTTTGATTTCATAGTTTTGGTGAATACAGTCATATTTTGTGTTGGATTATTGTGCAGTATTCAAAAGGCGAACTATTTTTTGGGCAAGATTGTTATATATGTAAATAAGGGGGTGTAAAAGGGTTCGTAAGTGTACATAAATGATAAATTATTAGTCTAAAACATAGTTTAAAATGCCTCTCAATTATATGTAGAGCCGTTTGTTTCTATTATTTATCCCAGTAAAGATATAATTCTTTTAATATTATGCAAATTTTCAAATGCCTCTCCTGGTAATCTATTAATTTTGAGTTGTGACGGTGTTCTTCCAAACCGACGATATATGAGCCACTCAGAAGCCAAACTAATAAACTCCAATTTTTAAAATTTTGAAAGTAATGTAATGTAAGGTAAAGTAATGTAATTTATAACATTTGAAGTGAATATTGCACTTGATAATCTTAATATTGCAATGAAATATACATTTTTCTGTAATCAATAACCTTAAATTTAAGACAAACTGTGAACTTTGGGCTTCATTTTCTCAGTTTGTTTATATGTGAAGTTTATCGCTGTGGCTTCTGAGTGGCACAATGTACAATATTAAATTATAAACAATATAAAAAAAATGAATATTTTTGAAAACATGACATTTCAGGTTTAGAAAAAAGGATTGTATTAAAATTTATGAATTTTTATGAAACGGTATAACCTATAGATCGGTTGGGATGATGGTAAGAAATATGTAGTCGATAAAATAAGGCTATTGAGATAGACAAACATAATTAAATTTTATTATTCTTTAATTAATAAATTAAAATAACGATGAATAATAATAATTTTCTATAGTGGATAATTTTTTTTAAATTTTCACATAATTAGTTTTTTTAATCAAATAAATAAAGAAGAAGGCGAAATCTTATTGAGTAGCTATAAGAATTGCTTTAAGTGGTTCGATATAAATAATTGGTATATAAAATGTATTTTTTTAAATAATAATATAATTATGATTGTAATCAACAATAAAAATGAAAATAAAAAATATTTAGTTGTATAATTAATCCAAAATTGTAAAAAAAATATTTAAATATTCAAATTAATAACAAAAAAACAACAACAACAATATACTCCTATATAATTTATATAAATAAATAATTGATTAATTCGATTATTTCTCTGCTTTCAATTAGTTTTTTTTTTTTAATTATTCATTACCTGAATAAATAATTCTTTTACACTTGATGATAACATTTTATTTATTTATTTAATAAATAGTACCAATAAAAAATAAATAACATTTGGAAATGTGGATTATTCATGCGATAGATAAATATTTTATTAAGCATTGCCACAAATACAACCACGGGAATAAAATATATTGTATGTATTTTTATTAAATTAAGATTGAAAACAAATATTAAATAAATAATAATATATAATCTTTTTAATGGTTAAAATAATTCCTATTTTCCTAAGTTAAAAAAAAAAATCAAAAGATTTTTGCTTATAATATGTTTATTATATAGAAAAGATTAAAAAAAAAAGATACCATATTAAAAATGCAAATGTTGTACTTTTATATGAAAGAAAAGTTTCTTTAAATGATCTGTGGAATTTTAAATTGAATTCATTATGGTTATCTTGTTCGGTTAAAAAGGAAATATTTAATCCGTGGTAAATCGTTTAGATAATGTAGTAATATTTTTAAATGGAGACTATTAATTCCCCTACCCTTGGTAATTCAAAATAAAATGATTCTAATTAGGAAAGGGAATGAAAAGGGAATATTTTTACAAATGTTTTTCATTTAAGAATCAACTAGCATCTGTTTGGTTGGCTTGATGCAAAAGAAAGCAAGAATTAGTTCAACTAACGTTTTCCCCTTTTATAGAAATGAACTGGAATTATAAAATGTCAAATGAGATGGGCGCATAAATGAGAAGACATGGCCATCAAGTCGAGGGAGTATGTTTAAACTTTATTATTGAATTGCGAAACTATTTTAATTAGTGTGCGAGAAGAGAAGAAGAGAGACGCTGAAAGAGGGAATAATTTCACCTAAACACCCGTCGACGCCATTTTATCTATTCACCTCGGGTCGGGGCAATTTTCTTTTCTTTTTGTCGTGTTGCCTGTGAAAAATTTTAATAAAGAATGCATCTACTCAGCCCAATGCCTTTTACACACCTTCCTCTTGAATGGATAAAGAAAAGAAAAAAAAAAGTTTTTTTATTTATTCAATAAAATGAGAACTAAAAATAATCATATTTAAGAGTTAAATTAAATCAATTATAATTTCTTTCAAGTTTGAATGAACGATTGATTTTTTTTTTAAAAATCGGGAGTGTCCTCCCCTAGACTTTCCCGCATATAAATAGGTAATTAGGTTATTATTATTATGTTTTAACAACAATAAAAATAAACAAACTAATTAATTTAAATTATAAAGTAAAATGGTTTAACACTATTATATATATTTATAATTTACACCTAACGCTATTTGTATAGGTAAAATGTCACTTCCGGTAGTCAGATCATGATGAAATTTGGTATCTGAATTTTTTTCATATTTTTAAATCTATATACAAAATAGGAAGCAAATATTTCGAAGCAAACTGGTTCTTTACTTGAAAGGTAAACGCAACCAGTGTAGGTAAAGTACCACTTCCGGTTAACCGATTTTGATGAAATTTTGATAGAAATCTACAAACTGTGAATAATATCGGTGTACCAAATTTCGAAGTCCTAACTTGATTAGTTTCTGAGTAAATTTGCTCACAGACAAACATTACATACATTCATACATCCATACATCCATACATACACACACACAGACATAATTCGAAAAATGGTATTTTCCGACTCAGGGAGGTCTAAAACGTCAAGATCTATCGAAATCTCGAAGTCGAAATTGTTGACGATTCCAATACTTCCCTTATACGGTAGAACTACAGAGATAGATAGATAGATAGTTTAGCATTGTACTAGTGAGTTACACGCTAGGTTATGAGTTAGATGAAATTAATAGATTTATTGTTGTCATTGGAACATTTTAATATATATTATGTTAACTAAAATTAAATTTAAAAAATATAAAACTCAGAATAATGTTTACTAGAAGATACAAAATGATTAATTTTATTTGGTTAATGCGCATTTCAATTGTTATGCACTACTGGCAAGCTTTCTTAATTCGCTTGAATCGTGCATTAAGCAAAGAGATTAAGAGTTGAGTTTTATATTTTTTTTTTTTTAATTTTATTTTATATATTATTTTATAATGTTTTAAAACTACCCAAGCTAAAAAAGAAATTTCATAAGATTTAACTCATGATGGTATATTTAATATTATTATTATTTTCTTTATTTGTTTATCTGAATATATCTTGAAAGAAATTTCTAATTTCATTGATAGTTTTTCAGATAAAAGACATTTTTTTGATGTTCAAGTCATTTATCAAAATGATAGGAGGGCGTCGCCAGGACATTGCAAGCATAAATATCCAGTTTCGTTCTGATTCGTTTTCCTATTTGGCAGAAATTTCGTTGAGGGACTTTTTGCGTGCCACACAAAGCAAGGAACGGAATTGTGAAAATCCATTTTCCCGAATTCAGAAATCGGCAAGATTGAATTAAAAGAAGTTCTACATGATTAGAATATTTTTCATTTCTATCATATTACTTTATATAATAAGAATAAAAGGTTTTAAAAGGAAGCCAATACTTCGAATACTATAAAATTTATAAAACTGTAAACTTAAAAAAGATTAAATTATAATTTAAATTCAATAAAAATATTAAAAAAAAGAATACTTACTCCTAATTGACCTCATTCTAAATTTAATTTAATTTATTTTATTTTTAATATTATTGTAATAATATAATATAAATATAAAATATTGTATTTTTTTAAAATAATATACTATATTCAGAGCTAATTTAAATAAATATTTAACAGTCATTTTGATCCTTCAAATTAAACTTTTTTTGTTTGTTTTATAATTAGTAATTTATTCATAATTTAAGCGAATATCTTTTGACGCAATTGATCGATTTTTATAATATAATATAACTAAAAAATACCATAAAATATCGAATAAAACAAAAAAAAAAAAAAGAAATAAAATAAAATAAAATAAAAAAGGCAACAGTTTACATTAAATCCGATTTTAATATTTATACCCGCTGGTTGGTTCGTTTATTCGCTCTTATATATATTTATGAATATGTATGGAGATTGAAATAAAAATTCACTAAAAAAAATATAATTAAAAAAAAGGAAAAAATATGAATAAATATTTAATATTTAGATAGAACTAGAAAATGGTGCTTACTTCAATTATAAAAAAATGGTATTATATATAATTTTTATTTTATTTTTGTTTTTTAATTAAAATAACGATATATTTTTAAATATTAGTAAATAAGTTTTTATTATAATCACAATTTTTTTTTGTCATTAATCATTTTATTATTAGTTGATTTATAAATTACTTAATTAAAATGTTGAAACAAATATATATTATTAAATTCTATGTATGAAAGAGAATATTACCTATATATTTCATTTTAGATAAAAAGATTAAATATAATAAATTAAAATAAAAAAATATAAAATTTTTTTTAATTCATCAAGAGTACGTATAATTAATTTTGAATGAGATCTAATTATCAAGAATTAAAATAAATTTTCAAACTTTAATTAGCTATTATTCTAAAAGTATAGAGAAAAATGTTTCGTGATTAATGTTAACAACATCTAATTGTAATCTTGTAAAAAAAATATTCAATCGTTAATAAAATAATTTTTATTCATCCAGTCTCGAAAAAATTCATATTTTTAAACTTTTAGTGGATGACCAATGATGATAATACAGTTTTTTTTTTTTTTAAATTTAGTTTTAAATAAGATAATGAGCAGGAAATAAATGTAATTCAGTTATTACTGCAATTTGTAGAGGGCCGATTTTGGATCAAATCTCGTCGAATTGTTTTATTTGATTTTCAAATAATTTTTAATATATGAAATAGTTTTAGCAGTTTTAAGTAGAAATTGATTTTATTTTTATATACATATATTATTTGTTTTAATTATTATGTTCTTAATCTTCATCCAGGGATTTTTGTCAATATCCCATAATAATTTATTATAATCTCTCATTTAAAAGTCAAATGCTTAATTAACAAATAAAATCAATATTATTTATTTAATTATGATTTTTGAACTTTTGATATTATCATACTTTTGAAATTTATAAAATAAATAAATAAGTATCTTATAATAGTTAAATAAATAAGATGCAAAATTGATTTCCGGCATTCGATTGTAGTTAAGCAACTGGATGCACGTGCAGAAGAAATTCTACCAATAAATGAGTGGGCGTCTTAGAAAAAGAGAAGGAAATGACGCTGCAAGGCAGCCTGGCATGTCTCATGACCCGATCATCATCCTTTCCTAAACACCAGACATTAATCCAACACCCCGACTGAACGCTTGGTAATGCCCACAGAGAGCACCATCATTTTTTACTCCAAGTGATCAATACAATCGCTACATTACATCATAAATAATCCAAATAAACGAAATGCTCTTTCAAATGAGAAAGTGAGTAATTTTAGAAATAAAATTAAACACATTTAGATCAATTTTTTACTAAACTATGCATTGTTTAATATAGTTTGCTGACGTTATTTAGTTTAAAGATTTATATTATAGTTCCTATTTATTTGGAATGGTAGTAAATAGTTTAGTTTTCTTCTTGACTTAAAATCGATTTTTGATAGATTTTTAGCTTTAGGCGACTTTCCATTATCACAAGAATGGGTGGGAATTAAATTACTCTTTCAGAATTTTTCAAACAGGAAGATCTTTATGAGGATCGCTTTAGGTATATCTAAGCTAACGACCTTTAAAAAATGATCATATTCCATTATTTTCATTTTGTTTATTTAGATATTAGTTGGATGTTTAGAAACTTAACAATAGAATTTATTATCTTATCTTTTATTTAATAGTTTTTAAAAAACTAATAAAATATTATTAAAAATTTTAAAAAATTTATAAAAGTATCCTTATTTTAGGCATATAATGTACTATAATATCGGTGGTTCCACAATCGACTATGGTTGCGTTTCAATAATCTGGATTTAATTTTTATATTTTTTTAGTAATTGTAATTGTTAATATTATCAATCTATCTTTCTATCTCTGTAGTTCCTGGCCTCTACAACTACATTTCTCCAAGTGTCCCTATCCTGAGCCGCAACCATCCAATCCCTATCCTCTCGCATCTGTCTCACGTCCCTTCCTACATTGTCCACCTACCGCGTCCTCGGACGTTTCCCAATCGGCCTCCTCACTAATATATTTTACGCTATTCTTTCCTCTCCCATTCTAACCACATGCCGTGCCCATCCCAGCCTTCTCGATTTTATAACCTTAACTATGTTTGGAGATGCATAGAGGTCATGCAATTCCTCCTTATGCAGTCTCTGCTATTCCCTGGTGACCTCATCTTTCTTTGACCCATAAATGCTGCGGAGAATCCTATTCTCAAATATTCTAAATCTACTCAGGTCCCCCAGGGTCATTGACCATGCCTCACACCCATATAATACAACCGGCAAAATAATTGCTTTATATATTTTAATTTTGATCCCTTTTGATAATAATTTTGACAAGTTAAGCTCTTTTACTGCAAGATAACAGGCGTTACCCGATTGCAAACTCTATTTAAATTCTACTAGAATGTTATTATCCTTCGTGATTACAGAACCTAAGTATTTAAATTTTTCTACATTTTTAAATTCTACGATTTGTATGAGACTTTATGTGTTAATACTATGATTAATTTTATACTTGCTCGAATTAATAAAATGAAAAAAAAATAATGATGTAAATTAACTTAATTGATATTATAAATGAAATATTTGATTCAAAAAGATAATTTAAATGTATGCAAATGTTACTTACTTTTTATTTTCATAATGGCTCGTTTTTCATTTATGAAAAGTACTCTTCATTTATCAGTCGAATAAATATTCTATCAGTGGAAAATTTGTTTCATTTTGTTTGTTCTAAAGACGAACCTTTTAATAGGTCATTTTATTTGAAAATTACTTTGGCATGGCGTTTAATTTCTTACCATCGGCATTGGATTTTATTATTTAAGACCCCGTTAATTGAAAATCCAACGCTGTCATCAAACTTAAGATTAATTGACGGTTTCTAAAAGCATTTCTTCATCACATTTAATTTAATATAGGTAAAATGGAATAGCTCATTAATTCCGAATGGATTCGAGCTCTTTATCCGAAAAATGTATTTGAAACATCATTCCAAATAGAGAAAGTAATTTATATGGAAAGCAAAGCGCGTTCTCTCACATTCACACACAAAAACACATACAAAGCACACGCATACAATTGATCGATGTCGAATTACCAAGATGGTCTTTACTTAGTAGCCACATTACCGCACATTGAATCCATTCTACTCTCAACGCGTGTGTTTTGGTTGATTGGCTGGGCGTTCGTTCATGTTAGCGGCGGGAGGGGGATGGAGGGGCAAAGGGATTGCTGCTTTCATTGTCATTAACCCTCGAGGGTTGTGATGAAATACTATTAACTTTTATTTGGGCCAAAAAAATCTCATTTTTTCCAAGGATTTTAACATCTAAATTGGCATAGCGATTAATTGAAATTCATTGGATAAAATAAAAACATATTTTTCTTTTAACGAAATTACTAGAAAAGAAAGCAGATTGATATAGAAATCAACTCGTTACTTTTTATTTTTAGTCAAAATGATTTTTCTCTTTTTGTGATTGTTAGAATGATTACAAATCTTTTACTAAAAAAAAAAATTAAATTCTAAAATTGAAATTTATTGAAATTAGCTGGAGTGTCTCCACTCGACTATCTCGCAATTTGAATTGGATTAAATAACATAATATATTATATTTAAATTAAATTTAATTAATTATAAATTATAAATAATAAATATTAAACCAGCGCATGTTTGGCTTTTTATTGATGGCACCATGGCACGTGTTGGCGCGTGAGATTTGCAGTGTTAAAAAATTAATTCTGGTACTTTCAGGAATCCAATCAAGCTGAAATTCTATATATAGCAGTTTTATACAATTATTAATCATATGAAAAATTATCAAACATATATCTTTATTTTTACGGTCACTTTAGAGGAAAAAAAATCAAAACGTTGTACGTAATGACCCTCTTCCGGTTGAGCTACATTTCTCAAAAGTTGATAGAAAACTACGAATTTTGAATAATGCTCATGTACCAAATTTCATCATTCTAGCTCAAACCGTTTTTGCGTAATCTTGGTTACATACACACACACACACACACACACACACACACACACACACACACACACACACACACACACACACACATACAGACACACACACAGACATTTTTCTCAACCTTAGTGAAAATGATTCAGGAACCTTCAAAACGTATAAAAACATCAAAATCTCAACATCGAAAATTTTCATGATCGCAATACTATCTCTGGCGAGATAGTAAAAATTAAATTTCTCTTTATTTTATATATATATTAAAGAAAATCTCTTTCTAATTCCAAACAAAGAAGGGTTGATAAAATAAATATTAATAAGAAACATGTTATCTTTAATGATGTTTGGATCTTCATTTAATTGGGATTGAATATGTGCGCTCAAGATTAATAATAATATTATAATTTAATTTAAGAATAAAAGATAATTGGAAATTTGAAAAATATTTCTAAAAAAAATAATTCCAACTTTTTTTATTAAATAATTAAAGTAAAATTAGTCGAATTCAATCTTGATTTGCATTTATTGAGAAAAAATGAATGACAAAATATAAAATACATATTATATATTATATAGAAGAAGCGGCAGATAATAATTATATTAAATGTAAATTATATTAAATTAATTAATCTCAATTATATTAAATTAAATTATTTAATTTTTCATTCTAATCGGATTTTTTATAAAAAAAAATAAGCCTTAAGAGTGTAACTAAATGTTGATAGAATTAATAGAGGGTGTTTGAATACAAAAATAAAAAAAAAAAATATTTTATCATATAAAAACTTTCATTTCAAAGATATCATACAATCAATACTAATTTACAATCTTGGTTATCTTTTATATCTTAATAAAGAATAAAATTGAACAAAATTAAATTAAAAGAAATATTATATCTCTAAATTAAAATTAAAATAAAAATTAAAAAAATGATGGTGAATATCTTCAATTGTAGTTCGTAGTGATAATTTATACAAATCTATTGTTAAACTAGGAAGGCGAAACAGTTAGTATTGTATATATTGAAGCTATAAACAACTGCCACTACCGATTCGAATAATAATATCTGGTACTTTTATTATGAGTGTATAGAGATAAAAGGATCCTATATTCTGCCTACAATTTACTTTGACAATATCGACAATATTGCGAATTTCCATTAATAGCTATTACGTGAGAAATTAATAACTAATGAGACGTTAAAGGTTTACGTACCAAGCAAAACATAATAAACTATCGTTAACATCTTTTTGAAAGGCTACTAATAGATATTATGCTACATAACCATTCTAACCATTAAAAACTAGTATTAGTATCAACCCACTAACTTTGCTATTTACTTCCTACTAACTTATAATAAAGAGAAACTTTATAGAATACTTGCTTAATTAATTATATCATTCCCTTTTTGTTAATACAAAATTATATTTTGTCTTTTGATTCCAAAATGATTATATCATGCTATTTTGAACTCTTATATACTTTATGTGAATATATGATTATATTAAATAATAGATTTATATATAAATAAAATACAGGGTGTCCCAAAAAAATGTATACACACTTTAAATAATTGTAAACTTGATCTTTATTATAATTCGAATCATTTTTCAAATGTACAAAATTTTCAAATATCATATCATATTGCTTTGTTACCTTCTGATATCCGTTCTGGAAGAAATCTTGTGGTGAACATGGAGAGTAATCAACAAAACCTCTCTATTGAACTAAATGATGACAGCTAGACTGAACTTTGATGAAAGGGAATTCATTCTAAAATGCTATGGAATTATGAAAACGCAGTTAAAATGTAAAGATATCTTAAGAGAGTTTCAAAAAGAAGCACCAACACGAGTCACCATCACTCGATTTAAAGATAAGTTTGAAAGTTATGGAAATTTTCAAGACATTAATTTTTAAAAGAGGATACCTAAAAGATAAAGACTATTCAATCGCTTCAGGTTGTCAACTGTGTCAGACGGATATCAATATGAGAATAGACGGTAACAAGACAATAGAATAATATTTGTAAATTCATTTACATGTTGAAAATTATTCAAATTATACTAAACATCAAGTTTACAATTATTTAAAGGTGTATACATTTTTTTTTGGGACACCCTGTATAATTTCAATGGTTTGAAATACTTTAGAAATTAAAACTTCTCGGTGTGTTTTTATAATAATAATAATAATAATAATAATAAAAATAATAATAATTGACGTGGTAAAATTGAAAATTAATTAAAAATTTTTATGATACCTCATCTTTTTTTTTTATTTTAGTTATGAAACGTATTGTGAAACCAATAAAATTCTATGTAATTAATTTAATTCATCATAATGCATTTTATTGTTTTAGCAAATCGTCAATAATGAAACCACACCGTGATTTTTTTTTTCTAATTTGATAAAGCAAAATTTAAAAAAACTCTCTAAATTAATCTAATATAATAATTTTTAATTCATCTTTAACAATTATTATTTCGGTTGTTTCCTTTTATCGAAATTCAAGGAATTTAGAGGGCTAACTGAGGTTTAAATAAATATTACACGTTCTGTATATAAATGTTATAAATATATATACTATTCAGTTTTCTAACCCCTTGCTATTTACTTTAAAATTAAGCCAATATTTATTTAAATATCTAAAGGTTTCTAGTTACTTGTTTGCTGGTATTTTCTGAATTTTTTAAAAATCAAATATTATATAAATATTAGATAGAATATGATATGTTCAGATTAAATGCAGAACCGATTAAATAAGTTGACCTGTGGCCAGGTCCGAACCGACCGACGGTTTGAAATAAATTAATTTCCAGCTACAGAAACAATTTTAAATAATTTTATAATATCTATTAATGTAATAAAAAACAGATATGGATATAACATAAATATTTTTAATTTTATTTTATTTATAATATATATGTAAGACCAGGCTGTGACGTCATGAATGGCTGGATGACGTCTTATAATTTTAAATTAAGAAAAAAACTAATAAAGATGATTTTTCTCGAGAATAAAACCACCACAAAGTGCATGATTCGTAGTGATATGTAAAAAATCTCCTCATGTGAAATTTGGTGTGAAAATAACCCTTCCCTTCCTATCGTCGATCGCTAATACTACCACTTCCGGTTTCTGGATTTGCACCAAAAGTTGATCAATTCATCATACTGATGCATTGAGTAAATATACCAAATTTCATCAAAACCCGTTGAGCCGTTTAGGCTATACACATCTATACGGACAGACTGACGGACGGACGGACGGACAGACATCATGCTAAAAATACTTTTTTCTGTTAAGAAAATGCATGATTCGTGGAGATATGTAAAAATCTCCACATGTGAAATTTGGTGTGAAAACAATACCTCCTTTACTATCATCGGTCAGTAAAAAGAACAGGATTTTGTATATTATTTGTAATTAGAAGTAAAAATACTTTTACAGCATTTCAATTATTAAATCATGTTATTTATTTCTCCTCCAAAAATTAGGGAGTCAACATATCATTTAAAATTTAATTTTGAATTAAAGAAATTCTAAATTTTAGTAATTTGAATAATATCTCTACGATGTGAGGGAGAGGAAAAGTTCATATTAGTACCTCAAAATAATTACAAGTATATTTTATAAATTCAAACATGAGGTGAAAGGTGAAATAAAGAAGAGTTTATTTACTGTAT
Organism: Labia minor; assembly: GCA_963082975.1. Classification (NCBI taxonomy): domain Eukaryota; kingdom Metazoa; phylum Arthropoda; class Insecta; order Dermaptera; family Spongiphoridae; genus Labia; species Labia minor. Next base: position 34,685,815 of record OY720344.1, on the reverse strand, counting down.
TTATTTTCTATCGTCATTAAAATGCATTTGTTTTCTTTTTAAAAATATTTTTTTCTATTTCTATTTTCTATTTTATTATTTTTTTACAGATGTAATTTGAAATCATTAAGGTGTTTTTGTTTTTGCTCTTTAGCTTATCTTTGTTATTATTGACTTGGCTAACATTTTTGTAAAGATCCTTTAATGAAGAACCTACTTGAATGGTGTTACTCGTTGGTGGCTGGCTAAAGAGTTCTAGAATCCCTTTTATTACTGTTTTTGTGTGTTGTTACAGTTGACAAATCATAGGAAATGTGTTTATGTGAGCAAATTCTTTCTCTTTCTCTCTCTGTCCCACTATGCCCTCCGTTCTCTTGGGGAATGTCAAATGAAAAGAAAATAAATATTCAATGAAAATTATACTTTAATGTTCCTCTGGAGAATGTCCAATTCATAAATTTGTTCTTTTTTGTGAGTGTATATGTGTATAAAAATTTATCGTAAACATATACAATTCACTTTTAGAAAAATAAATTTTATTTTTCATAAAAAAAAAAAAATTATTTATTACATGAATTTTATTATAAAAAAATAAATACTTCATTTAATTTCAAGAATTATGCTTCATTTCATTTAGTAAATTTTTTTTTGTTAGCTTAAACGTCAGCAACCATCTGTGATAATACCTCTGTCAGTCTCCTTATCAAGTATCTCTATTTGATTTCCATAATTTCCTGAAGGAGTATCTTGAATGCTGAGATTTAGAGACAGACCCATCTAATTTCCCTACCTATTATTGCCCAACTGAGATTGCCCAAGAGATGTATCACATTGATTTATAAAATTGAAGTACTATTTATAAATATCAGATAAAATATGATATATTTCTTACGTACCAATTACTAAAATTAAAAAAAAAATATATTAATAAATATCAAAGGAATAATAAGATAATAAATTATTTGACATAAAAAAGAATCCACGCACACACACACAAACACTCATTGATTTATTTCTAAACAAAATCCATAACCTTTCAACATTAGAAGTTCATATTCAAGATCCAAATACAAATGATGGATTAACGTTCATATATCACCTATATCATCATACACTTTTTTATTCGATATCTATTCTTATCCTTTAGGTCATTGTAGTATAATAGTTTATAGAGGTATAAAAAAAATAATAATTATATATATATATCTTAGTGATAAATCATAATTGAATTTTACCCTGTCATCTTATATGGCTGATATGAAGAATTCTTAAATAGTTGTTGAAATGATTACTCCTACATTTATGTATCGTATGTAGTTGGTTCGAATTCAAATTGAAATTTGCATATAAGAAATTTATAAGTCTCGTTCATATGCTATCACTTCCAAAACTTCTTAGGGATTAATATTAATATATTGCAAGAAATCCAAACTTTACTAATATAAATTTAAAATATCTTGTTTGATTCAAGATAAGGGAAGAGAATTTAATATAGTAAATTTCTTTATTCTGATCAATAATAACATTTAGAAACTACTAGTTCAATTTTATTTACACTTATTTCCCGATTGATACCATATAAAAATTAACAGATTTACAAAATTCCTAAAATGTAGGTATATTTGGTTGCATACATGCGTATACTTATTTGAGGTCTTTTTTGGAGTCTCACTACTTTCATAATACCGGTGTTAATAGTAATATATATTAAATATACTAAACGTATTCCCATATTACATATTTAAATTTCACAAAATATTAGATAAAATATTTATAAAATAAGTGTTTGGGACAAATAGTCACCTCCCACCCCTTTCTCCTGACCCCTCCTTTAGAGTGTACTGAAGCGCACTCTGGTGAATGCACGATACATATAAACACTTGCTGTGAAGCTCTCACACGATAAACACGCTACAGACCCGCGCTGATACCCGCTCTCTTATTCGCTATATACACTTGCTGTGAAGCTCTCACACGATAAACACGCTACAGACCCGCGCTGATACCCGCTCTCTTATTCGCTATATACACTTGCTGTGAAGCTCTCACACGATAAACACGCTACAGACCCGCGCTGATACCCGCTCTCTTATTCGCTATATACACTTGCTGTGAAGCTCTCACACGAGAAACACGCAACACACCCGCGCTCATACAATCTCATACCTGCTCTCTTAGTCGCTACATCAACATCATCCATCTCACTTTCACTCGCTTCCCACCCGCTCTATTTATCATCTTTTCATACCCGCATTTAAGAAGCAGGAGGAAACAAGCGTTTTCGGCCCCTTTCACCGCGCATAGATACATCGCAACCCGCTGGAAGGTACAGCTTAACACCAAAGCGGTAAGCACACTCCATTCCTTTCACCGAACCAGCTCAACCCGCCGGGACCGGGGATTAAAATCGTCTAATTGCCGACCGGTTTGCCCTGTCCCATTCATTGGTCCTTCGAACACGGATCTCCATCCGTTACATTGTTCCTTATCTTTTATAATTGTTCTCAAACACGCCCGCAATAATTATTAATTTAATTAAGAAATTAAATAATTAATAATTTATTATCCTTATTAATTGGGTATATTAATATTTGTTTAATTTCGATGAAAGCAAAGAAAATTTTATATAGATATTTTCATTCAGGATAATGTTCAAAATTATTTCATACATTGTTTTTAAAAAATATATTTAAATTTATAAATAATACATATTTGGTTACAAATAATAATCCGATTTTATATTTATAAATAATAAATATTAAATTATTTAATAATAATAATTCTATTTAAATTAATTTATTTTATTAAAACATTTTCGAATAAAAATATAAATAATATAAAAATAAAATAAAATTAAATAATTTAACTGTGGAATTTAATTAAACTAATTTACAATGAATTCTGAAATTAGACTTTCGATTGCTGAAGCAAAAAAGGAGGCTTATTATGAGAAAATTACGGAATTATATAATAAATCAAAACATCTTTCTTCACGCGATTCTAAAGAAAATACCTCATTTTTAGCCGCAACTGAATCCATAGATAATCTAAGGGAAGAATATATTAAATTGATTGGTGAAATTAATGAATTGAATATATCTTTGAATGAAAAGTATAAACCTTCCTTTAAGGCTTGGTTAAATTTCGAGGATGTTTATAATATGGTCAAAGCTGAGAGACTGTCCATCCTCGAACACCGCAAATCCACCACTACAGCTCCTGTAGGTCAATCTGATCGCAAAATAAATCTACCTCCAATCGCAATTAAGCAATTTGATGGATTACCGCAAAATTGGAGTCTATTTTATGAAAGTTTTAAAATTAATATTCACGAAAACCACAACCTTTCTAACTCCGAACGTATTCAATACCTTGTTGGCAGTTTAACTGGTAAGGCACGGTCAATTCTTATAGGAATTCGACCTGACGCAGAGAATTACCTCCACATTTGGAAGGAATTAGAAAAAAAATATCAAGATAAACGGGCCCTCGGAGAAGCGTATTTAAACCAAATTCATGCATTAAAATATCCATCAATTAATAACTCTTCAAGTTTAGAAACTTTCATCGAACGTTTTGATGCTTCGATAGCCGCTTTTAAATCTTTAAAAATTGAAGATGCGTTAGATTTTATTTTTCTTTTTTGGGGTTTAAAAAAGGTAGATACACAAACCGCGCAAAATTTTGAAATATCTGTTCGAGATAAAGAAATCCCCTCGCTTAATGATTTTATTACATTTGTTAAACAAAGAGTGAAAATTTTAGACCGCGTTCCGAACATTAAAAAAGATTTGGAATTTCCCGCAAAATTACCAATTACAAAAAATAATTTTCATTCGCATTTAACAGCGAATTCTGAAAAATCTATAGATAAATGTATAATTTGCAATTTGGAAAATCATAACTTAATTTTTAAATGTTTTAAATTCCAAAACTTTCCCGTGAAAAAAAGGATCGAAATTGTTCATAAAAAATCATTATGTTCCAATTGTTTGAGTAGCAAGCATATTGATAAAAATTGCAAATCAAAAAATACATGTATTATCTGTAAGAAACGCCATCATACCCTTCTACACGACCCTGAGAGGAGAAGAGAGGAGGTCTCCAATTCGAGAAGAGGTGGGGATACTTCTCCTTATCCCTCCGCTCACACGCCCCCCTCCACCTTTGAACCTGTAGTAGCTATGAGTCAATCGACTAATCAAATATTTTTGGCAACAGCGCAAATCAACACGCTGGACTCGAGAGGTCGTATCCAGACCATTCGGGCGTTAATTGACAGTGGCTCACAAAGTCATATTATCACTAATTCCTGTATTAAAAAACTAAAATTAAATTATTCTAAATTAAAACATCACTCGCTTAGCGGGATCGGTGGACATAAAACTATCGTCTTAGGTCATTGTTCTTTTAAATTCTTTTCCCGAATGCCATCCGCAATTCAATATTCAATAGACGCGTTAGTGGTTAATACGATAACCAATAAATTACCATCTCAATCCATTTGTCCGGGAGAGTTTAAGTATCTCGGAGGCATCGCTTTGGCAGATGATAGTTTTTACAAACCGGGTGAGATTGATTTGGTAATTGGAGCATCGCTGTTTTCAAAATTATTATTATCGGGACGAATTAAGGCGCCTAATAACTTCCCAGACGCTATAGAAACCACGCTAGGGTATATTCTTTTGGGGGAATTTAACTCATCCCAATCGAATAATGAATGGCTTTCTCTTCACATTTGGAATGAAATGTCAATTGAAAAAACTTTAGAAAAATTCTGGGAAATTGAGGAGGTTCCTAATGAGAAATTGTTGAGTGCGGATGATAATAAATGTGAGAAACTATACGAAGATACGATTAAAAGGGGAAACGATGGACGTTATCTTGTTTGTCTCCCTTTTAAGGAAGATCCTCAATTGCTAGGCAATTCTTTTGAAATGGCAAAAAATAGATTCTTCTCACTTGAAAGAAAATTAAATAATTCACTTCAAATGCGCTTAGAATATAATAAAGTTATACAGAATTATATTGATAATAAATATTTATCGCTAGTAGAAAACCCTGATAAAGATAAAGGGTATATTATTCCGCATCACGGGGTTTGGAAAGAGGATAAAATATCCTCTAAATTAAGAATTGTATTGGACGCTAGCGCTAAGAGTGATAGTCATCGCGCCCTTAATGACATTTTATATACAGGGCCTAATTTACAAAATAATTTATTTATCATATTATTAAATTTTCGATTATTTCGCTGGGCTCTAACAACGGACATTAAACAAATGTACCTTCAGATAGGGGTTAAATCGGAACATAGAAAATTTCAAAGATTAATATATAGATTTAACTCCAAAGACGCTATATCAATTTACGAATTTAATCGCCTTGCTTTCGGATTAAATTGTAGTCCATTTTTCGCATTAAGAACTCTTCGCCAACTAGTATTTGAAGAAGGTAAAAAATTTCCATTAGCCGCAACAATCATTCAAAGAGATAGCTATATGGATGACATATGCACCTCTTTAATGACTGAAAATGAAACAAAGGAGGCATTTGATCAATTAACTAATATTTTTAAAACCGCTAAATTTGACTTATCTAAATGGGCTACAAATTCAAATTCTGTACAGGAAATAATTCCAAGAGAGTTTCTTCATGATCAGCTAAAGAATTTTGAAAAAAATAACGATTTAAAAATATTAGGATTAGAATGGTCACCTGTAACTGATGAATTCTATTTTAAAATATCGCATACGAATAAAAGATGTACAAAACGAAATATCTTATCGACAGTAGCGCGACTATGGGACGTTTTGGGATTAGTAGCGCCTGTCATCATGTACGCTAAATTACTTATAAAAAAATTATGGCTTCTTAATTTAGATTGGGACGCCACGCCTCCGGAATCAATTATAAACGATTGGGATAATTTTCAAAGAGAATTATCATTGATTGAGAATTTAAAATTTCCGAGACATTTAGGGGTAGTAAGTATTTCTAAAGTTATTTTATTGGGATTTTCCGACGCAAGTGAGTCGGGGTACGGAGCTTGTTTATACCTGCACGTTCGCAATGAAAATAAGCCTCATTGTATAGAGTTAATTTGTGCTAAATCAAAAGTAGCTCCTTTAAAAACGGTGACATTAGCACGTCTGGAATTGTGCGCCGCCCTTCTTTTGGCCAAGTTAATGAGCACCGTGTTAGAAACATATAAATCCCGTTATAAAATAGAAAATATACTGGCCTTCTCAGATTCGACAGTAGCCTTAAATTGGATACATTCATCTCCACATAAATGGAAGTGTTTTGTATCCAATAGGGTAGCAAAAATCCATTCGTACTTAGAAGCTAAACATTTTTATTATATTGATGGAAAAACGAACCCGGCTGATTGCCTATCCCGCGGTCTCACTCCCGCTAAATTATTAAATCATCCCTTATGGTTTCATGGACCGACTTGGGCTTATTCTAAAGGCACAAATGAATGGCCGGTTAAGCCATTTAAATCTGATACTCATGAAACATTTCCGGAAATAAAACTTATAGCATTAACTAACATAAAAATTAATAAAAAATCTAATGTTATATATGATTTAACTTTACGAATTTCCTCTTGGAAAAAATTATTAAAAATTATAATGTATATTTTTAAATTCTTAAAGATAATCTGTCTTAGAAATAAAATATCTAATAATTCTAATATAGATATGGCAGAAATTAAATTGTTAAGGACTATACAAAAGTTACATTTTTCCAAGGAATATGAAACTATTAAATTGAATAAAATTTTACCCCGCCATCTCCAAAAACTCAATCCAATAATTGAGGGAGGTTTGATCCGCGTAGGAGGTCGCTTGAGAAATGCTGACATCTCCTATGATAATAAACACCCAATTTTATTACCCAGTGATGAAATTGTGGTGGAAAATTTAATTATTTATTACCATAAAAAATATTGCCATGCTGGGGCTAATTTATTATTATCGCTTATTAGGCAAAGATTTTGGATTATTTCTGGGAGAAATTTAATCAAACGCCTAGTCAGGCAATGCAATACATGTTTTCGCCTTCGACCACGCCCTTTATATCCGCTAATGGCAGATTTACCCGCATGCCGCGTACGTCCCAGCAATGCCTTTCTTCATACTGCATGCGATTACGCTGGCCCTTTAGAAATAACTATTTCACGCTTGCGTGGAGCTCGACGCCAAAAGGCTTACCTTTGCATATTCGGGTGTATGGTCACGAGAGCCGTACATATAGAGTTAGCATCCGACTTAAGCACTCCGACTTTTCTTGCCTGTCTCAAGAGATTTTTATCCCGTAGAGGTCCCTGTAGATATATGTACTCAGACAATGGAACAAATTTCATCGGAGCAAAGGCCCATTTAAATTAATTGTATGAGTTTTTGGCGTCGGACGATTATATTAAACCATTTGGTGAAGAGCTAATTGAAAACCGCGTTGAATGGAAAACTTCTCCCCCCTCTGCTCCGCATTTCGGTGGTCATATTGAAATTCAAGTGAAATCGTTTAAGACGCATTTAAGGAGAGTAATAGGCACTCAGTTACTCTCTTACGAGGAGCTGAATACGGTTCTTATACAAATAGAGGCGATCCTAAACTCACGCCCCTTAACCTTACTTAGTGAGGATCCAAACGAACCTACCGCATTAACACCCGCTCACTTCCTTATGGCTCAACCATTAGCCCACCTTCCCGCTTATGATATCGGAAATGAAGTGGTCAACCTCGTGCAACAACATAAATTGATGGATCAAATGGTTCAATCATTTTGGAAGGCTTGGAGTTTGAACTATTTACATCTGTTACAGCAGCGGGAAAAATGGAACACTGCTACAAATCCGATAAAAGTCGGAACTATTGTAGTGATGCAGATGGACAATGTCCATCCTTTAAAGTGGCCTATGGGAGTGGTGGAAAGAGTGATTTTTGGCTCGGACGGAATTCCGAGGGTCGCATGGATAAAAACCAAATCCGGCTCATATAAACGACCGGTGGTTCGTCTGTGTCGGCTACCTACTCAATAATGGAAAACTCTCCATTATTTCTCCGGCCCAAATAGGTTACGGAGAAATTTATTTTATTTATTTTGTTTGTTTTATTTGTTTGTTTATTTTTTCTTAATATTTTTGCTCTTTTCTTTTCTTTGTTTCGCATTAAAAGGGGGTATCACTAGTTTTAAGATTTGTTTTGAAGAATCCTTCAAGAGTGGGGGCATGTTTGGGACAAATAGTCACCTCCCACCCCTTTCTCCTGACCCCTCCTTTAGAGTGTACTGAAGCGCACTCTGGTGAATGCACGATACATATAAACACTTGCTGTGAAGCTCTCACACGATAAACACGCTACAGACCCGCGCTGATACCCGCTCTCTTATTCGCTATATACACTTGCTGTGAAGCTCTCACACGATAAACACGCTACAGACCCGCGCTGATACCCGCTCTCTTATTCGCTATATACACTTGCTGTGAAGCTCTCACACGATAAACACGCTACAGACCCGCGCTGATACCCGCTCTCTTATTCGCTATATACACTTGCTGTGAAGCTCTCACACGAGAAACACGCAACACACCCGCGCTCATACAATCTCATACCTGCTCTCTTAGTCGCTACATCAACATCATCCATCTCACTTTCACTCGCTTCCCACCCGCTCTATTTATCATCTTTTCATACCCGCATTTAAGAAGCAGGAGGAAACAAGCGTTTTCGGCCCCTTTCACCGCGCATAGATACATCGCAACCCGCTGGAAGGTACAGCTTAACACCAAAGCGGTAAGCACACTCCATTCCTTTCACCGAACCAGCTCAACCCGCCGGGACCGGGGATTAAAATCGTCTAATTGCCGACCGGTTTGCCCTGTCCCATTCAATAAGGATAAAAGTTTATTGCTTATTTCATACTAATTTATTAAAACACATGTCTTTATGTTTATTATATTTGTATAAAACATACAATATATAAATAAGTTGACCTGTTTCCAGGTCTGAACCGACCGACGGTTTGAAATAAATTAATTTCTAGCTACAGAAACAATTTCAAATAATTTTAATATACCTATTAATGTAATAAAAAACAGATATGGATATAACATAAATATTTTTAATTTTATTTAATTTATAATATATATGTAAGACTAGGCTGTGACGTCATGAATGGCTGGATGACGTCATATAATTTTAAATTAAGAAAAAACTAATAAAGATGATTTTTCTCGAGAATAAAACCACCACAAAGTGCATGAATCGTGGTGATATGTAAAAAATCTCCTCATGTAAAATTTGGTGTGAAAATAACCCTTCCCTTCCTATCGTCGATCGCTAATACTACCACTTCCGGTTTACGGATTTGCACCAAAAGTTGATCAATTCATCCCATTGATGCATTAAGTAAATATACCAAATTTCATCGAAATCCGTTCAGCCGTTTAGGCTATACACATCTATACGGACAGACGGACAGACGGACGGACGGACAGACATCATGCTAAAATACTTTTTTCTGTTAAGAAAATGCATGATTCGTGGAGATATGTAAAAATCTCCACATGTGAAATTTGGTGTGAAAACAATACCTCCCTTAATATCGTCGGTCGGTAATAAAAAAGGGATGATTTTAAGAAACTCTTCATCTTTTATAAAATTCATTATATATGTATAGTGACATAAAAAAGTGGTATTGTTGTCGGATTGAGAAAGCGCATTGACATTACCCGACAAAAATGCCTCGCTGGCGTTTACTTTTTTCCGTCACTACACACTTATTTTACCTAAATATATGTACTATAACTATTTCCTATTTTAAAATCAAAGTATAATTTTTATTATTTAAGATGTCATTGTGTATTACGTAAATTAATTAATTATTAAAAATTAATTGTATTTTTTGTTTTACAAGGTTTTATTCAAAATATATCTTCAATGAAATTTGAGGGATAAGTTTATTCATCCTTTAAATTCTTTAAAAAATTACATACTAATTTTACTAAAAATTATTAATTATATTTTGATTTCCAATAACTATATCTATTCAGGTATGTTTAACTCATATGTTATTACGGGTCACGTGATGTATTTTTTTAATCTCTCTTCATTGTTTAAAAAATAAATAAAATACAATTTATAGAACGAATATATTAGTATATTTATTAGATTCAATATCAAAATTAATCTATTGTATATTTATACATCACAGTTTTATATTTCCTGCCCTTTGTAACCTAAAAATTATATTTCATAAAATATTTATTAGCTAAATGATATTTTTAGGTTATTGTTATTTTTTATTAATTTGACAGTTTATTTAATTGGGATAAGTGAAATGAATTAAATAGTACCAATCAAATGTACCTATGTTAATAAAGGATGGGGTTAAGAATCTTGTAAATTGCCAATGGCAGGTTTATATGGGATTTTCCCCTCTCTCACCCTATCTAACCCGTAATGCATGATCAATGAGATTTCAAAGGTCGATTAATATTGTTTGCAGAGATAAAGGTAGAGATTGAAAGGATACAAATCTAAAGATGAAAAGTAAATGTCATTCAGGGTAGGTAGACATTTATTCATCTCGTGAGTAAGCAATAATCTATAGAATTAACAATTAATTAGAGAAATGTGTTAACTTTCTCATTTCCATTTCAGTAGTGTCTTATTATCCCTCACTTGACATCGTTTGAGTGAATACAAAATAAAATCGAAAAATCGAAAATCATTTTTCTCTTGGTTTAGATTCAATAAAAATAAGTTGACCTGTGGCCAGGTCCGAACCGACCGACGGTTTGAAATAAATTAATTTCCAGCTACAGAAACAATTTCAAATAATTTTAATATATCTATTAATGTAATAAAAAACAGATATGGATACATAAATAATAAATATAAACATTTTTAATTTTATTTTATTTATAATATATATGCAAGACCAGGCTGTGACGTCATGAATGGCTGGATGACGTCATATAATTTTAAATCAAGAAAAAACTAATAAATATGATTTTTCTCGAGGATAAAACCATTACAAAGTGCATGATTCGTGGTGATATATAAAAAAATCTCCTTTGGTGTGAAAATAACCCTTTCCTTCCTATCGTCGATCGCTAATACTACCACTTCCGGTTTCCGGAATTGCACCAAAAGTTGATCAATTCATCCCACTGATGCATTAAGTAAATATATAAAAATTTCATCAAAATCGGTTGAGCCGTTCAGGCTGTACACATCTATACGGACGGACGGACAGACGGACGGACAGACATCATGCTAAAAATACTTTTTTCTGTTTAGAAAATGCATGATTCGTGGAGATATGTAAAAATCTCCACATGTGAAATTTGGTGTGAAAACAATACCTCCCTTACTATCGTCGGTCGGTAAAAAATTAAAGCAATTTTTTTTTTAACTTTCTTTTAATTAAATATTTATATTTATTTCCAAACTCATATTAAGGGTTTATTTATAATGTAGGGTTGATACTGAGAAAACCTCAGTTAATAATATTAATTAATTTTAGGGTTTTACGCAGTGCCCACAGGGAAAAAAAAAATTAAAATTAAAAAAAATAATTGCATATATTTTAATTATTTTTTTTATTGATGGCATTAATGCGTTTACTATTCCCTCAGGAGCTAATGAAAAATTCGTTTAATTAGGAAAAGATCCCGTAACCAGTTCCAAGGAGAGAGGGGGGCGAAACTTGAGTACTTAAGAAAACAGTCATAAAAATACCTTGAACAATAATAATATCGCATAATAAAATGGAACAATTTGCTGTAGAAAATTCAATGATTAAATTAAAATTGAAAAAATAGGTTTATTTGAGTATAAATTATGTATTGATTTATTTTATTGGGAATTATTTATTTGCTATTAATTAGTACTATTTTTGAAGTAATTTTTAATTCTTGTGATTCTAATAATTCATGATTTTGCAATTTCCGGAATTTCTAATCCACAACCAAGAAAACCTAATGTATATTCAAATAAAAAATATTCAACGCTGAATAAAGTAAATAGACAATATTATGAAATAATAGAATTAATCCTTGAATAAATAATAAACATTTGATTGAATATTTGTCTTTTATACAAAATGAAAATGATATTACAAATTTATATTATCATATGGCGGTACTATGGAAATTGAAATTTCAATATGAAAATCGAAAATTATGACTATTCAATTATATAGATCAAATGAATATTGAAACCACACACACCTCTCAATTCTCTAAAATATCAACCTCATCAATTTATTTTATATTAATCAAATTTGGTTAAATTCTATTATGAAATAAAATTGTGAATAATGAAATAATATCTCTCTGTTCTCTGTTTTAATTCAAAATGGAATTAAATTTTTTTTTATTATTAATTTGTAAATTTTATAAGGGTTAATTTAATTTAAGAATTTAGTGAATTTATTAATATATTTAATAAAGAAATATAATTATATAATATCAAGTTATCACTTAAATATGATGACTTTATTTTATTTATTAACGAAAAAGAAATTAATTTTAAATAAGCTTTTAAGTCTAAAATAGGATGTCTAAAAAATAATAGGTCTAATAGAAATTGATTTTAAATTTAAAATAGGAGTGTTAAATATAGTGCAGTTATTAATATGAAATAATCAAAGAATAAATTAATTTAAAAAAAAACACTTGATTAATTTCAAATTACGATTAAAATCAAATGATTTATATAGAAATATATTTTAAAAGAAAAAATCGTTTATGAATTTAGTCTTTCAAACAACTTAACAGGAACATTTCTATGGTGTTATGGTTGTAATTGCCTGGAAAATAGGATGATATATTGTTCAAAGACAAAATTTGTAGTTTTTATGATTCCATTGTCAACGATGATTTATTGTTGTAATATGAACGTAATTTGACAATTATGGGGAAATGTCAACATAAATATGAATAATTATAAAAAAATGATTACCAAATATATATTAATATATATATACAGGTACATATATACGAGTAAATAATATCACTCACCCCTCTTTTTTCATTCTTAATATATATGTTTATATTTGATGATTGACATTGATAGTTCGTTTGATTGATATATTCATATTTACCTGTAACAAAAAGAAAAAACATGTTAATTTTTCTATAATATAAACAATTAGAAAGCGTTGAGATGTAGAAAATAGTTAATATATCCTTAAAATGATTTATAAAGTTTTTATTTCCTTTCTCAATTAATAGTTTATGTGAATGTTAAGGGTCTTTTTTATAGACTCTAAAGTCCTAATTACAACACTTAACCTAGATAAATGTTTCTTTTGTTTGTTACACTTCCATATATTTAATAAAGTATTATTAGAATGTGTTTTTTTAAGGAAATTAAAAATAATTTATGTGTTAATTTTCATAAAAATAATATTTGTATCTGTAACAGAACTTTGTCGATAAAAAATAAAAAAAAAAATAAATATAGGTTAAAATGCGAAAAATATATAGGGCGAAGTGGATTAGGACATTAGGTAATTGTTTACAAACCGGGATTTGGATGAAACTTTGCCAGTGGATTCCTTTTTTAATTCAAACTTTCCTTCTGCAATATTTGTCGGTCTCTTCTAGTTTACGAGAGGAAAAAAAACAGAAAATTAGTGAAACCCTCTGCTAGTCAAATGAATATAACATGGTAGATAAATTTTGAAGGAAAGTATTTTTTTTAATTAAAACAGGTATCCATCCATCGGTAAAGTTTCATCAAAATCCCTGAAGCTTCCCGGTTTTTAAACAATTACCGGACATTATAAAGGTAAAGGTACAGAATTTAGAATGAATAAAAGAAATCTCTCTCTCTCTAATAACATTTTCACTTTTTTGAAATACCACAGAAGTATTCTGATTATTTTTAAAAGAGGTTTCAGATATTTATGTATCGGAGGCTAATTAGTGGACCATGATTTTTAACGATGAGCGGTCGAAAAAAACTCTTCTATAGTTAATTTGAAGAAAAAAATTCTTTACAAAGTTAATGAACTGAAAAGATATTTTATATATAATATAATCTAAAATATTAGGAGATGATCCATCAATTTTTCATTTTTTTTCTCTTAAATCTAGTATTTATCATTTCCGACTAATTAAGAATTTCATTTTTAATAAGTATGTCAAAAACATTTTATTTATTATTATAGTTATTATAATAGGAAATAAAAAAAGATGAGGTAGGGTAAAATAATCACGAATAAAATAAGTATTCTTTTAGAATGGAATGCGTAATTAATTCATTATGGATTTCATTTTTAATTTTATTATAATAATAAAAACCTTAAGAGAGAAATATATTTTTATTTTAAATAAATTTTAATCATTATTTATTTAATTAATATAATTTTTAATAAAATGTCATGTTTCTATATAATTGAAAATATTTATTATTTTAATCGAAATTAGAATAATTAATTTATTTTATAATACAATAAATCACAACAGTTAATAGTCCCAAAACTTTCAAATATAAATTTCCTAAGTGAAGAATATAAGTGAATGTAGGATTATTATGAAAGGGTATGAAACATATGCAACTTGTGCATGAATTTTATGGCTTATAAAAAAAAGTTGAATAAGCATTTTCAATTCTATTATCTCACTTATGATAATATTTTGCAGTTGATTACAATATATAAACACAAATATCTTTGGGTATAACAAAACAAAGTTATGGTGAATAATGAATATTATCAAGACGTGATAACATTAAATTAGGAAAATAATAAATTGTAATTTAATAAAAATGATGGTTATATCAAATATAATTATAGGGTCTATTATACTATTATTGTATAATGAAGACCTAAATGAACTTAATTTGGCACTATTAAACTCGGCAGTTCTTGGATTCTCCATCAAATACCGTTCAAATCCTCCAAATTCTAAGTTATCCCCAATATATTTTAATGTTTATATTAAAATAGATTGTTGAACCATTCACACAATTGGTTTATTCTTAAACAAAATTCTTTTTAACATTAAATCATTCAAGCCATACCAATTTATGATTATAACTGTTTTTGGAAGTAAAATGTCTTGTAATTTCTCGTTGTAACTTTTCCACTATCCACCTGAGATTTTATCTTTTATAGGCGTATAAATCGTACACAAAATCCTAAGAAGATTCTTAACCACCAAAGTCATTGACCACGCCTCCTACATACATACATATATAGTATATACTGAATCTATGATAAAAGTAGAAAAAAAATAAGGAGTAATTCAACTGAGTACCAATTGTCGAAAGAAATAAATTAAAGATAATAACTAAAAAGAGACAAATTTGAAGAAAAATAAATATATAATAAAATGTAAGATAATACAAAATTCATGGTCGAATCAAAATATAATAATATTTTTATATTAAAAAATTTTGAATCTTTTCTTAATATTTAGGCTGTTCGTAATATGCGATCAATAGTTTTAGATGAGTATGCAAACAGTGAATTAAAAGGTGCGAACCATTTAGTTATATATATATATTGGAACCCTTGATTTAATAAGAATTCTTTTAATGAATTAAGATTAAGGTTAATCATTTTTCATACTAGTTATCTATTAATCTTTTTGTGGAGATAATCGAATATAAAAGACATTAAGCGTTCTCAGTGTAGAATCCAAACGACGCCATCATTTAATAGACCCCCTTGTCATGAAAAACTGCTCACTTGCCCTTCGTAAATAATAGAATCAATTAATGAATGGTCAGTTATTCAGTAATCAAAGTGAATTGCCGTATTTATAGAAGCACTTAAAAAACTCTCTACCATTAATTTTACACTGATAATAATTTAATCTAGTAGATCTATAAATATAGTTTTTATTTTCATTTATATATATATATATATAACATTATATATATATAAATTTCAATAAATAGAAATAAAAGTGTGTACTCTTGAAAATTTGTTTTGATTGGAAGAATAGCATATTATGTATTTCAAAACAACATAGAACAAAAACTATGAATGTTTTAAAGAGGAGATTTTAATGATAAACCGTTTAATTATAATTTAATTTTATTCTTTAATTTTTATAAAAAAGTTCCATTATGTAGATTAAACTCTTATGATTATTGATCCTTAATAAAATGCCATAAATATAATCTATTTTTTTTTTTTAAGTCGAAAACAAATCCGTATATTTGACGTCATTAATTGTAAACTCCTCTGCATTTCGTGATCAAAGAAACCTTTGTTTGCTCTAGCTAAACAAGCACAAATCCTTGAATGAAATTAAACCACCTACAAATCAATAAGCACTATTTGAATTTAATTCAGTAATCTTAAGAGTTTTATCGAAATAATTTAAACGATTATCATATAAACATTTTTAGTAAAGGGAAAAATTGATTATTTATAAAATTAATATAAACAAATATTAAATAAGCCATTTAATAATTTTTGATACTCTTATTAAGCGGTTATTTATGAAAAACTATTATATCTTTTTATCTTGTATCAAAGGGCTTTAAAGATACTAATAGAATTTTATATTTTAAATTTTATTTAAAGTGTTTTAGAATTTTATTATTTTTTTTTTAAATATAATTTATAATGAAGGAATAAAACAAATATATTTAAATTGAGGTTACATCCTAATTATAAAATGTATTCCAAATAATAAAATAAAATAAAATGGTATATATACCACTTTACAAACAAACTAAATAATCAAGATTATTTGAAAATAAAATAAAAATAAAATAATAAAATAAATTAAATATAATAAATAAATAGAGAGAGAAAATGATTGTTTATCAATATAATGACGATAATTTGGAAATTTTGTAATAAACAACAAACGGCTTTGTTAATCAGATTATATATATGACTAATACCTTAAAAAATTAAAAAAAAAATTAATTTTGATGCAATAAAATATGCACTTATTTAGTATATTTTATATATTTACCTAAGAAAATTTAACATTTAAAATATTGTTTATTTAAGTTATATATATATTCATTTAATATTTAATTTAGAAGTATATTTTATATATAGTGTTAGATTAAATGTAGAGTTGTATCAAGTTTGAGTAAAAGTGTATGTATAGATGGAAGAAGATGAGAGGGCGTGGCAGGGCAGCTTAGACCTTCCAGGGACTATGGGGTGAAATAAAGGGTCTCTTTATCCATAATTAAATTTCGGTTAATCAAAAATGTTATCTTCTAACGGTCTTTTGAAAATATAATTGGAGATGCAGAATAATTGAAAATGAAGCCACTCGTTGCGGCTTAATGCCAGGCTAATTAATCTATTTATTCTCTAATCAAGATAAAAACGTAATGTATTGTATTTCATTAAAGGGTGCTTGTCTTTAAATCTTCCAATTGAAAAAATGGAGACATTATTTGTTACTATATAAATATATTTAAATAGGTTGTTGAATTTTTTTTTAGAAAGCGATTTTCTAGGCAGTTAAACATTTTTTTTTTGGTGCCTGAATAAAGATGCGTATGCTCCGTATATTCAAGAAAAAAGGAAACATCAAACATTTATATACAACAAAGATTAGACGGAGTACTGACTTTAAGGAAAAATATCTTTCCGCCTTGTCTCTCCTGTTAATAAAAAAATTCGTATATTCCAGAAAATTTATCATATCAGTTCACTTATATCACATATTATTTATTTAACTAAAATATTAGAAAATATAATTCATTCTATATAACATTTTTTTTAGTTTTAGAGTAGAAATTTAAAATGAAATTACTTTTCTCGAGATTTTAAAAAATATAGCTTTTACCATGTTGAAAGATTTAATAAAAAAATTATAAAACGAAGGGCCTTAAAATATAATAACAAATTTATCATTAGAAACTTTTTAAAAAATTTTAAATATAAGTATACATTTTTTATTATAAATATATATATATATATAAGAAGTTTTTTCTGGTGTGTTATCACGTAAACGTAGAGTATATATATATAAATATAAATTAATAGGAATTCTTATTTTTTATTATTCTTCAAACGGAATCCTAAACGAACATATAAATATTATAAAGAATAAATTTAATTGAATTAAAAATTCTTTAATTTTTATATAAAGTAATTATATAATATATAGTAATATAGTAATATATGGAGGTGGCTTGGCCGAGAGTGTAGCGTGGCAATTTTCTAATAAATTCAATTTAACATCAGCTGCCTCCGGCTCCAGGAACTGACAAGCCCTGGTTCTATACAACCCTGCACCAGCAGGACTACCTCAAAAACAAGCAACCATAAGCAACAAAGGATCGTGATGAGAATAACTCCAGTTGGTACCCAATCCACCCGTCACCTGGAGGATCCGGATCTTCACGAGCACTCAAAAAGAAGAATAAAAGTTAACACCTAAAGAACATTCATATATGGGCACACTTAACATCAATACCCTTCCTTGTATATGGGAGCTTTGCGTGATCCTAGATGGTCCAGACGCAAATAATAATAATAATAATATAGTAATATATATATCAAAATTAAATTAGAAATATAAAATAATTTATATAACTATTTAATATTTTCAAAATATCTAAAAAGATATCAGATATATAATATTTAGGAAGATATAAATAAATTCATGATATTGATGAAATTATGAATTATAAATTTATTTATTTATAGGTTATTTTATGGTGAATTTTTGTATTTTTTAAAATATGAATTAAATATATCAAATCAAATATGGCTAAATTTTTGTAAAACTTGTTAGTAAAAAATCTTTTATTATTATGTTTGAAAAATGTTGTAGGCAGTTTCTTTTTTCAGCCCTCTCATCGTAGAGCATCTCTTAAGGGTTGATATCCCTTTGAAACAATTCAAGACTTGATGTACGAGGATGGAAGAAAATTGAAGTGTCTCTTACATTCTTGAAGGGGAGCCGAGGATTCCTTCCTCCTTAGATTGGGATTGTACTTTAGAGAGATCCATTTTCGAAATCTCAATGGAGATGAATAATTATTACTTCTTAAAGAAGACATTTCAATGGAAAAAAATCATAATAAAAATAAATTATAATTTACTAAGAATGAGAATGATTTAAAATAAATACTAAAATAAGATTTTTTTTTCAATTGTCATGAAAATTTATTAAAAAGTGAATTTAGCAAATTGGATTCCTATATCTAAAAAATTGCATTAAAACGATTTAGAGTGTGAAGAGCATTTGAAAGAAAATGTTTCAAACAAAAACTTATTGCAAGCAATGTTGGAAAGAAAAGAGTATTTTTAACCATGGTAATTTATTATATATATACTATATTTGAACTTAAAAATATCAATGTTAAGAGAAATTCGATAATTCAACTAGGAAGAAGAATGAACCGAAATGCGCATAAAGTCAATTTATCAATCTACTTAAATTTACTGAGTGTTGTTAAAAATATATATATATATTTAAAATAAACATTGGTTTATATATTATTTTAATATTTTTATTGTACTATTTATTAAAAAAATTTTTTTCACCTTTGGGATTTAACTAACTTTAATTTTTATCAAGTTTAAACATTTATTTAAATTAGTTAAAATTTTGCGAAGTTGGTATTACCAGATATTTAAATTCAGAAATTCAGTATTTTACCACTGTGATACGATATTTGATTAAAAATAAATTTAATTATCAAAAATGTATTACTTGTAATTCTTTTGATTTAATTTATAATGATTATGAGAATTACTTATCATCTATCATTATAATAAATTTCTCTGGTTGATAAAATGATAGGAGGGGGACTTAATGAACGATCTGGGTGGATTGTGTGCCCCAGTGGGTGTTTATTTGAGGTCACAGCGCGTCTTACACAGTGAGACCCCGGAGAGAGTTATATATGCATTTCATGCAGAATGATAGTGGAAGAGTCCTTGACTGAGGACGTAGGCGAGATAATTGGGCAATCGGAGACGTCCGGACTATCTAAAAGACCAACTGGCGGTTCCAATCATCACACCCGGTCTCCTTTTCGAGGTGGATAGTCAACCTGTGACCAAAATGCTATTCTATTGCAACATTCTTATATATTCTTATTTTCTTTTTATAATTTTGTTTAAAGGCTCATTCTGTTTCCTACATAATTTTCAATCTATTTCTAAGATAACAAGATACGATTATATTTTCTAGATAATAAATCTGTGAGTTGAGCGTAACGGCTGTTATCTAACTTCATGATGGCATGAGAAGGTAATTTCATTGAGGTTGTAAAAACTAGTTGAAATATAGTAGTGCGTAGTGATATACACATATGCATATAACATAAAGCATAAGTAAAGGATTCCTTCGAAGATATATCTCAGTTGAGAATTTAAAAACTTCGATGACAATTTTCTGTAGAAAAAATCTCTTCTTTCTGTCAGCGTATTTTTATTCTTAATAAATTCTATTATCCGCTTTTTTATCCCTCTACTCGTCAAATAAATTGTTTTATCTCTTAATATGATTCAATTTATTTTTGGAAAAAATAATTTCAGTTGATTCAATAACAAATAAATTACATTTATGTAATCAATTTCATATTATTTATAGAGATTTACTTTTTAAATTAACTATAATATATATGTAAATAATAATTTAAATAGGTAACAATGTTTTGTTGTTTTTTTTTAAAAAAAAGATGATTTTAATGTTGATGTAAAAATTGTTTTTGATTTGATCTAATTTGAACGGAGGATGAACACAAAGTTTTAAATAGGTATATAAATATATATAAGTTTGAAGATTCATTTAATATATAAAATGAAATTAAAAACAAAATATTTAAATATAATATATAAAGTGTATAATGTGATAAAAAATAAATTAATTAATTTATACCTTTTAATTCCAATTATAACATTATAAAACAAAATGAGATTATAAGATATTTTAATGACTTTGTTGTTTGTTAAATGAATCTTAGCTAATTTTAACTCAATTTTCTTGTTCAAATCTTGTTCAAATGTTTAATTAATAATTTAATTAAAATTATCAAAAATAAATAATAATATCAGAGCAGTAACAACAAAATTTATTTTAAAAAATTTGAAATAAACGTTAATACTTAAGCAAATGTATGAAACAATACCTCCCTTACTATCGTCGGTCGGTAAAAATTATTTTATTAAATTAGTTATTTTCAATATCAGTGCTAATAATAATAAAGATAAAATTATTCGATATTAAGAAAGTATTAAGTAAACCACGAGTTGGGCAGACAATGAAATGAGGGACGTGAGGAAGATTGAAGAGAATAAGAGTTGGATGGAGGTGGCTTAGGAAAGTGGTATTGGTAGAAATTTGGTTGATTCAGAAAATAACTTTCAAGTTCCGTAAGGCCTACAGAGACCATATAGATAGATAGAGCTTTCAATTTGTAAAAAAAACTTCCTTAATTCATCATGAATTTCTCAATAAATCTCATTTCTACGCAAAAATATTAATATTCCAAACTTTCACCAACAATATTAAAACAAATAATATGTTGTTAAAAAGAGAATGTTATTTATTAGAAGAATAGTACAATCAAATTTATTATAATAGTTTATTTACAAAATATTTTCACTTTTTTTTTTAGTTATAAATTGGAATTTTTTTTAATTTGACTTGACAATGATTGATTTTCCCTCCTCAAGAAAAAAGTTTTTCTTTTGAAATTTGTATGGATAAAAAAACTTATTTAAGCAATTAATTATATAAAATCAAAGATTATTTCATATTTAACAAATTGTTTGAAACTGAACATTTCATCTATAATAAAATTCAATTATATTCAATTAGCTTTGTGAATTAATTTTCTCATCTAATTAATGAATGTTCAATAAATATGTATTTATATATGATAATGACTTAGAATAATTAATTAAAGTGTATTAATATATCAAATTGCACAAATATATTAAGAGTTAGGATGGGAATTTTCTAAAATTTAACTTTATAAATGTTCGTGATACCACAACAAACATAAACTTCAGTTATTTATAATTTAAAAGCGGATTATTTAACAAATCAATTTTCAATGAAAATGAATTATTTTTAATTAATTTAACAAAAATAATATTATCAAGTTGAGATTATTGTATTCAATTATTTTGTTTCCTGTTAAGGAATTTAAAAAAAAAAAGTTTAAAAAACGGTTGATTCATTAAAGTTATATTTAAATTTGAAACCCTAATTTTCTGTTAATGAGTAATGGTTGGATTTTCGAAATAAACACGCTTAGGTATGACTATTTATTTGCACAAGCGAGGAATGATCAATGGAATGATACACACCTATTTTCCTTTCTTAATCCTCTCTTGTCCTATCCCCCTCCCATTAATATCTTTCTTTCTTGATCCTCCCCTCATAATACTCCTCTACTATTTATTGTATATATTTTATGTATATATTGAGTTTTAACCTGGAAATGTTCTTCTATTGCCTCAAATAAGGCAGATGTGGAATTAGTGTATTTTTGGAAGTTAAATAAAAAAAAAAAAAAAAAAAAAAAAATAAATATGTATTTATATATGATAATGACTTAGAATAATTAATTAAAGTGTATTAATATATCAAATTGCACAAATATATTAAGAGTTAGGATGGGAATTTTCTAAAATTTAACTTTATAAATGTTCGTGATACCACAACAAACATAAACTTCAGTTATTTATAATTTAAAAGCGGATTATTTAACAAATCAATTTTCAATGAAAATGAATTATTTTTAATTAATTTAACAAAAATAATATTATCAAGTTGAGATTATTGTATTCAATTATTTTGTTTCCTGTTAAGGAATTTAAAAAAAAAAAGTTTAAAAAACGGTTGATTCATTAAAGTTATATTTAAATTTGAAACCCTAATTTTCTGTTAATGAGTAATGGTTGGATTTTCGAAATAAACACGCTTAGGTATGACTATTTATTTGCACAAGCGAGGAATGATCAATGGAATGAGGGATTCATGGTTGAACACCCCCGGGACTCGACTCTAAATTCATAATCACAGCTCTTCAGATTTCAATGTTAAAAATTTAATTGCATATCATCTAGTTAATTTGAAAAATACAGAATTTTCATTCAAAAAAATTAAATTTTTCTAAATTAATTTGTAATTTATTTATTACTATATATTTTAAGTTAAGTTATATAAGTTATATATATGTTTTGGTGTTAAATTTAAATTGCAGACGTATGTTAATGAATGTTTTTAAAAATAAGCTGGAGTGTCTCCACTCGACTATCTCGCAATTTGAATTGGATTAAATAACATAATATATTATATTTAAATTAAATTTAATTAATTATAAATTATAAATAATAAATATTAAACCAGCGCATGTTTGGCTTTTTATTGATGGCACCATGGCACGTGTTGGCGCGTGAGATTTGCAGTGTTGAAAAATTAATTCTGGTACTTTCAGCAATTCAATCAAGGTGAAATTCTATATATAGCAGTTTTATACAATTATTAATCATGTGAAAAATTATCAAACATATATTTTTATTTTTACGGTCACTTTAGAGGAAAAAAAATCAAAACGTTGTAGGTAATGACCCTCTTCCGGTTGAGCTACATTTCTCAAAAGTTGATAGAAAACTATGAATTTTGAATAATGTCCATGTACCAAATTTCATCATTCTAGCTCAAACCGTTTTTGCGTAATCTTGTCTACATACACACACACACACACACACACACACACACACACACACACACATACATACACACACACACACATACACAGACATTTTTCTCAACCTTAGTGAAAATGATTCAGGAACCTTCAAAACGTATAAAAACATCAAAATCTCAACATCGAAAATTCGTGATCGCAATACTATCTCTGGCGAGATAGTAAAAATCTGATGTGAAATATCAAATTAATTTTATTTATTACATCACACATTAAAAAATAATTCATTTTATAGATATATATATGATAATTATAATATTAATTCATTGATCAATTTTAAATTAAAAAAAATTTATGAGGCACCTACAGAACCCTACCCAATGAAAATTTTAGTTCATTTATTTAGCTTATCTTCAGCAAGCTAGACGAGTGATTTAGAAGTTTTAACTTCTTTGAGTTCTCTCTCTCTCTCTCCCTTCATTTACTATTTTCAATCCAGGAATGTAATCTACTCACGGCTTATAACATGTGACAAGCAAAATGATTCGTAAGCATTGAAAAAGTCGAAGAGTTCGTAAGTAATGACTCATAACTCACTTTCAATCATTTTTAATAAAAAGAGAAAGTAAAACTCTCAAATTGTTGGAAACATTTTGTAGAGCTTAGAGGAAGTCTATACGACGTGCGTTTTTTTTAAGTTTTGTGGATTGAAAGATACGAGTTTGTGACTTATCAAATGTGAATACTATATATAAGCCTGCATATTTAGTTAAAAGAAATCCTAAGTTTCAGTGCAATATACTTAAGTAATTAAGTAATTAAGTAGTAACGAACTGCCAAAGTTTGATTAATGGCGCAGTATCTTTAACTATCTTAAAAGACCCCCATATCATTAATTAAAAAAAATATATCGTACACATTTAATCCAAATTTTTATTTATAAATTAAAAATAAATCATTTTAAAATTTTTAAGGTGAAATTTAAATAAGGAAATAATTCTCATACATATTTCTTTATCCCCCTTTTATAAAATCATTTCAAAATAATTTCACAGACATTCTTGGCTAATTATTCTGCTAATATTTCTTCATATTTAATTTTGAGTTAAATTAATCACAATGAATCCATTGAAATGAATGGTTCAAAGATATTTAAAAAAAAATCTAATGATTCATATTTATGAAGTGATATCTTATTCTTAGTCCCAATCTAAGTCTTCTATTAAAAGGTTAGATCATAAATAAGTGAGTGTTATTTATGTTATATGCATCTGTGCTGCTGGCCTGCTGATAGCTATGAATGGGAGAAAGAATCGTGCATTGAATTATAAAGGCTTGATTCTTTTGGAAATATTTTTCATAAACAAAATCAATTGAGTTCAGATGAAAATGTACTACTAATCCATCATTGGTATCGACATTTCTAAAGAATTGTACTTTTTTTTTGAATAAGTTGATATAAGATTTGAGGGATTATATTTTAGGTGATACAAATAACGAAATATAAATCTTTTCTGTTCTGACCAAATGGAACCAAGTTCAGTAAATATTTTTTGACAGAATCAATTTAAAGAGAGAAAAAAATATTTTAATATAAAATAAATGGACATGTTTTCGTAGTAAATGGTTTAGAATGTTAAAAAATAATTTTAAAATTAGTAAAAGAAATACTTATAAAATCAAAATTGAAAAAAATTATGTCATATTAAAAGATTAATTTAGCTTGAAAAAAAAAGGTTGGAAAAAAATGAATGCATTTCATAAATGAACACAAATAAAATAATAGAACCATTTAGGCGGAGAGCCTTAGAAATATAACAATGAAATAAATAAATATATATATATAAATATATATATATTTGAAAACAAAAAAAAATGTAAAAAAATACTTTGGTGTATTAAGTATGGAGTAATTTATATTGAAAATAACCCTTAAATATATAAATAAAATGTCCAATATAAAACTAACAAGTATATTATATAAATAATATTATACAATCGATCAATCTTTATGACTCTCAAATGTCCTTAGCAATCTCTTCACCACCCACCCCCAATGGTCCTAATTCATTCAATCGTAATATTTTTCTAATTACTTCAAGTCAATCTTTAAACAGCTTACTTGATCTATTTATGGTAAAATTCGATATATATTTTATAATTCTATATTACATAAGAATATATAAAAACCCCTTGCCTTCCATCTCCATTCAATTCTTAACTTCTCCCAATTCTCTTGATTATTTCTAAATTGTTTTTACCGACCGACGATAGGAAGGGAAGTATTTTTTTCACACCAAATTTCACTTATGGAGATATTTACATATCTTCGCGAATCTTGCATTTTGTTAACAGAAAAAAGTATTTTTAGCATGATGTTTGTCCGTTGTGTGTCCCAATAGACGCGGATAGCTTGAACGGCTCAACGGATTTTGATAAAATTTGATATATATATTTACTTAATGCATCACTAGTATGAATTCATCAACTTGTGGCGTATATCCGGAAACCGGAAGTGGTAGTTTACAAAGTATTAATTTTATATTCATTGTCGGAAAATTTTCACTTAAAATATAGTAATAATTAATAATTAAGTAATTAAACTAAATATAATAAGTTGACCTGTGGCCAGGTCCGAACCGACCGACGGTTTGAAATAAATTAATTTCCAGCTACAGAAACAATTTTAAATAATTTTCATATATCTATTAATGTAATAAAAAACAGATATGGATACATAAATAATAAATATAAACATTTTTAATTTTATTTTATTTATAATATATATGCAAGACCAGGCTGTGACGTCATGAATGGCTGGTTGACGTCTTATAATTTTAAATCAAGAAAAAACTAATAAATATGATTTCTCTCGAGGATAAAACCAATACAAAGTGCATGATTCGTGGTGATATATAAAAAAATCTCCTTTGGTGTGAAAATAACCCTTTCCTTCCTATCGTCGATCGCTAATACTACCACTTCCGGTTTCCGGAATTGCACCAAAAGTTGATCAATTTATCCCACTGATGCATTAAGTAAATATACCAAATTTCATCAAAATCGGTTGAGCCGTTCAGGCTGTACACATCTATACGGACGGACAGACGGACAGACGGACGGACAGACATCATGCTAAAAATACTTTTTTCTGTTTAGAAAATGCATGATTCGTGGAGATATGTAAAAATCTCCACATGTGAAATTTGGTGTGGAAACAATACCTCCCTTACTATCGTCGGTCGGTAAAAACCAAGATAATATAATTTAGTAATTTTAATTCAAGTTTTAAAAATATATTTGTTTGATACTTTAATATATAATGATGTTTGGAAATTAATTTTTTTCAAATCGTCGGTCGGTTCACAATTCATTACCGACCGACGATAGTAAGGGAGGTATTGTTTTCACACCAAATTTCACATGTGGAGATTTTTACATATCTCCACGAATCATGCATTTTCTTAACAGAAAAAAGTATTTTTAGCATGATGTCTGTCCGTCCGTCTGTCCGTCCGTCCGTCCGTCTGTCCGTCCGTATAGATGTGTACAGCCTGAACGGCTTAACGGATTTTGATGAAATTTGGTATATTTACTTAATGCATCAGTGGGATGAATTGATCAACTTTTGGTGTAAATCCGGAAACCGGAAGTGGTAGTATTAGCGATCGACGATAAGAAGGGAAGGGTTATTTTCGCACCAAATTTCACATAAGGAGATTTTTTTACATATCACCACGAATGTATTGGTTTTATCCTCGGGAAAAATCATCTTCATTATGTTTTTCTTAATTTAAAATTATATGACGTCACCCAGCCCTTCATGACGTCACAGCCTCGGGTAACGCCGGCAACGCCGGCTACTTCAGCTATATATTATAAATAAAATAAAATTAAAAATATTTATGTTATATCCATATCTGTTTTTTATTACATTAATAGATATATTAAAATTATTTGAAATTGTTTCTGTAGCTGGAAATTAATTTATTTCAAACCGTCGGTCGGTTCGGACCTGGCCACAGGTCAACTTATTTTTTTATTATTATAAATATACTTTTTGGTAATCTGGATATCCAGTTATACATATTTTTTGTCGATTTATCTTTATTTCTATTTTGATTAAAAGTTAAATGGTTAAAAGTATAATACTGAATTTAATACATTAAATTTTTTTGTCAGTATTAAGCATTATGTTAAAGTTAGTGCTACGACTATATCAATTTTCATGTATATTACTGAAATAAATAAAATACTTAATATGGAGATGATGTTTTGAATTTATGTGTAATCATCTAGAAATTCGCTGATAATTTTGAATATATTGTCGTGATTAGAAATCATAACATCTACCCTACCAGATAAACACAAAAAAAAATCCTCACATCGCAATCCGTCATTATTCTTCCCCTTCAATATTGAATGAAAACGAATGTATTCCATTCATGTATGAGGGAAAATTTATCTATCCAATCTTTAACCATTCTCTCTAATTCTCTTGGTCTGATAGGGAAAAGAGTTGGTCAGGGGTAAAGGGTTTAAATTTGGTGAAACGATTTCACATTTGACATTGGACGGATCAAGTCAACCGTGAATTATGACAAATGACAAACATCTATTGACAGGATACTACTTCAGTTTATTCTGTTATTTTTACTGATGATAAATAAACCAGTTGGACAAAGGTTTGAATTTGTATGTAAATAAATTATTAGTTAAGTTTAAATAAACATACAATTGGAATAAAATATCTTTAATCATCCATTAAATGAATAAATATATTTAAAATAATAATCAAGACTTAGATTTTAGGTTACGATTTGTTTTTTAAGATGAAGAAATTAACATATATCGTTATTATATTCGATGATTGGATAATACTTTTTTAAAACTCTCTCAAGTATACAAATTAACTTTACATTAGCATGAAATAATCAAATTGATCAAAATGTTAGTAAAAAAATAATAATAAAATTGTCATTTCATTTATAAGTAGTGCTGTGACAAAAGGAATCATTTTCATCCCGATCCGATGACCCTTCAATCAAATTCTATCCTCTACTAGTTCCTTTATATCTACTTTTATAAAAAAAAATCTGACTTTTTTGTACGTCCTACCCAATGACAACGCGTATCAAGTCGGTTATATCAATTAGGTGTCCTATGATCAGTTCAACCTTTACCTTGATTTTCTTGATCGGAGGCGCTACTTTTTATCAAGTAGCTTTCCCAATTTTGATCCCGGAGTCTAGATTGACTCCGTACGATAGACCCCAGCTAGAGAAAATCCCTATGCCGGGCCCGGGACTACGCTACCTCCTACCCTGTGGCGCCTCATATATCTACTTTTATACTTTTAGTTAGTAAACTTCGTCGTTTTTCTATTTACCAATCATTTACCGATTGGTTTCCTTTAATCAAACTTTCAGCTTTTCAACCTACTTGTTTCATCTTCAGTTTTACTAATATAATATATGTTTATTACTATAGTAAAGATTTATTTATTATTGAAAACAAAATTCTTACAACATATGAATATTGCTCATAAAAATTGAAACTGAAATATCTGTAAATAATAAAGGCATGATTTTTTTATAAGAATACAAATATTCCACTAGCAAAAATACAAAAATTCAAATTTTGGTGTCGAGGTCGAATGCTAACTTTATTTTCTAATTTAAATAGGTATAGAGTTAGCAATCAGTAAATCAATAGGATTATCTGAATAACATGAAAGAATTGGGACAAAAGACTTTTAATTAAATTTTTTTATATGTTATATAAATATAAATATATTTAAAATAATAATTAAGATTTTGATTTTACGTTACGAATAAATTCAAAAAATTGAACCAATAAACATGAATTAGTAGACCCTAATGTTGCTCAGTTTGTTGCTATTAACGTTGTCCAAATCTCTAAATAATAAAATATAATTATAAAGTTGGAATTACTAGTTTTGGAAAACTTCATCTGTCTATGATTTATTAAGTTTTTAATTTTACAAGAAAATTATTTTTTTTTCTAATTGAGACTTAGAATCATGAGCAAATTGCTGGATATTGCAGCATTTTTTTTTTTATTTTTCATATGATTTTATTTCTTTAATTTTTTAAAAATACTAGCACTTAATTTTAAAATTTATTTAATTTTTTACAATTTTCAAAAAAAAAAAATAATAATAATAATTTCAATGGTCTGTTTATTTGATTGTAAAACAGTATTTGTGAAATTTGAAAATATTGAATTATTATTTAAAAATTTAACATATTTGCATTATTTAAGCCTTTGGTCAAATATTTTCTTTAACTTTTCATATTTACTTTTTAATGAATGTTACACAATTAAGAAACTCAAACGAGAAGGAAAATTAACTATTGTTTGTTTATTCTTATAGTACCTATTGAGAATATAAATAAAGTAAAGCTTATTTTATTAATAAGTACCTATAAAGATATTAATGAAAATAATAAAAGTAATGATTTTCTTGTAAAATAAAAGAATCTAATAAATATTTATTAAAAGATTATTAATTAAACTATTTTTCTATTGAAGCACTTTTTTCATATGTCAAAATATAGCTATTATTGGAAAACGATCGAATGATATTTTTTATATAACCTTTTTTCTTTGAAACTGGATCTTTTTTAGACAATCACTGGGGAATGGCCTTACAAGTTTCTTACGATTATGATACGAATAGCCAACCATTCATTCTCATTCTGTCGTGGAATCATTTCGCCAGGCCATCTATTCTATTCATTGTTCGTGTGTTTTTCCTCTACCACGCCACTAAACAATAAAAATAAGAGTCAGAAATTCAAGAGAATCAACCCAATAAAAAAAATAAAAAATAAAAAATAAACAAAAAGATTCTACCATTTTAGTTGAATATTAATTTCTACATTAAAAATTAAATTTTTGTTATTCTTTTTTATAATAAATAAATATATATCTATTTTTAAATAAAAAGATTGTTTAGGTTAAAAAAACAAAATGGAAGACGTAAAAAAGCCACAAGAATTTATTTATATTGAAAAAAAGAATTTTATAAGGAATTCGTGAATTCATATTACAAGGCACATCATTTAGAATTAGTTTTTTATAATGTCTCATCTAAAATTAAAATTGACACAAAAAAGAATATAATACATGTAAATCTTATTAAGAAGAACCATATTTGATAGGATT
Organism: Labia minor; assembly: GCA_963082975.1. Classification (NCBI taxonomy): domain Eukaryota; kingdom Metazoa; phylum Arthropoda; class Insecta; order Dermaptera; family Spongiphoridae; genus Labia; species Labia minor. The sequence continues at coordinate 34,655,014 of OY720344.1, read as the reverse complement.
ATTATGTATTTATTATATATAGGGGAGTATATTTTGTTGGTTTTAAGTAGAATTTAAAACCCCAAAAAGAATATAAATTGTATTTCCATTTAATAAATATTATAATATTATAAAAGAATAATAAAAATATCAAAGAATAATATACGCATAGTATTTAATATTTAATTCGTTGTCAAAGCTGAGGAACTAGTATGACGCCTCAACGACAAAACTCTTCAGAAAATTCAACAAAAAAGTCAAGATAACCTTGATGATCGCCAACGTCCACATTGGCAGTTGAAGTGGAAGAATTTAATTTGATAACAAATTATATTTTACTAATTTTTTTTTATTTAATTAAAACCTCTTCAAAAAATTAAAATTAAACTAACATTACATATATTGAATAACATTATATATTAGTATTTCTTAATATTTTAAATGAATTAAATTAATAAAATATTTTATTAAGATTTTATTAAGAAGTTCCATAACATAAAAAATTCGGGAGTGTCCTCCCCTAGACTTTCCCGCATATAAATAGGTAATTAGGTTATTATTATTATGTTTTAACAACAATAAAAATAAACAAACTAATTAATTTAAATTATAAAGTAAAATGGTTTAACACTATAATATATATATTTATAATTTACTTGTATAGGTAAAATGTCACTTCCGGTAGTCAGATCATGATGAAATTTGGTATCTGAATTTTTTTCATATTTTTAAATCTATATACAAAATATGAAGCAAATATCTCGAAGAAAACTGGTACTTTACTTGAAAGGTAAACGCAACCTGTGTAGGTAAAGTACCACTTCCGGTTAACCGATTTTGACGAAATTTTGATAGAAATCTACAAACTGAATAATATCGGTGTACCAAATTTCGAAGTCCTAACTTGATTAGTTTTTGAGTAAATTTGCTCACAGACATTACATACATACATACATACACACACACAGACATAATTCGAAAAATGGTATTTTCCGACTCAGGGAGGTCTAAAACGTCAAGATCTTTCGAAATCTCGAAGTCGAAATTTTTGACGATTCCAATACTTCCCTTATACGAAGTATGCGGGAAAGTAAAAAGAAATTATTGATGAAATATATTTCTCCTTGAATGATTAAAATAATAGTTAAAATAAATTATTTTTAAAGAAAATATATTAAAATAAAATATACATTTTTTTTTATTTTAATTTTAATTAAATATGTCAGATAATGTGTTGTTAGTTGTTGGAAAGACGAAATCCAAATGAACCCACACAATTCCAAATAAAAATTTCATTAAATAAAAATAGTTAATAAATTTTCAAGGAATTGTATTTCTAAAAGATTACTTATCTCTTTTATTATTTTGTTTTTGAAACCTTAAAAGGTAAAAGAATATTATACCTAAGGCTTATAGCCAGTTTTTTATTATGATTACATTAATTTCCTTTGCTCAGCATTGGCAGTAAGCATGAAAGTAAAAATGAAATAAAAAAATTTTGACATCCGTTGAAATGTCAAGAGAAATTGTCCAAGAAAATAGTCAGGTTATTTTTGATAAAAGTAAAGAGTGAGAAAGAATGAGAGAAGAAGCGTGAATAGCGCAGTTTAATCCTAGTAAAGCTCTGGTAATAAATATTTTCTAATAATAAAATGCCTCTGGCATCCAAGTTTTACTTAAAAGTTCACCTTTTAAATGAATGTTCTGCTTTTAATCAATATAATGCAATGAAAAATGGTTAATGCTGAGATTTTATTAAATATATTGAATTTTTGAAAAAAAAAAACAATAAATAAATAATGAAATAAAAAATAATACTAATAATAAATAAAAAATGTATGCAACAACGGTGTTGAAAATATTAACAATTAACTTTAAAAATATTACAAGCAAAAAAAAGGGATGGCTATGAAAGTTATAAATATTATTAATTGTAAAAAAGAAATATAACAAAAAATTCTAAAATAATTTATTTGTAATTTTTTATCATGTGATGTGTTAATACTATTATCAAGAAATATGTTCCAACAACAAATATCTGATAAATTAAAAACTTTTAAAAAGGGATATTTAATAAAAAGTTTTTGATCTAATATACTATTATTATTATTTTTATTAAATTAAGACAAATCATGAGGCGGCGCGACGACCGATGGACGACGAGGATTACGACGTGAAAAGAACGCTCGGAAAAGAACATTCGATGGAGCGACGCTTTCAAGCGCCTAAATGATGCACACACCCACTATCGCGCAGGACCGCACACTTTGGGAGGCGTGTGTCCAGCACTGACGACGATACCTTTTCGGTCGACTACTGGACGTCTAAGTAACTAAGTAAGTAAGACAAATTAATTTATTCCAATTTTGATGAAATCAGAAGGATATTTAATATTGGATATTATTTTTCATATTATTTTTTAAAGAAAAAAGAATTGAATTTGAGCTTAAAATCAAATGAAATTAAAATTATTCAAATTTATTGAAGATAATATATATTAGAACTATCTATATATCGATCTCTGTGGCTCTTGTAGGAACTCGAAAGTTCTTGGGCGCAGCAACCCCATACCTCCAAGTGTCCATATCCTGATCTACACCCATCCAATTCCTACCCTCTTCCAGCTCTCTCACGACCCTTCCTAAAATTGTCCACCCACCGCGTCCTTGGTCTTCTATCTTCCAATCGGTTTTCCCACAAGAATATTTTTCGCTGGTCTAGTCTATCATCACCCAATTTCGCTACGTGTCCTGCCCATCGCAACCTTCTTGAGTTTATTGCTTTATGTCTGGATATGCATAGAGAGATCATACAATTCCTCTTTATGCAGTCTCCGCAAATCCCCAGTGACCTCATCTTTTTTTTAAGCTGCGGAGAATCCTATTTTCAAATGCTCTAAATTAGTGATTCTCAACCTGGGCGATCGACATCTAAAAGGTGGCGATTATTTGACTATACGATTTTGGAGGGCGAAATCATTTTCAACTGTAAAAAAATGGTAAGGATTTTTAAACATTTCCTCTTTTTTTCAATTTTTTTCAATATGGTTCTAAAAAAAAAGGTCAGATGATTTTGCAATCAGGTTCTGAAACTCGATTTTTCAATATGGCTCTAAGTATCACCTAGTGTACCTACCTTATATTAGGGATTATCATGCAATATTTTTCTATAAAAATTTATAGGGGGGCGAATTAAGAAGCGGGTTTTACAAAGGGGGCGTTTGGTCCAAAAAGGTTGAGAAACATTGCTCTAAATCTACTCTCGTCTTCCAAGGTCATAGACCACGCCTCACACTCATATAATACAACCGGCAAAATAAATGTTTTACATATATAGACACCAATATCTCATATAAAGAAACAATTTCAATGACTAAATAATAATAATAATAATAATAGAGAGAGAGAGAGAGCTCTATTGTGAAAATCATACAACTCCACACTGCCTAGACGGTAATTATCCTCTTATAGAAAGTTTATCAGTCAGAGGTTTACTGTTGCTAATAATAATTATGTAAGTATATATAGTAAATATATAATTTATAAAATAAATAAACAATGGGTCTTAAATTTTTAACATTAAGAATGATCATTTAGATTAATGAAATCTAGACACTCAGGCAATCAATGAAAAAAAAAAGAATTTATTATTTTAAATTTTTTTCAGTAAAAGATACTTGTAGATTTTTGTATTTTATATAGGCTCCTTAATAAATTATATATAATGATTCTCTAGACGGTACGGTTCCATAAAAGCTAGGAATATTTGAATGCCTATGGCTGTGAGCAAATAATATAATTCAATTAGATACCACAAGCAGAATCATATCTGAGAAGAAAATTCAGATATGTATATGCATAAAATATAAACTTAGGCCTATAGATCAAATGTGAAGATGTTAGTAGAATGTTCAAGGAAATCTTTAATAATTAAATCGGGAAACCATGTTATTTTATTTCTCTCATACACGAGCATATTATTAAATTCTGAAAAATTATAGATAATATTTTTTAAAGGATAATATTTCCCAATTGTAGTATCTACATTCTTCCTGTACAAACAGATAATAGATTCAATAATCTAGTGTTTTGCGACTTAAGAATTGTTCATTCAATTATGGATGTAAATTTGAAATTTGACAAAATTCTTTAAAGAAGGCAACTCTAAATTATTAATATAAATATGATAAAGGTTGACATTGGTTTGCATTAATAATTATAGAATGAAAATGATGCAAATACAAAAACCAACAAAGAAGTAACGAAATGAGGAAATCAGGAATATAAGCTATTTTTTTGTATGTTAGAATCTATTAAAATATTTAATGATATAAAGCTTTGCTTTTGGAAAAATATTTAGATATACAAATGTACTATATATCCTTATTTAATTTTAGAAGAGATTCCAAAGAGCTAATTTTCCAATATTTAAAAGAGATCCGCTCGTATATTTCCTCCTATTTACTTTTTGAATTATTAAAGAATTTAAAAACATATATTTTCTCTCTCTATTTTTTTTTTATTTCTATCTACATCTGACCTGCATAGAAATATGAAATTAACTAAAATGAGTAGAGTGGGATAAATGCATTAGTTAATTTTTTTTATTTTATTTATTATTATTTCTAGAATAAACTTATTAGAATTTCGCTTAAGCATTCTAATCGTTCCAAATTATGTTACTAGATAATTGCAATTTTTTCTAAAAGAGATATTTATATAATATGTATATAATGTAAATTTGTCCCCTTCTACCTATTATATGAAAAATATTTTAATGGAAAGTTTCTCTTTAGATAATTAAAATAAAAACTATGTTCTTTAATTTTTATGATAAAAATATTTAAAATAATAAGTAATTTTAAGGAAATCTTTATAATCTAGTAAAATTCATTAAAATTTCTAATTGTTTTAAAGTAACCAATTGTAATGTTCAAATGAGAATTGATTATTAAGGTGATATCTATATAAAAAAAAAACAAACCTCAATTGCCTATCAACTCATAATATTTTGATTGAAATTTAAACATTCAATAAAGTATTAGATTATTTTTTTAAAAAAATCAAAATTATTATAAAATTTTTCTATTATTCTATCTTTAAAATATATTTTTTTCCCTTAATAAATTTTAATTTCAATTTTTTAATTATATTAAAATAATATGAAAGTGCAAATTATCTTTAACATTTTGATGATGAAATTCAAAACATTTGCTACCAAAGATTAAATGGCGGAGATCAATTAACGAAAAATTTGATATTTAAACACGATTTGTACCTAACTGATTTTCCTCTTGGTTAATTTTCTATCATTTATGGTGATTAGCTTATCAAATGGAAAGGGGATTGAATGAAATTCTTTTTCTGTATATGTAGAAGGCGGCCATTTGTAAAACAATAATAATAGAGCTATTTAATTCAAGTGTAATTGAATTCCCCTCAAATTCGAGACTGCCGGGTGGAAAGGCCCCAGGTTATTTTAGCAAGGAAAATATTCTCGAGGCAATGGGAAACCTCAAAGCTCATGGGGCCTGGGAGGAATTTGGAAATGCTATTCAAAGGAAATGATGCGACCGCCACGATGGACTACGGAATTAAAATCGAACAAGATTCAAGGAAAAACGACCACGCATTTTAATTAAATTAGTCCGGATTTTATACGAATACAAATTTACAATTTTGTTGTTTTATTTTTTATAATTATTTGATAAAAAGAATTTGGATTAGCATAAATAAATTAAGAAACATCATATGGTACTTTTATACTATTTTAATAAAACAGAAAAATTACAAACTCGATTCTAAAATGAAAAATAAAATATTTGCATGTACACACATATTAAAAATATTACTGAAATGATTGTAATTTATATTAGAGAATATTTTATTATTAATTATTAATTTTTATGTTTGTTGGAGAAAAGGAGACTCATTATGATAATAACTAAAAATAATTTTAATAATAATATAATGATTATAGTACTATTATTATATAATAAATTTAATTTTATTATAAATATAAATAAATAAAATTATTTGGTTAAAATAAACCCTTTAATATATATATATATATAAAATAATAATAGTATCTCTCATTAGGAAATAAATTAACAGTACAATATTTTATTATATATAATATTATATAGATATATATATATATATATAAATTATAAATGTCATATATTCTTTAACAAGTGACAAGAATATAAATCCAACTCGTATATTAAATTTCATGACGAATCTCACTGTTCGATTTTATGACTCAACGTATAATTCAAACTTGAAGAATTCTATAGTGATATAGTGAATTGAATTCATTGGGGTTGAACTTCATCCAGGTAGGGTGTAAGTTTGGGAAACCGAGGCAAAAATGACTCATAGCTGTGGAAACCATCGAAAGAACTGGTAAGAAATATCGATCCATTGTTTAACGAAAGCCAATCCCCAAACATTCGAATTTTTTTTTTATCCAAATCAGAACGAATATATTTTTTTGTAGAATTTTTTTCTAATAAATAATATAGAGTTAAATCATAATATATAGGAATACATCAAAGAATTTCTAAATTATAAATTAGGTTCACTATTTTAATAATATATTTTGTATTCTTCTACTTAATATACAAAAAAAAACACTATAGAAAATAAATTGTTCAATAACCAAACCAACATCATTAGCTCAACGAATCATTGACCATACTATAATTTATAATCAAGTCATCAAATAAATTAAACTGAATTAAAAATAGAACATTGACTAAGTTCTTAGTCATCAATCAAAGATAAATGAACATATTTTAAAAGAATAGCCGCACAGAAATCAAACTAAATCAAATAATAGTTTTGTTTTTTACAATATTATTTTTTTTTAAAAAAGATTAACTTTATTTCCTTCAATTAAATTGTTTTATATTGAAAAATGCATTTTGATAAAAAATGTTGGTCATTTAAATTAATTAATTGATTTGAATTAAAATCTGTTAATTTATTATTTGCAATGTTTATTTTAACACACTATGAGCGGGGCGGGTATTTGTACCCGTTGCGGGGACTGCCACTTATAAGCGGGGCGGGTATTTATACCCGTGCCACTTATATAATATATATTTTCCCTTGTGTCACTTAAAATTACTTATTTTAAACGATAACTAATATATATCCCTCATATAAGTGGCAACGGGTATAAATACCCGCCCCGCTTATAAGTGGCAGTCCCCGCAACGGGTACAAATACCCGCTCATAGTGTGTTAATAAATTAAATTTTTATTTTAAAATGAATTAAATTGAGAAATTTAAAAATTTAATTGTAGCTTCTATGGAACTTAAGAGCACAATTCAATCCACATCAACATCAAAAATTTAAAAATTCATTTAAAAAAACAAAAATAACTTATATAAAGAATAAAATGTCTAGTATGAATGAGTGAATTTTTTAAATAATAAAAGTGAATCGTCATAAATAAATAAATTACGCATTAAAAAAGTAATAATTATGAAACTCTCCTCACAAAACCATAATTTCAAATTCTTGCATAAGATTTATAAGAGATATATTTATAAATACAATATCAATAAATAACATAATTAATCATTGCGATTTTTTTTAAAAAAAAAGTTCAATAAATTATTAAAATTATGACTATGAAAAATTATTGTTTATTGATAAAAATTCATTTGAAGGATAAAATATTCATTTTTTCGATCGCGAAAGTTGTAAAATAATCTCATGAGAAATATATAATTTATGTGTTAAATTAATTATTGAAGAAAATTTATTAATGCAGAGAAAATATCATTCATTATAAAAATAAAGTAATTATTCATATTTTTGGAAAATAAATAATCTATTAATAAGGTAAGAAACGTTTAATTATATATTTATACATAAATATTTATTTGAAATTGAGATGGTAATATGTCGTTTAAAAATTGAGTCTTAATTGAGTGGAAAAATTTTCATTTAGTTTTGAATAAATAATATAATTGATTGTGTATTTATAAAGCTATTCATTCTTTATCTTCTTAGCTAATATAATTCGATATACTACCGTCTTTAGCTTAGTAGGTGTTTGGTTGCTGCATTATGAAGCAAGAGATGTTGGGCTTAAGTTTCAAGCTGTCATTTCATTTTAGCTACCTAAGCAAATAGAGTACAAAGCAACGAGAAACCACCCCAATGGGCAATTTCAGAGAATATTACTGGAGCGCTGGGGTAAACAATTTTTTTTCGCAAGGCTAGTTACAAATGGGCCAACGCGAGCTAATAATTATTTTTCTTTATACAATATGTATTAATGAATAATAAATAGAAATGTATGTATTTAGACTGTGAATTTCAATTGTTTGGGTAGGGAATTTTAATTAAAATGAAATTTCAGCAAAAAGAAATATTTCATTAAAATAATAAAATAAACAAGACAAAACAAATTTATATATAAATAAATAATGTATTCTTATTATTTGAGAAGGATAATTAATATTGCGATGATAGGATGACATAAGATCAATACCAACGATGTCATCTTTCAACCTAGATTAAATTACTTCTTTACATATTTCAATTAAACGTCCAAATATATTAGAGAAATAAATTTTAACAGAATATTTTCTCTTATTTTTTTAAACTATCATCTAATTTATGATTTAAACGTGGAATTAGAATAAATAAATAAAGCACGGCTGAGAGCAACCTTTTTAATCAAAGGGCCAAACGAAAATTCCAATTTTTGGGGGGCCGCAAAATTGGTCGGAGGATCGAAAACAAAAATCAACGTAATAAATTATTAAACCTGAAGAATTCACATAATACATGTCTCTTACAAGGTCTCAAAAAATAGTTTCATTATTGTAGCGATTATTATAATATAATATATTGAACTTTACAGTAATCAAGTAGCCCGCAAGATACAAATAAAATGTTATTGTACTATTATGCTTGGCAGGCCGCACAAAATTGTACGACGGAGCACGGGTTGCTCATCCTAGATGTAAAAAGTGTTTTAGAAGATTACAACTTTAAATTATATTAACACAAAGAAAAATATTTTTAATCTCAATCAATTTGGCTATTTTGGAAAGATAATTATAATGATTGAAAGTCATTTCTACCATAATTTGGGACACAAAAAAATTGTTCAATAGGCTGATATTGATATTCTACTCAAAAAATTTTTCAGAGATGAACCTTACTTTTGTTTGTTGCATTTGGAGTGAAGATAAATCATAAACAATTGCCCGAAAACCATTATATTCAAAGAAAGTCACTGTTTGGTAGTCTTTAAGCGCTGGGTGAATAATTGGTCCATTTGTCTTGATGGGAAGAAAGTGTAGAGGTATGTGGTTACTAAATTTTTCGTACCAAAATTAATCTTGCTGCCATGTGATTTCAGTAACGTGAAGACATATGCCACACAGCCTGTGATATAATTAATTTACCCTAAGAAACAGGCAGAACTTTTAATATGCCATCAAAATTGGGTCCTTTTGGAATATGTCAATTCACTTGTCGACGCCGATTAACCAAAGAAGATTGAACACGATTGAAAAAACAACATTGGACGAATTAATTAATAAACAAATATGGCCTCAATTACTACAAAAAGTTTGTGAATATTGGATTCGATGAGGAAATCTAAATATCAAGTTGTGAATTTCTAAAAAATGTATGATAACAAATATTTTTGTAAAAATAATGTTAAAATAATATAATATTTTTAAATTATACTAAATTAGAATTAGTAACATTTTTTAAACCATGCTTGTCTAAAGTGCGGCCCAAGACCCTTTGAGATACGGCCCAAACGCAAATTATGAAAATATTTAAATTTACTCATTTCAACTAAAAAAAATTAATGTTTGCAATATTTTTCATGTTCATTTATAATTTTATACATATATCTAATTCAAATAAAAAAATTGTAACAAAAAGAAGTTATTTTATTTTAATAAAACTATATATATACAGTGAAACCTCTCTATAAAGACATTCTCAAAACATTGTTAAAAACAATGTTTCTTGTGAATTAAAATGAATGAAAAAACTAATCAGACGTGTCCTTATAGAGAGGTTTTACTGTAGCTATTTTTATTTCCATTTGTAGAAAAAATATTTATCTGCGGCCCAGCATATTTTTTTTTTTGCAATGTGGCCCTCGAATGGTCATAGTTTTGACACCCATGCTTTAAACAATAGAGATAAATATATATAGGTTCTTTAGATTTAATATTTATTTATTTTCAATTTAGGCCTTTTACAGCCACTTTAATAGTATGAGAAAATGTATTTAATTATTATGTGTTGATTTATAATTTTACATATGAAAATGACTGTTTAAATGATATACTGATTCAATATCAGGAGTGTGACGATCATTGTCTGGAATTCAGATATGCTTTATCAAATATACGACTACTCATATAATAATAATAAAACAATCTTGATATGTCTTGTGTTAATATACAATTGTTGAGATAATAAGAGGAAGTCATTACCAAGCCTTTTGGCATGTCGGAATACATTTCTGAATAAAAATTACAAAAAAATAGATAAGAATGTGATGGGAGATGAAAAGAAAAAAATACATCCCTTACTATCGTCGGTCGGTAAAAAGTGTAAAAGTGACTCAAATATACGATCCTTGTATTTTTATGATCAAGATATTCATGGCTTGAAGCATCAACGAAGAGGAAAACGTTGAATGAGAGGAAGTTTAATTAATAAAATATTAAATTCATGAGCAGGACTTCCTAATCAGAACAACACAGACAAAAAAAAACGATAAATAATCCAACAACCCACCCTTTAAGATGGTCCGTGGTAATAATACTATTAACTAGATTAAAATATAAAAATCTCTTACCAAAGATTGCAACAAAAATGGAAACTATCAAGAAATCGGGCAATTTCATTTCTTTGTTCACCTTGAATTGATAAGCATACTACGATGTGAACTAAGGGGTAACAATGTGGCGTAATCTTAGTTTTTTTATGCAATGACTAAGCAATAGAAACGAATCGATAGACAAGAAAAAGCTGAAAACGAAAAATCCTTCTCTTGGTAGATTTCCTTATAGTAAAGAGAAAACCGAGTTAACAAACTTGTCGATTATAGCTCAATGAAAAATGAAAGGTTTTTTTTATTAAAATATATTTTTTCAAATTAACTACTCACAAACTAATTATATTTTCATGAATAGAGTTGCTCTAAATTAAGAAATGATGAAAAGAAACTTTTAGAGTTGAGAGAATTATAGATATATGATATTTGTCTGGATTTTCTAATATTAAATTTTAAAAGGAATATAAGTAATGAATGAAGTAATTTTTTTTAAATAAAGTAATATATTATCTTAAAAGAAAACATATTTTTAGAATATAATATTTGTTAATAATAATTATAATATTTTGTCCAAAGTCAACCAATCATTCCAATGTCTTAATTAAGAGATATTTGTAATTGTGACCTACACAGATCGTTTCTTTAACTTAAAAACCCTTATTGTTTTAATTTTTTCAAGAACAGAATTATATATAAATATATATATATATATATATATATATATATAATGAAAAGTTAATTCCGAATTGTTATCAAGTATTTGTGTGAGATTTAAATATTAGAACCATTTTCAAGATAATTGTGAGAAGATTCTGGGTCTTAGTATGTCCGAGGGATTCTGTCAAGCTTTAGAATCCATCCATCTAACCCAAAATACTAAAAATGAATCTGATATGGCCGCTGAAGTGTCAAGATTTAAATTTCACAACCCGAAATTAGCTCCTTATAACTAAATCTTTCAACTAAACGTACATATATACAGGTCCGTTTATATATATACTCGTAATTTTTTATAAAATAAGATTTAAAATGGAAAATTAATATTTAAAAAAGAATATATATATATATATTTATCTTCTAATGGATCTCTATAATCTATTATAATCATTTTAAGTGTCTCTATATTAAGTAAATATAATCAAATGCTATATATGTATCCAGATCAGGGATGGCCAACCCGCGGGCGGCGGGCCGCATACGGCCCGCCGTAAACATTTTGGCGGCCTGCGAGATTCATCACACTTTTATATTCTGCGCCCTCATGAAACAAATATCGCACTAGTGAAATAAATATGATTTCATTTTTTTAATTTCTTATTTATTTTTTTATTTTTAGTATTATATATATTTTTTACAATGTTCATTCAGTATCATTATTATTATATTATATGTTTATATGTAAAAATAATAGTAAATATAATAAAAATTCATTATTTTTCAATTTGTCACACCAAACAATATCTATAATGGGTCTAAATCTAATATGGGTATGTATAATTTTATATAAGGCCCGCGAAGTTATGATGCATTTCCAAAGTGGCCCGCAAGATCATTTGGGTTGGCCACCTCTGGTTTAGATAGATTTCATTTATATGATAGATTTAAAATAGAAATTTAAGTGACAACGATCTGGTGAAATTGATGTAGCTCTTCGACTGTTGATTTTATTTTAATTGAAAACATAAATTAATTGATCTTATCAATGATTTTTTTCAAATAAAAAAAAAAATAAATTTACCATTTATTAAGCCTCTTTATATATATGATATATGAATATCTATTTTATCAATCAAGATTAAAGTATAGTATATATTTTTTAATACATAATAAGCGGGATGAATTGACATATTTATTTTCCAATTTTAAAATATAGAAAATATATATATTTTCAATTTGTGAACACATTAGGGAGATGAATGAATTATTAAGTAGCTTAGTAATTAAATAATAATAATAATAATAATAATATTTGATATAGTGGAGAAAATTTGAATTAGAGAATTAATCACCGTTTCCTAAAGCCCTTATGATATTGCTTTGCAAATTGAACAATAACAATAATTCTATAGTATAATAGATATTAAATTAATGCATGTTGGTTTTTAATTCAAGGAAAAGTAGTAGAGGGAGAGAGAGAAAAACAAATTTTGGAGAAAATCTGATTATTTTTTTTTTTATTGCTTTGACTTGTTCTCCTGTTGTTTTAACTTCAATTTAATTTATACCCTCTTCGCTCATCCCTCTTATAAGCCCCTACCGCGCATAAATGCAACCAGCCTTCTTCAAAGCGTATTCCATCTACTTTGTTCCCAAAAGACTTATAGGATTCCTATTTCTTTCTTATTCCGTTATGATATATTTTGCATTATGTGAATTATCTATTCGAATATATTCCAACTTCATAGACTTCCTTTGAATTCGGAATTGCCTCCGTGGCTCTATCTTTTGCTCTTTCAAACATCTCTTTACTCGCTTTGTCTTTTATATTTCAATCTAATTACAATATTTCTCTTTTAGTCTACTTTAACGCACTATTGTCTTTCATTCCTATCATAAACCAAATCTAATTGTCAATTAAATTTCCCGATTGAATTGTGATAAGTTATTTAGGTGAAATAAATAAGTTTTCTTTAACTTAAAAGGAAATATCGATGATGATTTCTTATTTATAAATCATTATTTACAACTTAAAACTAAATTATATTATATATATATAACATAATATAATAACTTATTTTAATTATTACTTATTTCTATGTTTGTTGTATTAAAAGATATCTTTATTAATTAAATATAAGAATAGATATTAATTTTATTTAATGTATAATGTATTAATACAAGTGTATATGTTGATGCAATGACGATTAAAATATTAAAAATTGTAATTATTAATGTTTTCAATGTCCTTGCGTTATATGCTATTTCTTAATTAAAAATAAAATGAGAAATATTAAAAGTGAAATATAAAAATATAATAATTTATTATTCGATTGAAACGAATAAAATATTTATATAAATTCCTTAAAAAAGATTAAGTAGTAAAATATATAGGAATTAATTAATAAAAACAATTAAATTCAAAAAACGGCAAATGATATAGGTTTTAGATTTTGATTATTTAAAACGAAAAGAGCAGTGAAATCAAGATGGTTAAAATAGATAGCTTGATAAAATTGATTATGTGGAAAATGATTTTTCCTATAAATTACATCCGAGTGATTTTAGTTATTATTTTTTTAATTAATATAATTAAAAATTAAAATAACTAAATAAAAATAAGTAATTGATGAGCAAATTTAAATCAGGCAGATATAAATGTATAAAAAAAAATAATTTGTAGTTTCTAATTAATTACATACCCATTATGTTTGATTATAAAATATATGCAGTGTAGAAGATAAATATTTACCTGAAACAAAAAGAAAAAAAATTATGAAAATTGGGATCATTTAGGAAAATTAATATAAAAATAAGACAATTTATTAGTAATGTTGTATGTAAAATAAAAAGATTAAATAGATGAGAAGGAAGAAAAGTAGATTGCCAGGAAAGTCTCTAAACATATTTAATAAGAGAGGGATGAAAATAGTTGATTGAAAAAAGAAAAAAAAAAAAATATTTTTATATTCATTTGGATGATTGAGAAAATATCCGAAAACTAAATTCAGAAATCAATTAATCTCACCTAAAATGAGATAAAATAAATAAGACTTATAATAAAGTAATTGATTTTCTCAATGTTCCAAAATATTTGACATGTAATTTGGAGACATTAACAATAAACAAGAAGATAAGAGGATTTATATGCTAAAAAAAAATTCAGGAAATTTACTAATGAATGTAAAAAAAGTAAGGTTTTTAAACGTCACTCATGTGGCCTTCCTGTTTCACTGATGACTCGAGATCTTTAAAAATAATCCATACAAACACGGTTCTTTTTTTAAAAAAGGACATTTCGAGATAATTAGAAAGACGAAATAAAAAAAAAACGAAAACATAAAATAACTAGAAAATAAAAAGATGCATATGGTTTGATAAAAATAAAATTGATATCCTATAATATAAAACTAGCATAAATAAAGATATTTCATAAGAATTGAATTTCTTGATATTTCATGACAATCAATAAAGTTCAATTACGATGAATCATTTGATTTCACTGCAATGTGAAATAAATAAATAGTAATTGGACAACAAAGTTTTGTGATTGCATATCAATTGCATTTACTAGATTAGGTATTCATAAAATCAATGTAGGGGAAGGAGAGCAAATATGGATAGATTAAAAGAAAACCAATTAAGGACACGATTTGTGGGTTGTGCAAGAACTCGCAGGAATATACAATATTATACAATAATATACAAAGTTGAGGAAAGGGATTTGGGAGAGAATTGATAGTGCATTGTTTAAAACAAAGCGTTCGAGTAATCAGGTATGAGGAGAGCTAATAATAAATTTGACCAAAAAACATGTATTTTTCAATAAATCCAAAATTGAATATTTCATTAAATAATTATTATAATGTAATATATATAATTTTGAATGTGAAAAATTAGAAAACAAAAAAGTTTATTATAATCATCAGATGTCATTGAAGATGCCTTAAAAAGAAGAAAAGTATGTCGGCCGTCTTCCTCGATGTGACCCAAGCATTTGATAGAGACTGGCACGAAGGGCTGAAATTCAAACTTTATAAAGTGCTCCCAGCAATGTAAGCCGAAATATTAGTCTTATATATCAGACAGATTCTTCAGATGATGCATACTCTGCATTAAAACACTGGGTTGGGGTACCGCGGGGGAGCGTTCTAGGTCCACTGCTGTATTTACTTTACACAGCTGATCTACCGGATATCGAAAGAAATATCACCACAACGTTTGCGGATGATACGGCAATTTTGACAATTGGAGATGACACAGAAGAGTCGGCAATGAACCTGAATCTCTCTATAACCAAGGTCCAAAAATGGACAAAAAAATGGAGGATCAGTTTAAATGAGACCAAATCGATACATGTGAACTTCACCAACCGAAGAATAAATTATGTGCCGATAATACTCAACAACAAAATCAATCCATATGCCTATGAAGCAAAATACTTGGGGATGACCCTAGATGCAAGGCTAATGTCAAAAAAAGAGAGACGAAATTAATATCAAATATAGAAAAATGTATTGGCTAATGGGGCGACATTTAGTCCTATCTATTGATAGCAAATTATTGCTATATAAACAGGTCCTAAAATCATAGTGGACCTATGGTAGTCAGCTCTAGGGCTGTGCTGCAAAGAGCAATATACAAATCATCCAACGATGCCAAAACAAAATACTAAGGGCCGTTGTCAATGCCCCTTGGTATATTCGAAATGAAGAACTTCACTAAGATCTTAAGATAGAGACAGTGAAAGAAGAAATTCAACGATTTGCAGCAGCTCATCAAAATAGACTGCGAAGGCATACAAACACTGAGGCCGTTCGACTCCTTGACGTAGCCAACCAGACCAGAAGATTAAAAAGAAACAAACCTCATGAACTAATGGATTAAACTGCTCATGGTTGCATGTTTTTAAAATCATGAACTTTATATATTATAGTTAAGGTTTATAACTAGATTGTGATTTGTAAATAAAAAAATAATAAAAAAATAATCATCAGATGGATTATAAATTAAATCATGAAAAGAGGGATATAAAATAAAATATAAATAAAAACAAAATAGATTTGAAAATTAATATTATTATATATTCAAACCTTTAAAAAAACAACCAGGAACCTGAGTGGCATTTGATTTTATTTATTTCAATGATTAAATTAGAATTTTAGAGGATTTAATCATTATGATTATTTAGAAGGACACTTTATTAAATGAGCCTAGAGTAAATTAATTATTTTCATTGTTATAATCAAATAATTCCGCTTTGTTTATACATTATAATAAAAAAATAATAATATTTTAGTATATAATGATAAAATGTATTAAAAAGATTCAATACATAAGTATATTAAATTAAAGAAAAAAAAATTATTTTGATTTAGTTTAATTGATCATAAAGAATATTATAAAATAAAGGTAGATAAAATTAACTATTGATAAAATTCATATAAAAGAAATAAATAATCAATAAAATTAGGTTTAAGAAATATAGAATCGGTCATAGCAAGGGCAGTTTTTTTATAGGAACGAATAAAAAGAGATATTGATAAAATGAATTTCACGATACTTATAGAAGGATCAGAGAATATTCATAAATGATTGTGAATATTTATTATGAGATGATCCCATCGGTTTACTTTTTCCAAAGGGATGCATACCCATGAATGTATTTTATTTTATTTTATTTTTTTTTTCATTAAAAAAATGTGAGATTTGTGATATAGGATTCAAACGCAGGTGGAATTTTATCCAGAAGATTTGCAAGGAAATACAAAAACAAATTGAATGTCTTTTTTTTTATACGATAGCGAAATATAAATGATGTTTCCAAAAAAAAGTCTTTTTGAATTAAAGGATAGAAATAATATTGAATGAATTGAAATCATAAAGTCAATTTGAATGAGAAACAAAAATAAATAATTAAAAATCGGGGTATTTTGAAAAGATTTAGGGATGATTAGTACGAAAATGCAAAGACCAGTTCCTCATTATCCACCTAAGATTAATAAATTTTCATTCATAGCGATTCTATAAATTATTTATATGAAACGCAAATGATGTATGAATAAATATAAAATATGTCTTACAAATATCCAAATATTTTATAAAATATTTTCTAAAAAATTGATAATATTATGTTATAATATTAAATAATATAAATAAAAATATATGTGTGCAAACTCGTTTTCACTTTTTATTTATTAATTCTCAAATTATCCGGAAAAAGATGGTTAGTTTCATTAAAATAATTTACAAGAGAGTTGTTAATTGATTCAGTTCCGCAACTTTAGTAACTTAATTTCTTTCAAGTATTTTTTTTTTCTTTAATATAAATTTTCTAGGTATCAATTAGTAAACAACTTATTAAAGTAATAACTCTTTTTATTAAATAAAGGAGAATAATATCTAAAAAAATATGGATCCCAGGTTTTTATTAAGTTTCAAAAAATGTCATTAATTTTATAAAAAAAACTGAGTAAATTATTATTTTCTAATGATGTTTTTTAATATTACATTATCATATGAATATTCGAATATGATTTATTTGATAAGTAATAAAAATCTGGCATTTCCAGTTAGACAATTTAATATCATATGATATAAATATTCTTATAAGGCTGAAAAAATTTAATAACTAACCTCGTATCTCTGATCAAATCACCATTGTATAGAAATAAACATAAATATATTTAAATTAGATTTTAAATATATACATATAAATCAATTTAGAAGAAATGAAAAAAAGTGAATTTCCATGAAAATCCATGAATTGGTATACGAATTGCTCCCTCATCCGCCCTATTCTCCGGATTTAGCTCCAAGTGATTATTTTTTGATTCCAAACGTGAAGAAATGGCTCGGTAAAAAGAAATTTGACGCCAACGAAAAAATCATCTAACAAGCAAATACCTAGACCCATCAATTACTTTCAAAAAGGTGTTATACGAGGGCAGATCAATAAGTCCGTGACTTTTTAAATGAAACACAGGTTTCTGGATAAAAATTTATCTTATTTTTTCTTTGAGCTGTAGACACTTCGACCAACGTTTCTCCAAATTTTTTATCCCTGTCAAAAAATAAAAATTAGATTTTAAAATTTTTTTAGTGATTTCATTAAATGTACAAAAAAAATAAAAATAAAATAAATAAAATAAAAATATTCCCTATAAGATGAAAAGAGGAACAAAAATTGAATTATTTAGATTTATCCTGACGAATATGCGTACATCTCTTTTAATATAATGAAATCATTCATATACACTGAATTCAAAATGTATCTTATATCTTGCTAAATCAATAGTAAAATATTCTAAAAATATTATTAAAAAGCGATTGGATGATTTTCATAAAATTCATAATTAAAATTCAATTTATTTAAAGAATAGATAAATATATTTAAAAAAATGATAAATGAAATCGATTTGATGTCCAAGTCACCTTTTGGAAAGAATGAAAGATTTTTTTCTACACAATTAAAATTTAATTATGATGTTAAAGTGCGATTGAAAAAGTTTTGAGCTTTGATAAAATGAAAAATAATTCTGTCAGTGAATGTGGATGAGAAAATCTTTGATAAGAGAGTTAACGGCGGATAGTTAAACTTTGCAAACTAACTACATATCTATCGACGATCTGGAAAAGCGTTTGAAATGAGATTATTATTAAATTTTCAAATTGAAATTGGATTGAGATCAATTTGTGCCTAAAGGACGGAAAGAGAAGTGTGTGCCATTCGAAGAGAGGGTGGGAAAGAGTTGAAGATGTGAACTGGGTGGAGAAAAGGGGAGAAAGGGAAGTGCGAAGACGGCATGGAATTGGCGTCTGGGATTCGAATCTCTTTCTTGCTCCCCCCAAATGAATTTTCTTAAGGTGCAATTGAGTTAAGCAGTAATCATCTCAATCTCAAAGCGTAAGCTTTGTAAAATTTAAAAGCACTTTCCACATTAATTGCTTTATTCGAATCACCATTTGTTATGATTTGACTGAAACCAACCGTGCAAATAAAATCATTCTCAATATCAGAGAGTAGTGATTTCATAAAGGCTGAATATTTTTATGTATAAAGAAATGACAAAGCTAATGGAGCACAAAGAGAATACGTTCTCGGTTACAATAAGAAAATGGGAATCGTAAAAATTATGGTTATCTCATCAAGGTTATGGAATCGAAATAGAATTCTCCAATTGACTGTCACTTCCTACAAGATAATTTATCTTCAGTTAGAGATCATTTCATTTGGAATGTTACTGAAATATTGATTCTCATTTATCTAAGATGTAATCATAATATTACATGAATCTATTCAAGCAAAGATTATATAATGACATAAAAAATTGATTAAAAATATAAAGGTTTTGGTCATTGCAATCTATCTATCTATCTATCTCTGTGGCTCTTCAGAACTTGAAAGTTCTTAGCCGCAGCAACCATATTTCTCCAAGTGTCACACATTGTCCATCCACCGCGTCCTTGGTCTTCCAAGCGGACGTTTCCCAATTGGTCTCTCTACCAATATATTTTTCGCCATTCTTTCCTCTCCCGTTCAAACCACAAGTCCTACCCATCGCAATCTTCTCGAAATAATAACCCTATGTCTGGAGATGCATAGAGGTCATGCAATTCCTCGTTATGCAGTCTCAGCCATTCCCCAGTTACCTCATCTTTGGCCCCTAAATGCTGCGAACCAGATGATCCATTCATTCCTAATTCCCAAGATCTAGATATATCAACATATTCTTACATTCCAAATCTTATTTAATTTTTATTATATAATTATTTTTTATTCCTCTGGTTAAAGTTTGAGCAAATAGGTGATTTCTTTTCGGCAAAAAAAATAAATATTATTATTTTAATGAATGAACACCTTAAAATGATTGATATGTTAAAACTGAAAAGGAAAATCGGATTGTTATCATTATTTAAGTTTATTTTCAAATTAATTAAAAACGGAAAATGTAAAATATGTATGTATATAGTTCTTAATCCTTGACCTTACCAAATGAGGAAATATTGAATTGAAAATGTATTTCGGATCGATTTATATTTTTATTGGAAATCTTGTCAACATCCTTGTAAATAAATGGCCTAATTGTAAAATTTCTTATCAATTTATTTCATGGACTTTATCCACTAAAAAACCTTGAAGAAAAATGATTAATATATAAGAAAAAAGAATTCCTAGGGTACAGTATGGACAAATTTGCTTAAAATTATTATCTGACGTTAAAGGTTGGTTTTTTAATAAATGATTTAATCAAGTTAAATGAACAAGAAAAGTATTCGACAATTCAAGTAAAATAATAAGAGCAATATGAGATTATTATGGATGTTATATTAAATTAAGTTAAATATATAGAATTAAATTATTAATAGAGTAAGATTTCAAAGGGCAATCAATTTTGGTATTGACTGATTATAATAAATTTAAAACAATTCAATGAATAGAATTTCAATCGAATATAGATCAACATGAAAGTTTCAAACTAGTTGAAATAACAATTTTATGCTAAGTTACCAATTCATTCTATAAATAATTGAGGGAAATTTAATTAAATAGAGAAATGGCCTTTAAGCTAAATAAATAGTTAATTAATACATTAATCAAAAATTAACAAAGATTGTCGAAAACATTTGTAAATATATAATTTATCTTAATTTAATCGTTTTTTATAGAAATATCCCCTTCAAATAGATCTTAAGTAGTAATATTTTAAGTCGAAAACGGTTAAAGATAAGAATAACTGCAAGAAGTAATTATTCAAATTTGAAGGCACACCACAAAAGTAGAAACAAAATGATGCATCTCTTTGCAAAAGATTAATAAAAAGAAAGAAAGACAGAGATAAAAGTAAATAAAAGATTTGAACATTTAGTTAATGATAAGCGATTTAAGATAACGTTTTCTTTTGAAAGTGAGAATAAAAAGTTCCTCAATTTAAAGGATAATTAACTTGAAAAAAAAATGTATCTCAAAGATGGTCCTTTAAAGAAGAATAGATAAGTCAAAACCGGTAAACACATTGAAATATACTTTAATTACTTCACCTTTTTCAAAAAATAACCAGGAATATTAGAATTGAAACAGGAACTAAGTTTCCAAGAGATCCAGTTGGGGTCGTAGGGGGAATTAGTATCCTGCAGAAGCTGAAATCTCCATTTTATCTCTTTAATTAACAAGATTAAATATATTCAATAAATTAAGAGAAAATATTATCTTTTGTAAAGAGATTTAATTTTTTTAATCTAAAAAATTATTAATTAAATTTAACGTATAAGTATTACAGTAGAGGATAGGTTTTAATATATATATAGGAGTATATGTTATATCTTTTAATATATAAGTATCCTTCCCTTTGGATTTAAATGAGAACCGATTACAATACAATGGAGGAGATTTTTAAAATTATTTTCGTTTTCATATAACTTAATTTAAAAATAAATTTTTGTTACTTAAAAGAGTTTAATTTTATTATAAATAATATTAATTCTTGTATTGATAACATTGGAAAAGGAAAAATAAATAAATGATATCCAAGTAATATATCACAATAATAAAAATGTAATTATCTAAAATATAATCAAACCAAGCACGTATGCTATTTATTATTTCTAATGTTTTTAATCGCAACGTGATATTATTACATTTAGGAGTATGTATAAAATTAAATATAAATAATAATAACTGATTTAATTTGGGAAACATTAAAAAAAAATATTATTTTGATTTCTCATATAATTTCTGTCATAACTCAGTGAAATAGATATGTTAAATAAAAAAATTAATTGTAAGCAATATTAAATATAGTTTTTGTTATTGTTTGAGCATCCATATATGATATACTAACACACTATGAGCGGGGCGGGTATTTGTACCCGTTGCGGGGACTGCCACTTATAAGCGGGGCGGGTATTTATACCCGAGGCCACTTATATGAGGGATATATATTAGTTATCGTTTAAAATAAGTAATTTTAAGTGACACAAGGGAAAATATATATTATCACACTATGAGCGGCTAGCGTCCGCCCCGCTTATAACTGGCAGTCCCCGCAACGGGTACAAATACCCGCCCCGCTAATAGTGTGCTAATATATATAAATGTATAATTCAGAGTGAGAGAGAGAGAGACATAACTCTGATATCCATATGAAGAAGTTCACCATTTAATATTTCTATCTGTTAAGTTATGTTTTGGCGAAGGAGAAGGTGAGAATTCATAAAATAGAGGTGGTTTTAGTGAGAAGAAATCTTACACAAGAAATATATTCTTCATAAAGTAATTAAATTGCAAATCAATCCAGCGATTAATATGCAATGAAGGTATACATATAGATAAATATTTTTTTAATAGATGACATTAAATAAATTGATAAAATTCGTATCTACTCCAGTGGGAATTCCTTTAATGGAGTAAAGTTTTATTGCCTTCATTTATTCACTCCAATTACTAATTAAGAAGAAATTAAAAAACAAACTACCTGACGTTTGTTTAATATAAAATTTCCAGCGTAGAGTTATATTTCAATTTAATTAAAATGAAAGTTTATTTTTTTTATTCATATCCTAAACTGAATGGACGTATAATCGTATCCACTTAATCTTATCTAATTAATCTAATTAGTTAAAATTTTAATTAAGAAGAGATGAACTGTCTTTTTCGTTATAAACTTCCTTAATCTCAAGTTACAACAAAATTAACTTATTTATGTATTTATTTATTTATTTATTTTACAAAATGAATTCAATTAAATTCTAAATGTTTAAGATAATAAAACAAAACATTAATTTCGCTACCATAACACTTTGTTGTTTGTTTTGCATATGAATTAGTTTCCAATTCCAACCACTAAGTAAGTTTTCGTTGATAAGGGAATAAATTTTGTAATTTTATATAAAAATCGTTCGGGGATTTGATGGATAAAATAAATAATCATTTCTTTTAAAATATTTTTTTATTTTCAATAAGAACAATATGAAATATTTGGATAAAAGTCAATCCTAATATTTGGAATTTTATTTATATATATTAAATTGTAACAAAAAGTCGACGTCACATTAATACAATGACGTTTCTGAGTTTGAGGTTTGAATGATCGTGAATATTAAAAATTATAAATATTAATAGAAAACTTACTAGTTATAGCTTGGTCCCTCATTGCTTTCCGAGGTGCCTTACTAGACGAGCCCACTCAGGCGTGAACAACAACTGACTTGCTCAACGCAAGAGTCGATAGAAGCCCCTGGTAGTTAGGCAACCATCAACCCTAGCTTCCAAATTTAAACTTTTAATACTTAAATGTTTTATTTTTATTTTTTTGAACCTAAATAAATATTTTTCAACCTTTATATATATAATCAGATTAACAATATGAATTGTTCTTAAGCATTTGTACCAAATATTTTTTTTTATTAAATATAAGAGCAAAAAATGTCATTATAAAGAAGCTTTTTCTTAGGATTAATTATGTTTAAAAGCTACAATTATATATATATGAAAATATAAATATATAAAATAATAATTAAATTTTAAAAAAGTGAATTTAAATGAGAGACTTATTGGGTTTAAGCTGCTAAGATACTTTTAAAATAGAATATTGAATATTATAATCCTTAAACATAAAATACTTTTAGAGATAATAAATATGTAATTAAAATGAAATTATTTAAATTTAGAGAACGTGTTTATTCCTACCCTAACTTTTTTTAAGTACATCCATTTCATTGGATCCTTGACTTCAATTGTTATTGTTATGCTTGGTTTTATTGGATTTTTCAAACGTATGATCGCCATAGCCTTTATGATTGGAAATTTAATCGCAAAATTTCTTTACTTTATTAAATAATAAATTGATGTAATATACTCTTGTTAAATATAATAAAAAGATCTTTATTGAAATCTTTAGTATGTGTGGTATAATATAATATTCAAAAATATAAAATATATATTAAATCCTTATAAAATAATATTTATATTGTAATGTTATAATTCAAATATATTGTAATATCATTCAAATATAAATATACATATATCTAAAAAATATATTAGTTATTTATTCATTTTTTATTATTAATCTCATTTCATTGAATTTTAGAAAATTATTTGGTGCGAAAAGTAGATAATAAAATTGTATGCAAATATTTTAGACGTTTCACATAAAATAGCGTTCGTTGGGTCTTTTGAAAAATGACTGGCTATTAAAATGTAAACTAGAATAAAGAATAAAATACCCTTAGGTCAAGATATCCTTTTTATTATGTTATTTCTATTAAGTAGCTGAAAAAAGGTTTTGCAAAAAGATTATCTTAAGATAAGTGGGTCTGAGATCATTATGCAGTTACTAGAGAAAAGTATTATAGAGAGGATTAATAATAATAAAAAAAATATTAAAATGTAGTGAAAAAAAAATTAGAATAGGAAATTAGCAGTGGATTATATATAACATAAATAGAGATTTTATACCGATAAAAATGTAATTTATAAATGCAAGGCAGGCGTGAAAACGAAAATATGTATCGAGAATGATGAATAAATTGAATATATATATATATATATAACCTAGAAAAAAATGAAGGCTGATAAATTAAAAAAATCATATACAATAGAGATGAAATTTTTATAAACTATTAACTTGTGAGTGAAATTGGACTTGAATATACTACTTAAATATACTACGATAAAAAAGTAAATATTATCAAGAAAGTCATTGAATTATTTAAGATATATTTGTTTCGATTCAGATCGTTGATTGTTTCGGTTTTATTCATTATTGGGTAAATGAAAGAGATTCACAGAATTATAATGCAAGTAATAAGATGAGTTAATTAGACACTGCAAGATAGAATACAAATATAAATACTATAAACAATGAAAAGCAGTAATCAGATGTAGAAATGGACTTCAAGTCGAAATGAAATTCTTATTCATAGAGATAAAATAATAATAATTAAACCATAAATACCAAATGAAGTTTGTATAGTTTAAATCAAATTAGTCAAATTATTCTTCGAGCACTTAACTGTGAAGCACTTAACACTCAAAGTGTGATGTTGCCAAATTGACCTCCTATTGTCTCTTAGTAGTACACTAATAATTCTCAATTCATTATCATTGCAAAGTCATCAAATTAGTTTATTCACACACCAAAATCAGTACAAATTTGTAAATTCATTCAATATTTTGAAGTAGATAAAATTTTAATCACAAGATTTATTAAGATTTATTTATTTTTTTTTTTTAAATAATTTGAAAGATAATTTATTATTTGTAGGTTTTAATACTTTTTTTCAAAATAATTTTTCATAATTGATTATAATTAATAATTAATAATATTATAATAAAAAAAATTCGGGAGTGTCCTCCCCTAGACTTTCCCGCATATAAATAGGTAATTAGGTTATTATTATTATGTTTTAACAACAATAAAAATAAACAAACTAATTAATTTAAATTTTAAAGTAAAATGGTTTAACACTATTATATATATTTATAAATTACACCTAACGCTACTTGTATAGGTAAAATGTCACTTCCGGTAGTCGGATCATGATGAAATTTGGTATCTGAATTTTTTTCATATTTTTAAATCTATATACAAAATAGGAAGCAAATATCTCGAAGCAAACTGGTACTTTACTTGAAAGGTAAACGCAACCAGTGTAGGTAAAGTACCACTTCCGGTTAACCGATTTTGACGAAATTTTGATAGAAATCTACAAACTGTGAATAATCTCGGTGTACCAGATTTCGAAGTCCTAGCTTGATTAGTTTTTGAGTAAATTTGCTCACAGACATTACATACATACATACACATACATACATACACATACATTCATACACATACATACATACACATACATTCATACACATACATACATACACATACATTCATACACATACATACATACATACATATACACAGACATAATTCGAAAAATGGTATTTTCCGACTCAGGGAGGTCTAAAACCTCAAGATCTATCGAAATCTCGAAGTCGAAATTTTTGACGATTCCAATACTTCCCTTATACGAAGTATGCAGGAAAGTAAAAATTAAAAAGATCATTAATTTTATTTCAAATTCACCTTAAATAATCCTTTATAGTTTATTGTATTTTGTTAGATCCTTAAATGTTAGTAATAAAAGTTATTATTTATTTAACACATTATTTTATATAAATATTATTATTATAAATTATTATTTATTCTTCATTAATAATCATTTGAAAAATAAAAAAAAAAAATAAAATAATAAAATAAATTTTAATAATAATCAATTTATACTTATAAAAAAGGCATATTTCAAAAGTGTGACTTTTTCAATTAAAGTTTTTTAATTTTAATATAAATTGAAATGAAGTTTACTTTTTATTTCATCCCTTTTTGTGATAAACTTGTTCGTCTATGGAGTAAAGTTTTCGATTCTTCCATTTTCTGGGTCATAAAAAAAAAGTCCCCAAGATGATTGATTTTCTAAGGTCAGCCTGTCTGAGTTAGCAGAAGTTAAGCAATTCCTAAGAGAGTCGCCCAAATACAGCAAGAGAGAAGTTATCATAAACAATTGGGACGCAGCAGGCAGACACACGAAGCTCGCCAAGGATTTGCAAGTGACTTGGCAGATGACGATCAGAACCCAGAGGAAATGTTGCCCGTTAAAATAAGCATTCGGGAGAATTTCTCTTAAGACACATTTGGAGTGACATTCACCGCTAATACAAATACTCAAATTAACATAGATTAGACACAAACTAATTTTAATTAAATCTTACATACATTAATAAACCAAAAAATAAAAATAAAACAAAAGGATTGTGAGTTTTGCTTGTATAGTAAGACATCTCTTAATTTTTTGAATTAATTATAGAATAATTAAAATTAAAATCATTCCTATTTTGTTTAATTTATCTTGCATGCAAATAGTACAAAAGTCAAGGATCTTGCATAGCAGTAATAAATAAACAAAATACTGACAAATACATTTACAAAGAAAGTTCAATAAAAGTTCTCTCATTTTATTTTTTGTTTTAAGAATAAAATAGGTATTAATTAAATTCTTATTATTTCTTAATAAACGTAGTGGAAACTAATAGTTTTTATGTATTTTTGGATTTTTTAAGAAAAATAAAAAATAAAAAACTTTATAAAAATAATAATCACATTCTTGAGTCTTTTTATATAACTTCCTCGCAAATAAATGCCCAAAATAGATAAAAAAAAAATATAATTAAGATGTGATGAAATAAAATTATACACAATCTTAAGTTTAGACCTTATTTTGGAAGGGTAAAATATATATTTCAATACCATCATCGAATGGAAAAATAAAATAAATCCTAGAAAACACAATGTCTTGAAAATTGCCATTAAACATGTAAATACTCTATTCTATCAACACAAATAAAAAGATAAAATAAACAAGTAAGATTTTAAGGTTTGGTTTATAAACTAATTGTGCAAATTGTAATCAGATCTATTTAGGACAAACAAAAAGAAAGATTCAGGATCGTTTACAGGAACACAAGACATCGGTCGGTGTTAGTGATGAAAAGACTGCATTATCCAGACACTGCAGAAAAATAAACACATTTTTATCTCGCAAAACAGGGATATGGCATTTAACTTAAGAGAGAGGATACCAACAACTTATATCATATGTATGTGAGTTTAATAAAAAAAATTAACATAGTGATATAAATTAATTATCTTGTAATATTCATTTAAATAAAAAAAAATATAATTAATTTGATTAATTTTTTTAATTTTTTTTTTTAATTCATTATTAACGTGCAGTTAATATTTAATGTTTCTATCTATTTATATTTCGTTATTTGAATAATGTATTTTAGTCTTGTTATATTTATCTAAAGAAAAAAGAAAAATGATTTTTAAATTTATTATATTTATTTTAATTTTATGAAAATGTAATTGTTAATTAATGACAATTATTGTAAGTATTAAATAAAAGAGTGGGATCTAATTTTATTATTTGATTTTTTTTTTATATATTTTGTATTTAGGTGAGAAAATTTTTTAATAAATTTATATACCTTTGAAGAGACGAGCTATTGACATCCAGAACGTCGGCATCAATCAAAGAAAAAGGAATATTTATTAACTTTTATTCATTATATTATAATATTCATTTATTTACTAATAACTACTACACCTTGTTTAAAGAAATAATTTTTTTTTAATTTTTCTACTTATTCATAAAAAATTATAATTAAAGGAAAATGCATATATTTTAAAATAGGGATATATATATATATAATTTTGGATTTTATTAAAATATTTTTGGACTCGTCAGGTAGGGGGGATTTATTTATACAATAGAATGGAATTCAATATTTGCATACATTACTTCCAGTGGAGAATTAAAAGAAATAAATTCATTTCTGCTAGAATATAAAAGAAGATGCATTAATTTTTTTTTTTTTTTTTGAATTATCAAACACAAAAGATAATCGATTCGATACTCTCTTGATATTACTTAATGAATTTAACTAGTTATGCAATATTCACCTTGAAATGGGGAATAAAATCTCCAATTCCATGGAATTATGTGAAAAGCTTACAACATTCTATTGTCTAGTAAAAACACCGACTGAATTATAAATAAATAATAAAATATTGTCAACTTAAGTGGGTGCTTGTTATTGCCTTTGAAATCAAATTGAAAGAATTCAAAATCATATTAAACAGTTGAAAGTCAAAGATAAGAATGAAAGAGTTTCTTTTTATTAAATTTCAATTGTATCCATCCGATTCCAAAAGATCAATAAGAAACAAATCTACACTTCTTCATTTTAAATGTATCTAAATAGATTTATTTATATTGAAAAGGATCAAGTGATATATTACGATTTTTAATAAATAATAAAATATAAGATGTCAAAATGATAGATAGGCAAAATTAAATAACAATGGAAGAAAATTGATAAGAAAACAAATAAAACATTTGAAAAGATAGAACAAATGCAAAAGCACTAAGCATTTATCTTCTTCCTCGTTTCTCACGAATAAATTTTAAGCTATAGATAAAAATAAAAAATTATATAAGATCAAAATAGTAAGTTAGATCCTAAATCTTATCTTATTATACTAGCAATATATATATATATATATATTTGAGATATTAAACCGTTCTAAGGATTTTTTTGAAATTGACACCATAGATAATTTTTATAAAGAAAAATCGATCTGTATTGGTTTCAGACTCGGGAAAAATCATCATTGTTAGTTTTTTCTTAATTTAAAATAGTAAATTTAAATGATGTCAGCAACTACGTCATACAGTGCTTCCTTAAATACAAAAGCTTATAAATAAAATAAAATTAAAAATATTTATTTTAATAATATTTTGTAATCAAATTTCGAAATATATATTCTGTTATATCCACAGGCTATACTTTTCTGTCTTTCAGTGCATTAATACGAACGTTTAAGGATGTATGTTTTATGATATTTTTTTTAAATTTGTTCTTTTGATTTATTTGAAATTGTTTCATATATTTTGTTGTTTATTTATTTTAAATAATGATTTTAATCTTAAATATTCATAGTTCATAAGGAAAATTGCTTTGAAGTACCTAACGGCGGTTCGGTGAACCAGGTATTAATTACCAGCCAAACCCGATAATAAGGATTTTTTTTTAATGGCAAAGCGGTGGCTCGGTGAACCAGGAACTATAGACAAAAATATTTATGTTAAATCATTATTTAAATCGAAATATAATATTTTTAATTTTTCTAAAAACTTTTAAAATTCTTATCATTCAAAAAATTTTAAAAAACAGAATAAAAATAAGAAATCAGGTTGATGATGTTGTAAGTATAAAAAGGACACGACAATTTTAAATTATAAATACGTTCTTGAGTTAGTTGCATTAGTTTGAAATATTGATTGAAAAAAATTATGTTAATAAGATTAAATCCAAAAATAAGTTTAATTTTCTATTAAGGTTATGTATATTTGATTTATTTAAATTATAAGTTAGTATATTGAATGTTAAAAAAACATGGATATAGAATTTTTTCAGGCTTATATTTCAGGTTTCAGGTTTTCAATCCAACCCAATTAGATTTTGAAAAAAAATTCGTATGATGCGAGTTAAGTTTTTCTCCGAGAAAATTATTGGGGTTCAATGATGAAAGAATTGTATTCCAACCATGTAATGTTGCAATGTTCCATAAAAAATTGTTAGTGGACCACAAAAAATTTCTTATCATTAATCAAAATATTCTTTTAAAAGTTTCTTATGAAAATAAATTTAATAATTTTAGCTAAAAATGAACGGTTTAACATAGTCGTTGAAATAAAATAAATTTAAAACTATTACATTCAAATTTTCAACAAAGTAATATTTGTCACTTG
This sequence comes from Labia minor, assembly GCA_963082975.1. Classification (NCBI taxonomy): domain Eukaryota; kingdom Metazoa; phylum Arthropoda; class Insecta; order Dermaptera; family Spongiphoridae; genus Labia; species Labia minor. The sequence continues at coordinate 34,624,175 of OY720344.1, read as the reverse complement.
GGTGGTAGGGGTTGAGTCCTTTCTAAGTACTATGAGTATCGAAGATCATCTCTAGTGGCTAATATTAAATATAATTTAATAAAAGACAATAATATAAATATAAATTATATAACTTTGAATAGAAGAAATAATGATTATGTTTCAATTTTATGATATATATTATATATAATTAATTTAAATGCCATATTTGGGATACTATCGTTTTTCTATCATAGAAAGATATCATTTAAAAAGTAATGTTACTAACAATATGATAAGCACATAAGGCAGTAATTAAGAAAACATAAAGTCAATGATCTAGGAAAAAAACTTTACTAAAAGTACAGTAAATAAAAACGTAGTATATTGGGATTTTAAATAAAATATATTCTTTAGATCTTTATTTACCATTTTTTTATATTGATTTTATTTAATTGCTTAATTAAAAAACTTTTAGTATAAATTAAAACAGTAAATTAAGTTAATTCCTTATACTTATTTTTTATATTTTAATAATCTTTTAATGATTTTGGAAGATTATTATAAATTGTAAGATACTTCAATGTTTTTTCAATTAGTAATCGTCTTTTCAAAAAAATTTAGAGTTTTAGAGGATTAGCTGAATCATATAAGTCAAAAGAAATCTATTAGAATCAACATAATTGAAATATATATATATATATATATATATATATATATTATATATTCATATATATGAAATATTCATTTGAGAGGTATGAAAAGGAAGAAAAGTTTGAATAAAGTGATGAGAGACGGTAGGCTTATCAGCCGGCTTCTTATCACCGGCAGCAATGAGACATCTCATGGAAGAAAAAATTATCAAAGGTAAAAGGATCCCTTTTTCTTCCAAAGGGCTCATTTATTCTTAGATCGGAATTTTCCACTTTAGATAAAAATAATAATATTTGATTTTTTCTCTTTCTTTTAAAAGAAAAGATTCAAATTAGGTCGCTATGAAAAGAATAAAAAAATAATGAAGACGATCGAATTTTTTTTTTTTTGCATGCCATTTAGATTGGCTTATTAAAAATAATTTTTATTTATTTTTTTTTTTTTAATTTAAAAACAAAAAAAAAACAAAAATAATAAATAAAAAAGTCTTATATGTATATATATTTATTTTACGAGGAATTTTTATTAAAAAAAAAGAAACCATTGATACAGATAAAAGAATGTTGTAACAAAATACTTGTTATCAATGTAAAGAGGGGAAATTTGGATAGAAGCCATCTCCATATTGTCTTGGAAGAATTATTCATGAATTAAGTAAATAAAATTTTATGTTATTTGAAAAAATAAATAATATTTATGGTATTGTTTTTGAGGACATTTACGTTGATATCTATACGTATGTAACAAAAGAGTGGGTAGCGGGTAGATACCTTCTCACGATCCCGGTGAGAGACAGATCTACCTCAGTGAGTGGCGCCCACTGCCCTACGCGAGCACATGCATTTTCTCTCATTCCTCGACCAAGGGAGTGCATGCCCTACCCAAATCATCCATCCAGACCCAATCCCCTTTATTTCCTCTTCCTTCTTTCCAATCCACGCGTCAGGCTGTAGCGACAGGCCGGCTGGATCATCTTCGCGTCGCATCAACAATTAATGGAGAAATGTTATACGGTTAACGGCTGGGGCGTCCCCTGCAAGCGACGCGCATTGTCAGCACCCGGGTGATGCGAGAAATGGGTTAGGGTTACCCACCTATGGACGAGGTGGGCTAAAGAAGATAGTCCAACATACACATCCACATCTACATCCACATCGACATCATCACCGACACAAACATCGTCACATCGGTCAGCATCAGCATCATTGCCATCAACCTCACTCAAATCGTCCACAGCTACATCAAAATCGTCAACACCATCATCACCGTCATCGAAGGTTGAGTACCAAAAGACCGCGTGGGAGGCCTAAAACCAGCTGGTCCTGCCGTATAACGGGAGATCTAATGGCATCTGGTCTCTCTACAGACGACGCCAACAACAGATTTAGTTGGCGCCAATTAACGAGAAGAGCCGACCCCACACCCCGTGGGAAATAAGGCTAAGAAGAAGAAGAAGAACTTAAATAAGGATAAATGTATATACCTATTTGTAATCCATCTAAGAAATGAAATTTGAGATTTCAGGAAAAAAACTCACACACACCACACACACATTTACCTCTGACTTTAGTAAACTCTTCTTTTAAAATTGGTTAGTGTGTAAGTGTATAAATCTTTATTTTTAACCATCTAAAGCAAAATGGGGTTGAAAGTTTATAGTTAAATTCAATTTCTCTAGATATTATTTCGAAATTGTAATTTGCATTTAAGAGTAATTTTCAATTAGAATTAATAATTAAGTATGAAAAAATAAATTTGTTTTGGTATATGGGTCTTTCAAATGAAAGTGCCTAAGCAATCGCTTTTAAAGAAATGGTTTAATGATATTAATATAAATAGGTATACAAAAGAGAGAAGTAATACAGAAGTAACAAATAGGCTAGTCAAAGTCACCTGCTAAATTGGAACAAGTGTCCCAGGGTCAACGAGACGATGGATATCCTGGGGGAGTTCCTGGGCTGGTGGTAGAACCATTTTTCATCTGCAGCTTGAACCTCAATATCGTCGGCAAATCCGGAAGTCATGTTAACGTGCTTTTTTGCCGTTGATAGTCCAATACAGTTGAAATAGCTACCTACGAGGACATCTGTCACTGGTACTACGTTCTGTAGTATATAGTAGAACCGGAAACAAAATATCAAGAAGTACCCCACGTGGCATGTCTTGTGAAGTTATCCTCTTGCATGATAATACTCATCCAAACACTATAACGGAAAATTGGTTCCACTACCAACTCCTGAGCTTCTTCGTCTTTGTTTACAGATCTGTTACGTTATTCTTATTTATACTAGATTATATTAATATTATTAAACTATTTCTCCAAAACCGATTGGTTGGCCGCTTTCATTAGAACAACCAATTATTTTTATTGTTAATTATCTAACTTAACTAAATAGCTTAAATAATTAATATATCGATTATATAATATTTAATGTAGTAGAATAACAAGTAAATGTGAAAAATACCTAAAATTATTTTAAAATTTAAAATTGAACTTTCAAAAATTTCTATGTTATTTAGATTTTTAAGTTTTAAATATTTGATATGATAATCTAATTTTTTTTATTATTGAATAAGTTTTTGTGATAATTGTATCTATATATCAATTGTATATAGTGAGGATTATTTTAATTATTATTGAAATTCACAAGTTTATAAATATTGTGATATTTGTATCTTATCTTTGTATGAAGTTATTTGTTTTTTTAAACAAAGTTTATTGAATCCAAGAAACAATTCATTTTCGTATTTAAAGATCGTTTCAGTGGTAAAAAGTAGTGACTTTAATTTCTATTATCATCTACGTGACATTTGTTGATCATTCGATGAATGAACACAGAAGACAGGTGGGGTTAATGACCTTTGTCAACTCAGTCAGCTGGCCTAAGGAAGTAAATCCCCCTTATAAGGATTTAAAAATATAATATGTATGAAATACACATGCACATATTAACATATTTAAATCATTATTACACTAATATATATTTATAGATATATATATAAATGACAAATTCTATATTTACCATTGAAACTAATCGTCGAACCCAGATGCTTCGGCCCCCTTTTAAGTGAAATAATTCATCAAATCAAATAAATTAATTGTCAGCCTACCCAATTGAAATTCGAAACAATAATCTAATCTAATCATTCTATTGCATAATATGTAATTTAATAGTTTATAAATACATTTCAGACTCATAAATTACCATATAGTATTCATTTCAGATCAGTCGTTTCAAATCAACATAAAAAACTTAATATAATATTAAAATGTATAATATATATTTATATTATTTATGTATTTATTGAAATATTTGGAAAATTTCAAATGAATTAAATTTTTTTATTAAGATATATTTCTTTACTTTAATTATGTTTAGTAATATTAATAAAATATTTATTTATTTCATGTTTAAAACATAAAAAAGAAATAGGTGATTATTCATATCTATAGACATTTATTATATCTATATATTTATATTTATATATTCAAATAATATGTTTGGCTATTTTGTCTTACAAATTTTATATATATATATTTTTTTAGGATTAAATTATAAAAAAAAAATAAAAAATTTATTAAAAATTATTACCTATATCAATAAGAACGTTCTGCTGTTTGATGTAAATTATATACTGATGCATCCTGATGAGCTTAACTGATGTTTTTAATAACAAATTTTTGCCGTTCAAATGAAAAATGTAGCAGACAAAAAACTTTTCATCGAAAAAGTTACTGAATGTGAAAACTTTAAATTCGAAAACTGAATAAGATTTTATAAATAACAACTATCTTCTAAGTAGTATGGTAAACTACACCTGCAAGTTTATTAAAACTAACATAAGAAAATAATGACTAAATAAACTTATGATTTTAGTGAGTATGAAAGTTACAGACAGATAAAATATTTATGGTATCATACGCATAAGAAATGTTCAGAAGAACGGATCTTTCCAACCATTACCTTGATTTTCCTGATTTGAGACTATTTATTTCAAAAAAATTCCCAATTTTGATCCCGGAGGTTGAGTGGACTCCGACCCATAGACCCCACGAGAAATTCCCTTGACAGGCCTGGGATTTGGACCTGGGGCCAGGAGGATGAGAATTAACCTCAGACTTCGTGGACAAATACAAAGGTAAAAATCTGGAGTGTCTCTAATCGACTATCTCGCAATATGAATTGGATTAATTATTTTTCTTTATTTTTACGGTAAGTTTATAGGAAAAAAATGAAAACGTTGTAGGTAATGACCATCTTCCGGTTGAGCTACATTTCTCAAAAGTTGATAGAAAACTATGAATTTTGAATAATACCCGTGTACCGAATTTCATTATTCTAGCTCAAACCGTTTTTCCGTAATCTTGTCCACCCACCCACCCACAAATCGAGACATTTTTCTCAACCTTAGTGGAAATGACTCAGTGACCTTCAAAACGTATAAAAACATCAAAATCTCGACATCGAAAATTTTCGTGATCGCAATACTATCTCTGGTGAGATAATAAAAAGATAAATAAAATTTTATAATTTTTAAAAAATTCAAAGATGAGGAAAGCAAATTCTTGTATGACCTTATAATTCCAGAATTAAAATCTGTTACCACATCTAAAAAAATAAAATAAAAATTTAAGTAGTATGAGTCGTGTTTATATTCTGGAGACATTTTCATGATGATTATAAACTATTATTTAAAATATGATAAGACTACGTAAGCTGTTGTTTAACATGTGAGTAAAGAAGGCAAAGTCTTGTATGATGCAATTCTCATGCCATCGAGAAATAAATTCAATGTAAAACGTCCAGAACGAAGGATGAGGGCTGGATAATTGGTGTGTAAGCGTGCAACTTAACTTGGGGCTCAGGCTCCCAACTTGGCCAGACGCCAAACGAAGGATGTTTGATGTTTGATGTTTGCTCTCCCTGGCCTCTCAGCAAACAACGCCAGTGATAGAGATGGAAAAGATAGATAGATATACGTTCACTTCTCTTGGCGCATCTACTTTTCATTTTCTTATACATATCGTATAGTTTATACCTAGCATATCCAGATCCAGCTACTGCTATTTCTCTCTCCCTTTGTTTATCTTGTGATCAAAGTTGTTTGCTTTAACTTTTAAAGGATATTTTTTTTCATCAACTAAAATAGATAAAAATCCAAAAAAAAAAAAATTGAATCTCACTTAAAAGTTAAGAATTGAGAAGAAAAGATCTAAAAATACACTCCAAAAGAAAAATATGATTTAAATATTTATAAAATATTGAATAAAATATATATGTAATAATAAATTTAAATAAAGTTATTGAAATAATATATCAATATTTTAATTAAAAACCTAAGACTAATCCAAAATAATTTTTTAGAGTTTAAAATAAAATACTTAATATTTAAAGTAACAAAGGTATTAAAAAATAAATTTGGATTTAGATCTTTTAGTTATATATATTATGAATAAATATTTCTAATAAAATCTTAGATTTTAATAAATAGTTTCACGGAAACCTAAACGAACAAATATATATATATGAGCCATTTATTTTGAAAGTGCCCTAAATCCATTTATCTTCAAATCGAGATATTTAAGGATTTGCTTTTCAATGAATTTAAAAATATAGGTAAAAGATCCTAATGAGGCATACTGCTTAAATCAATCTAAGTGTGTTAAATTTATAGTTCCTATTAAAATAGTGCCAATTATTAAGTGAATAATTTGCGTTTTCTTATCAAGAATGGAGTTAGGTCACTTTCAAAATTAACAACCATATTCATTATAAAATTTGAAGATGCCCAAGTCCATTCAACATAATTTAACATGCTTCAAATTGAATAAATAACAATACTGAATTTATTTTATATATCTTTAAAACACTTAGGAAACAAAATTTACGCGATTCAAAACATTTTTTTTACAGAACATACAAAATTACGCATGTTAAAGGGATTTGAAGAAATCTTGATGTTCCGGTGGTGTACCATATATTTATCGTAATAGGTATATCATGTCCTTAAATTTTGCTGTTGTAATTCGTTTGATATATTTATAGAATGGTGTCAATACAAAATTTTCTAATTTTCTTATTCTACCCCAAATGTGGCAATAAATTCAGGACTTTAAAATTGTCATTCTAATTCTTTGATGTGTTATAGAAAATTTTATATGGTTCATTTCTGACAAAACGCATCCAACATATTTTTAACCAGTTTACTGATTTTCCATCAGAATTATTTACCCGTTTAAAAATTGCATCTACTAATAATTTTGTCAATACAAAATCTTCGTGTCTCATTTCATTTATTGTACAATAAAATTATTACCTTTCCAACACTTTTTAACAATCTTGTAATAATCTTGGGGAACGAACAGTAATTTTTTTTTTTAATGGCATTTCCACTACTATAAAATCTTGAGGTAAGTATAAATGGAGTTAGGCCACTATCAAACTACACGGTTTAGTTATTGAACTAATTCTAAAAACTTATGTGTCCAAAATGTATCGTATTTGCTTGGAATATAAACAACCTGAAATACTTCACTGATAAATATCATGAAGTTGTAAATGTAACTTTGATAACCGGCAAAAAAATTAAAAACGGAGTTAGGCCACTTTCAAAATAAACGGCTCATATATATATAAGACAGATGGATTAATAAATACAATAACTTTTTGAATTTATTGAGGTTCGAACCATCCTGTCCATGGCTTTGGGATTAAGCCACGCTTTATATATATATATATATATACATTTCTAGAATTTCATTTATATATATATCTTTCTATTCAAAAAAATCTTTTGAGAGATGGTGAATTGGTTCAAACAAATTGATGGAATCAGAAACTCGACGTTGATTGATATCCACTTGAAACCCCATTCTTGTTAATTCTCATCAAATAAATATATTGATATGTGTCGATTAAAAAAGCAAGAGCTAAATTAAGTGTAAATCGGTTATTGAACTTAAGGGAGAACAAAAGAGAATAATCGGAATTCAACGATTTTTAGTTTAAAAAAAATGATAACGAATAGTCAAGTGAGAGGTCATATAGATAGATGGATAAACAATTGGGTAATTTTCAAAATAATAAACAAAATAAATTAAATAATCTGGAAATTTTCAAGAATGGATGGAAAGTAATAAATTATAAAAAAATTTAATAAGCATAAATGAAATTCTAGAAATGTAAAATTATTGAATTATTATTAGTATGAATAAAAGTCAATATACTATTAATTAATGTGGTAATTAATGATCGGCCATGTATTATAAACATTAGCATATTGAGTTTACGTCAGTTTAACAATGTGTACTTTGATTTTCTCGTGCAGAAGCTAGTCAATAATTTTAACTGATAATGAGTTTAAAGAGTATAGTTCTGATAGTTTATATTCCATTAACTCCTTTAAATAGGCATTAAGATTTACGGTATTACTTAATATAATAAAAAAAATACAAGGTAACTAGGAATAAAAATTTATCGTAAATTAAAACGAAACCATAACGAAACAATAAGCAAAATAATACGAGGGCAGTTCCATAAGTCGGGGTCAGTAAATTTAAAATACGAGGGAAGGTCAATAAGTCCGTGACTTTTTGAATTTCCCATCTCTTAAATGAAATGGTAACTCTGTTCCTGTCAGCAGGCAACTATCAGCTGACCCCTGTCGAAATTTGAACTAGCTGGGTGTTTCAGTTTTTATTTGAGATCCATTAATAGCAGACTGCCTCGGGATTTAAGAAGAAAATAGAAAAAAGTGAATTTCTATGAAAATCCATCAATTGGTTCCTCATCCACCCTATTCTCTTGATTTAGCCCCGAGTGACTATTTCTTGATTCCAAACCTGAAGAAATGGATCGGCAGAAAGAGATTTGACTCCAACGATGAATCATCTCACAAACAAATCTATTTTTTGGAAGGGATAAAATAAAATTGGTGAAACGTTGGACGAAGTGTATAGAGATCAAAGGAGATTATCTTTATCCAAAACCTGTGTTTAATTCAAAAAGTCACAGACTTATTCAATTGCCCTCGTATTTTTTTCAAATAAACAATGATCCCGAATTGAGCAAGGGTATTAATTAACTAATTAATTTATTATTATTATTATATTTTAAATAAATTACACTTGAAAGTCATAGTGTGCTGGATAGACCAATAATTATAAATAAATTAATTATATTTAATACAAAAGTGAAAAAGTTTTGAAATACTTGTGATAGAAGGATTTTTATTCTTATACATATGTATACAGAAACGTGTATTAAAGAAAATTCATAGAAAAAAAATATTACTATTTACTTGAATTAAAGCTCTTGTGTTGTATTTTAATATTTGAAATTCAATCTAAACTAAAACAATAAACAAAATAAATAAATAAATAAAAATTTTGATTTTAATTTGATCTTTTGTTAAAAAAATAATAATAATAAATAAATAACGTCCACGTTTAATTAAAATAAATAAAAAATATATACATTTTTTTTTATTTATATAGGTATATTATATTTTATAAAAATATGTTTTTACATAATAATATAATAAAAAAAATAGTTTTTTATACATTATTTTTTATTCTCTCTTTTATATACGCGTATACGCGCATTGAAGCGTGATATGGTCAATAGGAAATTAATCGTCTTGAAAATTTCTATCTCATTTCTTTATTTTCTATCTTTATCTCTTTCTTTAATTGATCCACTAGTGGATATTTAAAAATATAAAATAAATAAATACATAACAAATAAAATACAATGCATAACATAACAAGATTTGTCTTTTTTAATTTAAATAAAATCATTTTTTCGTCCAAGGCTTTAAGAATAATTTAAATAAATCAATAGGATTTGCTATTCATACCCGTTGAGTGGTAACTTATCGTGTTTGTTTTATAGCGTAGGGCCTATTTATTTATTTATTTTTTTCGTAAATTCGACCCATTTCCGGGAGCTGGGGCCGAGGCGCCGCCCCTGGAGGCTGTTCAATATTTTAGCCGCAGTGTCATTAGCTGTGCGGTAGAATTGGAGGAGGAGGTCAACAAACCCACAACCCATAACAATAACAAATCATCCGACTACTAGATGAATGCTGCAAAGAGATAACCTTTTCAATAGACAAATTTATAAAGAGAGAGAGAGAGAGAAAAAGAGCAAAACAAGACTAAAAAAATATTTTGGGTCTTAACGTAAAAAAAAAAAGAATTCAGTAAAAATGTTAACAAAGAGGAAAACGTTCTTTCCGATCAACAAAATGATAAATAATCGAAGAATGTGAATTTAAAGATGAGATGAGGAATTTGTTTTTGTTTGTTTTTTTTTTTTGATCCTATAGAATTTATATTGATTAATTTAAATTAATTTATGTTGATTATTGTTATTTTCAGATATTAATGAAATATTGCATTGAATTTTCCAAAATTGGAAACAGAGATGTTATAGAAAAATTACACAAATAAATATATATTTTCTTTTAAAAAATAAATAATTGTTTCATAATAATAAATACGCTATGTACCATATACTAATTATTAAAATTAATTTCAAAATAATTGAGTCCCCCTATTTTATCATATTATTAATAGAAAGTTACAAACTTGTTTCATAAATCTAATATGATTGAATAAAACCAAACATGAGCTTGTTAACTAATGATACATATTCTAGTTAACGAACAGAGTAGTAAACAGGTTAAATACTAAAAGTTATGAATGAGTATCATCTAAAATGATAATTTATCCTAGGAGATACCAAAAAGTGTGTATGATGAGTGTGTGCATCACATAGAGAATTTGTAGAAATTTTTATCTATTTATGTTTTATAATTCTCTTAAAAATTTGTTTTTATAAAAAGGAGTTAAATAGAAATAGCAAGTGAATAATAAATAAAAATAATAATATATATTGGTTAGATTATCATTGCACTCACTTTCATTATTTATTTCTCCCTTAAAAATAAATAAAATATTTAACTAAAACAGTTGTTTTCTTCTAGCTTGTCTTTTGTTAAAAAACAGATAATATAGTCTTGTATAATTATAAAATTTGAAAGAGATAACTTTAAAATTCCAATTTGTTTATTTAATTTGCATAAAAAGTTTGAATTGAGAAACAAACCTTATCCTATGTTAATTCTAAAAAAAAAATGAGCAAATAATAAATGGCTCACTCGATTATTTACTCTTCTTATATTCGTTATATAGGAGAGTTTTAAATTAAAACTTTGAGACTTTCAGTGATAAATTTATTTGTATACAATGAATTCCTGAAAACTTAAGTGATTTTTTTTTCTTTCAATAATTAGTTATATGAATTTAAATTTAAGCAAAAAACTCAATAGATTTAATGGACCCTATTCATAGCTTATGATAAAAATCACATTGAAATCACTGTATAAAAAATATAAAATATTTATTGAATAATAATATACTTAAAATATTAACCTTGTCAAGTTCACAGAAGTGAAATAAAGCATATCAAACTTTTCACTCTCGCCAGCGAAACATCACCAAGCCCTGAAGAAGGTTCCAATAAGAGTCGAAACGTTGACTTGTTTGCGAAAATGTAGATAAGAGTTTTTATTTCCCATATATTTCTAGTAAATTTTAAATAACTATATTCTAAAAAATGCAAAGACTACGAAGAGAAAAGAAAATGAAAAGCTAAAAAATAGGTGTATAAATCCCATAAAATCTTAATTTAAAAACAGCAATATTTTTATTTGAGTTTACAAGATGCGACAAAAAAAAACATGATAATACATATTGTTAAGAACAAAATAATAATTATAAATATAAAATAGAAAAATAATAAAAGGTATTTTAAGGATTTTAAAATAAGATTATGATAAATTTCAACAGGATAGGATTAAGCCTCTCCCATACATTTTTTTTTTTAATTTTCAATGAATTTAAAAGAGATTTTGAACAATTCGATTTCCGACAAAGGAAATTATTTATTCGAATTAAAATTAATATTTGAATAAATCAGTTAAAATATTGTCTTACGACTGTCTGCTAATAAATCACAGAAAATTTATCTAAAAGATTTTTTTTTTTAAATATCAAAATTGTTGCTTGAAATTTTTCTGGCTAGGATTTTTGTTATTGTCATCTAGAAATAAATATGTTTTTTTTTTTCTTATTTGTATTTTTAGTTCTATGAAAAATAGGTTTCAAGTGGGTATGAATTTTTATATTCAAAATATAATATAAAAAACGATCAAGGTAAATAAAAAAAAATATTGAGTATATTTTAAAATATTAAATAATATTAAATATATATAGTGATCATTATTTAGGTGTTATTGAAAGAAACAGTGTGATTAAGGAGTGTCAATTATAATTTCACGTTACAGTTGTTATTCCCGGTCCTTTATTTAATTATAATTAACACTGTACAATCTCCAGATAAATTAGAGTCAAGTTTCAGAGTAATATATCAAAAACTCTTGTTAAAAGAGATATGTTCGTATCAAGATAAACATTTCTTGGAAAATAGAAAATAAATTGAATTGAGAACCAAATACAATTGACTTACAATCATTTGGTGTGTATGAGTGTGAGATATTACAAACACAGATGTGCAACCTGTGACAATTAATCATCTACCGATATCAAGTGTTCTTGAAGCGAGAGTGTCCAGAAAAAATATAAAAACAATATAAAAACAATATATATATATGTTGGGATTTAATACACTCTGGATTTATTTATCTTGTACTTTTAATAGATTATTTTATAGGCGGTAGATTTTAACAATTAGTTCAGTAATTTAGATTTGTAATTAAGATTTCAATGAACTGAATGCTGGTATTAGGGTTGGGGGTGTAAAAAATCTAATTACTTTTTTATTCGAAATGTTAAAACAGATTAATTGCTCTTGTATCATTAATTTTTTTCTTTAAATAATGTTTTTGTTTTAAAAAACTTATTCTATAATTCTTTTTTCTTTTATTAATTTTTTTTTTTATTGTTTTAATTATAAAATGTATCGAGTTTGTGAAAGGGATTGATTTAGAGGAATTAAAGCGATCTTGTGAGATTTATTTCAGTATTTTATATTAAAATTCTACATGATTAAAAAATGGATGAAAATAGAAAAAATTAAATTGTATTATAGGTAAAACAAAAATATTGGTTAAAGAAATCCGATTATTCATGGATAATGTAAATATACAATCAATAATTATTATAATTTCAGGTTTCTAAATCATGTGTACTAAATAAAAATTATTCTGGTCTCATTGATTAACATTAAAATGAGATCAAGGTGAAGGATTAGCGACATCTTTTAGAAAATCAATGATCTAATTACTAATCTAATTAAATATTTACATACGAGTATATTCGTTCAATTATATTATAATATATTATGTTATTGCATATTAATTATGCACCAGGTGGCAAATGTGAACAGTTCACAATATATATAAAATTTAATTAATTATATGTAGATATTTGTATTTGTATTCTTATATGTATTATTTGTTTGATTTACTTTGTTTTACATTTTCTTTATTTTTATAAGTTTTTTTTTTATATTTTTAGTTGTGGTTATTTTTGGCAATCATCTTAGACTATCAAAAAAGACAAGGGTTAAGCCTAAAGTGACCATACGTCCCGTTTTGAACGGGACAGTCCCGTTTTCAGGTAGCTTATTTTAAATTTATTATTATATTATTATACTCAGTTATTGTTATATTATTTACTATATTTTTCAGTTATTTTCATTATAATAAACAGAAATAATGAAAATTATACGTTTTCTTCATAGCTTCCCCAAACTATTACCGAAAATTCAAAAATGTCCCGTTTTTAGGAAAAAAATAAATGGTCACGTTAGTTATGCCTTATCTTATTAAAATAATAATATTATCTAAGAATCATATTTTATTTTCCACGTTAAAACAAAACGACGCAATATGAGACGAAGTTAAACAAGGTTTACCTGTATTGATTATTGTAACTGTAAATATTATTTTAATTATTTTAAGTTAAATTCTTGTGTAGCGAAATTGCTTAAAATTGAAATTTCAATTAACTTATAATTACTTACGTTAAAAGAGGAAATAACAATTATCTACCTTGAATCATAGAAATTAAATTTTACATTTGCTTGCTTTTTGGGGAAAAATAGAATCTCAGAATTGGGTTTCAACTAATATGCGAGAAGCATTTAGTTTTCCTTTTTATTATTATAACGTAATATTCTTATAGAATAATAAAGATTGAGTTTGAGATATTATTAATTAAGAAGATTATTTTATAAATTATAACAATAATTCACTATATATTTTCGATTAAAATATTTATTTAGTATAATACTATATGAATGTAAGTATAGTTAAAAAATTAGAAACAATCAAAGTTATTCTGGAGATTTTATCTTCCTTTTGGCAGTTATATTTTTCATCAAGACTAGCATGTCAGAGTGTAGTAAATAAATTAATGAAATTGGTTTTAGATCTTTTAAATCTATACATATATTATAATAAAACGAAAATTCTTATCTTATCAAGTTTAATGAGAATAGAATAGAAGCAAATTTCCTTAAAATCAATGATATTAATGGTAAAATAAATGATAATATGAATATAGTTAATAAGCTAAGTTTAACATTTAAATTATTATGAATAACAAGAATGGTCATAAGAGAAATTGAAATTTTGATTGAGCATGAAATGTCACATTTATATAATTTCATTTCAGGGGAACCGATTGCAATCATTTAATGGATGGAAATAATGAAGCAATTGGGAAATATATATATATATTATTCATCATATTTATTATCCAAAATTTACTAAGTAGAGAAGGAGGCTGAAATGGATTTAATTTCAATGAAAGAGTTGAATAAATTTTATCGAGTATTAATTATACAATGCATACATCTAAAATGGATATTGATCTAGAATTTGCATATCACAACATATAAATAAATAAATATATCATTCTTCTCAAATAGAGGACTGTTTTATGTAAATTTTGATTTAATAGAAATGGATCAAATAAAACTTCATCCAGATATTGGAAATTGAGTATAATATTTTGCTAATATTCAAAATGAATATAGGTCAATTTCTCATTTATTAAATCAAAAAAAAAATATTGTTTAAATGTTAATTTATATAAATTTTGTAGAGTTCCAGCTGTTTTTGAAATTTCAATTAAAAATAATATTATTAAGAAATAATAAAATAAAATATTAATTATTCTATTATATTATAATATCAATGATCAAAGTACACCAATGAATTTATTAAAATTATATTCATTATAGAACGTTCTAGACATTCAGAAATTAGGTTTTAATAATTTAAAAGACTCATTATCATATTTATATTCACATTCTTAATTGAAATAATAACTTATCTGATAATTTAATAAATAAACCGAGATTATATTTTGGAAATGATTTAAATGTAAACTTAAAAAAAATAAGTTGACCTGTGGCCAGGTCCGAATCGACCGACGGTTTGAAATAAATTAATTTCCAGCTACAGAAACAATTTCAAATAATTTTAATATATCTATTAATGTAATAAAAAACAGATAGGCATATAACATTATATATATTATATATTATTATATTTTTAATTTTATTTTATTTATAATATATAGCTGAAGTAGCCGGCGTTGCCCGTGATCATAATAAGGAGGCTGTGACGTCATGAAGGGCTGGGTGACGTCATATAATTTTAAATTAAGAAAAACATAATGAAGATGATTTTTCCCGAGGATAAAACCAATACATTCGTGGTGATATGTAAAAAAATCTCCTCATGTGAAATTTGGTGTGAAAACAATACCTCCCTTACTATCGTCGGTCGGTAATAAGATAACAAAACAATCCTTGTTGATTTTAGAAGAGCCATATTCTTTATGAATAATTGGAGGAATATGTAAAAAAGAAATACTCAAAAAGAGGAATAATATATTATTATATATATTGTTCCAATTCATCTTATAGCTTAAAACTTCTTTCATTTCCTTCATTTGTATTCATCAGGTTAATGGAAAAATAAAGAAAGACGTTTTTTTCAATTTTTTTTAAATTCATTTATCAATCATTGGAATTATTAATGTATGCATTAAAGGTAGAGCAAAAGGAGAATAATAATGTTTGTTCATTTTCATTTTATCATTTGAAAGCTTATATAAATCATTCATAATTATTTTAGAATTATTGAGGATAAAAGAATAATTTTTTCTAAATTAATTTTTATAAAATTTTTCGAAGACTATCAATCATCCATCCAGGGAGAAATACAAAGTAAAACTTTTATAATTTTTCTCATTAAAAAAAATATTTCAAAATTACTCACTCTGGTTAAATTAAATTCATGATTAAAATTAAATATAATATAATTTTAAAAAGGTTTTATCATAATTTTAAAGCATTACTAGAGAATCTTTTACTGTTTTCTATCCATATTATTAATATAATCGAAAAAAGGTTTTTTAATGTAAAAATAAAATATCAAAATCTACTTTAATTTCATTGTATAGGGTTTATATAGCACAAACGAACCTGATCTTTACAATATTGTTTATAGGGATAATCAAATGACATAATTATTTTATCATATAATAGGAGCATCATTTTGAAGTATCGCCATTTTTTAAAAAATCCATTCAAATGTTCTTTTAAAAACAAAAAAAAAACATTCATTTTTTATGCTTAGCTAAAAATGCAGTACTTATATATGTATGTATGTATGTATATACATACATATTGTTTGGAGGTTTTTACTGTTTTAATCTATTGTTTTTTTTTTATTATAAAGCTCATACTTTTTATATATACTTCTCAACTACCTTTAGTGCCTAATCATGATAAATCATTGCATTTGTTTAATAATAGAAGTAAATAAACCATATAAAACCATTTTTGTGTGTTTTGGTATTGGATAAATGATTATTAAGCCTGCTTTATCATATATTCAAGAGAAATGAAAAGGTAAGGGTGGGAAATAATATATTGGGTGCAAGATTTTTTTTATTTATTATTATTTATATTGAATTCAATTTTTTTTCTGGTGCATAAAACAATTTAATTTAATATTGTATAGAATTATATAAAACCCACAACTCTGTATAAAAAATATGAAATTAATTTCTCGGTAGTAGAGATAAATTAATATTTATTATCCCTGGGAGAGATAATAATTAGAATTCAAAAAAATTACTAAAAAATATTTATTTCAATTTTTTTTATAATTATCATTTAACCAATTTATTGTGTTGCATGTAAAAATTTAATTTTTATTATTCAAAATGTGTTCTAATTTATAATTTTATATTGAATGTAAATGAAAAAAAAATTATCTTTTTTATTTGGTAAAATTAATTATGTGATTATTTGATAAATATCATTTACATAATAAATAGTATATATTTGTATGTTTATTTAGACAATAATGGCGCATATAGATCTATTAAGTGGTTGAAGAGGTGCTTTCTAGTGACATGTTTTTATGAGGAAATATAAAACATATTGACAATATTAATGTAATTTAGAGAGAAGAACATTAGATTATGAAAAATATTGCTAATGGGTGATTAATTGAAAATGACATGGAATAATAATAATAATAATAATAATAATATCGATCTGATATGGAAACATAGACGTGATATGAATGACGGGCAATTGACCTTGTGTGGGTTGGTGCTGGGATTGAGCAAAATGGTATGGGAGGAGGGAACATCCCATATACCAAGCCCACCATTCAAATAAATCAATGATACGTATACACAATTTATGATAGGTTAGGAAATTATTTATTATTTTTGTCCACCACCGAAAAAAATGAAAAATTAATATGAAAAGTATAATTAATATTTATAATTAAAAGATATTTTTGGAATTTATCTCGAATTGCTAATAATTATATTTTATTCTTCTTAGAAAGGATTTAATATAATAAAAAAAAACATTTCAATGTTTATATACGCAATACACATTTATAAAAGGACATGAAAGAATATTGCTCCAAATGACCTACTTAAAAATAATCTTTAGAAAATATTAATATATTTTAATAAAATATTTGAGTTTAAGGTTATTAATATAATCTATAAAAAGTTTTTGTTTAAATAAAAAAAAAAGTAAAAGAATTTCACTGAAAACTTATTTTATCTAATGTCAAGAAAAGTTATGATCTAACTTTTACTTATATAGATATATTATCTAGATAATAAAAAATAACTCAATAGTTTCGTTGGATAAGCTATTATTTATTAAAAATAAATAAATAAAATGATTTCGTAATATTTTATTATCTTCTTTTTTTTCTAACATGGTAATAATTATATTTATTATATTGCAATATAATTATAATCCTGATTATAGATTTTAAATAAAGTAATAAAATAAATTTTTAATTGAACTAAATTAAATAGATTTGGTGGGTAGAGTAGCTATTTTATATACTATGTGAATTTATGTATTCGAATAGACACATTTTTAATACACTTTACTTAACTCACACTGTCAGGATGTCCGTTTGTTTGTACGCGGTTTGTCCGCGGCATTTTATAATCGATATTTCAACAACTTCCCGTCATTCAATCAACTTGAAATTTTGCATACGCGCTTGCTCCTGCTAATAATACACGAATCAATTGAAAAATCCACTGAATTATTTATCTGTTAGTGGTAATTAATTAACTAAACTTTCATATGCGGAATATGGAATAGTTCACTATTTCAATCATAGATGGCGGTAGCAGTTCTATTAAAATTAAATTAAATGTCAAACTATTCTGTGGTTGTAAAAAAATGTTACACATGTTATTAATAAGAAATATTTAAAATAACGACTACATTTATTTATGTACGACTAAAAAGTATAAAATAAATTTAAGTCAAAAATCTTTTTAAAAAACACACTTTACTTAAAATTGCACTAAAAAGTAAAAAATAAAATCACTGTAAAGTGTGTGCGCTCAAATTATAATAACACCGTAAAACATTTGCTTCCACTATTGGGCGCACACACTTTACAGTGATTTTATTTTTTACTTTTTAGTGCAATTTTAAGTAAAGTGTGTTTTTTAAAAAGATTTCTATTTACTTAAATTTATTTAAAATTTATTTGGATTACCATAGGTTATGTACTTTCAGCTATGAACTTGCCAATATATAGTAAGTATCAATATCTAATCAAATGACTGTAAATGAAAAATAAAATTAGTTAATTGAATTTGTAATCAATATGGCATGACGTTTGAAAATTTACTTATTGGTAGAGTATATAATGATGATGATTATTATTTAAATTCATATGTTGGATGTATTCAATTAATTATTAACATTTCATTGCTATTCATAATAAACGCCATTGGATGGATCTATGTGACAAAATGAGAATTTCAATTCAATATTTTAATATTTATTATTATTAGAGCAATGGTATTATTATTAGTATCTAGTGATAACAAAGTAAATTTACAGAAATATCCTTGCTAATCTTATTAAAATTAGTATAACAAAAAATTATGTATATTCTAAAAAAAATAATCAATCGTATAATATATGTATAAGTATAGTATATTTATGAAAATTTTTCGTTGAATGCCAATGGCTTTTATATTTAGTTTTTAAGAACAAAAGTTGTCAATACAAAATTCTGCTTCATTTCTAATCCAATAAATCAAACTACACAAGAAAAATCGCAAAATGTTATATGTAGATAAATTAAAAATAATAGCAATTTCAAACATTTACAGGTGAACTATTTTACAAGGAGTTCCCAAGGTTATTAAAAATTATTACTTTATAATATCAAATATATTTTTAATATCGTGTGTGAATACTTTGTATCTTTAAACGATCAATAATATTGTCAATATTATTGGGACATGTTTGTGTCAACTTGATATAAAAAAATAATGAATTCAAGATGTTTTCGACTTGCGAATATATATTCTAATTAAACTTTTACTAAAGAAAATAAAAAGATTCTCTTGACCTAGAAAAACAATGCCAACAAGATCAAATACGATTTTATTGATCTTACACGGAATGTGTATTTCATTTTACTTTTTCTTCGGATTTTTTACTATTCATTTGATAACTATAAAACATGTATAAATAAATTTTACTATTCTAATAAATAGTAAACTTTTTGGAAAGATAAAACATGATATTAGGTGTTATTTTAAAAATATCATGATTATTATTAGACATCTTGAATGTCAATTTTTAAGATTTATCATTATTTATTATATAAAAATTTTAAGTTACTTATATAATCTTCTTCAATGATTCTGATATAAGTATTAGATCAATATTAGAATATAAATACTCTACTAATTTTTCCTCAATTTTAATATAAGTAATTTGAAATGCTAATTTGAAATATACGTCTTATTCATAAAATATGAAGTAATAACGTTAAATTCGAATTTGTATGTTTTGTGATGTTAGTGAAAAAACAAATTTTGAAGCGATGAAAATTGGCTCTGCTACTCTGAATTTTTTTTTTAATTGTTTTAAATAAAGCAGTGTTCTTTTTTTAATTAAATGTCAAAAATTAACATTCACTTGAAGCTACAAATTGAAATTAATTTAAATATTAGATTGATATTTTGGTTAGTGAAATAAACTTTTGAAACATAAAGCGAACTACACCTGTCGTATTTGTATACCAAAATATATGTTATTAATATATGTATATATATATATATTTTAATAAACAATCCTCATTCATTATTTAATTAAAACAAAAATTTAATAAAATAAAGTTATTCTTCTAATAAAGTCATGGATATAAAAAAAGCTTTAATTGAGAATTTCCTTTTTTTCATTAGTCATGCCATATCATCCCTCTCATGATATACTATAAATTAACAATTTTTAGAAAATATAATGGAAGAAAAGATATTTATGAGAGAAAACACCAATTGGAAACACGCTAAGGACAATGAATAATATTTCTGATGAAATGTAGAAAAATTAATTTAGATGAATTTTAGAAATATCCACCAAGACACGAATGATAAAGCTAAAAGATGAAAAAATTCTTTTAGAATCTTTTGAAAACCGTAAATCAATTGTCTTCTAGCGTGAAGATAATAGTGGATTAAAAGGGGGCTTTATATTGAGAAACCTTTTTTGAAGGTTCATTGTCCTTTCCCCTGTACTACATTACATTATACTGTTTAACATTTTTAATTTTCACTTTTTGTAAAATTTGGAAAACAACATCGAATTCAATTCGTGTTTTTAATTTATTCTTCATTATTTTAAAGAAATATATATAAATATTATATTTCATTTATTGACATGAACGTTTAATTAACTTTATCGTATTTTTATGAATTTTTCAAAATCAATATTAAATTTGAATTTTCGTTTTTATTAACATTCAAAATATCATGATATATATATACTTGGATACTAATTAGATACAATTAAGAAGATTGAATGTATTATTTCAATTTTTTCATTTTATTTAATTATGTTTATTTTTATTTCATTTTTTTAATGTTAAATGAGCATAGATTGGATAATCGTAAAAAAAGTAAATGTTTAAACCGAATTTGGAAAATTCATAAAAATATGATAAAGTTAATTAAAACTTGATGTGGGTAAATGAAATATAATAACTCTTCAAAAATAAATTGTTTATTATTTCAATTTTTTAAATTATCAGTATTATAGCAATTATTATAATTAATTTAAAGCATTTGGGATTCAATAATTTTTAAATTAAATTTAATTAAATTTACTTAGGCTTAAAGAGTATTATGATTTTAATACAATGATAAATATTTTATTTAACATTATAGTATTAAAGATAATAAAGTAAGTAAAAAATTATTATTTAATTTTTATATAATTAAAGTCCAGACTGCTCCTCATATCGTATATTGTTTAATATAATCAAAACGATTTATAATAAATTTATTTAAAATAAAAGAGTTTGTGATCTGCATTTTTTATTTTTAAACTAAAATAAGAGGTTTTTGTTAAGCATTTTATTGGATTAGAATACAATTCATTACCTTAAATATAACTTTTATTTTATTTGTATAATTATTTATTTCAAGTTAGTCCTATGTTTAGTTGGAATAAATTCATTTTTATTCAGTTTTCATTAAATTAGATAATTTAATATTCGGAATTAATAATTTATATCTAATAATATTTGAGCAAAAAATATAAAATCATATTCAAACAGATGACAATTCAAATTAAGTTTAAATTTGTCACCATTGCTTTTAAATTTGATTTCCTTTTAGAATATATCTTAATGTATATTTCAGTTTATTTAATATATATATATATATATATATATATTTAAATTTGTTCATGTTTGAAAAAATCTTATTTTCCCTAGATTTCATCCAAGATAAAAATTGACAGGAATAGAAATATTTTTGCTAAGCTTCAAGATATGTATAAATAAAATACAAATCAATATAAACAGATGAAGAAGTATAATATAGAATATAAAATAAATTTTATAGTCATAAGTACGAAGAGATGTAAGACAAGTCATTTAGAGGCTCCATTAACTTTCTTTCGGGTGCCAACATTTTTATTAGCTCCTAAAATTCTTGACAAGATAACAAAATTTAAAGTGTGAATTGGTTCAACAAATGGTAATGTCTATTTGTTGACATAAAGGAAAGTCTTACATGATAACATGGATAATGTGCGAGCGAAATCATAGGTGGAAGATAGATGGGTGGGGGCGTTTGAAAAGGCATTGATGATTCATCAATGACCAGATAAAGTTGCTTTTCGCGTGAATTCTTACGCTTTCTTCGTCTATTCAAATGAAAAATGAAAAAAATGTCTATAGATTTATGAAATATAAAGTATACAAAAGATAAAAAAATATATTAAAATATGATGAATGTGTGTAAGCACATAAACAAACGTATTTTAAAGAAATCACTTTTAATAAATATGATATTGGCTGGATTAGTTCAAAATCCATTTACATATTGATTGTAGAATATATATATATATATATATATTATAGTGATTTATTCTTACTATATCGATCTCCCAATTTCATTTACATTTTCTATATATTTTTTTTATTAATGTTCTATTTTTCCGCAAAATAAGCAATGTTCGTCGAATAGTTGGAAGCATTGATTAAATGAGATTATAGTATACGAAAGGTTGGGGGATATTTTTAAAAATTTAAATATATTCATATACATCAATAAGAAAAAACCATTTAAATTTTTTTCTTCGTTTGTTACGCGCGCCTTTTCCAAATTGCTTTTTTAATCATTTAATATCTCAGTTAATTTTATAGATAAGTTTATGAATTACTAGCAATCGTTATTAGAATATATTTATCTATCTATATTTGTATTTCCAGCGAAATAGCCATTTTATGGAGTTATAAAATTAGAGAATAGTTAAGGAGAGAAGGCAGAAAAGAGAGAGAGAGAGAGAGTTTTCTTCAATATATTAATCATTCCATCCTGATCTTCATTGATATTAGGGATGAGAGAAATCCTTATTTCTAGTATTAAAACTTTATGAGAAAAGTTATCTATGAGGCGATTATTAATTTTAATTATATCATAAAAATAATGAACGAAGAACAAAGTTTTTTTTATAAAAAAAAAAAAAAAAAATTAATAAGACTAATTTCCAAAGCAATTCTTTGTGATCATTTAGAAAGAGAAATATTCGAAGTCTTTAACGAATCTCCAAGCTTTTAGTCAGTTCAAATCCTTCATTTAATTTTAAAGTTTCGTATAATGTGGATATATATATATATATATATATATATATATATATATATAACCCCTCGAGTAATTTAATGATATATATATAGAAGTTTGCTGAGATATATAAGAACAATAATAATAATAATAATAATATAAAGAATAAAAGAAATTACGTAAAAGAAAAGACCAGAGTGTGTAAAATAGAAGTCGATGATTTTCTAGAAGATTTTCTTACCTGAAACAAAACGAGAAAAAAATTTATTAGTTTTAAAAATAAAATAAATATTTTAAGAAAAAAAATTTTAATTTATTTCAGAAAATTGTTAGAATAAGTTAGTAGAAATTTTAAGATATATGTATTTTTGAGATGTGCACTTAATGTTAGAAAATCATTTTATGATAATTTAAAATTTTTCTAGTTATATAGGAATAACTAAATTTTTACCAATCAGCAAAAAAAAATTAATAATAATTCATTAATAATAAATTAAAATTTTTATTAGATTATTAAAAAAAAATTAATTTTTAATAAGAGCACTTATTATTTAAGCTCTTAAAAATTATATATCAAACAATAAGAAAATGTCAAGATCAAATTTTAATAGCTCTAATTAAGTTGATTAATGTGGGACCATAAGAATTCCTTTGCCGTTAAAGACTATCCATTTTTAGTAAAAGTTTATGTTAATTTATACATGAATGGAAATATTTATAATAATTTATTAATTTTTAATATTTCAGAGTGAATTCATGAAGATGTGAGTTCGATTTTTACATAATTTGTTTCTTTTTGAATAAATGTTCATTTAAAAAAAACGGTTGCATAATTATTAGGAGATCCATTGTTGAATATCTTTTCTAATTTTACAAAAAAATACTTTAATTTAAGCTTTATTATTGTATATATTAAACTTGATTATGGCTCATTAATACATAAATTTAAAATTAACTTTTTCACAGTACATTTTAGATCTATTTATACATTATAAAAATAAAATAAATTTGATTGAAGAATTCCGATCAGTAAATAAATAAAAATATTTTTAAGAATTGATATAAAAATGCTGATAACATTCTAAAAAAACTTTTAAAAATTCAAATTAAAAAAATCCAAAATTATTTAAATAAAAACTGGTTTAATAAATTTGAATGAATCTACATAATTAATTTTCACTATAAATTGCAAATACATATAGTCTGTATGTTATATATCTTTTGATAAAATTTTTTCTAAAAATCCATTTTTAAAAAACGTTAAGGTAATATTTATAATATTAGGTTTAAAAAACTAATTCAGTAAATTAATAATTTTTATAAAAGAATGGAATATATTGTAATTTATAAAATTAATTTTCTAAAATATTATATTATTCTGTCTCATTTTATTTAAGATATATAAATATAAATTATTTTCAATATTTTGTTTAAAACAATTTATATGAAAAGTTTGATTAATTTTAAAGAATTAATGGATTCAAATTTTTGATGGTTGTTTTTCGTGATTAAAAATAATAAAGAATAGAAAAAAAAGATTGATTAGATCATTTTAAGTATAACAAGAATAGAATTAAATCATATTTAATTAAATTGATATCAAAAGAAAAAGAGAAATTACCGAATATATAATATAACAAAGAGTTAATCCAATTCCACTCTCCCAAACCCAACCCTCTTTATATATTCACACACACAAAAAGCAATCCTATATTATAATATAATTTAAATCTTGAAAAGGAAGATATTTAAAATATATACAAATATTTTATCAGAATTTTCAAAATTAAAAAAATACTGTCCAGTATATTCTAATCTAAAAATTGAATCTATCCTCTGGCGATAGAAAATCTAGAATTAGTAAAGCCAAGCATTATTTATCGTCATGAAATTAAAGGACCCCCTCCACACCGATATATATATATATATATATATATATTGTATATACCTCTTTCCAACCTCAATGTATATACACCCACTTGTGTTTTGTTATTTCCAATAACCGATTATCTGACTTTAGGCAGTAACTAATCAAACATTGACATTCATAATTCTCTCACAGATATCAAAGGATTTTTTTTTTTGTAAATAAAAAGAAAGAATTTAAATATTTATTCCAAAACTTCATCCCTTTTTAATTATTTTAATAAAATCAGAAATAGATTAATATAGATCTTTATTTGGAATATTTAAATATTTATTTGTGTATGGATTTTATTGAAAAAAGTATATATAGAGAAATTGAAAAAAATGTGTTAATAATTTAAATATAAATTTGTATATGAAAACTTGACGGGTGTTTACTTTTTCTCCGGAAATGTCCTTTAAAGACGATGTCAGAATTTTATTCGAGGAACAGTATTTATTTATTTATTTATTTTATAAAAAAATCACGGAATTATCTAAATAATGGAAAATCACTAGTTATAATTTATAAAAAGATGATGAATGTTGAATGTATATTGTTATAAAGGAAGAACAAATAAACTATTGAAATCAATTAAATAATGATATCAGAGTAGAGAACGCCTCCTTTAAGAAATCAAAATTTCTTACAAAATAAATGAAATCAAATTAAGGGGATGATTATTTGATTTTTACTTTTTTGGAATTCTAAGAATATAAAAATATTTACTATTTTATCTATATTTTATTTTTAAATTATAAAATAATATGAACATTATTTATAAAATATAATCACTATGAATTAATACAATTTATTTTTTTGTTACATAGGTGCATATGTCAGTTTATGTTTGATATTGTTTATGATATTAAATTAACTGTAAATTTTATTTTAAATATTTATTTATTTTTCCAATGTTTTTTTATTACCTTTTCTATTTATATGAAAGGGTTAGCAAGTTAGAACATCTGTTGATCCTATTGGAAGCATCTAGCGTTATGAATTATCCAAATTGTTTTTATAAACTACTTTCAAAAGGTATAAATTTTAGTTCTGTTCAAATATTTAGATATACCTACTTTATAAATGTATTTTTCCTAAAAATAAATCCTAGATATATGTATATATTTCTTTAAAAAAAGGTAAAATTATGGAATCAAAAATAAATTTTAACAGAAAATTTATAAATAATAAGTTGACCTGTGGCCAGGTCCGAACCGACCGACGGTTTGAAGTAAATTAATTTCCAGCTACAGAAACAATTTCAAATAATTTTAATATATCTATTAATGTAATAAAAAACAGATATGGATAAATAAATAATAAATATAAACATTTTTAATTTTATTTTATTTATAATATATATGCAAGACCAGGTTGTGACGTCATGAATGACTGGATGACGTCATATAATTTTAAATCAAGAAAAAACTAATAAATATGATTTTTCTCGAGGATAAAACCAATAAAAAGTGCATGATTCGTGGTGATATACAAAAAAATCTCCTCATGTGAAATTTAGTGTGAAAATAACCCTTCCCTTCCTATCGTCGATCGCTAATACTACCACTTCCGGTTTCCGGAATTGCACCAAAAGTTGATCAATTCATCCCACTGATGCATTAAGTAAATATACCAAATTTCATCAAAATCGGTTGAGCCGTTCAGGCTGTACACATCTATACGGACGGACGGACAGACATCATGCTAAAAATACTTTTTTCTGTTAAGAAAATGCATGATTCGTGGAGATATGTAAAAATCTCCTCATGTGAAATTTGGTGTGAAAACAATACCTCCCTTACTATCGTCGGTCTGTAAAAATTGGAAATAAAAGTATTTCTCATTGAAAATATTGTATATCGGTTACCTTTGCTTTAACATACAATATATATTGTATATATTGATTTTAATTACATTGTTAGATAAAATTTAAATAAAAATTTATTTATTTTTTATTGTATATATAGTTATTACTATTACATTACTATAAATTATATTATAATGATCACTTAGTTATAAAAATTAATTTTAAAAAAGGTAAAGATATTTAATTATTAATGGATTATAAATTACAAATATAAGTAAATAAATAAATATAAATAAATTAAAATAAAATATTTATAAAAAGAGATTCCATTTAATTATTAAACTAAGAATAAGATGTTTCAATGTCTGCGTAAAGTAGGTATAGGTGAATTATAAAATTAATACTTAGTGGTTTGTGTTTGTCTGAAACTAAAATTGTAATCAAAAACTTGGCGAGAAAACTTAATTAACTTAAAACGTAAAGCTGCAAAAGTAAAAGTAATAAATTTCAGGAGAGCTAAATGAACTAAAAATAAAATTTTCATGGTTAAGAGCTTGGCGAAGAATTCCCAAGTAAAAACAAGGCTAACGAGGCAATTTATCGGTTGTGAACCTTAGCAGTGATTTAGCTGGAGCTGAGAGGAACAATGACATCCGTTAAGGAGTCTAAATCAGGTAATAAATCACTGCCAGGTTTTAACTAAAGAGATCAACATAGAATCCATCTGCGAGAAAAAAGCTGCTCTTTCCGGAATCGGGCTTGTTATTGGAAAAAGAAATAAATAAAAGACCATCAATAAATAGTATTTAAATATATTCTGATCCAGAATACAGAAACATTGAAATATATTTCAAGCAGAGGACACAGTCAAGTCATACAAAGTGAAAAGTATAAATTTATTTTATTTATTTCATTCTTACATAAAAATGTACTGTACAATAATAATTTTATAGTATGTATTGTACATATATTGAAATAGTTTATATTGCGAAAAAATA
This sequence comes from Labia minor, assembly GCA_963082975.1. Classification (NCBI taxonomy): domain Eukaryota; kingdom Metazoa; phylum Arthropoda; class Insecta; order Dermaptera; family Spongiphoridae; genus Labia; species Labia minor. Next base: position 34,596,150 of record OY720344.1, on the reverse strand, counting down.
TATTTCAAAGTAAATATGAGGAAGATTTTTACAACTGTTAAGATAAAGGTTACATCTAAATCAATTGTAATTAAATAGATAATAGGTTAAGAACAAAGCTTGATGTACTACTGACTTAACGCATGGCTACCACTGGGCATGCTTAGCTCACTTAAATATCGATGATGATATATCCGGGTATAGATGACGAAATTCAATAATTTCAAATGGGAAATTAATCAACGAACGGATGACGATTAGCCAACATTTGGATGTGTATATCAGTAATAAGAAATTAACTAAAAGTTAAGTTTCAGCAAATTGAGATACACTTTAATAAATATTTCATTACTTGAATGCAATACCAATAGAAAAGTGAACGTTTTAATGAAAGATTGATTTTTTTTTTTTTTTTTTGCTCTGCAATCTAATTCTAGAAATACAAGTGATTTGAAGCAGAAACATCGAGAGGGATTCTTTTAAATTCTTAATCTTATTAAGTTTTGACCCTCTTAGAAAAAAAATTAGATTTCCTTTTGATAAAAGATTCAAAATAGACAACTGCCTAATGAAAGTCTACAGCTGGCGATTTTCGATCTATGAAAATTTAATGTTAATATCTTTTACTCTCAAAAAAAAAAATATAATGTTTCGATAATCAAATATTATGCTAATAAGAAATAAGAAATTTGTATACTCTATGAAAAGAGGGTGCATTAATTTTAAGGGATTGATTTTTTTTTCCAGTAAAAATCCATGTACAGTATCGGAAAAATGTAAACGCCAGAGGGAACTGTTAGGCAATGGCAATGGCCTTTCTCAACCGGTTGATTGCCCGACAACAGCGCCCCTTGGCGTTTACATTTTTCTGTCATTATACAATGATCCCATGATCGTTGAATATATATAAATTCAAACGTTTATTAATTGTGCATGAACTTTTTGGTTTAGGTTGAAGTTAAGCTTCCAATTCCTTAACTTCTTTTTTGATTAAACTAATCCGTTCCAAATTAACCACTTGTAATATTATCAAAATTAGTACCCACATATGTAAAGGGATGGATCATAATCATCACCAGTGAATTTATTAATTTTCAGCAGTGAAAGCTAAACATTCCGCAAATTCCATTTCGATGGCAAGAAATCCGACAAGTTCAACGCTCTAAACAAGGTTTATAGTTCGACAAAAAACACATACAGCAAACTAAAGGAACATGTTGATGCTAAGATATGAAGTTAACAATATTTATATAGATATATACATATCTCAATTCGATATGTATCTTTTCTCTAGGAAATCCTTTAGAGAATCATTGTATACGTTTATATCTCAATTTTTTTATTATTATAATTAAAAAGATATCAGCAACTTAGGCCATTAGTTCCTCTCATTTTTTCTTCTATTTTATATATTATTAATTCCTATTCATATTATTATTCTCATTTCAAAGAACACATCAAGCTGAATGGAGTCGTCTTCGACAAGGCACATTCTGACAAGCAATGAACTGCATTCTGACCGATTCCATTGTGTCATGCTCTACTCAACCCTGTAGCAATACTAGGTTAAAGAATTATTAATGTCATCAAATAAAATATTAAAAAAAAAAACGACAAAAATTATAAAATAAAAAAAAAAAAAAATAGCCAATCAAATCTAAAAATTAACAATACCTCCCTTATTATCGTCGGTCGGTCCCTATTGAGAATGCTTGGACTAGAATAAATAATTTAAATATATTATATAATAACACCCAATGTAGCACTAACACACTATGAAATTTGAATATCTATAATATAATTAAGTTTATAAATAAATAAATAAATATATATATTTTTATTTTTAGATTTCTTCAAAGTAGATATCAAAAGGTTTAATTGAAATTAATGTAAAGTTGAAAACTATTTTATTTTGTAATTGTTATAGAACTTTGAATTGATGTTAATGTTAGTAATAAGTTAATTTTATATCATAATTTAATAATAAGTAAATAATATTATTAGAGGAAATTGAAAGTTAAATTTTACTTAAACAATTAGTACAACACTTTGTAATTAATAATTTAAAACAAAAATAGTGTTGTACCCTGAAAGATACCTGAAGATTTTTCTTTTCTTTTAATTTGCAAGAGGAGTAATCTAATCTATGCGAAACATTTATGTTATTTCGTTTGGAGGAATGGTGATGAATTTAACACTATTAGCGAAGTAAAGTATTTTCAGGGTCTATTATTCTCCTTTCTTGAAACCTTAAGGTGTCAGTTGGATACACCCCACAACCCTTTAGCAAGCCGAGGCCGTCCATCAGGAATGCAGCCCTCCAAAACAGAACAACCCTCTTTCTACTCGTCTCTCACTCGATCCATGCTTTACCCTTCGTACAATACCCATTCAAAATGAATGCACGGCTGCGGATGATAGCCGGCATCACTAAATGATCCATCAACGAATCATTCATAAACATTCCTCGAGGCGCCAGCGCCCATCATCCTGAATTTTGCATAATTAATACTTGCGAGATGGAACAATACTGCAAAATGAAATTAGTTGAGGATTTTATCTTGGAATGAGTCTAGAGGGAGATGAGAGTTGAAAACGTAAATTAAATAATAGATGAACAAGAAATTAATCCAATTAACATTAAAATATTGTATAATAGCAATGTAATTTGAAATAATGAGAAATTTGTTTTGTTCATTTCTATGTTTTATAAAAGGAATAATTTGTATTTCTATTTATATCTATATATAATTTAGGTAGGAGTAGATTATAAAAAAAAATAATAATGCAATCGTGGGAAAATCAAATAGAAGTTGTTATTTTTGCAGATGTGAAAATATTTTTTTTTTTTTTTTTTATTTAAAAGAAAAGCAAATGTTTTTCTTTGGAATTAGTTAAGTTTAAATGAGTATTTATCAATAATAATAATAATAAAAATAATAATGAAAAAACAATATTAAAATATTATAACTAGTTTTTAGTTAGTAGTTAGTAGTATATGTAGAGTTTATGTATATTGAAAAAAGATCTAAAAATTTTCCTTTAATTTATAAAAACAATATTTCCATGAAAGAATAAGTTGACCTGTGGCCATGTCCGAACCGACCGACGGTTTGAAGTAAATTAATTTCGAGCTACAGAAACAATTTCAAATAATTTTAATATATCTATTAATGTAATAAAAAACAGATATGGATAGAACATAAATATTTTTAATTTTATTTTATTTATAATATATAGGTAAGACCAGACTGTGATGTCATGAATGGCTGGATGACCTCATATAATTTTAAATTAAGAAAAAAACTAATAAAGATGATTTTTCTAGAGAATAAAACCACCACAAAGTGCATGATTCGTGGTGATATATAAAAAAATCTCCTCATGTGAAAATTGGTGTGAAAATAACCCTTCCCTTCCTATCGTCGATCGCTAATACTACCACTTCCGGTTTCCGGATTTGCACCAAAAGTTGATCAATTCATCCCACTGATGCATTAAGTAAATATACCAAATTTCATCAAAATCGGTTGAGCCGTTCAGGCTGCACACATCTATACGGACGAACGGACAGACATCATGCTAAAAATACTTTTTTGTGTTAAGAAAATGCATGATTCGTGGAGATATGTAAAAATCTCCACATGTGAAATTTGGTGTGAAAACAATACCTCCCTTACTATCGTCGGTCGGTAAAAAAAGCCTAATCATAGTTAAGATCATATTTATTGATTTAATTTTAACCATTTTACATAATAGGAATTTTTAGATAAAATTTGTTGTTATTTGTTTGTGCTAATCCAATTTTAAATTAATTGGAAAAGTGCCGCTACTAATAATTTAAAAAATTATTTAATTTTTCAAATAAAAATCGGGGAGATTTTTAATTAATCAAAAAGCAACTATATAAAAAGTTAATGAAATAATGGTTTATTATTAACGTGTTATACATGTTCAGAAGGTCATGAATAATGTCTTTATTCAATTTAAAATCAATAGAGAGGCATTTACCATGGGGAATCTTAGATATAATCTAGGTGTAATTTGTCTAATGAGGGGGAAAAGGAGTTTTGATGTCACTCAAAAGAAAGTTTAAACATCTAATTTAAAAAAAGATATGATATACCTAAGAGGGTTAAGAAAAGTGAAAATATTAAAATTATTAATTCTAAATATTGATATGCCTTATTAATTAAGCATCTATGAAATCAATTCCAATAAAATGAAAAGAGTAATCGTAACCAGCTTTTATCAAAATGAAAAGGATTGGAAAAGGATAATTAGTATTTTAGTTTTGGTTCATTTATATTTAAAATTAAATAATTAATTTAATACAAATGTTAAAAATAGGCTTAAATGAGCCTAAACCTCAAATGACTATAAAATTTAAAAAAATTAAAAAACAACACTTTTATGTGTTTAAGGCCCAAATTACAAGTTTATATCTTCATTTTTAAAGCGTTTTTATATAATATTGTTCAATGAAATTATATTTTATTTATAGATGCTATGAAAACTGGAACTGGGTGTAGTTTAGTCGGCGTAGATCCAATTTCTAACTTCAATATTGTGCAATTGCAATAATTTCTAAGAATTAAAACAAACAACTGAATAATTCGCTTTAATGATAAAATTGATATGATTTGTTTTATCAATTGCATGCGTTGGTTCTAAAAGAAGAACAAAAATGGCATGGACATGAGTCATTTGTATATTTTCTTCCTCCGGAAGAGATAAAAAAAAAATTGTTTTAAAAATATTATAAAAAACTATGTATATCACAATTCAAGGAAACTAAGATTTTATGTCTATCAAAGATAATAACGTATTAAATTAATTCTCTGCATCACGAAAAATTCGAATAATCAATTTATTAACTCTTTGAAAAAACCACATTAATTCATGAGGAATCCAAAATAATTAAACACAAAAATGTATATATATATCAATCAATATGCCTATATAAAATATAAGAAAAAAAATTTTCGTAGAAGCAGAACTGCCAATTTAAATTACAACCATTAAATGAATGAATATCATTTATTATAAATAAATATTAATATCTAAATTTTGAATTTCATTATTTAAAAAATAAGCTGGAGCGTCTCCACTCGACTATCTTGCAATTTGAATTGGATTAAATAACATAATATATTATATTTAAATTAAATTTAATTAATTATAAATTATAAATAATAAATATTAAACCAGCGCATGTTTGGTTTTTTATTGATGGCACCATGGCACGTGTTGGCGCGTGAGTTTTGCAGTGTTAAAAAATTAATTCTGGTACTTTCAGCGATTCAATCAAGCTGAAATTCTATATATAGCAGTTTTTTTTATACAATTATTAATCATGTGAAAAATTATCAAACATATATCTTTATTTTTACGGTCACTTTAGAGGAAAAAAAATCAAAACGTTGTAGGTAATGACCCTCTTCCGGTTCCCTCTTTCTCAAAAGTTGATAGAAAACTATGAATTTTGAATAATGCTCATGTACCAAATTGCATCATTCTAGCTCAAACCGTTTTTGCGTAATCTTGCCTACATACATACATACACACACACACACACACACACACACACACACACACACACACATACACACACATACACACACACACACACACACACATTTTTCTCAACCTTAGTGAAAATGATTCAGGAACCTTCAAAACGTATAAAAACATCAAAATCTCAACATCGAAAATTTTCGTGATCGCAATACTATCTGGTGAGATAGTAAAAAATGAGAAATGAACGTATCATAAAGTATCATTAGATTGAGTATTTCACATGTTTTGTACATTTAGGCTTACAATAATATTCAAAATTTGACAGTGATTTTATCCATGTTTTTTAAAGATGATCGTTTAATCACCCAAATACATGTCAAGTCAATCAAAAAGTTAATTCAAATAAATATCTCGATGATATTCACACGCATTTAATTCAAAAATGAATCGACTTGTTATCAATGATGAATTGTTAGGCTTAGTTATTTTTTTGGAAAGGTAACTGAAATTTGTTCATAAAATTCTTTTGTTATGGATAAAAAATAGTCTTAATGAAATAAATATTATGAAGGAATTAATTATAACTGCCCCTGAAATTTATGCAATTACATAGACTGTGATTAAATTTCCCCTCAGCTTTACTAGGTTTTAAATGACGAAGAACATTATTTTAGAATAAAGTCTAGGTTTTTATTTTTATATAGCCTTATCCTAGACAAACATTATTAATTTACACTTTGAAATTGTAATATTAAAAATAGTTAATAGTGTAATAATAAAAAAGAAACATTGTATAAATAATTACGACCTTGGAGACACCAATTAGCTGTAAGAAAAAGTCATGTAATCCCTTTTATATGTTATGGGAAAAACAACATATATTTGTATATTTGGCTAATAAACATACTTTTTTTTAAATTAAACTAAAAACATTATTTTAGAATTCTTTTTCAATTTTCTAAAAATTTCCCATAAATGGTGTTAATAATTTTAAATGAAATTACAGCGAAATGGCTCAGATTGAATAATGAGATATTACAATACATGATTCATTATTAATTGTGTTTAAAATAATAAAATTGAGATTATACGATGGGAGGAACATCTGGTAAAAATACTTAAAGAAAGTCTAGGGAGAAGTTTATTTATAAGGAAACCGATTGGGAAAGGTGAGTAGGGAAAGAATGCTATGTGCTGACAATATATAAAACTAAAAAGTAAGGAGTCTGGAGAGAATAGAAATTGGATGGATTAGGATATGGAAGGTTGAAGAACTCTCAAGTACTTTCATCTTCATAGACTATAAATAAATATTATAAATAAAATTTTAATGTTGTAATTTAAAATAGCTTGATGTACGTTTGCACTAGTAAATTTAAAAATTAATTTAAATATTTGTCTGAACTAATTAAATTTAGTCAAAAGAAAAATAAATAAATAAATAAATGTTTGATTCATCTAGTGGTATAAAAATTCTATCTCTTTTGTCTTTTTGTTTTCACATGTGTGACACGACACTCTATTCCCGGTCCTTTTTAGTTTAAATATCTTCCAGTACTTGCCGTTTCATTTATGTGGATGTTGGACGTGGTTTGCGGGCGAGCCATTTCCCTTCACGCTATTATTTTGTCGTAAAAGTGTATCCCCCTGGAGGACCTAGGCAATTCCTGAAACGTCCGTTTAGACCACACGGCTGGGGATAAAAAATTAAATGAACCCACCATTACAGGACGATTATGCCTCTCTATAGCGAGAGGTATTATTAAATGTTAAAATTGCGAAAGTCTATGAAATGGAATAAAATGTTTGTTAATTCACACCATTTATATTGCTATTGAAAAAGTAGAATAATAAATGTTGTGTTCTTCAATTTCCTGTCATGGTCAAATAAAAACAAGAGTGACCTAGGTATCTACCAAAAGCAAATAATTAAAAAAAAAATCTGTTTATAAAATCAGGTTGAGTTTATTATGATTCAGTGATTTTGTTGGGTCAATAACGTAATAAATTAGAATAGAGGTGAATCAACAGACCATGTTAATTAATTGTTTTTTCAGTGTAGGTGTTATATATTATCAAAGAAAAATGTTTTTCTATCAAATATTATATTAGAATAATTAATCATATTGATGACCTTATTTTTGAAAAAACAATTAAGAAAATTTGGCTTTGATCTAATCTGAAAAGATTATATCTAAAATTGAATTCATATTTTTCAGTTAAAAAATGAGTACATATTAGAAAAATAAAGATTTTTTTATAATAACATTTAAGCAAGAATATTTGAGCACATTATTATGATATAAATAAATTTATATAAATATGTAATATAAATACAAATTTAAATTATCTTATATTTTAAAAATTTATATATTGTTTTAGTCAAATTTACTAATTAATCAAATAAATTATATGAAAATTAACACAATCATTGTTAATAAACATACAATTTGCATATTATTTAGAACATCAATGGCCCTTCTATAAATTGCACTATAATGATTTATTCAAAATTCAAAAGTGGTATAAACAGGCGGAATTAATTTATAACTCTATTAGATTAGATATCATCAAAAGATAACAGGTTCTCAATGTTTAGAAAGTCAAATTTTTGGTTTCTTATGCATTTGAATCATTGATTATTGTTTTCAGTGACATTCTGTAAACTTGAATCTTTTTAATAAAATGGGGTCGTGGGTTCTGAAACAGGCCTCTAAAAATTTTAACAACTTTGATTCTTCTTTAACTTATTATAATTTGGGTATTTTTAAGAAACCCGGATAATTTTAATTCAAAATACTAAACACTGATATTTAGATATTTTTTATAATGGAAAAGAGAAGTTTTTCAGAGTTAAAAAACTGTGAAGTACTGTATCAATTTTTGTTTTTGTAATATTAGTTATATTTATAAACATATATCAACATCATCATATCATATTTCACTTTCAAATTTTAATTCAATAGAGAATAAATATTTATTATAATATATCAATGATAAAAAATTTTCAAAAATCATATTTTTTTTTCTTAAATAAATTAAGTAATAATTCACAAATCAATCAATATTTGTTGAGGATTTATTTAATTTATTTTAAAACATTTAAATAAATAGTTCTTTTGAAAGTTTTTGTTTATTTAATTATATTATCCTGTATAGTGAAAGAAGAAAATATGAACTAGTATAAATATATAATAAATATTTAAATATATAATGAATATTTAATTATTTTTTATTCCGCATTGGTATACATTTTTTACAAAAAAGTTTTTTAAACTATCCCATAAAATGTATTTTTATTATTTTCATTTTTATTGTTATTATTATTATTATTAAATTCAATTTTAAATTCTTTAAAAAGGAAATTGAACATTCTCTATTTTTCTCGAAATGTATTAATGTATTATTTAATTTACATAGAAGATTCGCATAGAATGTTATTGAATCCCAAGTCTGTTTGTATATCTGAAATTTTATAAAGGCGAAAAAATGCTTTACTTGGTAACTGCGTCCCTAATCCTTTCCATTCCCCTCATCCACTCCCTCTTCTTCCCACTTGAAGACAGACAACCTTCGCGACCACCACGGAAGCTAAGCGAAAGTAATCCGAGAGAGGAGAAATATGGTAATATATTATCAAGTGAATAGCAGGAAAATCTCAGCTGAAGGTTTAGAATACCTTGCATGAAAGGGATTCCGAAAATAACGGCAAAATGATTAATAAAATCCAAAAGCCACAATGATAAAGCGTCGACAAAATGAAAATTTTACATAGTTATATATGATATATTAAAAATTCATTTCTGCAAATACTTAAAATTTTAAATTAAAAATTATTTATTTTAAGCCATGAAACTGAAAAATATAAAAATACTAATTATAGTTCATTGATTTCCTGTTATTTTTCAATGCAATTTTAAAAATTCAACTAGATCATTGAAATAATCTTATAAACTTTGAAATGATTGCTCATTTAATGTTTAACAAAGATCCTCGTGTATATGTCTTGTTTATTTTTAATATATGATGATTCTTATAAAAATAAATTCACAAATATTTATCGTATTTATTCGTAACAAAACTTCTATATAAGTCATACATCTAATAATTTACTAAATTTAATATCATTTATTAATTTATATGAATAAATTGTAGAAATTAAACTTTTTAATTAAAAGACTAAAGAAATAGACTTGAACTTGCATAAAGCAATATAAAAAAATAATATTTAATTACTAGTAATATTTCTATATTTTTTTTTAAAGAAAATTAAAAAATAGAATTAAAAATAAAAATGAGAATAAGAATAAACAATACCTCCCTTACTATCGTCGGTCGGTAAAAATATGAAGCAAATATCTCGAAGCAAACTGGTACTTTACTTGAAAGGTAAACGCAACCAGTGTAGGTAAAGTACCACTTCCGGTTAACCGATTTTGACGAAATTTTGATAGACAAAACAAACTGTGAATAATCGGTATACCAAATTTCGAAGTCCTAGCTTGATTAGTTTCTGAGTAAATTGGCTCACAGACAAACATTACATACATCCATACATCCATACATCCATACATACACACACACAGACATAATTCGAAAAATGGTATTTTCCGACTCAGGGAGGTCTAAAACGTCAAGATCTATCGAAATCTCGAAGTCGAGATTTTTGACGATTCCAATACTTCCCTTATACGAAGTATGCGGGAAAGTAAAAAAAAATTGGAAGAGGCCTATACCCTTAGGGGCCTGGTTTAAAGAAACCTATAGTATAGGTATTTGTTTTTTCTGTAATATTGAAAATTTTTTAATTGTTTCTATTATTGTGTCAAATACTATATAATAATGTATAATGACTATAATATAAGTAAGATTATTCATGTATAACCAAAAAGACTATAAATAAATAAATATTTCTATATTAGAAATTAAACTCGTTTTGGTAGTATTAGGTTATGTTATTATTGAAGGAAATTTTACTTACTCCTTAAAAATAATTAAACATTCATATACCCGAATATATAATTAAAATTATTTTGAAAATTAAATTTAAATTTAAAATAATAAATATTTTTTAATTTCAATATTTTAACACATTGCAAGCTGTTCAAGCCACATGTGGACAGACACTATCTCGATTTAGTATTGTTTTCAATTAACTTTTTTAATCGAAATATTTCATATTCTATGTTTATGTTAAATGCAAATTATTTTATATTAATTTAATGAGGATTAATTTTTAATTCTTTAATCTTATATTTGAAATGAAAATATTTATAAATAGATTTTTCTAGATCACTTTTTTTTAATTAAATGCCCTCAAAGATCGGTTAGATAAATGGAAAAAGGTAATTTAAATAAATGAATTATTTAATAGAAAATGAGGAATTTTGATATTTAGAAAACGAGAGTGGTCTTCAGATTTGAAATATTTGAATAATGAAGATGTTGAAATGCCAAATAATATTTTAATGTTTGGTTGGAAATGCATATGGTTGTGCTGCCATGTCGGGGAAAGGAATATTATGAATGCTGACTCTGAACAAAAAGCAACCTTTCCTGGCGACTCATTCAAAAGCTGAGAGCAGTGAGGTTGGTGCCGGTGTCTACGATGTCTGGCCTTCAGAATAGAAGAGCCTTCCCTCTTCCTTCTTACTGTTGTCGGCTCAATGGCGAAAAGAAATATTACCTTGTTTGCAATCTGTTCAAAATACTTTACAATAGGATGGAATGAGGGACAACCAAATGAGAAAGAATGATAAAATATTTAATTAAGAAATTTTTTTAGTATATTTCAACTCTAAAGTATGAACAAAAGGTGGGTGTCTACCTATGACCTACTTTTAGTTTATAAATTAAAAAAAAAATAAATTAAAAATACCAAACAAAATATTTAATTTAAATATTTATATATATACATATACTATAAATTGTTTATTTAATGTATTCTCTAAATGCATTTTGTAATTAAATACATATTATTAATATACTCATATATCTATTGATTTCTTGTTTACGAAATGTATGGACCAAACCCATTAATGAATTGAAAAACAAAAATATATCAAATTTATACAAACAAAAACTAATTTGATTTTCAATATGAATTTTAACTATACTATGATAAATATATATATATCGAATATTTTATCGATTAAATTAGTCAAATAACCCTTTACTAATCTTTATCAGATTGTAATTAATTTTTTATTTCTCTTAAAAATATATTTTCTTGCCAAATTAGTTCTTTACTTCGATTAAAAATTAATTACGAGTTATATTTCACAAATATTTATTTTTATTTATAGATCTCAAATGAAGTAGGTCAAAATATAAACGAGTAAATCATTAAAAAAAAGTTAAGGTGCCATGAAATTTCTAAAAATGTTATATTAAAATTATCTTTATCAATTAGTCAACAGTTAAAAAATTAGTGCTTTAATTTTGTAATAATCAGTACTACTTCTTCTATAATTAGAAAATGCTCTTTGTTTAATTATTTTTCTATTAATAATAATAATAATAATAATAATCCGATAACTGTAAAAAATAATAATTGTTTAAGATGGCTCATACTAATTTAGTTGTAACTAAGAAAATAAATGGCAATGGACGTTGAGGATCGGAATACAGACACTAAAACAAACGAACAAATGTGGTTCATTATAATATTTACGATGTGGGTTGTTAGCTTTTTCCCAGGCGGCAGCCAAAGAGCGCCGGCATGATGTTACCTCACTCATTTCTTCTTGAGGTATCTATTGAGACGGCTAATTAGTTGCCCTGGGCTGAAGAGGAAGAAGGGACTGAGGAATGCGTCTGGCCGTTGCGGTCAGCTGCCAGAGCTCCACCCGAGATACCGGGTGAGTCACTTACACTTAACACGAACCAACCAAATCTCCCTCGGGAGTGCTCGTTCGTTGCTCCTGCAATACCACCAGCCACCCAACCAACCAATTGCAATTCAAATATTTAGTAATGTACCATGGGAGAGTCGAAATTAATTATTCAAAGAAAAGAAACCAAAAATAAAAAATAAAAAAACAGAGATGAAATTTAAAAAAAAAATCTAAGATTTTATTCAACACCAACGAATTAAGTGAAAATTTATATATGGATAAATATATACTATTCAATTGGTTCGAAATATAGTTTCAAAATATAAAATTCAAATTTCATAAAGAACAGGTTCTAGTAATGATATTAATGGTTAATTCTAATTTTAGATATGTATGACATTTATAAAGAAAATCGATAATCTTGGCTAGAAAACTGATAGGGATCTTGTAATATTGTTAATTATATATAATTAATTATAATTTATTTTATAATTATAAAAAGTTTTTATAGTAGTTAAATAAATTATTTTGTAAAAGAAAAAAAATGGATTCATTTTATTCTTTTATATATATTATTAAAATATCTATTAATATATGTGCACTATATTACTATATATATATAAATTGTTAATTCATTTTGTATTTTATTTGAAATAAGGTTGAAAATGCTAAATATTTAAACGACCTGGAGTGGTTTTTTTGTTCAATTGTTATTTTAAATTAAAAATATTAAAGAGCATTGTAATTGTGTGTTATTTTTTTTTCTTATATCTAGACTACCTAGCTAGTTAAGGGGATATAGATATATACCTATATATAACTAACAAAAGCTTTTTAAAAAGGAAGATGAAAAAAAATATATAAATAAATAAATAAAATCCTAATCTCTTTCATTTCTTTTTCTTTTTTTTTTTTTTGCTGAGAAAATAATGAATATGAGTTTGAATAAAATAAGATAATTAAAAATTTTATTAAAAAGATAAATATGAAACATTTCAACAGAAGAAAATAAAAATTTCCAACTCAGAACTCAATAATTAGCTACTAATCTATTATTATACGTGCTATTATATATTTATTTGTTTGTTTATTTTTTGTAAGTTAAATTACAACAAATTCAATCATTACATAGGATGTTGCTTTATATTATAAAACGTTTGGTGGGCATGGGTCATTAAAGAAAACATTTCCCTATAATTTATCCAAGTAATTATGTTACTGTCGGCAAAGAACAGTTATTAAATAATAAACTTTTATCGATAGATAAATATTTACATTATCATTGAATAATATACCTAGAGGAAGAGAGGGTATTTACACAAAACTTGTTCGAAGACGCATCTTTAGATCTTAAAAAAAAGGCAAAAAGAACTTTCTATTTAAACCCTTCGATTACTAAATATATAAATATACCTACATGAAAAAAAATAATTGTTGAAAATTAAATTTCTTTCACTTTTATCAAAGTCGGGTTATCTTAATATTAAAGTACCGGGACCCCGAGCCTCGGCTCGGTACTTAAGTTAAAAAAAATAATTCATTATTATTGGGTTTGGCTGGTAATATTAATACTTGAGACACCGAGCTGAAATACAATTCTTTAATTATTTATTACAATTATTAAATGTTGCATCAATGCATCAATCTGAATAAAATGAATGGAACTTGGTGTCCTCAATAATACATAAATATGTATTATTAGGTATGTTTCTAAGTGAATGAATATTTTTTTTTATTGGAAGAATGATAAATATATATCGTAATTTATAATTATAAAATATTATTAAAATATATATTTTTAATTTTATTTCGAAATTAAATTAAAAATTTTAAAATATTTTAAATATAAAAAAATATTAATACAATAACCTTTAAAAAAAGGCGGGAGTCAAATTTCAATATGGATGCCATTTTTGACGTCTCCATATATAATTTTAAATTAAGAAATAAATAATGACAATGTACTTTTCCTGAGATGTGATCAATAAAACTCAATTTTTCTTTATAAATACTATATCTAGTGTGAATTTGAAAAAAATCGTTAGAGCGGTTTTTGAGAACCTATGGCTATATATATATACAATTTTAGCTAGCATAATAAGATAAGATAAAATATTAGTTTTGTTTTGTATAAATAAAAAAAACGAATATTTTGTTTAAATTAAGTAAAAAGTAATATATCAGTATATAAAATTATTATTAATAATATTATTAAATAGAAATAATAAATAAAAATTTAAACATCGGAAGTGTCCTCCCCTAGACTTTCCCGCATATAAATAGGTAATTAGGTTATTATTATTATATTTTAACAACAATAAAAATAAACAAACTAATTAATTTAAATTATAAAGTAAAATGGTTTAACACTATTATATATATTTATAATTTACACCTAACGCTACTTGTGTAGGTAAAATGTCACTTCCGGTAGTCAGATCATGATGAAATTTGGTATCTGAATTTTTTCATATTTTTAAATCTATATACAAAATATCAAGCAAATATCTCGAAGCAAACTGGTACTTTACTTGAAAGGTAAACGTAACCAGTGTAGGTAAAGTACCACTTCCGGTTAAACGATTTTGACGAAATTTTGATAGAAATCTACAAACTGTGAATAATATCGGTGTACCAAATTTCAAAGTCCTAGCTTGATTAGTTTCTGAGTAAATTGGCTCACAGACAAACATTACATACATCCATACATCCATACATACACACACACAGACATAATTCGAAAAATGGTATTTTCCGACTCAGGGAAATCTAAAACGTCAAGATCTATCGAAATCTCGAAGTCAAAATTTTTGACTATTCCAATACTTCCCTTATACGAAGTATGCGGGAAAGTAAAAATTCAATAAAATTAAAAAAAAATTAAATGTTTTTAATTATGTATTTATATATATAATAAAAAAAAGAGTAATAATTTATATCTTTTAATAATTAATTTTTTCATTCTTAAAAAAATATTGTTAAATAAACGAATGAATTTTGTATTTTATAATGTTAGTAAATTTTATATAAAAGTATTAATAGTATTGGGAGAAGATAAATAACGAAAGAAAGAGGGAGAAAATAAAATAAATTTCAAGTTTTTATAAGCAACGCTTGATTAAAAATTGATTGATGGTGACACCTATAGAAATGATAGAAGTTTCATTTCAATAAATGCGTGGTAATCTATTTCCTCAAATTAATTAAAAATTCTATTAAAATGAACAATGATAGGGGACTGTTATGGGCTGTGATTGATTTCTTATTTACAACAATATTTAAAAAAAAACAATATGAAATTAAAAATTTAAATCATTCAATAGTAGTGCAATTCAATAAATCCGTGACTTTGTGTATGAAACACAGGTTTTTGGATAAAAAAAATATTTTATTTTTTAACGAAGTCGCCTTTGAGCTCTATAGAAATGTACTTTTTTTCATTCTCAAATCATGAGGTAGTCTACTATTAATGAATCTCAAATAAAAACTAAAAGATCCATCTGATTCAAATTTCGACAGGAGTCAGCTAATAGTGGCCTGCAGACAGCAGAGGTGTTGCCTTTTCATTTAAGAAGCGGGAAATTCAAAAATTCACCGACTTATTGATCTACCCTAGTCGTTCATATAACTGATAAGGCTACGAAATGAGAGTTCAACCCCACCACAATAATAAATAAATAAAGTGTATTGTTTATAAAAATATAAATATTTAACATGACTGAAGTGGGCTTAGATCCCAAAATCTTAAAAACTCAATTAAGTAATAAATGAATTTAAAAAAATGAAATATGCATTTATTTTAAAAATTAAATTCATGACAGAGAACCATACTATACCTATAATATATATTTTATATTCATTAGTTGTTTTGAAGAAAATATAAATTGTATTGACCATTAAAAATGTCGAATTTTGAACAATCATAATGAAATTTCAAATAAGTTTTTTTTTTGCTTCTTTTTAAAATTCAATGAAGGAAATGGATGGAGTTCCAAACTGTAACTCTCGATAAAAGATGGTTATTTTGAGAATATTTTTACTTAATTAAGTTGTATTTTTCTCTATAAATCCCTCAAAATTACTTTTCAATCATAATATATGTATATAAAAATTTAATTAAATGAACCAAGTAGAAATGATTAAAATTTTATCAGTTTTCCAAATCTTTACTGATTAAAAGTTTTATAAATTTATAAACCGAAGTTAAATTAAAATTAGCCCTTTTTGTTGAAAAAAATATACAAAGGAGAGTTTTGATTGGAGTTTTAATAAAGTTGAAGTTAAAATTACATTATCGGCCGATGCAATGGAGAGGGGTTTATATTATGTGAAGCCCTTTGAACTATAGCATATTTATTTTTTTATCTATGAAAATTTATATTTTACTCTCTGGGATATATTTTATAATCAAAAATAGTCAATCTTTGTAATATTCAATGGTTTTGTTTCGTATCAACAGGTGAATTTAAATGATTGATAAGAAAAAAGAAAAAGAAGTGAATTATTGATTCTCAATTTCATTTAATACAATTATTCATTTATTATTCAGTATCCTAGGATTGTCACAGAAAGGGACTCATCGTGAATGCATAAATCTATACAAAAGTAGCACGTAACCCACCAACACATGTTCCGATACGAACAGCCAACACCTGTGAGACTCTCATTGGTACCTGAAAACCCAACAGCTGCTCTTTCTCCAGGAAAAGAGTAGTGGGGATGGGAGAGGAGTTCCCAATTTTAATTCATAAATGATATTTAAAGTAAAACTGAATGAATGAACGTAGGAAGTAGAAAATGCTTTATATATCACGAATAAATAAATAATATTAGAGTACGATAACTATACTCCTATACTTATATAGAAAGAAACGGTGTATGTAAGATACAGCTAGTACACAGAAGTAGTATTGATAAGGAATTCCAAGTGGAATGAATAATGAGAATCTTTAAAAGGAGAATTTGCATTCAATTAAATAAATCACTGAAAAGGTGTTGGGAGAGAAATTCTTGCCTTGAAATGAGATCGATGTTTGTGATCTCGTTTGTTAGAGGCAAGAAATTGTTTAATATTGTCTCAAGAGAATGAAAATTTAAATAATAAGAAATGATAAAATATCTCCCTTCATTTATAAGAATACTAACGGTATGAATATCAGTTAAGAAGTTTAAATACATTAATTGTGATTTTTGTGTAAATTCTTAGATTAAAAAATATGTTTGTGCTGATAAGGAACACTTATTATTTGATCTTGTTTTTTCTTTGTTCATGCTTTGTTTGCGAAATGTTTCTGAACTGAGCCTTACTTAATGAAAAATGATGATGAATTAATAAAAAATTTAGAATATTATTTCTATAAAGTTGAAATTGTAAACTTTATCATGTATAATGTGGCATTACTTTAATATTAATCAAAACATTTAATTAAATTAATTAATACATTCATTAAAACATTCTTTTTTAGAGATAAATTGAATGATATTTCAATTCGAAATACTTTAAATTGTCCAGATAGAAATGAGTGTTCAACCTCCACTTTGCAATAAGTATATAAATAATTGGTAATTGTATACAAAAACGGAAGCTTAAGGGATTTGGATAAAACTTTACCAATGGATTCCATTTTTAATTTCAAATGAACTTTCTTTATGCAATATTTCTCGGTCGCTTTTAGCTTCCGAGATAAAAATTATTAAAGTTTAACAGATAAACTAGTTATAAACATCCAAATGAGGAACTATTTAGTAATATATTATTTACTAATTCACTAATTGTTCACTTATTCACTAATTTTCGTTTGTTTTTTTTTTTTGATTCCTTTTAGAAATAGGAAAATTATTTAATTAATTAATTTTTTAATTTTCCTAGATCCAAACCAAACTGAAAATAAAACCTGAAAATTAGTGAAGCCCTCTACTGGCCAAATGAATAAAACATGATAGCTAAATTGAATGTCAATGGATTTATATTTAATAATTTTTATCTCGGAAACTTTAAGTGACCGAACCATTTGGTAATTTAATAGTCATTTGGAATTAAAAAAAGAATACACTGGTAAAGTTTTATCCAAATCACTGAAGCTTCCATTTTTGTAAACAATTTCCAAATAATTACTGAATAAAAATAAAAATAAAAAATCATTTATCCATCACACATCTCTTTAAAAATTTGTGTATTCAATTTACTTTGAAATTATAATAAAATTTGAAGTAATTGTGTTAATATCATCAAAATAATAACTTGATTAATCGAAATATTCATCTGGAATTTGACAAATAAATATTAGTAATTAGTCTTTAACATGATATAAATAAATTTTACTTGAAATATAGTGCTCTAACGATTGATGTTGAACCTGTTAGTATAATTTAACGATACAAAATTATGTTCGTTAACTAGTTAGGGAAAGTTTGTATAATTTAATTAACTAAATTTACTCTTAAAAATAAATTATTATATATTATATAGTTTAATTAAATAACAAGAGCGAAATTATAAAAATAAATAAATAATTCATTATATGAAAAAAATAAATTATTATTTTTTTTGGCTATATATCTGTATTCTTTTGTTTGAAATGATGAATTGATGAAATTTTAACAGTAAAGATGATGTATTGATATTTAACATGATAATATATAAAAATAAAAAGTAATTATAGTATAATAAATATTATAAAAAGTATTTCAATATTAAATTTTTATTACTTTATTTATTTACAGAATGTTTTTTTATTTTGAGGAATTTTTGTTTAAAATATTTACTAATTAGGTTTCTCATAATCCCTTCCAGCACAAATTAATATTAATTAAAAATAAAATAACTAAATATAAGAAATGAAATTTTAAAAACTTAGGTAAATTAAAAAAATAATTATTGTAAATTTATTGTAAAGAACATATTATGATATATGAAAAAAATATTATTAAAAGGAATTTGATAATTTTTTTTAATTATGAATACGAATTATATATATAATTTAGATGATATATAGTATAAGGTATATGTAAGGTATATTGACAGTATTTTATTATAATAAATGATTTATTATTATTTCGATGAAGTTAAATATAAAAGATGAAAAGGTGTGAGTTTATCATCTAAAATATGACACATAATCAAGTGTTTCTATAATAATAAATACATATATTACGTACCAATACCACGTGTAAATGTATCATTTAGTTTTCTTATTTAATTATTAAAATAACATAAATGTATTTACTTTAGTTTTTTTAATGGTTGAACCTTAAGGTGAGGCCCATTAATGATGGGTCGATTGTAATTAATTATGTAAGCTCTCTAAAAGGTAAAAAGCACTTAAGTAAATGAATTAAATGAATGAAAAAATAAATGATTTTTTTCTAATGATTTATTAGTTATATCAAAATATTTTATTGAATATAGATAGGATAGGGAAAGAAGAAGATGATGTAGTGTTAACGCCTTAACATATCGAATGTTCTTAATATGATTTTAAGGGGGAAAGGTTTAAACTAAGTCGGAAACAGAGAAGAAATGGATCATATGATCAAAAGACTCGCCCTTGCTGTTTGAAAAGTTCGAGATGATCAATTATTTCTAGATATTTCGTGTGAGGAGACCCTTTTTATCCACTCTGAACTGTCTTTGAGTTGAAAGAGAATGCCTAAAAGGAAATGTTATACTATTTAGAAGTGTGAATAGTCCGTATGCAATTGTATTTGAAGGTATAATCTTATCAAAGTATACCAAATTTTCTTCATATCTATATATATTAAAAGAAAATGAAGTAAAAATTAAAATAAAATAATCACTTAGCTTCATATGAAATAAGAGAATAAATTGAATTTTTAAAAATAACATGGAGATATATTGGATTTGATGAGGTTATCGGGTGATTTTGGAGGAGCAGGGTGTTTTTTACCATTCCAGACAAAGTGAAATAAAGTGTCATCTCTTTGAGAAATGGAGTAATAATATAAGTTTTCTGAAATTTGAATTTATATTAAGATAAAATAAATCAATTGTTATGGGGTAGAGGATTATCCATACAAACAAAAATCATATAAATAAATATTAAAAAGGGGCTTATCGCGTCAAAATTATTATCAAAGGGGAAAAATTAAAATATATAAAACAATTATTTTACTGGTTGTATTATATGGGTGTGAGGCATGGTCTTTGACCTTAGGTGACGAGGTAGCTTTAGAGTATTTGAGAATAGGATTCTGGGAAGCATTTGTGGGCCAAAGAAAGATGAGGTGAAATGGCGAAGATTGCATAACGAGGAATTGCATGTCCTCTATGCATCTCCAGATATAGTTAGAAGTATAAAATAGAGAAGGCTACGGTGGGCAGGACACGTGGCTAGAATAGGAGAATGTGGGAAAGGACGTGAGAGGGGTGGGTGAGGATAGTGACTGGAAGGTTGTGGCTCAGAATAGGAATATTTGGAGGGGTGTGGTTTCTGCGACCAAGAACTTTCGAGTTCCGTAGAGTCACAGAGATAGATAGATAGAAATTTGATTGAACTTTATTCTTCTTAGACTCACCTTTCATTAATTCATTTTTATTAAATAAGAAATGGTATATTGTGGTTTCCAATTCCTCATATATACTAAGTTTATTAAAAATTATGTAATAATTAGAACCAGACCCTTTCACAGCAAAAGCTTCTCCTATTAAACTTCAAATTCTCCTGTTCCTTGCTAGACTCATCCATTATTACATATTCTCAAGGAATAAATACTTTTCCTAAAATTAATTATTGTATATACGTATAATAAAACAGAATATGAGGTCAAAGGTATATAAAAGAAATTCTATTCTTCAATAAAATTCTAAAACAAAACTTGCTCTAAAACAAAAGTTGGTATGACATTCAAAAAGTAATAGCAAATATCAAGTTTATTAAATGTCAAGATCTATAACCAAGTTGATGGCATTTGTAGTTGGGGATATTGTTCCCGTTTATTTTCGTAGATGTTAATAAAATGAATCCTAAGTTCCACTTAGGAAAGATAAAATAATCTTTCAATTGATTTCCTCTCCGTCTTGTTCAAGAATAGTTGAATTTTTATATGAGTCGTTTTTCACCTACATATACGAGTATGTCATGAATATATCAAAAATAAAAAAACAATTCAATGGCGTCTCTTAAAATATATATTGTATATAACAAAGAACATTCTTCAAGAGTTTCCACTTGATAACTGTCTCTCAAAAGTGAAGATGAATGGATGGATGAAGAAAATTAAACATCTAGAATTTTTGATTATTATACAGATTGATAAATATAAAAGCATGATCCATGAAATTAAGAGAAACACTAACATGAGGGAAACAACTCCAAAAGAGATAAATTAATATTAAGTTTAATTAAACGATTTATCATTTGGAGAAAATTTTAAAGATGATACTCATATATAAATTTACTATTAGAAGAAAATAAAACTTTCAGAAATGAAATTCTTTTATTTTATTTATTGTGTTATTCTAGACAAGAAAACATTTATTTATTTTGCAGATGGTTGGTTAGCGTGTTGCTGTAGTGTTATATGGATTCTACGTTAAATTCCCAAGGGGAATTTTTGAATGAAACTTATATATATATATTTAAGAGAGACCTGTTAAATTGATCCAATCTTAAAAGGATAAAAAGAAGTAAGAAAGATGATGAAATTATAATTAAAAATTGTAGTTTCATTTATAGAATTTTGGAACAAATGGTGGTTAGAGTAATTGAATTTTAAAGTTATTACATTGTACTTTATTTTTTTATAACTCATTTTGTTTAAATAAAATTTAGGGGTTAAATTTTAATTCCAAATTGTTTTATTCTAAATTTTATAAAAATTTAAATAAAGTTAATTAATAATTTAATTTTCAAAAAAATTTCGAATAGATATATTTCTTTAAATATTTTGATTTTTTTTTATTATCACCATTATTATCTAAGCTATGATTTAAAATGATTTAAGTCTTTTTATTTAAGTTTATTTTTAACTTTTTATTTTGTTGAATAAAATCATAATTTCATTTTATCACATATAATAACCCATTATATAGGTAGATCGAATAAAAGTAATGCACTATAATTGATTAATACCTAATTGAAAATATATTCTACAAACTTTAGAGAACCAAAATATATTTTAAACATAATTTCTTAACTCAAAATTAATTTAAAAAAACAATTATCATTTTATTTTCATACTGATTTATGATATTTACTAATATATAATAATATAGATAAATATTTACATATTATAGGGAATATACTCTGTATTTTAAATGAACTAAATTATAAAATAATGTTATACAATACTGATATATAGTATTAACATTTCAAATAATATTAGATAATACAATAAATTAAATAAAAATAAATTATCTAAAAATCCCCAGATAAATAAATAATAATAAAATATAGAAATCAATTTTATAAAATGATATTAGTAAAAATGTAAATTTTATATTGTTAATTAAACAAAATAATTAGTTAAATACAATTAATCAAATCGAATGATATTTTAGTATATGATATACATGTGGTTTTTAAATAAAAATAAATTTAAAATTAAATGTAATTGAATGTATCTCTGTTTTAGAAAATCATCACCAATGTTTTAAAAAACATGACATCATCCTTTACAAAAAGGTTCATTCAACTAGAGTTCAAAAGTTAAAAAGGTTCCACAAACTGACTGAAAAAAAGATGCGGATCAATTATAGTTAAAAAGTGAATTTTAATTAAAAGGGTTGAGAATAATTTAAATTTAGAGCGAAAAATAAATAGAATATATTTTTATATTGACTTTTTAATTGTTTTGAACTTTTTTGTGATCTCTCCATCTTCGATAGTTTAATTTAAATATTTATTATTAAATATTTTTTTAGAGAAAGAATTTATTTTTGTTTTAATTTTATTTATTAATTTATTTTTTCAAGTGAATGATTCACTGAATTTATTTTTAATTTTATAGAGATTTTTATTTGAATATATATATATAATGCTTTTATTATAATATTATTATTATATTTTATTATTCAAGTAGATATTTTATTAATGTTTTTTTGAATATGAAAAAGATTTTTTTTTTAATCATTTTAATTTTCAAGCTTGTTTTTGGGAGATGGTATGCTTTTGTAAAGAAAACAATATATTTAAGGCTCACGACATAAAAAATATACTTTAATAATTTTACATCTATGCTGACTATATATATATTTATATTCTTTAAACAATTTCATAAACCCCCAGTTGGTTTCTCATAAAATAAAATGTAAAAAAGATTAGTTACTGATTTGTTCATTTAATATAATTAATCAATTGTTTTTTTATATTCAAAAGCTTATGAAGCAACTTTTTTAAATTTTTTTTCTTTCTAGTTTGAAAACAAGTTATATGTTTAAATCATCCTCAAGGAGAAAAAACAACCTTTAATTATGAATTTTTGAATACGTCATAACCAGAAAAATTTTAAAACTTTTTATTTTGAGAGAGAGAAACCTAAAATTTATTTTTAATCCTAATTAACTTTTATGTTATTTGTTTGTTTAAATTTTATTGATTTTTGAGGTCTAAATACTTTTTAGCCACAATCGTATTTTATTCATATTAATTTTCAACGGACTTAAGTGAGTTTATACAATCGTTCAGTCTGTCGTTCTGTCCGACATCAAACTCAAAATTATGAAATTCTGACTTCAGATTCGGAAAGAGCATCGAAAAGTAGTAATGTAAAGTGCCTTTCATTTTTTGATACCCCCTCGGGAACATGGTCAAAATGGCGTCCAAAGTTGAAATTTTTAATATTTATTATTATAGTGACGTCATTTATATTTATTCGTGACAATCATCGATTCCAGTGAACATAAAAAAATTTTTATTAATATTTTTATTTATAACACTAATAAATAAAAATATTCAATAATATTTATATTTAATCTTGACTTATTTATAACTTAAATTAATCCGAACTTAAGTTCGTTTTGGCAATGCAAGCTTGCGCATTCCCACATGTTTTAATCTTAATTCTAGGGGTGAATTTGGAGATGTTTGATCCCTCCATCTTAACTGCTTGTTTTAGAATGCATCAATATTTGTAACGATAAATTATTATTATAATCTCAAATTGTTTTTATTGAAATTTAAAAATGAAATCTTCCTTTTTGGTGGATGAAAAAGATCTCTAGAAAAGCGAGTTGCCTAATAAAAATCAAAGAATGAAATATATTTTATTTTTAATTTTGAAATGAATTGCAACTTGGGACTTTCCCTGACGTCATTAGACATTTAATGTTTAAATCAAATCAGATTTATTAAGTGTTTCTTAGAAATGATTCTCATATTAATTGATTAAAGAATTTATAAAAAAAATATATTTTTTTATTATATAATGAATAATTAATAAAATGGATGGAATGGTTCAATTACCAATGTTGCATTCATTCTTGTTTGATGTAATAGTATCGCTTACCTGAAAAGAAAAAAAAAATTAAATCATTATAATAATGAAATAAATTTATTGAATATGGTGTTCTATAATATATATAAACAGATTTTTTGATTAATGAATTTAAAATTTATTTGTTATAAAACATATAATTCAAAAATTGAATAATTAAATAGAAATAGGAATTTTAGATTCACAGTGGTTAGTAAGATTTGAAATATTTGACTTTGCATTATAACAAGAAAAAAATTAAAAATATATTTAAAAAAAGACTAGAAAATGTTATTAATTAATAAAATCGAAAATTGAATTTAGAAAAGATGGAAAAATATTAATCAAATAAAATTATCATAAGTTGAGCAAAGATCCACAAACATTGACCTCGAGATGATCCGAAGGAGGAAAGATGTAGCAGGAGAAAAAAAATAATATTAAAATCAATGAAAATATAATTGATTAATGTTAAAGTTAAAAGATCATTTCTTATTAAAGATAAATTAGTATTATTTCATTAATTAAGTACAAGCTATGCTAATCAAGTTTTATACTTTAAAATCATTCTAAAACCTCTTTTATATTATTATGAAAAAATATAAATAAAATAAAATATGAAAATATTATCATAGATAAATGAGGGACATGAAATAGAAAAAATAAACCAAATTGTGTTCAGGAAACAAGAATTCTTAATTTTCTTAATAGTATTATATATAATTCAATACTATTGAAAATAATAATAAGCTCATTCATATTTTTGGTTTTATTTTTTTTTTTCTGGCCATAACTTTTTTTAATTGATAAGATGGTAATAATTTAAAGATTAGATTCTGTTATATCCCCTGAATTGAATATAATTTTAATTATTACTAAAATTCGTTTTGACGGGTGTTAAAGGTTATAAATATGGAAGGGAATTCAACTTAAAAAAAATGAAATACCTATCTAATATCCAAATATATGGTATAATTATCAAATTTTTGAAAATTGAATTGAATTTTAAATTAATATTGTAATTATAATAATAATAAATCAAATATAATATTTTAAATTTAACAAATCAACATTCAACTTCAGACTGTTGACGACATATGAAGAATGATAGGCATAGAGACCAAAACCGACTGATATATTTGAAAATTAAATTGAAATTTTTAATCTTAATCTAACATTTCGGAATCAACTATCACAACTATATATATATATATATATATATTACTATCAGATTTATCAGGGATATAATAAGGTATTTTTGTGAGATTGTTTTCTCGATGTGGGTGCCGAAATGCCGAGAAAATAATAATAATAATAACAATAACATTCACGAAAACCTAAACCAACATATATATATATATATTATTTTTTAAGTCATAATTATATTTGTAAATTTAACATGAAAATTTTTTTAACAATTTTCAATTTATAAAAGATCCGGAAAAAATAAATAATAAAATCAATAGGTTGATGGAAAGTGATTAAAAGAAGTTTGTAAAACAAAACCTTTTAAATTTATATTGAAACTTAAAACCTAGTGTTTTAAATAACTTATCTTTAAACTATTGATTTTATTAATTATTTTTTCAGTTTCTTTTATAAATTGAAAATTGATAAAAAAAAAAATTAAGATTAAATTTATAATAGAAATAATGTTTAATACATGTAAGAGAACACATTATATATCAATATAAGGTCACTAATATTGATATACTATACACGTCTAGAAATATTAAACCAAAGGTCGTGTTTAGCTAAATATATAGACAATGAAAAAGTAAAAAATATTTATGCAATTATTCATTCTGTTATTTAAGTTACCTATATTTTGTGTCAAAAAGATTTTAACTCTACTCCCTATTCATATATATATATATATTATATTTAAATTAAAAAGAAAAAAATAACTAATAATGCATAGTCGGGATGATGATGGAGTCATTTCAAATGGAAAATATAAAAAAATGATATATATGATAGAATGTTAAAATGGATATAAATTTCTATATATATTACAACGTATATGCATATATATATTTGGAAAGGCAGGAAGAGAAAATGGAATATGCATTTGAATAATTGATATTATATTTTTAATTTTAAAAATAACTTTTGGTTTTGAAAAGTAATTAAGTATAATTTTAATAAAATGAAAACAGGCTGTTACCATGAATCTTAATTAAACTGCGTATTTCTCAGTTATTATTATTATTATATATTCCTATATCGCAAAACGTTTATTAAAAAAAAATATTAAAATAAATATTATACCAATGATATGGATTAGTACTTTTGGGAAAAGTTTAGTCAAGATAAAATAAGATAAACATTATTATTACTTTTACATCAGAGTGGATTAATTGCGACTAAATTTATAGATATGATTATTATGAAGAAATTGGAAAAATTCTTATTTTATGGTATAATTGAATTTTAACTTATCCTTTAGAGAATATCATGTTTTTTAAAATTAACTGAAGAACAAAAAAATAGAAATATAACGTTGACGACAATTTTATTCCCTTTTCAAAAAATTTCGAAACTTGTTAACTTCTTTCGATCACCACAAACAAACAACTAAACACACATTCTGAAACTTGCAGCACTCCATCTTAGGGACCTTCTTTGAAAAAAAAAATTTTTTTAATCTTTTGTTATTCCTAAAAAAATATTTCATTATTTTTATTTTTATTCTTTTATAATATTAAAATGGATTTTATTGTCATACTGATTTTATTCAGGTCAGAATATGAACAAACCATAGTAAAAGAATAAGTCTTCCAATGATCTCAATGAATTGATTTATTAGAATATGTATTGTTTTTATGATAATTCCCATGAATTAACAAATTAAAAAGTGAAAATTCTAATAGATGGTGTCAAGATGTCTCATAATGTAAAGTCTTAATTCCCTTAAGTATGTCGCTCTCTAAAAGGGAAAAGAGGAAATCATTAGATTGACTTTGATGGTGCGATGAGATGATGATAGAGATATGTCTTTTTCCCACACTAAATAGGGGCTTGTTCACAAGCTCACCCCAATTCACGATTCAAGACCATGAACATGGGTAATAGAGACTTTTTTCATTTAATCAGGAGATATATTAGTGAGAAAGAGAGTTAAATTGAGAGGAAGAGGGGTGAGAGTTATGAGTAGCGTTATGGCACTAAATGGATGAAAAATAGTTTGTTTTGTTTAAGAACTAAAATTGGATTATTATTAATCAATATTTTCATTCCAAAACATTTTATTAATGTTTTAAAGTGTAGGCTTAAGAAAATACTTTATTAAAATATCAATATTCCATATAATAAATTAAAAAACATAAAAAATTCTTAATTAATCTAAAATTTTAAAATTTAAATAAATATTATAAAACCTTTTAGAGTGTAAAATTATATTACAATAAATTAAATAACAAAATGTAATCAATTTTTATGAAATGTATACAATGGAATTATTTCGTTCATTTTAATTTGATTGTTGAGCTTTTATATAATTAAAAATTAATTAAATAAATCCATTATTAAATTAAAAAGTTAATTTTCTATTTAAAATATTCTCCAGCTTCTTTCCTTTTGAGAGGTGAATGGGTATCTATTTTGTTTGTTTTTTTATTTTGACAATTAAAATTTTACAATCGAGTGTATTAATATTGTATAGTGGCAAATATTTTACTTGAAAAGTACTAAAGTATAATGTTTTCAACCCATTTAAATGGCATTTATTTTCATTATTTATGTGTGAGTGTTATAATTCTTTTAATAGCTTCAAGTAAACTATTTTTTGAAATACAACATATTACGTGACATTATCATATAAAAGGAATATACCATAATATTTTATGTTTTATAAATATGACTAGAAAATATAATAATTTTGCAAATAAAATATAATAACCACAATTTGTTTTTATTTAAAAACTTTTAAAATAGCAATTAGTAAAATATTACTTTAATTTGCATCATTATTTTAATGTTTATTAAATGTATACTTGTT
The DNA here is from genome assembly GCA_963082975.1 of Labia minor. Taxonomy (NCBI): domain Eukaryota; kingdom Metazoa; phylum Arthropoda; class Insecta; order Dermaptera; family Spongiphoridae; genus Labia; species Labia minor. The sequence goes on along the minus strand of OY720344.1, from coordinate 34,567,383 downwards.
TTAATTTAACACTTTATCGTGAAAGATCATATGAAAATTTATACATATAATTTCAAATTTCAATATCAAAAAGAAGATTTATACCATTATTTAAAGTTATTGGTATTTTTTTCATAATTTAAACGAGGATTATTTGTGAATTTATGAAAAATAAATTTATCACAATAGTTCTATTCTGAATTGAGGAAAAACTTTTCGAAAATGATTCAAGTCGATTTAAGAAAAATAAATACATATACAACAAAAGAATATTGATCATATTTTTTTTTTATTATGGAATTTAGTCTATTGTAGTAATACGCATGTTTTGGTTTAAAATGAAGTCCAATGATTAAGAACTTCCGTCTAATGTCCATTGACGAAATGGATAGTTTACATTGAACCCCTGGAAGGTTGGTAACCGGCAGTACGGGTTCCTTTGTATGCATCTCTAACATTTCCCCTTCTCTTTTACGTTCGTACATTAAAATAGATAGAATTCAGTTATATTTAGTTTGAATTAAATGAATTTTCAAACTTAGACATGTAAGATACTCTCTTCCGTGTGAAGATATTTAATTTTAAATTAAATCAGGTAAAATACATATTATGTATGTAAATTAGATAAATTATTCAGATTATAATTCATTATAAAATCTCTTCATAATGTATGATACCATAAAAATATTTGAAATACTATTCATAGAAAATACAGATTTGTGTCAAAGATTAATAATGTAAATAATCCTGTTGTTTTTAAGATGTTGTCTATACTACAGAGAAGGTATAGGCATTATATTATTTATTTGGTAGGCCTAAAAAGAATATAAAAAATGAAGTCGAAAACATTTCATTTCAATATATTCTTAGCAAACTGAATGTGTATGTAAATGAAAGTAAAAATGGAATATTTCAGGTTATCTATAAAACTCTTTTTAATATCAATTTAATATTATATTTAAAAAAAAAAATAGAAATGCTGACCTCAAAAACTTGTCGGCTCGCCCACAGTGACCTTTCACGTGACTTAAATATAAATTCATTAGAAATATATTTTGTATAAATGATTTAATGAATATAATTATTATTTCTATAAGTAAATATAATATTGGAAGTGTAGTTTTTTTATTATTCTACAATATTAAATGTTAAAATAAGAAAAAATACAAATAATAATTTTTTTAAAAAAATGAATTATAAAAAATTTTATGTTGTTTTGGATGAATTTTTTTTTTTTATGTTTTTCATTTGTCATGAAAATTGGCCTCTATAGTAGATAATAGGACATTTACCTATTTTATTAAAGTTGATTTCGAACAGTTTTATTTCATTAAGGATTTAAGAAGAAAGAATTATGAGCTATAATTTTTCAATGGTTTTAATGCGAAAAGCCGAGAGCTCTCTCGTTAAATGGACCATTATTGGAAATAAGTGCTGCTTCAAACACGAATGAGTAACCCTTTGAAAACACACGCCAATCCAATGCAATGAATTACCTTTCCTTGTTCTAGATAATCTAAAATAAAAAAATCTATTGAAGGTGTTTTATATTTTTAATAAATAAAAGTGAAAATATATAATTATATATAAAAGAGATCCACACTATAACAAAAAAAAACCTTATTTTTCAATTTCAACCTCTATTCTATTCACAATATAAGATAAGATTTATGGCTGGATAAAAGGAATATATACTAGGGGTTAGTTATATAATCGATAAAATAAAGTAAGGAAAATCACAAAAGTCCCCATTTGAACAATGACTTTTAAAATAAGTAAATTTTTAGACAGTAACGAATTGATTTATCTTATATTAAAGTATTGGAAATGAATCTAAAATTTATTGTTCTAAATTATATTTTATAATTATTAATTAATATGGACTGCGGAAATAATGAACAAAATAGATCGGAATATTGTACGCTCGACTAGAAAAATTACCAAGCCTATTATTTCAAAACAGGTATTAAAATAGAATCGATAAATTAAACTCCTATTTTATATTAAACTAGAAATTCAACCCAAATTTACGGTTACATAGATTATAGAATTATCGAAAGAAATTTTATTTAATAAAAAAAAAAACACTCATAACCGAATATATAACTATCATTTTTTTGAAAATTAAATTGAAATTTAAAATTGAATTAAATATATATAAATATTGTAATTATATAAATAAAATATAATATTTTAATTTCAAAATTTTAACATTGCTATTTACAATTAAATTTGTTTTTCATTCATTATTGATTTGAAAAAAAATAGTCAGTAAAATTAATAAATTAAAAGCTTAAAAACGTGTTAAAGTGTAACAATTTAGAATATTGTTTTGCAAACGTAAAAAATTTTTTTAAAAAATGTGCAAAAAAACATTATTATAAAAATAATATTAAACAACTCGTATATAACAAACAACATATATAATCATAAAATGAATTTAATTAAAATTTCAACAAAAGTAAAAATAAATATTATTTTTAAATTATGAGAGTTGTTTTCATTTCCTGTTTCGCCTATAAAAATAAAACATTTCGCACATTCATTTATTGATGCAAAATTAAAATAAGCCATTTATAAACAAATTTATGAATATTATATATATATGTGGTGTTAATAAACAGATAATATGGATGGTCTATTTAAAATGCAGTTTACATATTAATTAATTTTAATTTCGGATCTCATTTCAATGATAATTTGTTAATTTCTAAATTCAAAATTAATTAACATATAAAATATAAAAAAATGAATTTTATTAAATGAAGATATATATATAAAATAAATTTCTAGAAATAAATAAAATGTAAATTTAACTGAACTAAAAATTATGTATGATTGAAAATTAATAATTCTTAAATATTTAAGACGCAGTCTCTGAAGGTTACAAAAAAAAGAATCTTTAGAAAAAAAAAATAAATATAAAAAATAATTTTTATCTATTACGAGATGATGATCTTGTCACTTTTCTATTTTTGTTAACATAATTATACACTTATTGTTAGTTCAAACAACAAATTATATAAATATATATTTATATAAACATTTTATTATTTTTTTTTATTTTTTTTATAATAAAATTAAATAATTAATAAAAAAAATCACATGATAAATTCTAAATACAACTTAATTATCCAATATTATCTATTTTATTAATGATCACAGTTTGTTAATATCATTGATTGGATCCAAATAATTCAGGCGGTCAGATTGACAAATAATAAAAATGTAACCATGAAAATATTTTTTAGAATCAGAGTTTTATTGTATACTTTAAAACAACCTCAAAAAATTCATTGAGATACTTGAGTAAGGGTTGAATGATAAAGAAAGAAAGAAATGACCTCGTAGAGCGAGTGTTTATTCTAGACCGGACAAATGCACAGTTCCTATTGACCCCATTATATCCAACCTGTTTATATTCTGAAGGATCAAACAAATAAAATCTTGTTTGTAGGCAACAGAGAAGAATATTACCTAATATAACAATATATAAGTAGAGAATATCTATTTGATATTTATTTTCAATTAGAGGATTGTTTTATTCAATCTATGAAATTAAATTTTGAATCTTCACGTATATTTGACCTCAATTAAGGAATCCTTATTTATTTTAATCAATATTTTCTCTTTCAAGGTAAATATTAAATTGTAAAATACTAATTATCTTACTTTACATAAAAGTAGCAAATGATTTTATGAGATTATTGAGAATGTTTTACATATATATATATATATATATATATATATATATATATATATGTATAAAAGGAGCTAAATCGGATGGTTTTAATGGAACGCAAACTCGTGTCAGTGCTCACCATTAATTCAAGGATGTGGAAAATTGTATCCCCCTAAGGGTAGAAAAAAAATATAGATCCTATACTTATACGTGGAGGAAACTAAAAATATCCAATTAATTATCTAAACCGAGTATAAGATTTTATATAAAAATATTATAAAAATATTTATATTTTAAAATATATAATAATATTTTCAAATTCCATTATATCATTTGAATTTTTGGGTTAAATTTAGCTAATTGAAATACCTATGTCACATTTATTAATAATATTATATAATATGAATGAGAAAACAAGAGTAGTTTTTTCTTATTTTATTTATTTTATGACCATTAGGCTGAGGTTTTGGTTAAGACCTTCTTGAGAGCTTGGGGTTGTCATTTTGTAAGTATTTTGATTCTACGATCTAGTGTTTTATGTATTTTTAAATATTATGTGGAACTGAAACGTTTGCCTAAAGTAGGGCTTACAATACCAAACTAAAATCTGAATACCGGTATTTGGTATTTGAAATTTGAAATACCGGGATACCGGTATTAATACCGGTATTATTAATAATAAATTTACTAGCTATATTTCTTCTTACCTCAGATGTTATATTGACTTTTTAACAAATAATATATGAAATCCAATAAATATTGTTCTGAAATGAGTAGATATTATTTATTTTATTACATCGAGAGTAGGAGTAGTTAGATACAAAAAAACGTGCAAGTAAAATAAAGTAAATAATAAATTCTATGTGTGTGTTACATTTTACATATAATAGGCTCGTATGGTATTATATAATTAAAGAATTAAATATAATTAAAGAAGTAAAAAATATAAAAATATAAATTGAAAGTATTTAATATTAATAACTTGCGTTTTGTTTATTAAAGTTTTACTCTTAAAAAATACAACGAATCAAGCGTTTCATCATCAAGCGAGGACCAAATTTTCGTACAAAAATAACCAGCGGCCGAAAAAGCTCTTTCTGATTCTACATTTTGTAAATTCGTAAATTCGTAATACCAAAATACCGGTATTTTTATATAAATACCGGTTTTTAATACCGGAAAAAAATCGTCCGGGATCCCGGTATTGTAAGCCCTAGCCTAAAGGTCATAAAATAAATTAAATAATAAAAAATCTTCTCTTAATCTTGTAATTTCAGTTATCAGACCTATGTACAGTTTTTAATCATATTTCTATAATAAATTTAATAACTAATAGGTTAAAAAAAGACAGTATTCCTATAAAATGATGTTTTGTCTTCATAGTCTTTTTATTATGAGGAAGGGAAATGGTTTGTGAATGCGAAACGTTATTCATTTGCCTAAAGAATTCATTGAAGCGATTAATATTCAAGGATTTCTAGAAGTCGTAACCAAAGATAACAATTGCCTCCTTCAGCTTAGAAAAGAGATAATGGAAATGCGACAACTTTAATGGATTAATTCCCCTTGAAGTACCAAGTAAAGTTTATGTTTACTTATTTTCAACTAAAGAAAAAAAATGATGAAAATTTTAGCATAATTATTAAATACTCAACGAGGATGTCATTCTTCATATTAATAGAAGATCTTGTCAAATTATTATGATGGGAATAATTAGAGTTGGCATTTCCTTTCTGTTTTAGATATAAGATTTAAAAAATTTAACCTATTATTATTTATCCTACTCATTTTTCTAATCAATTGGCCGAATTGTTAAAAGTTAAGGGAAGAGAATAATGAACGCTTACTAAAGCCAGCAATGAAACATTTATATAAGAGAAAATTGTCTTTTTCAAGTTTCCACCCACTCACATCGGGATTGAAAGATCTATTGACGAAAAATAATTATTCATTGATTTTATTTGTGTTTGAACACAATTTGAATGTAATAATAAGTCATTTACTTTTTGATATTTTAGATATAATTTAAACTTTAAAGGTGTAATCAAAGATTGATTTTAATGAAATTTGATTGGTAAATGAATAATGAACAAAAAGAGAGAATAGAGGGGATAATAGAGGAGAGGCTCTTGAAGCACATGAAAACACCGGACATTTTCATCTTGATTGATTGAACCCATTGCTCATCATTGTACTAGTGTCGTGTATAATGATAGCATTCGCCTTTCAATGGATTGACATATTGACTAAAATATGATGTAACTACACCAGAATAATTATTTTCGTATTTTCATTTTAAAGCTTTTGTTAAGCAGATTGATGACAATGTGAAACTTTCTATGTTAGATTTTTCAATCCCTTCTCTCAAACAATAAACTTAAAAAATTGTAAATTATTAAAATATCTATTATATTTTTAAAAACTTTTTGCCAATTCATTCAATTGATCATTTCATCGTTGGAGTGAAATCTCTTTCCGGAAATTCACTTTTTTCCATTTTCTTATCAAATGACGAGGTATTATGCTATTAATGAATGTCAAACATAAACTAAAAGACCCAGCTGTATCAAATTTCGACAGGAGTCAGCCGATAGTTGCCTGCTGACAGGAGCAGTGTTATCATTTCATTTAAGAGATGGGAAATTCAAAAAGTCACTGACTTATTGACCTGCCTTCGTACCTATAAATTGATAAGTATACTTTCTAGACAAAAAGTAAAGGTATAGTTCTTATAGTATAAATAGAAAGAAAAGTTGTAGTATGAATGTTCTTGGAGTGTTTGCGGAGTTTAATTTAATCTTTTTTTTTGTCTTTGCTAAAGTTGTTGTCTTATATTTTATTTATATAAAACTTATTAATTTCTGAGTTTAACAGAATAAACGACATGAAAACTCAGTGAAATGAAACTGAATAAATATGCAGCACATTCTTGAATAGGATTTTTCGAAAGTTAGTAAATATTAAAGTTTGAATCGTGTTGGAATTAATGCAAGGATATAAAATTTAAAAGGGATTGCATGGATTTTATCGATTACAGAAGAAATTCTTAGCATCTGCCAATACTTGTTCCTTTTAACTTCTCCCAGCGCATTGCGCTTAAACCATTAAAAAAACAAAGGATATATCATTTGCATCAATAAGAATAGAAAAACAAGAATATGCATAAATTTCTAATTCTAATTACATAATGATACAGTAAACTTAATATATTCTCTGAATCATAAGGAATGGATCTTAGATTATTTAATATATCATTTCAATAAAAATGTTTAGTAAAGTATAAAGATCCTAGAGAAAATATGGAGATTATTTTAATTTATTTTTAATTTAATTTTTATATATGTTAAAATTATATTTATTAATAATTTATTTTATATTTCTTAGATTGATTAAAGACAAATTTTTTATCAAAATCTAGTAAATATAAATCAATTTATGAATATATTTTTGACTAAAATGGGAAGTGAATGTATGCATTGGCTAGTAAATGTATGCATTGGCTAGTAAATGTATACATTGACTGGAATGTACACTTTGAGTGCAACATATATATAAAATTACTATGTTTTTGTTTAGAACCAGAAGATAATTTTGATCCCCTAAAAAAAATCAGGTCTAATAATATACTAATAAAAATGTTATAAGTAGAGGCGATTGAAAGAATTTGATCTCTACTTATTTTTAAAATAAATCAATTCTTAAAAATTCCCTAGTAAATATTGTATATTTTCTTTGAAATATTTATTTTTCAATAAAGGTAAATAAAAATAAAATATTTTTTGAATTATTATGAAGGTGATTTATTTTTTAATTTCCATGAAATGAATATTATTCAAGAAATAACCCCAGTTATATTTAATTTATATTTAGTAATTCATCTTAACATTATTGTTCAATATAAGTACACACAATATGCCTTTGTGCATTTGTTTGGTCCAATATTACCAACAAGAATACACCAACAACGAACAATGAAAATCTTGTATTATTTCTAGAATTGAAAGCTAAAGTTGAAAAAAAAAAGATTGAATGAAAACAAAAGGATAAAAAATCACACTCAAGGGAAAGAGCAAAGCAAGGATTGAAAACGAATTCAAAGAGAAGTTTTATGGACCATCGAGACTTTCATGCAGCCTCCAACCGAGTGAAATATTATCAAGCGAATGGGAAACGACTTATATTCCACAAAAATAGACATCTTATGCGACATTTAAATTTTTATTAAAAATTTTTATGCTTAATACATATTAAAAAGTATATACTTATGTAAATATATGTTTTATATAGACTATATGTTTCTTTTTTTTTTTGAAACATATAATATATATATATATATATACAATAGTAAACGAGATATCCACATGCAACGTTATTATTACCAAAACCATAAAAATAAAATCAGATAATATAAACACCTTTTCTTCTGTTTAATTCTCACATAAATTCTACTCTCGAATTTCCTCTCTCGCCGATCCTTTCATCAGTATACATATTATTGCACAATACTTTCTAAATCAATTGATTAACAAATGTAAAACTAAATTAATAATACGTTATAATTTCATGAATGATTGTTTATTGGTTTATTGATATCAATGTGGAATTTTAGTGGGAGAACTTTTATGTGAATATGAAATTGAAAAGTTGATGTGAATTAGGTGAATTTCAATAGAAATCATTCAGGTGTTATTTATAATAATGAATAGGGAAGCTTTTGAAATCAGAGGTCTTTCAATATATAAATGAGGTAGATTTTAAATTATTCATTTATTAAATAAAAGATTTTTCAACTACTGCTAACCTATCTCATTAAAATTCAATAAAATTGAATTTCTTCAAGATATAAAAAATCATTAACTATATAATAAAGCATCCATATAAATTTTCACTAACTTTTCTTCTAGATCGAATATAGCCTGACTAATGACTTCATACTAAACCAATTTTTTTATTCATAGAACCTTAAAACATGCATTGAAAGTTTTGAAAACTCAATGGATCGAAATCACTCCAAAATATGGCTTAGAGACAATAAAACAGACTTTTGACAAAATATAATTTTCTTTTTGAATAATCTAAATTCATCTCTTTGGATCGTAATAAAAATGGAAAAAAAAATATTTGTATTTAAATAATAACAAACGCTAAATGTTTATTTCTTCTGAAGGTACAAGCATACATGTAAAAGCAATCATCCATTAAAATAATTAAAAATTTATTCAGGTTTAGAAATTAGATTAATACTAAGATCAAATATTTAACTATTTCTTTTTTTAGAAGAAAATGATAAAATTGATTTTTGATAATGTCATCTAACATTTGTAAATAATTTTTATCAATCTAATAAAAATCTAATAATAATCAAATATGATTTAATAAACATTTGTATGATTTTTTTTTATGAAGTATCATCTAAATTAAATAAGTGGATAAATATTAATTAGATATTAAAAAAACATAATCTAGAATTGTACTACATGAATTTTAAATAAACATTGAAACACACTAAATGTCATTTAATCTATAATGTTCTAAACCATGATTCAAATGTTATCTTTGAATAATGATAAAATAACATTATTTACATTAAATGTTCATTTAAATAGATTACAAAAAATTATTGATTATATTTTTGTAATTGTATTTTGAAGTGTTTAAAAATAACTTTGGAAGGGATTAAAAACTTATAAGTCAAAAAAAGAATAAAAAAAATAAGATTCCTCTCTCAAAAGATGAAAACGAAGCTAATACTCTAAGTCGAGATGCTATTCAAAAAAATCTATTGAAAAGAAAAGAATTATTTGAAAAACATCTCTATCTCATTTTATTTTCATATTTTCAATCATCTTTAATTTTGGACTTAAAATTTATAAAAAAAAATTGTTTCAAAAAAAATTTTAAGTTTAAAAAAACAATTAGTAATAATAATATATATTATGTAATATTTTTTATTTATTTTTATTATTATTTTAATTTATTTTTAATTTAATTGTTATATAAGTTCAAATTAAATTTATTAATAATTTATTTTATCTTTCTTAGATTGATTAAATGCAACTTTTTTATCAAAATCTAGTAAATATAAATCAATTTATAAATATATTTTTCTATATATATAAAATTACCATGTTTTTGTTTAGAACCAGAAGATAATTTTGAAATACATCTCATGATACTATAAAATGTAAATAAATATAAAATTTTGCTAGTTTTTTTAAGAATTATTATTATTATTGTTGTTATTAAGAAAGAAATCTTTTTTTTTATAATATTAAATTAATTAATTTATTAATTATTATAAAAAAATGGGAAGAAGCAGTTGTCATTCCTTCTTTTATAAAGGAAACAGAATGGATTGCAATAATTACAGAGAAATTTCTTTTTGGCAACATCTTACCAAATTCTTTCTATTATTATTTTATTATAATTACAAACATATGCAGAAGAAATATTAGAATACAATAGATCAAATTCTCTTTAAAACAGCTATTAGAAAAAATACGAATTAAATATTTTTGTCTTCAATTATTTGAAGCATATTTATATATTATAAAGAGGGAAAAATGTTTTATAATTATAAATTTAATGGTGATTGGAATCAAGGGGATTGGATTATTGTGTAAGCCAGGGATGTCATACTCATAGGTATACTTGGGTCAAACAAACAAGGTTTAACTTTAGGCGGGCCGCAAAAAGTCGAAAATGTTTAAAAAAAAAATTTGTTTTAAAGAGACAAATTGAAATTTTTTTAAAAAAGTTGAAAGTTATAAAATAATTGTAGTGGGCCGCGAGATTGACACCCCTGGTGTAAGCATTAATCTTATAAATAAAAATCGGGAGTGTCCTCCCCTAGACTTTATAAATAGGTAATTAGGTTATTATTATTATGTTTTAACAACAATAAAAATAAACAAACTAATTAATTTAAATTATAAAGTAAATGGTTTAACACTATTATATATATTTATAATTTACACCTAACGCTACTTGTATAGGTAAAATGTCACTTCCGGTTGTCAGATCATGATGAAATTTGGTATCTGAATTTTTTTCATATTTGTAAATCTATATACAAAATATGAAGCAAATATCTCGAAGCAAACTGGTACTTTACTTGAAAGGTAAACGCAACCAGTGTAGGTAAAGTACCACTTCCGGTTAACCGATTTTGAGGAAATTTTGGTAGAAATCTACAAACTGTGAATAATATCGGTGTACCAAATTTCGAAGTCCTAGCTTGATTAGTTTTTGAGTAAATTTGCTCACAGACATTACATACATACATACATACATACATACATACATACATACATACACACACAGACATAATTCGAAAAATGGCATTTTCCGACTCAGGGAGGTCTAAAACGTCAAGATCCCTCGAAATCTCGAAGTCGAAATTTTTGACGATTCCAATACTTCCCTTATACGAAGTATGCGGGAAAGTAAAAATGAATAGCAAAATGTGTTGGTAACCGCAGCACTCAATAACGCCTGGACCAATTTTGACAATTCTTTTTTTAATATGTTCTTTGAAGTCCAAGGATGGTTTTTACGGCGAGAAAAAATCGAATAATTGCCGGGAAAACCCTAAAAACAGCCCCTTTTTCCCAAACATATTTTTCAATACATAATTACTATTTTTCAATATGTAATATAATATATAATATGTAAAATGTAATTACTAATTGATAAAAATAATACCTGATAATAATGACCTGGGATGAATCAGAATATTGCATTGTCATCGGAGTTACATATGTATGCGAAATTTCAGCTCATTCAAACATTTGGATGTGGGTCAAATTCACGTTGGAAGATTTGACGACATATATATATATATATATATATAATTAGAACCCCTCTCTCTCCCTCTATTTAAAATTTTAAAAAACGGAGTGTTCTAGCCAAATTAAGAAATTTAAATGCCTTATGCAACATGGATAGGTAAATGAATTTGATTCGATATGAGAAACTGAAATTACGTATGCATATCTTAATATGCATATGCTTGCGTTGTTCCAATCTTCTCATTTCAAACCAACTGCCCGGAAAGGCCACTTTATATTATGATTTTACACTATTTTGCAATTTTCCCAAAAATGTCTCTAATGATTTTAATTCACTTGATCAATGTCAAATTAAATTATCTTTAATATCAGGAATTTTATTTTATCCACTTTAAATCACTCTGACTGTTAGACGTCCTATAAAATACCTTTATTTTTTTTTATTTTAGATAACTCACTCTCCCTCTTTTATACAAATAAAGGAAAGAAAAAAAATGAAAGATAGATAAATTACATAATTAACATAAAATTCTATAAATTTATTTTCTAAGTAGTACAGTATGTGAGGAATGTGTGATGTGCGCTCTGTATCATTTTTTTATGTTTGATTGCATAAATCTTCTGAAAGAGAAGGGATGGGGTCTTAAAAATACGTCCATTTTACGATGACAATCAATGTTATTTTGTCGCTTCTGCTATTTGCTTTAGTTATAATCAAATAAATTGTTTGTCAATCTTTCAAGTATAAATATTTTTTATATATTCATAGATATCTATCAATATATATACATGTAAAAAACAAAAACATTAAAAAGAAAATAGAAATTTTTGCCAAATTGTATCTATTGATTAAGATAAAACAAATCTAAAATAATAGGATGTTTTAAATAATCTTAAGTGTAGGAACTTTTTCTTTCGATCTGTATGTAAATATTAGAAAGTTAGTTGTTATGGAAAAGTTTTAAAGTGGTAGAAAATGGTTTGATTAAGTTTTTCCCATGCTCGTTTATCTTATAAAAATCTCCATAATTTAGAATAAGTAGATCAAAAAAAAATTTCATATTGAATCAAAATTATTTTTATAAATAATTTGATGGGAAAAAATATTATAAAATAAATATATATTATAAGATACACACACACTTAATTAAATATTTTTAACTATTATTAAATAAAAATTTTAATGTTATTTAGTTTAATGTTATTCAGTTAGCAGGATATAATGAAATTGAGCAGATGACCAATAAAGGATTTTGCATAAAATTAGTAAATGAGGTCCTAATTTTAAATGTTTATTTTTTATACAATTTTTTTCTAATTTAAAAAGAATATTAATAAAAGAAAATAATTATCCAAGCTTAACTTGGAATCTTGAAATCTTTCCTAAAAATATGAAAGAGTGAAAAAACAAGTTAAAAATAACCAATGTATACTTTTTAAAAACTTGAAATTTGTAGTATATCCATCATTTTTAAGTATTTATATGAAATACTTAAATCTTTTATAAATAATTGATTTACTGATTGAATAATTGATTTAAGCAATTCATTAGTTCTATTTGAAATTTTTAATATTATGTAAACTCTTCTAAATTAATACGTGATATCAGAAAAAAAAATTTATTTTCCATTGTGTGCTCGTCTTTATATTCTGTTGCATAATGATATAAACTATTATTTTGATGTAATAATTTCAAGGGTTATGTTCAATAAATATTCTATTTGAAAAATTATATTATTTCTCAATAAATTAATAATTTAATATTTATCAATTATATAATCGTTCACATTAACTTATGGACTATGTTAGAAAAAATATTTTGACAAGATTAATTTTTTAAGATGAATGAGAGTTAAATCATTGAATGAACTGGATTTATGAGGCTAAGGCGAACTTTTATTTATATATTTCCTTTCATAAAGGAAAAAGTAAATATATATATATAGATTACACTTATTTTTTAATATCCAGAAAATGATAACGATGAGTCAAGGTTAGGTCTTCGGATTGTGGATTGTTTTATTTATTTTTATTAATGAAGATTAAAATAGCAATAAAATGCGACACAAATAAATTGGGAGAGCACTTTGAAGAGTAGATGCTTATACGGATGGGATTCAATCTTGTTCTTTTTGTAACCCTTTATTCGAGAGGGTTTAGTATCGGCGTTGTAGGACCTTCAAACTGATAGAACAAGGATTAAAAAGAAGCAAATAAGCAATTAATCCTCCTTGTCTTTTACATCGTCTAAACGTGCCTATTTCCTTAACAAAGAGATTAATGCTTTGGGAGAGTGGAATCCGCCCAGATGAAATAAGAAATGAAGGGAATCAGAGAAGAGATGTTGTAATTCAATTGTTCCATTTGTAAAGGGTGTGAGGTCTTTCAAAAAATGTATTCATCTTATTAAAGTGTAATTTAAAAAAATGAATAACTTAAGAGGATTCGGCAATGGAATAAGAATCCCAACTTCAGGGAAGCCATCGAGGGAAACAACATCCGGTCTGGGAAACTCACAAGCAGAATAAAAAGTGAATATATACCTTCTGAGAATCATCTTAATAATATACATTTATATTAAATATATATATATATAAAGATAATATTAAATATATAAAAAAATTGTATGATTTTTGCTTGAATGGGTAGAATTATTAGATATGTATAAGAAAAAACTAATTTTATTCTAAAAAAATCTGAAGTGTCTCCACTCGGCTCTCTCGCAAATTTAAATTAAATTATTAACATATATTATATTTAAATTAAATTTAATTAATTATATATATAAATTAAAATTAATAAATAATATTTATTAAACCAGCGCGTGTTTGCCTGACACTAAGTCACGTGCTGGCGCGTGATTGCCAGTATTAAAAAATTTTAAAAATTAATTCTGGTACTTTCAGCGATTCAATCAAGATAAAATTCTATATATAGCAGTTTTATACAATTTTTAATTATGTGAAAAACTATCAAACATATATCTTTATTTTTTTACGGTTAATTTAGAGGGAAAAAAATGAAAACTTGGTAGGTAGGTAATGACCCTCTTCCGGTTGACCTACATTTCTCAAAAGTTGATAGAAAACTATGAATTTTGAATAATGTCCATTTACCAAATTTCATCATTCTAGCTCAAACCGTTTTTGCGTAATCTTGTCTACACACACACACACACACACACACACACACACACACACACATATATATATATATATATATATATATATATATATATATATATATATATATATATATATATATCTTTTTAGTGAAAATGACTCAGGGACCTTCAAAACTTATAAAAACATCAAAATCTTGACATCGAAAATTTTCGTGATCGCAATACTATCTCTGGCGAGATAGTAAAAAATTAATTAATTATTTAACCTTTTTCAATAATTTATTTTTTTTATAATTATTTTACTATTTACACAATTTTGGACGTATTCAATACAATTTATATTAAACTTTTTTAATTTAGTTTCCATTCTGAATTAAATATATTTTATAGATTTTATTAAAATAAATTTGAATTTGCTTTTTTTCAAAGAATAACAAAAACAAATGATCAAATGAAAAAAAATAATACATAAATATTTTAATTATTCTTTTTTTTTATGAATATCTATTTATTGAAAATAAACTTTTTATCCAGTTTATTTTATTAGAAAATGTTTATTTAATTCAAATTAAAAATTATATATTTATTTATAAATATTTAATGAATATTTCCATCGAGATTTCCATAAATAAATAAATATATCTTACTAGAAACATTATTTATTTTAGCAAAAAACAATAAAATATAATTTATTTATAGAGTTATATTATAGAATTTTTTTAAATTCATTTGTATTATTTGTAAGTCGGCCTACAGGAGTTTCTTCTTTCTTTTTTTTTCTCTCTCTCTCTCTTTCTATTCATCTCGTTCTCCCTTGAAAGGAACGTGGCTCGGCAGATTGAAAAAGAATGGGTCTGTGAATGGTGGTCCTGTATGGAAAGGTACCTGGAAACATATGACATCTCTTTCGCCTTCTCAGTCCTTGGTTCCATCGAATTCCCGCATGAGTATTGGTGGGTGGGCTCAAAAGCTGTTAGCTCAGCCAGTCAGGGACGACACAACACTGAATAGAAAGGACTCAATAGGAAACACGCATTCACTCTGACTATAGGATGATTCTTAAGTATTATCTTTACGGAATATCTTCAAGTATGGATACATTTAGATATCGCGATATAAACTCGTTTTTGCAAATAACATTACGTTTTATAGGTAGTTCAAAAACTAGGAAGTTAACAAAGCAGTGAATGAAAAAAGTTTTACAATTTTTTCTTTAATGCATATACAAATAGACATCAATATAAAATATATTTTTATATATATAACCCTAAGTTTTTCATAAAGTTTTATAGTTTGTGCTCCAAGTTTAATCGTCATTTCAATTTCATGTTCTATTAATATGACTATCAGTTATATTAGTTTTTAAAGTAAATGAGCGATAAATGCAAATTCATAGTTGTAAATATATAGTAATACTACTATATTATATTATATTATATTATATATTGTCATACTTGTAAATATATTGTATATAAATATGTATGTTTTATAACAAAATAATTCAAATTGTTATTACAAATATTTATTGAAAAACAAATGTATATATATATATGTAATGTATAAAATATATCTAAATAACTAAAATAAATGAATTGGTTTCAATAAAATTTATCAATGTGTACCATTGATTTTTTTCTATTAATT
The DNA here is from genome assembly GCA_963082975.1 of Labia minor. Classification (NCBI taxonomy): domain Eukaryota; kingdom Metazoa; phylum Arthropoda; class Insecta; order Dermaptera; family Spongiphoridae; genus Labia; species Labia minor. The sequence goes on along the minus strand of OY720344.1, from coordinate 34,551,164 downwards.
TATATAAAATGATTGAAATTGTAATAAAAGTATCGAATAAAATATTTCACAAGTGATATTAAATATTTATTTATTATTTGGCAACTATTCGTTTTATTTATTTTATGCATTGAATATTTTAGGAATTGTGTGTAGAAATTAATTTAATTGGACTGCAATAAATTGAATATTTTAAATAAATACCTAAATTATCTTTAAAATTTATTAACACCTTTCTTCTCAGCTTTTAATTCATCTTACACACTCTCACACACAAATACACCAAACTTTGCTTATGATTATGATTGTAAATCATTCACTAAACATTAAACGAAAAAGGATTAACATATCTAAAATTTATACATAATAAAAGACACTCCCTTGATGGAGGAGTTGATGAGTGAACCCAGGGTGTTGAACTTTAAATTGGTAAATGTTTTTATAAATAAAATCTTGAGAATTAATTAAATAAAAAAAAATACAAAAAATAAGTCGAAAAGTAAAATACTTATGTAAATACATATGATAGATAAAATATATTTGTACTAAAAAAGTGAAAAATTAAATGAAACTTTGCTTTCAAAGTATTAAAAAAGTTTTTAAGTGTGTTATGAAAAAACAAACATCACAAGTGATCTTCATATTTTGATTAAAATATTTTGAAGTATTGACATTAAGTTGAAAATGTATCGAATACTAGTTAAACAAATTTTCATAGAATTTTCATTAAGGAAGTAAAAATATAAGAGAAATTTTTTATCAAACAAGGTTTTTATGTTTTTGTTAATCCCAAAAGATGAAATGATCAATAAATATAAGAAATAAAATCATAAATGATTTATGCTTAGATTATAAATCTAAATTGTATATATGAATGAAAATAAATATTTCACAATACACACTATAAAAACTCTTAGGCGAAGATCTACATTTATATCTCTATTCAGATTAAATTAATTGATTAATATAATTAAGTAAGATAAAAATTTTCTTCAATATAAAATAATTAAAAATCTTTTAATTAGAAAGTCAGAAAACGTTTCCAAACGAATTCTAACTTTAATCACAAAATTTAATTGAAAGATTTTGTTTCATTTAATTTTCGAAAATCTATTTTATTTTATTCTTTTGAAATTGCATAAATATATAGAAACATATGCAACATCAAATAATGGCAAAGGCGTTAAATTAAAGTATGAATAATATGTGTGATGAAAACTTAAAAGGGTGAAATGTTAAAATATCGAAAAATATAAAAACAGAATATCAATAAAGAAGATGTTAAAAGGAATTTTTGTCTTTCGCATTTTGTCAAGAAGCATTTTAGTTGAAAAGATGTGAAATGTGAAAAGGATAATACACTCTCCTCTTGAATCTAAAATATTTCTTGACATCCATAAGAGTGAGAAAGAAGGGGGTAAAAAAGAATTGTGTAATAAAAGCAATATTTCATCTAACATGATGGATAGCTTAGGTGAGAATTGTTTCTTTTTTTCAGAAACCTCAAAAAAAAGAAAGATTCTTATTTTAGGGATTGAATATGGAAATTGAAATTGAAAAAGATGATTGTACGATGAGAGCATAGATTATGGATTGCAATTTATATGATTTAAAAAGAGTGAAGCAATTTTTACTGACAAAATGAGATAAATAATATATATATAGAAAGAGAGAGAGAGAGAGTAAGGTGGGGCAAAGATTTGCACGGGGTAAAGATCTGCACTCTTATTTGAAAACTACTGGTAGTCTTGGCGTATTTCTAAATAACTATGATCGGTTGGAAACAACAAGAATAGAAGAAATTCATCAGAATGTTGGGAGCCATTTGTATACAATAAGGTATGTTATGCTTTTGTCACATTCCATCTAATATTAATTTTATTATGATTGTAACATGTACTAGCAAGCACTTGTCTAATTATTTAATGTCTTTGATTAAAGGCAGATACCCTTAAATATATATTTATAAAAACCTTTGTCTTATCTAAAGTAAACAGTAAAAGGATTTTGTTGCACTTTGATGAAAATACTTATTTAAATGGGGCAAAAATTCGCAGTGTCGTCGGGACAAGAGTCCGCAAAGGATCTTTACCCCTCAATGGTAGTCGTTTTTAAAATTTCTTATCTTATTTTTCTTAAAAACGTAAAACAAAAATGAGTCCATTTACGCTTGGTCTACTCTCAGGCATAGAAATTACACTAATAAGACTTTTCAATACAAAAAATTGCTAAAATTGTAATTCAATGAAGAATGTTCAGGCGAGTGTTCAATTCAGAAGCAATCGTCGTTGGTGAGGAGCTTTGTCCCACTCGGTCGGGCAAAGGTCCGCAAGAGAAAGATTTTGTTTAAATGCCTCTAGTACTCTTATGTTACTGATTTGGAAACTAATAAAATCCTGAAAGATGGTTATAATATCAGGTTTTCAGGTGATGTTTCAACCTATATCTTTTATAGGGAAGTCAATAAACAATTCCAAACAAAAACATCTGATCTTTGCCCCTCCTTACTCTCTCTCTCTATCTATATAAATATATAATACAAGCGGGAAATTCATTTAACGGGAAACCAATTGGGAAACAACCGATGAGTACCCAAGGATATGATTGCATGGAAATATAGTAGATATGAAGAAGTTGAATGAGAATAGGAATTAGATGGAGATCACTTTGGATAGAGATAGTCGAAGAAAAGCGATTACTGCTACAATCGATTGCCAGTTTTTAAAAATTTTACTAAATTTAATAGTATTCAATACCCTCCAAGTATAAATTTGTTTTTAAACTAATTTTGAAATTTTACTCACATCAAGGGACCAAAATATGTAGTTTTAATTTTTATACTTTTTATTGAAAATAGAGAAAGTACCATTTAAAAATTCATTAAATCAATATTTCACTTTCATTTTGTTATAGACAGTGAAGATTTCTCCTAGATAGCATCCATCTTTGCTTTTATTTCTTCACACGTAATCCAAAAATAAAAAGCCAATTACAGATCGATATTATTTGCTTTTTTTCTTTGTATCGAAAAACTCAAAGCACGTTTAATACAATATGCTGTCAAATGAAAATTAGTCTATCAATTAATATGAAATTATTTATATTATTTGAAAGACAAAACACGATAGTAATGTCAACGTCCCTCAACAATATCTTAAAATACTTATTGATCCTCCTTTGTATGTGTTATATAGTACTAAAAATACTCCCTCTTTAGAGGTAAATAGTATTTAAATAAGTTATTTTATAATTGCATTTGATAACAATTTCTTTTTGGAAATTTAAAAATTACAAATATTAAAAACAAATACTTATTTTTAAACCTTTTTCCTTACACTTTTAATTATTTACGTTTTTTAAAGTATTTTTTGTTTATTCTCGATATACATTTTATAATTTATTAACATCCCAAGTAAGTGAGAAAAAATTTGGACTAACCTTTAATATAAATTTGATATATTAGGTGATAAAAACTTAAAAACCATAAACTTGTAGGATGAAAGATTAGTAACATATGTTTCTACTAATTTAAAAGGTCTTAAAATACTATATTTCAGCTTTGCCGTTTATGTTTTGGGTAATTTTTATTAATCCATCAAAATGAGAGCTGAAGTCCAATGAAATACAGAAAAAAACTAAATTTAATTTTATTATCAAAAATTAAAAAGAAAAATATTATTTTAAAAGTCAGTTTGATATCTGTAAATGTATTTTTGAGAAAAAAAATACACAAAGGGACAAAAGAGACATTATCACTAGGAGTTAATTTTTTTAGAAATTAATCTGAAAGATAAATAAAAAAAAATCCATTTTTATGTTTTTTGTTTTAACATAAAATTTAATTTATGTTTGTTTGTTTGTATTTTTTTGCCACATGTTAACTTAATTTTGTTTTATTTTCTTTTCAAAAATAAAAAATAAACTGAGGATAATTTATCTCCTCCCTAGGGGTCTCTTTTCTTCTCTTGTGGTTTACTTTATTTCATTTCACATTTAAAATCGTTTTAGGACTCTTTCAATCTCATTTCTCAATTATTATTAGAATTATTTTATTGGATTTAATTTGAAAAATCATAGAAATGAAAGAATTTATTTCTTACTATATATCTTAGGTATATTGGTTTTATTTTCGTCGAGATTTAAAACAAACTCATATTTAATTTATTTCATATCGTAAAGAGATGGCAATGAATTTATTATATAAATCTAACATGGTTTTGTTATAGCATGCATACGTACATTCAAATTATGTATTATATTATTGTATATTATTTCCGCTGGAAGCTTTACATTGGCATATAATAGGTCGTCGAGATGTGCTTTACTAGAAGAGTTAGTCACTGAGAAAAATATCAAAAAGTAGATGTATATATATAACAAATGAATAATATTATTACTCCCTTAATAATATTCCCTGATTCATATTTCTATTAAAATAAGTTGACCTTGTCCGAACAAGGGCCAGGGCCAGGTCCGAACCGACCGACGGTTTGAAATAAATTAATTTCCAGCTACAGAAACAATTTCAAATAATTTTAATATATCTATTAATGTAATAAAAAACAGATAGGCATATAACATAAATATTTTTAATTTTATTTTATTTATAATATATATGTAAGACCAGGCTGTGACGTCATGAATGGCTGGATGACGTCATATAATTTTAAATCAAGAAAAAACTAATAAATATGATTTTTCTCGAGTATAAAACCAATGCAAAGTGAATGCTTCGTGATGATATGTAAAAAATCTCCTCATGTGAAATTTGGTGTAAAAATAACCCTTCCCTTCCTATCGTTGATCGCTAATACTACCACTTCCGGTTTCCGGATTTGCACCAAAAGTTGATCAATTCATCCCACTGATGCATTAAGTAAATATACCAATCAAAATCCGTTCAGCCGTTCAGGCTGTACACATCTATACGGACGGACGGACGGACGGACAGACATCATGCTAAAAATACTTTTTTTCTGTTAAGAAAATGCATGATTCGTGGAGATATGTAAAAATCTCCACATGTGAAATTTGGTATGAAAACAATACCTCCCTTACTATCGTCGGTCGGTAAAAATTAATGAAGTTTATTATTATTTTTATTAGAATTTATGAGACGTCATATTCTAATTATGATTTTCAGAAATTGTAAGTGTCTTGAGATGTAACTTAAATCTTCCAATTGCTCAAAGTTTTAAAGCCAGATTCACCATTCAATCGACAATTTTACTCTGTAAGTTTCATAAGATTCCAGTTAATCCACATAGCATCAAAACTCTCATGAGTTTGATATAGTTTAAGTCAGTTTACATTTTTAAAACAAAAAATAAAAAGAAATAATTTTTTTTGGAAGTAGCACAAAAAAAAACTGATTCCCTTAATGAAGAAGGATTGTTTTATAAAAAATATTTGTGAATAAAATTTCAAAAGAAAAAATAACATTTTAAAACTTAAATATTTAATGTATTTAATAATCATCAAAAAAAAAATTAGATAATTTTTTTATTAACCATTATAATAATTGTTTAATTTAATGTGGCTAAAGAGCACTTATGTGTTTACGAATTAAATGTAGAAATAAGTATAAATGAGGTAAATTATATAACAGCGTATTATCTGAAAGGATATGTAGTTATAGTTGGATATCAAGGTATATACGTAGATTCATGACGGAGCAGGTTGCTAGGATTAATGATTATAATAATGATTATAATAATAATAATAATATGTATAGTAAGATTTGATGTGATTAAATCAAGGAAATTAAAATATATACTATTTATAGAGATTTGCAAGATCCGGGTGGTTTGCTTATTAAATTAAAAATGAAAAATTAATAGAGAACAATTTTACAAAATATAATCATCTTCAAGGATTATTATTATGTATTATAAAATTGTAAAAATTTAATTATGTAATTGATTTATTTAATTTCTTATCGATTAAATTTATATAATTTTGAAAATTATAAATACTTGTCAGACCCCTTATGCAGTCACGAATTCCATTTTGCATTATAATTTACCATAGAAGTAAAAAAATTCTGGTTTTAAACTATAAATTAAAAAAAGCATTTAAATAAATATTTACATATAGTAGATATTAATTGATCTATTAAAATATAATATAAATTTATTTTATCTATAATATCTTTACTCTATTATGATATTAAAGAAAAGAACACAATTGAGGTGCCCGGTGTGAATAGCAATGTTATTTCTAAATAAAACGAAGAAAGGAAAAGGACAATAAATTTACCTGAAGAGGTGAGCCGAAAATACGAGAAAAAGGTTACAACAGGGGGTTATTGAGTTTTGTAAAGGACAATCGGTGAAAAGGACAAAAATGCCACTGAAAGCTTCTTCATCTCGTCGGATGTAAATCACAAGAGCATCCACCAGACAAAAGAGGCGAGCGCGAACAAAGAATCATGTAGAGTTATAACATTAATTTTTATCTTGATTAAATAATAAATTTCTAAATTAAATTTTTCAAATTAATTTTTTTTTTAATTTAATGAATAATTTATTCGAAATTTAAAGTGGAAAAAACAAATAATGGTAACAAATTTATTTTCTAAGGTTAAAATTTTATTATCTTTAACTCGATATAATTCTATGAGTTTATCACATAGTAATTAATATATTATTTATAAAATAGATATATACTTATAAATATACTGATAAACACTCACTATCTATGTAAATATTTATTTTGAAGATCAATAAATTGACAAAGATCTATAAATGTATTTGAAAACTAACAATAAGTTTGAAAAATTGGTGCGAATATCACACAATTTTCACCTACTTTTTACACTTTTTGTAATTATTTGATTTATCAATTTCGTACATGTTTTGTATTAAATTAGCTTTTATTATTATTAACGATGTAAGTTATTTAATTTTCTTAAATAAAAAAATTAAAGATTCCTTAGAGGAAGCCATTTTTAAAATTCAATATTTAAACCCATTTAGAGTACTTTAAAGTAAATGGATAAAATATTGTATATAGAAGGTTTTCTGGGGATTCAATGGGAGATTCAGAGAGACCTAATATCGCTAAAGATGATCTGAAATCTTTATAATAATGAATATATAGTGAATATGCGTTAAAGCATTACTTTTCTTATAATATTTAATTAATAGGTATAATATTAGTTATTAAATTTTACTTTTTAGAATATTTAATTATAAATATAATTATTATAAAAAAATTTAGTTATAACGTTTTTAATATTAATAAATAAACAAAATGATAACTTATTATTCTTTTCAATGCTCTTCATTTAATAAAAAAAAATGAACACTATACAAAATACATGAAATGATTAGAATAAATTAATATTATAATAATATGCTCTCGTTCAAAGAAATGAAAAAGGAGTGGATTGCTCTTGGAAAAAGGCACATAAAAATTGCAATCAAATTACATACTTGGAAAAGATATGATTGATGCTTAAAAGATGAATGGCAGGGGAGAAAAATTTATACAATGGAACGTGAAAAATTTTAATAGCCCCATATCAAAATATCCTTAGAAAAAATTAAATAGTATAATATTATAGTTTGTTTTTTGTATATGACTCTTTTTTATAGGGTTATTTTGTCAATAACTTTATAACTGAGTCAACAATATAGAGGGGTAGATAAATGTCTACTAATAAAATTTTTATTTTTTTATTAATATTCAAATTTTGAAGTAAAGAAGAAGCTATTTATTAAATTAGTTTTTGGTGAGTAAATTGTATTTAAAGAATAGAAACAAAAAAGGGGCAATTTCATTCATATCTTCATAAGTTATTAAATAATTATATAATTTTAAAGCATATCTTAATTGATGACTTCTGGTCTTTTGCTAAATATAGTATTTAAGTAAAAATTAATTTTTTATGTTTGGAATATTTTTTTTTAATGGAGGTTTTAAGTTTTTAAGAGGAATATTTTATAAATTAACTTTCTTTTCCAATAAATTAACCTTAAAATAAATTAATAATCTTTTTAATTATGCATGTTAAAAAATTTGCAAAAAGAAAAATTAAGAATGTTAGAATAATTAAAATATTTAATACATCGAGAAAATTGTTTAAAATAGTAATATAATTAAAGTATTTTTGCATAGTGGTGGTCTTAACATTTCTTATTAGATACAAGAGGTTTAAATGAAATTAAAAATATGCAATATTAATTCACCATAATTTAATTTTAAATTTATTATATAAATATTTAATAATCATTTTATATAAGGATGTTTAACAATGATATTATATTATATGAATATATTTAAGTAATTAAAGAAAGTTTTCATGTAAATTAGAAATAATTTTTGTTTAATTAAGAAAAATAATTTAAGTATTCTCATCTTTGAAATAATAATAATCTTTTTAAGATATAAATAAATAGAATATGGGTTTTTGTGAATAATTTACTTCTAAGAACCAATTTGATCAGATTAAAATAAATAAAGGAAAGAAATTATGCAGGTTCCATTTAATTAAGTTTTATAAATTAATAAGTAAAATATAAAAAAAAAAATAATTAAGAAAATAAAGCTAATTTTCAAATGTAAAAATATTTGAAATAAAATAAATTAAACGAATAGGAAAAAATCAAATTATTTTAATGGAAGGCCGGAAATAGTTATTTTATTGCAAATGTATATATTGCATTGTGTGTGTGTGTGTTCAATTTATATATATAATTATTTTTATTAAATTGTCATTATATTAATCGAATTTAGGAGAAATATTTCAAAATATAATTTGTTGTAAGAATTGAAAGTTGTTAAGGTCTTTTAAATTCAATTCAATCAAAATTTTAATAACGAAAAAAAAAATTAAAAAAGATAACTAAATCAATTTAAAAAAAACAATCATCCTTTTGAAATGAAATGACATAGGGAGGGAATCGTTTATAAAAGAAAAATATTTCAAGCTGAATAATCAATATATAATGTTATAAAATAAAATAAAAATAATAAAATAAATAAATAAATCAAATCAAAAAAAAAAGAGTAAAAAAATATCAGCTATTTTTTAAAACGCATGTTCTTTGTTATTTTAAAATTCAATGATTTTTGGGAAAATATTAGGACAATTATATCTTGTTTTTCTTTCAAGATTTGAATAACATGAAATTGATATTTTGGTTAGCTATAATATATAATTCATTATTTGCATATAGATATTTATTGTATTTATTTGTTACATATTAATTTTTTCTTAATGTAAATTATGGATTGGAATTAATATTAATAATCAATAAATATAAAACCAAAATAATGTTTAAAAATTATCACATTATGACATCCAAGAATCTTTTATATATAGATTTAAGTGACATCTCTGATTTTACATTAATTTTTAAATACTGAAAGTAGAAAACATAATAATTGCAAAATCATTTTGAAATTACATAATATAATATTTTAGTATATAGTGATCTTTGAGTTGAATGGGATTTCATCATGGAAAACCAATAAATGATGGTCGATGTTGAAAGAAATTCATATTCATAAATATATTCAAGTGAACTTACAAGTTCAGTTAAGGCCTTTTTACTATCTCCTCAGAGATAGTATTGCGATCACGAAAATTTTCGATGTTGAGATTTTGATGTTTTTTAAATAATAAACTGAGATAGTAGTAATCAAAATATTCAAAATTTAAATATAATATAATAAATTAATATAATTAATAAATTATAATTATATTATATATTTTTTAAATAAAAAGGAGACTGAAAAAGTAAATTGAGACCAAATAGGAAATTATAGTCTCAATATTTTATACAATAATTCAAAAATTCAAAACTATTAGGCGATAAGGTATTTTTAGACACAACTCTTTTCTATTTATATTATATTTCACCAATTCAAAATTTTTTTATAATTAAATAAATCATGGAGCCATATCAGTGGCGTACCGTGAGGTTCTTGCGCCTGGGGGCAACTGAGAAATTAACGCCCCCTTTCTTATATATATATATATATTTAATTTAATTTTTTTTTAAAGAATATTAATGACGAATAAGGTTTATATGATTTTAATAAGCGTATAAATAATATTTATTGACTTACACAAAAAAAATACAGTTTAACTTTAAATATTAATTCTTCTTTTGTTCCACATTGGCTTCCCTAATTTTGCGCCCCCTAAATTTGGCGCCCCCTGCCCCCCCCTCCAGTTACGCCACTGAGCCATGAAATGATATTTGATTGTTATAACAAATTCTACTAAACTCTTTAATACTAAATATATATATATATATATATAAGATCTTCTGTTGTAATATTTCTCAGTTTAAAATGATGAAGTTTATTTAACTTTATTGTTTTTTGGGATCTATGTCCAAATTAGCTAAATTTCGAATTTATTAGAATTCAATTATTTTTTTCTAATTTTTTTATAAATGTACTTGTGGAGGACCGTCCCTTCGACTCCTAGTTCGGCGGACCAGGTTAACTAAGATAAATTATATAAGTAAAAAAAATATTTAAAACATTATTTTATTTTAAATAAATTATTCAAATAAATTAATTTTATTTTTGAGATTAATGATATGAGTTTAATGTGTTTTATATAAAGTGACATTCATTACAAACAAATGAATAAAATACAATATGGGTGAAAAGATGTGTTTTTTTGATTTTTAGTATTTAAATAGCCATAATAAATATTAATATGAAACATGAATGATTAACCTTTGTTTAATAATTATCCTAAAATATATTATATAATATAATATACTAATTGAAAAACCTAAACATAAATTTTTGTATACAATTTATTTATTTTAAATCAAAATTGGATTGAAATTTTGATTCTATTTAGAAGTTACTTTATCTAATTATGTCATCTTTCTACAACAAATTAAAAATACTACATTATCTTGATTTAAGTCTGACGGAGAACTGAGGTCGAGGATGATCATGGTTCTTTCTACCGATTGCTTTTATTATGTTTATGAACCAATTTTAAAAAATTTAAAAAATAAAATAAAAATAGTTTAATATATAGGTAAACCTACTAATCACAAAACCTAATAAATTAATAATAATAATAAATCTTTATAGTTATGAATGAAATTAATCAAATTTGTAGTAACTTAAACAAAAAAAAAAAAATTTATAAAATAATTAATAAAAATATTCGTTATATCAATATAATTTAAATTTATATGGCACATTTTGCAATTTCTGTAGAATTTCCATAATTAATATTCATGCAGTTAATACAGTTAAAATTGAAATAATCAATTATTAATTAGAGATAAGATCATTTTAAAAAAAAAACTATGGTTTAAAAATAACTCGGAGTGTTAAGTTGATATTTTTGTTATTTTTATGCGCTACAGGTCACCTCGTTCTTAGGGGCAAAGAATGTATGTAATTTTTGTTGAAGTATTTTGTAATGAAGTTAATATAGTTTTATGTAAATTCATTTTAGAGAAAAATCTTTTAAGTAAATAAAAATCTGTGGATGTGAATAAATTAATTAAATATTTATACAAATAATAAAAATGATTATTTATGACCTGAGGAAAAACTTATTAAAATTATTATTATTTATAATTTTATTATTATTAAGGTAATGAAAAAAAAATATAAAATAAAGCAATGTTTTTTTTTTGTTTATCTATACTATTTTATATGCTTCCTTTTTATAATAATATATTTATGTTATATATATAAAATATATTTAATAATATTCGATTAAAAATTAAAATAGAATAAATATTAATATAAGAAAATTATATCAGAGAGATTTGAAAGAGCATGTGTCAAAGAGGGAAATAGAGAATGAGCCAAGTTTGGCTAGCGAATATTCAAAAAACACGTGACACATTAATTGTTGATTAAATTCATCTCGGTTGGTTCTTTCTTAAATAAGAATTTCTTAATTTAATGCTGCTTTCTACGAGTTGCCTATGATTAAATCATTGTCCTGATTTAAACACTGAAAAGGCAGAATGCAGCACAACCAGTATGACCTTGTTGTTTCCAATGAGACAATCCAAACAGGCTAGAGAAATAGATATCCTTCTCTAAATCGAATTTATTTATTCAACTTACCTCGTCACATTGTGAATATCCAATAAGCAAAGACGTCGCCAATGATAACACGAGGGATATCCTTAAATACATGTCAGTGTCGATAATAACTCACAAACAGTTTGGTTCTAGGGGCGTGAATTGTGTATAATCCACGAGTAGAGATCACGTTGAAGTGATAAAGATATCCAAAAAAAGAATTCAAACACACATTGAGGGGATGGAATTGGTTCACTCACAGAAGGAAATGCCTGAAATGGCCACTCGTTGCGGACTGATCAATGCCCGAGACAGAGACGCCGCCGTATTCAGCGGTGGCACAGCACAGCCCAAGCAACACGCACACACACGCACCCACACACACACACCGGGATTTGTCGGATACGATGTGCCAGGGGAGCTCGAGGGAGGGGGCATTCTACTTGAACGCATGCGTACTAGGAGAACTTCCAATGTTGCCCAAATGAAGCGCTCTGGCCCCTATAAATTCTACCGCATTTATTTAAAATGAAGTTCTAACCAACTCAATAAAAATAACATTTCTTTTTTTAATGAAAAATATAAAAAAAAATAATTTTTTAAACTTTACGAATTTCTAAAATTACTAAAACTTATGGTTTATTTTATTTAGTTTTAATTACCAATCCTAGTCTATGTTAGTCAGCATATGTAATTATTTAGGATTTTTTTTTTTTAAGAAGTTTCTGAGATTTTGTCTCTGGTCTTAAAATTTATAAAACCAAGACTTGAATACGGCCCTTGCCCACTTATTGATTAATTTTAGTAAAAAAAAATAAGAATATAACTTTCTTCTATCGCTAATATTATAAATTTTTAATTATAAATTTCATCCTCTACTCAAAAATTTTTTTTTAATTCCTATAAATCCTTTTCTCTTGTTATTTCTCATTTTAAATTATTATTTTATGTATATGTATATCAAACATTAAACTACTTCTTATATTGTATTTTGTATTTATATCATATAAAATAATTAATAAAAGAGAAACAATTACTTTTCATTATTTTCAATAAATTATAACACTCTACTCATTTGGTTTTTCATTGTTTTAAAAATATTATTGTTGTTATTGTCAATAAATATCAATCTTAACAAATAAGGAATTATTAAGATTAAATTAGAATGAATCTCAAAAGTATTTGTTTGCTTTGTGCTAATGTTAAATGATGATCATCAGAAGTTTGTTTTTTGACAAATTAAAGATGCTGAACACTCAGCTATTGTTCCAATTAGCGATACCTTGATTAGGCAATAAAATAATATAAACCTCTTCTGAAATTTAGTTAATAAGTTGAATCTATGGTTTTAGAAGATATATCAGGCAGATATATATTGAATTTATTGAAAAAATAATATTTAATATTTATATAATATTTAATAAATATTTATTTACTATATATTCCTATATATTATTTACTATGAAATCGGAAAATTATATTAAAGATCAACTATTAAATTAAATTTCCATATTTATTTTCTAATCACTTCTTAATTAAATTATACAAATGTGGTATCAAATAATTTATTGATTTTCTAAAATATACTATATATTTCAAATCTAATCTTGTTAGAAATCAATTTATTCTTGATTAGTTTATCTATAAAAATATATGTTTACACAATGATTTTATTAAATGTTTATTAATTTATACATAATATAAAAATAAATAATAAAAAAATGATGGTTGAGAAAAAAACTTTTGTAAACTATGATCATTTATCTTTTAATATTCAATAACCATTACATTAAAAATAATTAATTGGAAAATACAATGAAATAAGAGATGAATTAATCTAAGATTTTCTAATATCTATTTCAATTTTTAGTGTCCTTCTTTAATTCTTTGCTGATGGCGTTTAATTGCTTCTTGATGGCGTTGGATTTGTTCTTGATGAAATTTGATTTCTCCCTCTAAACTCTTATTCAAATCTTCTTGTAGTTTTTTAAGCTGGTCTTTTTGTTGTTTGTAGAAGTATTCCTCTTCTTGGGCAGCGCCCTTTTTACCCATTGAACCTCCAGCTTCGCGAATAGAGCCTCCTCCACCACCACCTTTGCCAGCCCCGCTTCCTAAATCACTGGAGTAACGGACACTAAAAAAAAGAAATGATTTTTATGAACATTAAAAATTCAATGCGGTCTAAACAAAATAGATAAAATATCAATATGACATGATATGATATGAATTATAATTATATACTTTTAAATATATAGGAAATAATAAATGTTTAGATTAAAAAAAAAATTTAAAAGTAAATTTTAAAAATAAATCAATAGTTTATATTATAAAAATCCAAATGACAGATAACTATATAATGTTTTAAATAAATTCAATAAAACAGTTGAATATGATTAATAAATCAATATCATAAATAAATAATTAATAATTGGATTTATTTTTTAAATTGCGTACCTCATCAAGCAAGGAATTCTACGAAAGGTTATTCTTGACACGTTCATCTTGAAAAATTCAATGATGTAATACCAAAAATATCTAAATATATATATGAGGATTAATATATTTACCAAAACACCTATTATAATTTTCAAATGAAAAAACTTTAAAAATCAAAATCTTTTTAGAAATTAATATTGATTATTTAAAAATATTATAAAAATAGATTTTAGTGATATTTAATAATTAATATATATATATATATAAGGAGAGAGCGGTTATCTTAAATTGGTAAAAAAAAGAAATTAAAGGTATTTAAATAAAAATATAGTTTAATTTCTTAAGATAAAAATTATAATAATAAATATAATTCACTATTTTAAAAATAAAGTATAAGATAAGGTTCTATTTTTAGAATTACTGAACAAGATTTTATATAACAAAACTATTGAGGGCTTGTCGATTATTAAATTAAGAGTAATCTTTAATTAGAATTAAGTATTCAATTTATAAATAAAATTATATAAAGATATACAAATTAATTAATATACAGATTAAAAGATTTACTATTAATAAGGCTATATAAGTAATAATAATAGTATATCAATAATATAAATATAAATAAATAATAATTTAAAAGATTATTAAAAATAATTAATTGTTAAATTTTTCGTAAATATTTTTATTAACTCTAATCTTTTTTTATATGCTTTAACCTGGGTTTAACACATATGTATTTTCTAAGATATCATTTTATATTTCAATATCTTTGAATAAAATTTATTTATAAAATTTCTCAATAAAAATATATAA
Source organism: Labia minor (assembly GCA_963082975.1). Classification (NCBI taxonomy): domain Eukaryota; kingdom Metazoa; phylum Arthropoda; class Insecta; order Dermaptera; family Spongiphoridae; genus Labia; species Labia minor. Next base: position 34,535,906 of record OY720344.1, on the reverse strand, counting down.
CAGTTATTTAATGTAATTGGTTTTTATTTTTATTTATAAAATATATTTCAAAGACCATCCATAATATATTTTATTTTTAAATGTTGGCTATTCGTTTCAAACACAGAGCATCCATTCAAATGAATAATGTGGAAAAAATTGGGAAAAAACAAAAATTTCCAAATCATTAATATTTTTTATTTTAATTGCTAATTAAATATATAATCGTTAATTACTTTCATTAAGAATAGTGTACAATTTAATATCTTTATTATAATTTTTGTTAATAAAAATAAAGTTTTTAATATACAAAACTTTATTTTAAAAATGACAGAAGGTATATATTTTATTTAACCTAAAATATTTAAATGAAATTTAATTTTTTAGATGTTTGAAGTTTATTTATTCTTATCTTTGCAGAAATTGAGTCGAGTTTTCTTTGTATAATTTTTGATACTAATCCAGGCCAAAAAATTTTAAGGGAAAATCCTCATCTCTTAACACAATGTCTGGATTCTTTATTAGCATTTGCAAATTCACATTTAATGCTGAAATCTACAAATAAATTGGCCATTTTAGCATGCCACTCAAGAATATCGTAAGTTAATATTTTTATATACATATTTATTTATTCTTTAATTTAATTAATTTATGCTTTCAGACAATTTTTATATCCTACTACTTTATCTACACAACAAGTTAATAGTTTGAGACAACAAGATGGTCAATATGAAACTTTTACACATGTTGAAAAGACTGTTAAACAAAATTTACAAAAACTTATTTCTCAAGAAATTGAAAATATGAAAAATTCGGACTCACAAATAACAAATGAATCGTTTCTAGCTGGGGCATTAAGTATGTCCCTATGTTATATTCATAGGTAAATATATAATTTATAAGGGAATCATAAATTTAGTACTTTATTACATTTTAAAAAATTTCTAGGCTTGAAAGGGAATTGCCGATTGGATCTAAAATGAATTCTAGAATTTTAACAATTACAGGTTGTGGTGATTCAGCATCACAATATATGAATTATATGAATGTTTTTTTTACTGCTCAAAAACAAGTAAGTTAATCTAATAAGTTATGATTATGTTATTATTTGTTTCATTTTACATTTTCATTTTAGAATGTAATGTTAGATGTATGTAGTTTGGATCAAGAATTAGGATTACTTCAACAAGGATGTGATATTACAGGCGGGCTATATTTAAAAGTACCCCAACTTCAGGGACTTTTACAATATTTACTTGTAAGTATTTTTTATTGTTTTTTTTTATTGAAATAATTTAAAAAATAATAAATTTCTTAATTCTTTTTTAAAATATTAATATAATCTAAAATTTGATTACTTAAATTCTTCGAAAAATTTATTCTTTATTCTTATTAATTTTTTATTTAATTATCTAATTAAATAAAAAATTATTAAGAATGCAGGAATACTATATTGGTCGTTGTACCAACACGAAATTTAGACAATTTAAAATTTTTATTCAGTTAACTTTCTAATTTAAAATTAATTATCTTATATTTCTGGCAATTATATAAATTAAGATAATGTTAAATCTCTTTATAGTGGGTATTTTTACCAGAGCCACCAATTCGAAGCAAATTAGTTCTGCCTCCACCTGTTAAAGTTGATTATCGTGCAGCTTGTTTCTGTCATCGGGAACTTATAGATATAGGATTTGTATGTTCTGTTTGCCTTTCCAGTAAGTATAAATTTTCAAACATTTATAGTAATTTATAAATAAAAATTTTATACCATATAAATTATTTTTTTTTATATTTTCAGTTTTCTGCAAATTTAGTCCTATTTGTACAACTTGTCAGTAAGTATTATTTATTTAATATTTTTTATCGAATCAGCTTAATTTATTAAATGTATTTTCTAAATTTAATCATTTTCAGTACTGTTTTTCGAGCACCAGGACCATTACCAATAAAACAAAAGAAGAAAAAAGTAAAATTAACATAATCATTTATAATTTTAACTATATTAATATCAAATTATTATTATTTATATATTTTTTATCAAAAATAAAACATTTATACAATTTTTGAATATTTTTTATATTGCTAAAAGAAAATCCAAATTCATGAATTAAATATTCTTGACTTTTGAATTTTGTTACAACTGTTAAAAGTTCAAATGAAATAATATATCTTCAAAATGTAATAGTTATGTAATTTATGAATGGACATTGTATTTGAGATAGCTCTAGAATTGGAAATAAAATAAATAATTGAAAAAACATTAAGTTAGTGTTTTATTTATAAATGCACTAAAAACTAGAAAATAATTTTTCTCTTAGCCTCAACAACTATATTCTTCTTCATGACGGGGTTGTACAATTGTCCGCCTACTTAGCACTTCAACAACAATGGTCTAGATCATAGGTTCTTAAACTTATGTACTCCACGGACCCCCACTTGAAAAAATTTTTTTTGACGGACCCCCATCACAACTTTAGGTACTTTACGTCATTTTATTAATTAATTTCTGGCTTACGATCTCATAAGGACAAGGATATATGATGAATATTTCTAACAGTGATTGGTGAATAACGATTTTTTTGCATATTGTAGAACATATTTTATTAGAAATTATAATATTGAAGAAAGAAAATACAAACATTGTCATAGCAACAAATCTCACAAATTATAATGGGTACTTACATTAAATTCATATAAATATTTTATAATTTTTTTCAGAAAATATTAAATAAGAAATATTTTAAAAAATAACTGCATCTATCTCATTAAATATAACTTACATATTTAATGAGATGTATGCAGTTGTTTTCTTGAAACAAGAATCTCAATATCTGGCTTAATATTGGAAACTTTTAATCTAAGATCCGGCTCTACATTTAATTTGTTTCTATATTTAGACTTAATATAAAATAGTACCGAAAAAGCTTGTTCGCATAAATATGTTGTGCAGAATGGAATCAAGTGTTGAAGTGCTTTATTTGCAAGCGCAGGATAATCTGACCTGAGAAGTAACCAAAAGTTGCTCAATTCAGTTTTGTTAAATTTTAGTTTATAAGTTGTATCACATGATAATTCCACGAGAATATCTTGTTCAGGTGCAGATAAATGTTTAGCATTTGTAATTTCCATATTAAATGGATCTCTGATCCAGTTATTGCAAGGATCAGGAGTAGAAAAATACTTTCTGAAGTTGCTTTTCAAAGTAATTAAATGTTCAACAAATAATTGACGCGTTTGATTAAGCAATTTTTCACTGGAGCTTTCTATGAAATCATTGAGAGTTGGAAAGACTCATATACACCGTTCTGGATGCGTTTCGACCACAAGTCGATTTTTTTAATCATTGCTTCTATTTTATCTTCAACTTTAAATATATTTACAACAGTACCTTGCAGGCTCAAATTAAGTTCGTTCAATTTTGTAAAAATATCAGTCAAGTAAGCCACCTTAGCTAACCAGATAAAATCATTGAAACATTCGGTCAGTTCAAAATGCGCATCTATTAAAAACAATCGTATTTCATCTCGAAGCTCAAAAAGGCGAATGAGTACTTTCCCGCGGGACAACCAACGTACATCTGTATGTAATAATAAATGTGTATGTTGACTACCCATTTCCTCACACAAAATTTTAAAAACTCTGGAATTAAGTGGACGAGCCTTAATGAAATTGACAATTTTAACTACTTCGTCTAATGTTCTTTTCAAATCTGGTGACATATTTTTGGCTGCTAATGATTCTCTGTGAATGCAGCAATGATTCCAAACAACCTGAGGCGCAACATTTTTAATAAGAGCAATCAATCCAGTTCTTGTACCTGACATTGCACGAGCACCATCAGTGCAAATTCCAACACATTTTGGCCACTCTATTTCATTTTCGGTTATAAAATTATTCAAACTGTTAAATATGTCATTAGCTGTCGTTCGTGAAGGTAGTGAATCACAAAACAATACATCTTCTTGTATTTGATTTTCAAACTCATATCTAATGAAAGCTAACAAATTGGCATTATTAGTGACATCAGTACTTTCATCCAATTGTAATGAGTAATAGTGACTTTTGCGCACTCTCGATATTAATTCTTCTTTTATATTACATGACATGTCTTCAATCCTATTCTTAACCGTATCATTTGATAATGAAATCAAATTTATATCGTTTGCTGCTTTAGTTCCTAACATTATATTTGTAATTACTTTTGTAGCAGGAAGAATTAATTGCTCTGCTATATTATGCGGCTTTCCTGCTTTAGCAATAAGTAGAGCTACTTCATATGATGCCATTACTGCTTTCTTACTCATACCACCAGATCCCGTCTTTACCATCAATTTCTGACTTGAATTAAGTTCTTCTTTTTTCATTTTAAAAAATTCGATAGACTTACTAACATGCTCGCTGTGCTTTGTTTGTAAATGACGTCTGAGATTAGCAGGTTTCATACTTTCATTGGATAAACTTTCCTGACATAGAACGCAGACTGGTCTTTCCACATCATTGTTGCAAATATAAGTAAATCCAAATGATAAATAATCATCCGAATATTTTCTAGTTTTGCGTTTCTTGGTAGAGTTTGCTGTTGATGCCTCATCATCTGATTCTTTCCGTTTCTGTGTTGAACCAGTTTGTAGCCAACGATCCATTTTATGGAGTAATTTATTAACATTGAACTACAATAATATAAATATAATATAAATATAATATAAATATAACGAATTATTATTTACTAGCTATGTTTTAATATGATTTTAAATGAATGTTTTAATATCATTTTAAATGAATGTTTTAAATCATTTTAATAAATGTTTTAAATCATTTTAAATAAATGATTTAATATCATTTTAAATTAATATTAATTTATATAATAAATATATTTCGTAATTTGATTCTAAAATATTATTAATTTCGTAATTTGATTCTAAAATATTATTAATTTCGTAATTTGATTCTAAAATATTATTAAAATAAATATTTTTTATTCATAAAACTAACTTATACTTACTCTCAAAAACAGCCTTTCTGGGAAATTGCAAAATGTGTTTAGTGTTTTTATAAAATAATGATCATGCAAATTACACTAAAAATTAAAAAAAATTATTAGCTATAATAAACTATTATTAGCTATAATTTAATTATAATTAATTAAATTAATAAAAATAATTTAAAGATACAACTCGTTGAGAAATGAACTTATAATTAACATTAATAAAAATAATTTAAAGATACAACTCGTTGAGAAATGAACTTATAATTAACATTTGCTTTAAAACTGTTTAAAACCCCAGAGTGGACGCTGACAATTTGGGTTTTTCCGGGTAAGACTGTCCCCTCCCCTGGTTTTCCCCAATAACAAAGTGAAAGAAAATTCCCTTATATGCCTCCCCTTCCGAGCCCCTAAGAGGGGTTATTTTAAAGGAACAATCGAAAAATGATTTTAAATGAATGAATGGATGAAAATTCAAATTTTATATATAGTTTTTTATATATGTTTATTTATTCACAAAAAATTAATTGACATAATTATCAATTTAATAAAATAAAATAGTATTATTAATAGTATTAAATTATAGCCGTAATTCTCTAGGAGGATATAGTTAAACAATGAACTTTAAATATTTATATATGTATATATTTTTACGATGATTTTTTTCCGAGGACCGCGGACCCCCAGGGGTCCGCGGACCACAGTTTAAGAACCACTGGTCTAGATACTTTGAATAAAGAGCCTAATTAAAATGAATTAGTTAATTTATTTTCTAGGGATTTCTCAAATAAAACGCTTGCCGTTGATTGCCATTTAATTTTGTCACCATTTTTAATTTAATGAAGAAGAATATACTTATTGAGGCTAAGAGAAAAATTATTTCCTACTAAATAAATTTTTAAAGTTTTTAGTATTTGTATATACTTTGACATTATAAATGATATTTAATGATGGGTTAAAATTTATTAATTAATGAATTAATTAAGAAAATGAAAACTTTATTTCATATTCATGTATTGTCATCCAAATCTGAAGAGTGTGCAAAGTTTTAGTTCGATTGGTCAACTGCAACTGTGTTAAAAATGAGTTACTAGATTTGAACAATATAGAAGGACAACAAAGCAAGCTAATAAAACACTAAAAATGACCACACAATCGCTTTTTTCTTTTATAACAACTCTATATTCTGATATATTACCACGAAGCAAAAGAATACAATCATATAATAATTCCCTTATTATCTTCATTTTTGATAGTGGGTTGTTAGATAAACCCCAGTTTTATTTTGAGCCGTACTTTTTTATATATTTTTAGTATTTGAAGTTTGACTTCGTGACATTATTTTTCTGGATACTTGTAATTAATCGTCACAAGAGATTTCATCGGGTATCACTTCATTATTATTAGTATATTCATCTCTTTTTTTTCTTGACTAAGTAGATCGGGAAAAACTTTTTCAAATCTTGATCTTAATGGGAATTCCAAAAAAACTAGTACGTGATTCAAATTTGTCTTGTGGGTAGAAAAGGAAGAGTAAGACGCGGGAATCTATTGTCAATAACTTTCGAAATGGGTTAAAACAAGGAGACGTATTATCACCAATTTTATTTAATTTAGTTCTGGAATATGTAATTAGGAGAGGTCAAACGGAATCGAATTAAACAAAAAAATTCAAGTATTAGGTTACGCAGACGACTTAAATATAATAGGAGATTCGGCAATTGCAATTATAGATAGTGTAGAAAAATTAATTGAAGCAGGAAGAGGTGGGACTAGAAATTAATAATGCTAAGACAAAGTATTTAGTAACAGAGAGGAATAGTATTAACACACAAAATCTTAATATACAAGATATAGAATTTGAAAATGTAGAAAAATTTCATAACGAAAGATAATAATATTCGAGATGAGTTTAAAGCGAGGTTACAATCGGGAAACGACTGTTATCATGCAATAAAGGGACTTATCGCATCAAAATTATTATCAAAGTGGGTAAAAGTTAAAATATATAAAACAAGTATTTTACCGGTTGTATTATATGGATGTGAGGCATGGTCTATGACCTTAGGTGACGAGAGTAGATTTAGAGTATTTGAGAATAGGATTCTGCGAAGCATTTGTGCGCCAAAGAAAGATGAGGTCACAGGGAAATGGCGAAGATTGCATAACGAGGAATTGCATGACCTCTATGCATCTCCAGATATAGTTAGAAGTATAAAATCGAGAAGGCTACGGTGGGCAGGACACGTGGCTAGAATGGGAGAAGATAGAATAGGGAAAAATATATTGGTAGGGAGACCGAATGGGAAACGTCCTCTTGGAAGACCAAGGACACGGTGGGTGGATAATGTGGGAAAGGATGTGAGAGAGATGGGAGAGGTTGTGGCTTAGAATAGGAATACTTGCAGGGGTGTGGTTGCTGCGGCCAAGAACTTTCGAGTTCCGTAGAGTCACAGAGATAGATAGATAGATCTCTTTTCTTCACTCAAATGATCATCAAGTGTGAGTGATAAAACATTTAATTCCGGATTAATTTAATTAATTAATTAATTTAATCAATTTCCGATTTAATTTCATCTTCAGGATTATGTTCATCTGGTATTGAACTTCTTTCTTGCCGTTGTAGGATTTTCTTGGTGACCGGTTGCAGCTCAAATAATTGTGGAGTTGGATGGCTGTCTTGGTCATTAAGAGGACCGTTTCCAATGGGAAAGTATGATTTACTTCTTTCATAAGCTATCCTTTCTGTTGAAACAAGAGTCTGTATCTTCATTTGAAGATCTAGAGCTCTCCAAGTCTCCATATTATTCAGTTGCTTAGCCAAACTTCGACTCCAAACATCAAATTCTGTCTCCATAGAAAATTTTGATTGTATGGAGTCCACCTTTTCAATTGCATCTGTAATGTACGCAGGTGGAGTGCATCTATCTTGGAGGCGCCTCTTCTTGGATGAACTGGCCTGAGTGGAAGGAACATTAAAAGATTCATCTTTCTCCCATTCATTCGTCGAAGTTCTTTCTGGAGGGTCATCAATATCAGTTTCTTCTTCCCGCGTTGCTGTGTTGTTGTGAACTTCTGAATCCAGATTTGACTGCGTTTCCTTCATTTCAGGGTTCTTTGCTAAACAGGTCAACTTTTTTTTTTTCTTTTTTTTAGAAGGAATATTGAGAATGTTGGGAATTAAATAATTGTAGAAAATTTTGGGTTAAATGAAAAATTATCTATTTGGGGATAAAAATTGGTTTTATATCTAAATAAATAATAATTAAATAATTTTTCATTTAATTGAAAATTTTTTACAATTTTTTTATGTAATTTACATATCTAAAGTAAACGAATAATGTTTTATGTAATAAGTATATAATATTTATTTGAAAATTAATTAAAATTATAAAATTCTATTTACAAATTATGTTATGAATAAACACTACTAAACATTAATTTAAATTAAATAAATTGTATTTAAATTTCCACTTAATTTTTTACAAAACATACCATCTTGATGTATATTCTAGGGTCTCCTTCCAGGTTGTAATCTTTACTTGTTTACTGTACAAAAATAATGGTCTTCAAAGCGAAGGCGACATAGACAGCACAGACCATTGTTTGATATTAAAATAATTTTAAAATGATATTAAAACAAACACGGATGGTCTGTGATAATTGCAGGACATTCGGATATGTATTGGGATGGTATGTGGCTAAAACTTAGCCACATACCATCCCAATCTTAGCCGCTAAGATCCTTGCGCCTGCAGAGTTAATATTGGGCGCCTGTAGCCCCATCTCTTAATCTATGCATGTCAGAAGAAAATAAGTTGACCTGTGGCCAGGTCCGAACCGACCGACGGTTTGAAATAAATTAATTTCCAGCTACAGAAACAATTTCAAATAATTTTAATATATCTATTAATGTAATAAAAAACAGATATGGATAGAACATAAATATTTTTAATTTTATTTTATTTATAATATATAGCTGTAGTAGCCGGCATTACCCGGCGTTACCCGAGGCTGTGACGTCATGAAGGGCTGGGTGACGTCATATAATTTTAAATTAAGAAAAACATAATGAAGATGATTTTTCCCGAGGATAAAACCAATACATTCGTGGTGATATGTAAAAAAATCTCCTTATGTGAAATTTGGTGCGAAAATAACCCTTCCCTTCTTATCGTCGATCGCTAATACTACCACTTCCGGTTTCCGGATTTGCACCAAAAGTTGATCAATTCATCATATTGATGCATTAAGTAAATATACCAAATTTCATCAAAATCCGTTAAGCCGTTCAGGCTGTACACATCTATACGGACGGACAGACGGACGGACGGACAGACATCATGCTAAAAATACTTTTTTCTGTTAAGAAAATGCATGATTCGTGGAGATATGTAAAAATCTCCACATGTGAAATTTGGTGTGAAAACAATACCTCCCTTACTATCGTCGGTCGGTAAAAACAAGGTTTCAAAATGGCCATAAGAGTGACAAGAGTTACACCTCGATCTTCAAATACCATCTAACTTTCAATTTCAGAAGTCGTTTCTTAAAAATATAAATTTCTTTCTATATGACATCTATCTATCTCTGTGGCTCTACGGAACTCGAAAGTTCTTGGCCGCAGCAACCGCACTCCTCCAAGTATCACTATTCTGATACCAATATATTTTTCGCCATTCTTTCCTCTCCCATTGTAGCCACGTGCCTTGCCCATGGTAGCCTTCTCGATTTTATAATTCTAACTATATCTGGCGATGCATAGAGGTCATGCAATTCCTCGTTTTGCAGTCGTCCCCGGTGAACTCGCAGAATCCTATTCTCAAAAACTCTAAATCTACTCTCTTCTCCTAAGGTTATAGAGTCATGTCTCACACCCATATAATACAACCGGCAAAATAATTGTTTTATATATTTTAATTTTGATCCCCTTTGATAATAATTGCAATTGCCGAATCTCCTATTATATTTAAGTCGTCTGCGTAACCTAATATTTGAATTTTTTTTGTTTAATTCGATTCCGTTTGATTTTCCCCAATTTGTCTAATATGACATCTAGTTTTGTTAATTTTAGAATTTCAATTAGAGTCAATTTAAAAATTTTAAATAATTTTTTCAAAAAAGGTATTTTAAGTAGAAAATCGTCAAAATCGCACAAACTACACTTTACGTCGATACCTAACAATTCAAGATTAAATATAAAGTGTGCTAAAACTATTATTTTTAAGTTGCATTACAGAAAAATTAAATATATGGACATGTAAAAGATATAAATTAAAAATGTTTCTCTTGTGTGCAAAAGTAAATTATAGATGATAACAAAAAAATATTGTTTTTTCGACCACTTTAAAAAAAATTTATTTGTGGGTAAATTACAAAAAATTTTACATCGTTGCAATTATATCTACAAGAAAAAGAAGAGTTTTCCGAAAACTAAGTAATTCAATTTAAGAATAATAATAATGTTGATCAATTTATATAAGAATAAACAAGGAGCTCTATGTGCGCACAGTCTCCCATTTAATTATATACTTATTTCTTCCTTATGAATTCAGTTTTTCTTTATTAACCCAGCCGGCCTTATTATTTTTTGAATATAGTTTCTTTATAACCTTCAAAATCTATTATATGACATAAGGTCTCTAAAATTTTTAATCACTTGTGCGATGTGTACATTTGTTTTTTATCTAAATATATTTTAATTATTTAACGAAAGTTAATTAAAATGTCAGCCCCTTTAAAAAAGCGTGCTTTACAAAAAGAAGAAGAAAATAGTGAATCAGAAAGTTCTGAAGATGAATTTCAAAACGAATTTGTGTCTAATGAAGTATTTTTTTTTTAATTACTCAATATTACTAAATATTTACATTTAATTAAACTTTTTTTTTTTATTTTTTTTTTTTAGGAAATTCAAGTAGAATTTGAAGGAAGAAATCCTATTGACTCTGACTTTCATGGAATAAAACAGCTTTTAAATCAGCTTTTTTTAAAAGCACAAATTAACTTATCTGATCTAGTAGATTTGATCATTAAACAAAATTATGTTGGAAGTGTTATTACGGTGATTCACTTCATTAGAATTTTTTATTAACTTATTTCAATAATTATTTATTAATTCTATTTATTATTTCTTCCCAGTACTACTAAAATTTTTTACTATTTCGATAATTTCTCCTTCAAAATGTATTTCTGAAATATCTTTTTAATTTTCTTATAAATCAATGAATTTTTATATTTTAACTCATTCTAATTTTAATAAATATTTCAAAACTTTTAAATGAAATATGTTTAAGTAGTTAGGAGGGTCAATCAATGATGGATCAGAAGAAAAATACAAAATACAATTTATTTCTGTATATTCTCTATATTGCTAATTTTCTTGAATATTAAAATTTATTAAATATTATTTTAGACAAGTGAATCCTGTAATGAAGATAGTGAAGAGGAAGATGATGATTCAAGTGAAAATATTATTTATGGAATTACTACCATGTTAAATATCACCGAAAAGAAAGTTAGTTAAAACTTATCTTTGAATATCCCAGTGATGAAAAATTGTTAATTTTTATATTTCAACAGAATATAGAATGTATAAAACAATTACGTCTATTACTATTAGAATGGGCCAAACAACATGCAACAGACCAACTTAACAATATTATTCAATCCATTCTAGAAAACGATTCACGACATGTTGGATTTCTAATTAATGAACGTTTTATTAATATTCCTACAAAAATTACTCTTCCTCTTTATGACCACCTAATTAAAGAAATTGACAGAGCAGCTAATAAAAAAATGGCATTCAAATTTGATTATATTATCATGATATGTAAATTATATAAAATGGATGAAAAAATAGATAGAAAAAAAAATCAAAAAAATCACCCAAGTGTAATTTGGTCAAACCCTGAAGACGAAATTATAAATGAGGTAAATAACTGTTTCATATTCTTTAAACTAATATTCTGCATTATGTCCCAATATTTTAAAATTATTTTATAAAAATTAATCTATATCCTATACCCCTTTAAGAATGCATTAATGAAAAAGAAAATCTAGTAATAAATAGAAAAAATACATGTAATTGTTTCTAAATTAATTTTAATTTGAGTTAGTAAGAATGGATGTTTTTGAATTTTATAAATGTTTAAACACGGTTATTCATATTAGATTAAATTATAAATATTAAAAAACTGAAAATCATTAATCATTTTTTTTTTGGGCAAAAATGTTACTTAATATTGATCTAATGTTTATTCAACAAATGTAATAAATTAAGTTAGAATTAAGTAAGAATGAATTTTGAATTATAAATGAAACACATTGGGGTAGTTTGAAATAAAATAAAAATATAGTATCCTTTTTGAAATAAATATTACATATATTTTATTCAAAAATTAAATTCAATATACCTACATGTTTTTTAAACAGAATTTGTTTTTAATTCTAGGTAGCAGAGTTTACGTATGAATTTTCCGTGAAAGACAAATATGACTGTGGTATTGGAGGTCATTGGAGTAATGACGATGTAACAATGATTCCTTATAGGAGAATACTTCTAATTCCTATAAATAAATTTAAGGAAATCCTTGAACAACTTAAACATTCTATTACTTAGAACAAATTGAGATTTGATTTTTTAATTTTAATAAATTATTATTATTTAATTGATATATGTATTTTATTATGATTTAAAATATCTAAATGGATATGAATTAAAAACTTATGACTTTGGACTGCTTTGAATAAAAAAGAAAAACGTTTGACTTCTGTACATCCTACGCAAGTACAGCGTCTACCAGGGCGGAGGCACTAATTGTTTATAGTAGCTTCCCAATTTTAATCCCGGAGGCTGGGTGGACTCCGTCACATAGACCCCAGCTAGATCAGGGGTGAGCAACCGTTTTTATCAAAGGGCCAAAAGTTCGAGATTTATTGAGGGACACAAGGATGCCACTTTGAATATCTATTTTCTTTTCCTTTTTTGATATTTAATATAGAATGGTATATTTTTTAAACTTAAATTTTTCTCTTCTAAAATATATACTAATCCCAAATAAGCAAGTTTAAATAAACCCAATAGTAATGAAATTAATCTACCTATAACCATTTATTAAATATTATTTTGAAAATTTTTGTGATCTCAAAGAAAGACAATTATATGAATAATATATCTAAAATTCAAGCAATAAATTATTATTTCATTTACCTTGTTAATTGAAAACCATCTGAATGTTTTCTACTGTATATTTCTATATTTTTAAAAAGTACAAGGAATCCTAAATAAAATATATGTGATGAAAATAAAAATTTATCCAGTTAATAATACATCTTACTATTCGAATAAATAATTAAAACTTAAAATGTAAAATATGATAGTTTCTTAGTAATAAATTATTATTATTTTTAATATATATAAATGTTTCAAATATTATTAATATATGTATTAATTGAATGCTTCAATTGCCATATCAATTGACTCCATAAAACAAAATTTTGAGAAAAAGGAGAAAACAATATATATTGTTTTTAAAAATTCCTGCTTAATTATCAAATAAATGATATAGACAAAATTACAATAGAGATATCTATTATCTTATGCCATATTTAAGGTGACCACAGTTTTCCACAATTCGTCCCGCGTCCCGCGACGTTTTTCAAAAGTCCCGACTTTTAGAATTAAGTTAAATTTTATATTTACGATGTGTAAAAATCATTTGAATATATTTATCAAAAATTCCCAAATAGTAATATTTCCGAAAATGATCTTTTTAATGAAGTGTCATTAGTGGAAAAATATATTGATAAGGAAAAGCTTAAATATTGGGCATCAGAAAAAACCACAGTAGAAAACAAATTGTTAGAAATATTTCATCATTTGGTAACAAACCATGTTCCATACCAAACCATTATTTGTTATATGGAAATTTAAATTTTGTTCCCAAATTTATATTATTTAGTGCAAATCACTCAAGAGTGCGCAAGAGTGGCCCTCCAAAATTTCCAATCACATGTGGGATATGTACATGTTTTTATTAACTAAATATCACACAGCACCACATCATTAATTATATCCACACGCTACTTATATTTTAATTATTTAACGAAATTTTATTTAATTTAATTAAAATGTCAGCCCCTTTAAAAAAGCGTGCTTTACAAAGAGAAGAAGAAAATAGTGAATCAGAAAGTTCTGAAGATGAATTTCAAAACGAATTTGTATCTAATGAAGTAAGTATTTTTTTAGATTGCTCAATATTACTAAATATTTACATTTAATTAAACTTTTTTTTTATTTTTATTTTTTTTTTAGGAAATTCAAGTAGATTTTGAAGGAAGAAATCCTATTGACTCTGACTTCCATGGAATAAAACAGCTTTTAAATCAGCTTTTTTTAAAAGCAGAAATTAACTTATCTGATCTAGCAGATTTGATTATTAAACAAAATTATGTTGGAAGTGTTATAACGGTAATTCACATTATAATTTTTCTTTTAATTTATATTATTTCTTTATCCTATTATATCTAAAAATATTTATTAAAACCATATTTCTTATCATTAAAATCTTTTAAAAACAATTAGAATATAAATTTTCGCTTTATTATTATTACTATTATTATTTCTTTTCAAATTCTTTTTTGTGATATTTTTAAAACTAATTAAATTATTTTTGTTAAAGTGTGCTAACGAAGAAAGTGACGATGATGATGATGATATTTCTGAAGCATGTTCTATCTTTGGTATAACAACAATGTTAAATATTAGCGAAAAACAAGTAAGTTCCATTTGAATTTATTTAATATATAATTTAATTTACATTTGACCTTTTTGGACATCGATTTGCTATTTATACCATTTTAACAGACACAAAAGCATAGAATAAATTAAATGTATTTTTGAAAAATATTAAATTTCACTGTTCAAAAATATAAACTAACAATATCTTTTAAAATATACTGCATCTTAAATTTCCTAATTTTACAAAAGACTTGGAAATATTCTCTGTATTGTTTGAAAACTAATCTTCAGCTTTTTTTATATCATTAATATATAATCATAAAAATATTCTCAAAATAAATATAGAATTAATTTTTTCATAAAAATTTATTTTTTCTTCACTATTAATTCAATTTATTATATCAATTTTTTTATTTCGATAGAATATGGAATGTATAATACAATTAAGACATTTACTTTTGGAATTGGCCAATCAACATGCAACTGATCAAGTAAATAATTTTCTTCGATCACTTCTTGAGAATGATTCACGACCTGTTGGACTTCTAATTAATGAACGATATATAAATATTCCTGCAAAAATTACTGTTCCTCTTCTTGAACATTTAATTCAAGAGATAAATAGAGCAGCTAATAAAAAGATGGCTTTCACATTTGATTATATTATTATGATATGCAAATTATATAAAGCAGATAAATCTTCGAAAAAATCAAAAAAAAATAAAAATCAGCAGCCGAGCATTCTTTGGTCAAATCCTGAAGAAGAAGTTTTAAATGAGGTAAATAATTATTAGATCTTTTTAAATCATAGATAAATATTTATATTATTCCATTTTATTAAAAATCATTAATAAATGTTTATTTAATCAATTAACGCAAAAACATTAGTAAATATAATGATAATAATAAATTAAATTTTATAGAAAGCAATTCTTAAATTATTTATTTTCATTTTTGCAGCTAGCAGAATTTAGTTTTGAATTTTCTGTGAAAGATAAATCTGATTCTGGACAGTGGAACGAAGATGATGAAACTCTTGTACCTTATAGGAAAATTATTATATTTCCTGCAAAAAAATTGGATGAAATTTTTGAAAAAATTAAGGATTGTGTTAACTAGAACAATAAATATTTTTTTTATTATATTGGATTATTTGATTTATTTATTTTTTTTGTTTTCTTTTAAAATACATATATTTTAAACTACATATAAAGATCATTATAAAAAAATGTTGGCCTTAAAGAAATAAATATACGATTTATTAAAAGAGATTGAAAAATTTTGACACCTAATAGCCAACAGCCTATTATTTTAAGACGGAATAATTAGTAATGAATGAAATTAACCAATAGTAACAGAGGCATTTTAATATTTTTAAATAATAAAAAATGATAGTATCTTGTTAAAAATAGAATTTATTAGTTATCTAGCAATTCTCTAAATAAATAAAAATTATTTTTAACAAAAGATATTATCATTATTTATTTAAATACATTTTTACTTTTTGGTCTTAATTCTAATATAAAAAATATTTTTGATTAACTGTAGTTTCGTAATAATCTATTCAAATTAATCAAGGGAAAACATTTTTTTATCTTTTTTTTAAATATGTAATAATAAAATTTATTTCTTTGTTACATATATTATTGTCATAAAAAGGTAATTTTCAAAATATTTATGAATAACAAAAAAATTATATTTTTATATTTGATTTTAATTTTTGAAAATTTTTTCAGTCTGAAATAATTTATAGATATACTATGAATGTTTTAAACTTAGAAAATATAAACATACTTTCATAAAATCTTAACATAATATCTTTAAAGTTCAATTTATCATATTGAGATTCATATTAGATTAGTCTAATTTTAAATCTTCAATAAAAGATTGATATATATTTAATCTTAATAAAAAAATATTTATATAATGTGATAAACTGCTACATAATATATATGTATATTTAATATGGAAAGTTAATCAATTTTCTGCAAACATTAAATATAATATATTCCTTTAAATAGAATATTAATAATAGATTATTTGACATTATACCACTTATTGGTTGGGTAATATTCATACTATTCATATGACACAAGAAATTGCGGAGAAAAATTATCATATATCGTCTCTATAGCATTTTTGATGACATCAATATAACTGTAGTACTAAATTAAAACGAGTAGTTTTTTATTCAAAAAACTGGAATCAAGAAAATGTTATCAGGTTCGATGATGGACATCCTATGAAAGAACAGGGTCGATTGTTGTCGTCTGGGCATGATAGATATAACTACAACGGTTGCTCTTGGATTTTCTTGATTGGAGATAGCATCTTCTTATTAAAAGGAAAAATAAGATAGCGTAGCATTCATCCACCTTTGTATAGAATCTCCAATTTGTTGTTTGATAATTTGGATAAAACAAGTAGAATTTAAACTTTAAACGAACAACTGTAATTTGAGTACCTGACTATCTCCAATCGATAAGTATTATAAATCAATTAAATTTAGTTTTCAGAAAATTGACTCCCCGTCATATATTATACACATCCTTAATACAATTTAATGAAAGACTTCTTTATCTTAAAATCATTTTTTATAATTAAAATATAGATCTTTTTTATAATATAGATAATTATAGTATAATATTATAAAGTGAAACGGAATAAACAATTTTAAATAACAGACATAAATAACATATATATATATGATTTTGAAACATCATTTATTCTAACATATAATTAAATATGGAATAAATATGTATTTAATTTTTATTAAATAAAATATATTTTTTATAAACAGATTAATATTTATAAAAAAATAATGAGTATTTATTTTCTTGCAGCGCTTAATAAACGCAAAATAAATAAAAATAGATTAATGATATCCAAATAGAGGTCGATGGTGGCAATAATATATTCCTCTGGGGAAAGTATTTTCATTATCCGCTGAAAAATTAAATTAATAAATATATCATTTTATTAGTTTTTATTAATAAGATTTCAAGAAAAAAAGTTAATAATTATATTTTTGAAATATATAAATTATAAGCATAAATTAAATTAATTTCTTTCAATTATTATATGTGTAAAAAAACTAAAATATGTAAAAGTAAATCATTAAAAATTTGTTAATTCATGAATTTAATAATGGTTCTTTTGTTTTATTTATTAAATAAGAAAATATTCTTGACTGAAAGAAAGCTTAAGAAAAATAATTTTAGTAGGGCGGAGGAGTCTAAATTATTTTTAATAATAGTAATATGTAAATAAATTAAATAATGAATAATTAATCATCCTTACATGAGTGTCATAGAGGATAAATAAGGAGAAGAGAATTGCTCCACCAGCTGAAATTAGGATTTCCAAAACAGTATTTTGAATGAAAATTTGAAGGATCCCAATAACTAAAAGTGCTAAAAGGGCTGAAAATAATCTGTTAACAAAAGGTAAGTTAATTAATTAGATTTTTCATAGTATAATATTTTATAAAAAAAATTATTAAATGATTTGAATAAATAATATAAAAATAATTTTAAATAAATATGTAAATACTATTAGTATAATTTGAAGTTCAAATTGCAGATATCTTACCCTAAACCTAAAAATGAAAAATCTCTTTTGGATTGAAAGGTATAAGCAGTCAGCCCAACAACAATAACGAAAGTGATGACAAATGCTTCTACTACAATATCAAGATCAGTTAAACTAACAATTGTTGCGATAGCAATGGATTGAAATACAGTCTGAAACGAAATGAATATAAATTAGTAGCGATATTTAAATAATATTTCATGAAAATCATTTTAGGAAGAACAAAAATATTTTTAGAATGGAAAAATTAATATTTAATATATAGATATACTTACAAAAACGGCAAGAAGATATAAATTGGTAGGATGATTTTGTCGAAAAATATGGAGTGCAAATAAAACAACAATTGAAAGTATTAGGCAAGTAAATACTATCCACGAACTGAAAAAATAAAAATAATTTAAATAATTAACAAATGATATTTAATTTTCCACTTCATATAATAATATTACTTTTGCAAAATAAATTGCTGGATATTTTTTTCTAAGATGAAAAGTGCTCCAAAACATGTAGTAAGGAGCAATTGACACCCAAGTAGAGAATATACTTTCCGCATAAATGCAAGACGTATGTGAATTTCGGCATTTGCGACATTATTGTTGTACATAAAATCAGAAGAAATTCCCTGCTCGTCTTCCATTCTTCCAGCTTCTAGCTGGTCAGCTTTCACAATAGTTACAGTATCCATACTGCAATTAATAAATTTAAATTAATAAAACATAATTTAATATCAATTATACGGTTAAATTGTCAATGTAATGAGTGGTAGAAGGATGGAAAGGAGAAGTAAGGAAAAAACATTTGACCCATTTCCTCTTAAATATTTTGAAAATAAATGTTTCAAAATTTTAATTAAAAATCATAAATTTAGGTATATTAAGAATTCTTAAAAATTTTGAAACCTTTAATTGTTTGTTCCATTTAAAAACAAAGACACATAAGAATTTCTAAAAAAAACATTTTGAGCCTCCAGCATTTTTGAAACTACACTTCTAAAATAACTTATGCAAGTAAATATGAAAACTATTACTTCTACAACAGATGTAAACCAGGGCAATTATTTAAATAAATATCCATTAATTAGCTTCAAGAAATTAAATAAGAAATATCAAAATTTCATTGAAAAATAAGAAATTATTTTATATTATTAAAGGAACTAATTTATACATAATAAATTTTATCTCTTTCAAAGAAAGACTTTATAATATATGTTAAAATAGAAAAATTATTATTATTAGCAATGATTCGTTGGTTGACTTGTTTAATTGTATAAGTTAGATAAGAAATATAATGAGGTTGTTAAGAAGAATTGATAGCATAGTTTAAAATAAGCATAGATAAGTAAAATTTGTTGCATGAGAGATGAAAAAATATTGATTCATAAAATAATAAAAACAAATTCTAAAAAATATTTAAATTCAATCTATTTAATAAATTGATAAAGAATATTTTAAACTAATATGTAAGCATCTTATTGACACATAAATACTTTAATAATTCTTATTTGTTAAACTAGTAAAAATTGTTTAAACGCGATATCTTTTTAAAAATAGTGTTATATCTGTCTTTCAGATCTAAAAATTATATTTAATAAAAAATTATATATAAGATTTTTATGAAATTCACAAAATAGATGGTTTTTAAGGCGAAGAATTAATCTGTATAGTCATCAAAAATAATTTTAATTGTTTATTTGTTAATTAAAGTAATTAAGAGGAGTCAATAAATATCCAAATCAAAACATTACAATGATTTAAAAGTGGGTTTGGAAAACATTATACATATGTGAATATTATTATTAAAACATATATTCTTGAATCGATTTTAAAATGAATATTGTCTCCAATATAGTTGGAGGTAAGAAAATATTTTTTAATGTTAAATTATATATTTTAAAAATCCATGATAATCAATAATTTTTTCTTATTTCTTTAATGTATATGTATAATGAATCCGTATACAGACACACTCTGACCGCCGCTTCTGAGTAAATGCAAGTAAATATATATAAAAAAAAAAGTTATAAATGTGTAACAACATGGCCGTGCTCTGAGGGGGGAAGGGGGAGGTAAATGCTCTTTTAGAAGCAAGTATAACTAATAAATGATTTTAAAATGATGAAACCAAAATTCCAATTTCTATAACAGCACCATTTTAATTATTTAAAATTTTCTTAAAATTTGAGGTGCTTTCGGTTTGTAATTTCTAAAATTTTCCAACTTTAAAGACCATAGCTTGCCCCCACCCCCCTTAATTTTGATTGTTGAGAGTGTAATAACTAAAATTTATTTTAAAAATTTTTTATTATTATTATATAAAAGATTAAATTTATAAGATAATATAAGAGGAAAAATAAGAGGAAATTAGTCATCTGTATTAAAGAAATTAATAAAAAAATTAACCAAAAAAAAAAAGTTCGAATTAATAAAATATGTAAAATAAATTAATAAAATATTTATGTAATAAAATTTCTAAATTAAAATTTTTAAATAAAATGAAAAAAAAATTGGAGAATAAGAAATAAATAAAAAAATAATAAATTATTGTTATTCTATTAGTATTTCTATACTTATATTAAATTAATATTAGTTTATATTTATTTTTCTTAGACTAAAATATTTATAATATGAAATTAATTAATTCATTTAAGTATAGAATTATAATCAGAATAGATGAAACAAAGTTAGTTAAGACATAAGCTAATATAAACATTGATTAATAATCTTATTTATTTAGTTATACTTTATTTGTAAATATAACATTTTCGATTATAAATAAAAGCTGTTTTAAAAAATAAGCCTTATTAAAAATAAATGAAATAATAAATCTACCTACCTGAATAAATTTTGTGTAACCCAAATTATAAATAAGGAAAATTTTTCGCAAATATACGTCACAAAACTGCACTGAACGAACGTCAAATATAAAAAAAATGTATCTAATGCCAAACACGTTCATTTAACAATTCATGAATCACTCCATAGATGGCAGACCATTATTAAAATGTTATATTGTAGGTCAATAATTAAATTATTTATATATTAATAGGAATATACTTATTTTTCTTAAATTTATAATTATGAAATTACTATAATTGAATATCATATATTTATTTATTTATTTATTAGCCGTTCAAGCCTCTTAAGGCGGCACTTTAAAAATATAATTAATGGTAAAACCTGTTTTACTAGCCAATATTCAGTAATCCAAATCCAATGTGATTACTTTAAGAATAATAATATTGAATATACATATAAATTTAAGTATATTTAATATTTATTGAATAAATTACTGAATATTATGAAATAAATAGTTTGATCTCTGAACGAAATCATTTTTAACATTAATTTTATTAGAAAAAAATAAACACAAAATAAGTAATCGTTTATTTTAATAAAAAATTAAAAATCGCAAATAGGTATAATATTGAAAAACTTTTGATGGTATAAAAATCTAATTTTACAGGCTGCTTTATTACAACAATATTAGAAATAATAATAAAATACATTTACAAAATAAAATTTACTTTTCCTAATCTTACCCACAGTAAAATGTTTTATAGCATTATCAACATCTTTTGATTCATTCATTTTTTGTTTTATAGACAAGATATCCAAATTACTTAGCCTTAATGTTAGTGTAAATACATTTCACAAGTGAAAGTGCACCAAACACGAAACAATCCAATGAGGATCTTAAAAAATTTTTAATTTTTTTTTTATTTTACGATATAAACGATATATTTTCACTCTATAGTAGAAATGGACGATTTATATTAACATAAATATATAAATATTTAAAAATAAAAGTGATTAGATTATTCCTATCAACGAAATCTCAAAATTGCCATTTAAATTTTAATTTTATTTAAAAAAATCACTAATTAGAGATTTTTTTAGATTTTTATAAAAAAATAAAAGACAAGGGTTGTTAAAAGCGATTTTTAAGTAAATTTTATACAATTGATTAAATTAAGATTATATTTTGTTTAAAAAACATTAAAAATAATTTTAAATTAATAAAGAATAATTCTTCTTCTTCTTCTTCTTCTTCTATTATAGGCCTAAGGCCTGTTCTTCTTCACTATCCTCAGGTCTTTTTTGGGAAGAGTACGCCCAGCAGTCAGCCCATTTTTTCGGTGGCTTGGTCTCTTGTGTTGCTGGCCTTCCATCCTGGGCTATATTCTCAAGAGCCCTTCCGCGTTGGCTCTTCCTACGTGTTCGTTTCATTTTTACGGCGAATCTTAACCCATTTGCCGTAATAGGTTCGTTGCCGTGTCGTCAATGTGTTAATCATTCCAATTTTCGAGGCTGTGTGTGGTTCTTTGAGCAATTGTGATTTGCGTCTCTTGAGTAGGTTGCTAGTCTCATCTCCGAGACGTGGATGTTCTTAGTTAAGTCGAAGCCCCCCAACACGACAAGGTGACATCCATGGTGGGGCTTGCCGGAGGCAGCTGATGTTAAATTAAATTGAAAATTTTTGTTCTTAGATGGAATCGAACTCCGACTTCTTGCGTGGAAAGTTGGTATCCTTCGCTCTCGGCTACCCTGCCTCAAAGAATAATTAAAATCTATAAATGAGAAAAAAACAAAAGTAAATTTGTTCATCATCAATATATTAATTTTTTTAACACATATTAATTAATTATATATTAATAAATAAATACATTATAAAATATATAAATAAATAATAATAATTAATTAATTTAAAATAAATATATAAATTAATTATTATAATTGTTTCTTTTAAATTAAAATGAATTAATTATCATTCCTAAAAATTTAATGATTTTTAATTATCGGATATCGAAAATTAAAATTGTTAATACAGATTGTTTAAAAAGGATTTTATATATTGTATTTTGTTTTTTATTTTTACTTTTAAACAATAGATAAATTTAATATATATTGTAGTGAATTTTCTTGTAACTTGAATTAATTAATTTTTTTTACATTGCAATATTTTTCTTTCTGTGATTAATTAATTTAAATCTATGTCATTTCATTTTATAAATTTATTTTCAATGTTATTAAAAAAATAATAATAAAAATTTGTATGGTTAATATAATTAGTTGTTGTAAATTAGTGAAAAGTGCAATAGTGTGTTTGAATGACGAGCAAATAAAAAAAAAAAATTTTTTGAAGTGTGATATTAATTAATAAAACATTTTTTTTAAAACCAAATCGAGAGATGTAGTGAATTTTTCGCTTTGTCAGGAAAAATTTTATTTTTATAAATTTTATTATGAATAAATAAAATCTCCTGAGCGGGCATTAATTCTGATCGACACAGGATATGGACTTTGGACATTCAGCCACTGGAAATGTGTTGATCATACGATGAGGTGCAGACCTTTGATTGTATATATTTGTGAATATCAATGGTGGGGAGACATCCGGAGGACTAGAGGCAGAGTTGAGTGCGTGTTGTTTGGAGCTTCTTGTTTGGGATGTCCAAGGGGTTGATCGTGCGAATGCCATCAGCTGGGAAGGCCACTATGTCTCGATGAATCTACCCCAATCGCTCTGCTCTTTCCCGTCTTTTACATTGACTATATGCAGTAGAAGACCATCTCAAGCACAGGGCTTGTGTAACCTTTTTTATAACAAGTTTATCAACTCCGCTTCATGTCTGTCTGTCTGTCTATATCCCTAGAAGCTTTATAAAATAACGTTTTTCTCATGGACTAAAAAGAATAAAATAATTTTTCTATAAGCCTGACAAAGTTTATTGATGAATTGTTTCATATTCAACTAGAAACGTTGGGCACTTTTAGTTTTCATTTAATTGTGTATGTCCTTGTAAAAGATTTTAATATCTATAAAATAATTTCTTACTAATAAAATATAAAGTTAAAAAAGAAATTTGATGATATGTTCATTTGCTCGACATTGTAAACTCATCAGAATATTCTTTCTAGCTCTCTCTCAAAGGCGATTCATGCTTTATGGATTCAAGGTGAAATAAATTTCAATTTGTAAATTTTTCCAAAAAATATATATATACAACTTTTTTTCTTCGAAATCCCCTGTAAATTGCGTATGAATTATTTGAAGATAAGTCGAATCAATCCTTTTGCAAAAATAAAAATAAATCTTTTTTTAAAGAGGAGAAACTCTTTAAAAATAATCTATCTCATCTATTGTAAATTGATGAATTTTAAACAAAAATAACATTAAATTAAATTATTTTTAAAATATTCTATTTTATAGAAAATAATTTTTTAGAAATATTTCTTGAAAATAAGTTTTTTAAAATTAATGTTTTAATAAAGTGTTTTAGAAAAATCAGTCTTGCTTGTTAATTTTTTTTTTTTGTCATGAAGATGACATATTCTTATAGAATGCCCATATTGTTAATTTAAAGAAAAACAATGGGATGAATTTTATTAATCCGATGCTGAAAATGTGAAATCTTTTATGAAAAGCTTTGTGTAGAAATAACTGAACGTTTTTGCGATGGCCTCCCCGATCATGTTCATTAGTTGAAACTGCCAAATTAGGGCAGCTAATTGTTATGCAAATGACCCGGCGACATCAATTTGCTCAATTAAGTGTGTGTTCATTTATTTTCTCTGTTTTTGTTTTTGGATTTATTTGTGACTTTCATTTCTTTTCTTCGATTCAATTTGGAGTCGAATCTCTTGATCGGCTCAGGCAAATTGTAGCCTGTTCGTTTACACGATTTCCACTCGTGAGTTTTTTCATCGTTGTCTTCATTCTCTTTATTTAAAATAATGATGTTTTATTGGCTCGCAGTCTGGAGAAAGAAAAACCTCTTCAGCATGATTGCTAGGAGGTTGGTTTATACTAGCCTTTTAAGGAAAGGTTAAATTTAATTGAAAAAAAATAATATGATTTCCTTACTCACGAGGGGAGGGGAATATTAAATGAACCTACAAAGGATGGAATCAGGATGGAAACAGAATTAATCAAAATGGTGGACTTCTTAAATAGAGATATTAAAAGTAACAAATAAAATATAATTTTCTAAAATTAGACTACTTTTAAAATATTATATATATCTCCATCTCTATCAATATATAATCAATTTTAATAGAACAAATTTCTACAAGATAACGTCGAAATATTGCTATAAAATTTGTATTAAGAAGAAAAGTAAACTTTCTCTTAGTATTTTTTTTTTATTTTCTCATTACATCAATTCTTTAAAAAAATTATTTATAAAAAAAAATTAAAAAATGTTATAATGACTATTTTATAATATAAATTAAGGGTTGTGTAATGAGAAAACGACGGATATGGCGCGTCAAACGCAACTGGATGTAGTACTACATGCTTGGAGAACATGAGATTATGTACTAACTCGCAATTCATGCAGATAAACAGATAGTATTTATATATTATATTGATAGAGATAATTAGAATAATTTTAAAGGATTTGAAAAAATCAGTTGTTTGTTGTATTAAAATAACTCCTCTAATCATTAATCTTATAAAAACGATGAGAGAAGGTCAATAAGTTAGTGACTTTTTGAATTCTACGTCTCTTAAATGAAATGACAACACTGCTTCTGTCAGCAGGCAACAATCAGCTGACTCCTGTTGAAATTTCAACCAGCTGGGTTTTTTTAGTTTTTGTTTGACATCCATTAATAGTAGACGAGAGAATGGGAAAAAGTGAATTTCCATGAAAATAATTTACATAAATTGAGATAAGAATTGCTCCCTCATCCGCCGTATTCTTCGGATTTAACTACGAGTTGTTTCCATACCTGAAGAAATGGCTCGGCGGAAAGAGATTTGACTCCAACTATGAAATCATATCACAAACCTATACCTATTTTGGTTTCCTCGACAAATCTTATTTTTTTGGAAGAGATAAAAAAATTGGAGAAACGTTGGACGAAGAGAGTTCAAAGGAGACTACATTGAAAAATAAAATAATTTTTTATCCAAAAACCTGTGTTTCTTTCATAATGTCACGGACTTATTGACCTGCCCTCGTAGAAGGTATACAAAATACCGACATAAATGTAATTAAAAATATTTTATTAAATGTTTTTCAAGTTATAAAGTCTTTTTTAGATGAAGGGGATGAATAAAATCATAAAAGTGAATTCTTAAGGCTAATCGGAAGAGTTTGATATCAAGTTTATGTTAAATGGGTCTTGAATGAAATTAACTGAGTTAAACAGAATGGAAGTTGAACTTCTTAAGATAAATGGTATTATGATAAAGTTAACAGTAGCTTTTTACTAATCAGATTTAAGGTCAAAATTTCATACTATATATTTATATCGATTTTAATTTAATTTAATTTAATTTAATTCAGAAATAAAGTTTATATTTTTCCTGTTATTATTTAAATAATAAATCAATTTTAAAATTAATTCAATTCATTCTTCTAAAATAATCTTTATAAATACGTATTAGATTATTCTAAACATGATTTTTTTTTACTAAAACAAAACTTGTGAAAGATTAGTATTAGGAAAATCTGCTGCCAATGAATATGTTGATTTATTTACAAGCTGGTTTGTGTTGTTAAGGATGTATTGGTTGTATTTCGGGACTGGGTTGGAAGTTTAAAGAGGCGGTGGAACAAGGAACATGGGCGCATTCTTATCGGGACTTGTTAACATGACTTCTAATGGGAATTGAATGTCTGTCCTTCTTGATGGCCATGTCAACTCGGAATTACCGAATCCCCCTTTCTCTTCTACCTCGACGACTTCGATGCCCCTGAAAACCCAAGCGACATGCAAGGTCGAGTTCAGCAATTGCTTTATTTATTCAACCATAAATAGACAGTATGAAAATTAAAAGAAAATAATATTTCAATTAAATGGATTCTTAACTTCTATAAAGTATAGTACTGGTTTAGAGAGGCTTCTTTACGATTTGATAATATTATTTTAAGGATAGTGTGGGTTTTTATAGGGATAATAATAAATGGACTGAGTCGAATATTATGAATATCTTTCATTCTACTAGTTTTATATATTGTAATGAATCCCTCAATTTCTACATAGTCGAATAGAACTTCAATCAATTTATTTTTTTAAAAATCAAAAATTAAATTTTTTTTTGGTATAAAAAACCCTATTAAGAATTTATTCAAAGATATTTTCTATACATCCGATGTCTACTTCAGTTCTTCTGAATACCTGTCTATACTTGTTAGACAAGGAATATAAAAAAATTAATATTAATTCTTGCAATTTTTTCTTTAAATTATTAAAATATCATACCTATACATTTATTTCTAATAATAATAATTTATTCTAATCATTAATTAAATATTTGCTAAAAATTTTAATTGAAATGACATATTCTTTTTACCATTTTCAATCAAAGAAATTTATTGTTTATTACAAAAAAAATAATACATGTAGAATTATTATATTAATTAATTATTAATTAATAAAATCATATTAATCAAATTAATAATATTCATATAAATATGTATAATGTTTTCAATATTTTATTTTATTTAAATATTAATTCACACCTGTTATTAAATACTTTAATTTAGAAAAATTAAATTTAAATGATTTTTCCTCTAAATGAGACATGCATATACAGATCTATTCTTCATCTCAAAAACCCTAAAATACATAAATTTCATAAAATACTGTATACATTTTTCAAGATCAGAGAAAAAGATTTATAAAATTTTGCTATTAAGATAAGATTGAAATGAAGATGAAATTTTTTTTAAATATTTCATTATTTTTCTACAACAGATGGACAACAGTTTTTCGAATAACTTTTCTATGTCTTACAATATTTGATCATTCAATTTTATAATAAATTTTTGATTTTGACAATATCATGAGAAAAATAATAGTTCTTGATTGATACCTCAATTGTCAGGAATTATTTCTCTGAAATTGGATATCATTTCATAACTTTTAATTAACTGAAAAAATATAGATTCACTCAGAAAATGGAAAACTCCTTTTAAGATTACGTTCTATATAACTAATACTAATTTTATAAAAGTTTTATCTAATCATGGAATTTATTTTTGAAATATAAAGACATTCTATGTATATATATCTTTTCCTTTAATTTTGCATTTCGTCATTTATTATGTGTTTAATTTAGTAAAATGTAGCTATACAATTCCAAAAAAACAAAATGATATTCATATTAATAATGGATAATAACAAAAAAAGCGCGATGGATGAGAACAGCGTCAGTTTTATTTAACAATCTACTAATCGAGTGAAATTCAATTGAGCGGACATATATATATTTTTTTCAATTTTGACCTGTATCCCAATTGGCATTGGCGATCACTCACTCCATTTCTGTAAATAAATATACATTTTTGCAATCGACTCCTCTCCACGTTAATTTAGAGTGGGAGAAAAGAGGTGGGGTAGATTGGTCGACACCAGTAAATGCAAACAAGTGCAATTCCAGCGTTGAATGATAAATGCAACGGGACAATGCAGATTCTGTCCATATATAAATGTGCAGGTTATTTTGGAGGGGGAGGGGGTTGAAAAAAGAAGGGGGAGGATCAGGCGACATGCAACCATTTTTCACCAATCATTCGGAAAACCCAATCAATGGAGATTACATTTGTTTTTTTGTTCATTGCTCATTAAAGATAGATCAATTCGTTTGAAAAAAAAACAAAATTGTTGTAAATAATAAATTATCTATATAAAAATATACATTAACAAGATGGGAATATGAATTATATTTAATTAAATTTAATTTTTAATAAGAATGTTTGTGATGCAAAATTAAAAAAAGTAATTTGAAATTATTGTATAATAGAATATAAAAATAAAAAACTATTAATATATTTTCTGTTATAAAATCATCCTAATTAGTATAATTAAAAGTACCGGGACCCCGAGCCTCGGCTCGGTACTTAAGTTAAAAAAAATGATTCATTATTATTGGGTTTGGCTGGTAATATTAATACCTGGGACACCGAGCTGTCGCTCGACCCTTTAAAAAATATTAATCTACAATTAATTATTTATTACAATTATTAAATGTTGCATCATTGCATCAATCTGATTAAAATGAATTGAACTGGGGTCCTCAATAATACAAACAAACAATTTTAGCTAGCATAATAAGATTAATCCAAGTAATATCGTCTATTTCTATTCGACACTATTTTCAGTTATGAAATGAACAGTCAGTAGAGAGTAAAAAAATTGTAATTGAAGACCGTTGTTTTTAAAAATAATTAAATTATTTTATAGATTATAAAATAAAAATTATTGTATTAACATTAAAAATATTGAAATAAAAAAATAATAGTTTGATTTAATAAACTAAAATATTATAAACATTTTTAATGTGAATTTCTCAGGGAGGTAGGGAGCCCAATTCATTTAACCATCTATGTTGTATAAGGAATCTTAATTTCTTAACACTCCGTTTTTTCAAATTTAAAATAGAGGGAGAGAAAGAGTTTCAATTATATTCGAATAGTCTATATATTCTATATATGAGTATTTTTTTTTTCTGAATTTAATACCAAGTTGATTTTCAAAATTTTCTATTCTTTATGCATATGATTGATTACATGTGTTAAAATTTAAACAAATTCAAATATTCTAATTTATAAATTTATATAAAATTTAATATTATTTTTTCGAGACTAATGGCAAATACCGGTGGCCCTAGTCAGAGCAAGAGAAGACTCCTTTTGGTAGCGGCCCAGTCGATGATGTTATATGGATCGGAGATTTGGGCTTTACAACTATATTTTAAGTGAAAAAATGATTTCTTGGTTATATAAAAATTAAAATATGATTCTTTATATCTTTATTATACAGAAAAGTAGGCGTGTTAATATAAAATATATACCTGGGACACCGAACTATCACTCGACCCTTTAACCAATTTATACAATTTATTTTTATATACTTTAAAAATTTTACAATTTTTTAATTATTTATTATAATTGTTAAATGGGATTTCTAAAAATGACCCATTAAAAATTTGTTTCCTAAAATGTTTCAAATTAATTAAAATAAATTGTATAAATGTTCATTTATAAAATCTATATATCTGTGAGTTTGTTTTTCGATTTTTTAAATTTTGATTTTGGATTCGATTAGAGCTTAAAATGTGTAAATGTAAAGTGGTCTTGGTTTTTTTAAAATTCGTTTGGGAACATGGTCAAATCGGCAGTCAAAGTTGAAAATTCCCCATATATTATAACTACTGTAATTAGTATTATTATAATGTAAAATTATAAAGAAAAAATGTTTAGACATTATTATAGACATTTTCATTCTGTAAATTAAATAATTTTATTTCATTTAAATAAATATCTATTTTTAAATATTTTTTTCTCTCTACATTATTTATCTAATTCTCACAATATATTAAGATCATACCGGGACCCCGAGCCTCGGCTCTGTAATTAAGTTAAAAAAAAAAATTCATTATTATTGATAAATATATATCGTAATTTATAATTATAAAATATTATTAAAATATATATTTTTAATTTTATTTCGAAATTAAATAAAAAATTTTAAAATATTTTAAATATAAAAAAAATATATATTTTTAATTTTATTTCGAAATTAAATAAAAAATTTTAAAATATTTTAAATATAAAAAAAATATTAATACAATATTCTTTAAAAAAAGGCGGGAGTCAAATTTCAATATAAATGTCATTTGTGATGTCATCAATATATAAATTAATAATAAATAATATTAATAAATATTAAATTTAATAAAAGAACAATGAATAAATAAATATAAAATAGTAATTTATTAAAATGTAAACAATAGATAAAAAGAAAAAAAATAACAAATTCATTATTTTCATTTTCATTTTTAAATAACGATTCACCCGGAGAGTTTCGAACCGACGAAATCCACTCGTTAAAACATCACTTTACCATATGGACTAAATATATTTAGATAAAAAATTGTCATTTTTTTACTGTCTTAGCAGGCAGATTTGATGTTTTTTATTTTATTTTTTTTTTTTTTGAGAGAGATTAATAAATATCTATATATATTTTATTAAAAATAAATATTTTTAATTTTATTTCGAAATTAAATAATAAATTTTAAAATATTTTAAATAAAAAAAAATATTAATACAAATAAAAATGGAGGCCAATTTTGACGTTTTCCATATATAATTTTCAATTAAGAAATTAATAATGAAGCTGAATGTTTCAAGAGATATCATCAATAAAACTTAATTTTTCTTTATAAATACTATATCTAGTGTGAATTTGAAAAAAATCGTTAGAGCGGTTTTTGAGAACCAATATATATAGATAGATAGATATATACAATTTTAGCTAGCATAATAAGATAAGATAAGATACAATTTTAGCTAGCATAATAAGATAAGATAGAATATTAAAAAAATAATAATTTAAATTAAGCTTGAATTAGTATTAAAGGAAAATAATAATAAAAGAAATTATTGTAATTTTACCGACCTGAAGTATTGTTTTAACACCAAATTACACATGTGGAGATTTTTACATATCATACATCATTTTATTAACAGAAAAAATAACTTTTAGCATGGTGCATGTCCGTTGTGTGTCCGTATAGCTGTGTACAACTTGAACGGTTGAACGGATTTTGATAAAATTTGATCCAGAAATCGGAAGTGGTAGTTTACAGAGTATTAATTTTATATTCATTGTCGGAAAATATTTCACTTAAAATATAGTAGTAATTAATAATTGACTAATTAAACCAAAAATATATACCAAGATAATATAATTTAGTCATTTTAATTCAAGTTTTAAAATTTTTTTTGATACTTTATATATACGTGTATGTTATATATAATGTTGTTTGGAAATTAATTTACTGTGCCTGTCCATTGCTAATTTTTTATTATATTATAAACAGTTAAGTGTACTCGTATATTATTTACAATAAATTATAATAAGATTCGTGTTTATATTCCTGATGTGTTAAACTTAATATCAAGAGATCGAACCTCGTCAAATTCATTTATTATTATTATTTAATAAAAATAATATTAAATAAAATATAAAAGAAATAAGTTGACCTGTGGCCAGGTCCGAACCGACCGACGGTTTGAAATAAATTAATTTCCAGCTACAGAAACAATTTCAAATAATTTTAATATGTCTATTAATGTAATAAAAAACAGATATGGATATAACATAAATATTTTTAATTTTATTTTATTTACAATATATATGTAAGACCAGGCTGTGACGTCATGAATGGCTGGATGACGTCATATAATTTTAATTAAGAAAAAACTAATAAAGATGATTTTTCTCGAGTATAAAACCAATGCAAAGTGAATGATTCGTGATGATATGTAAAAAATCTCCTCATGTGAAATTTGGTATGAAAATAACCCTTCCCTTCCTATCGTCGATCGCTAATACTACCACTTCCGGTTTCCGGATTTGCACCAAAAGTTGATCAATTCATCCCACTGATGCATTAAGTAAATATACCAAATTTCATCAAAATCCGTTCAGCCGTTCAGGCTGTACACATCTATACGGACGGACGGACGGACAGACGGACGGACGGACAGACATCATGCTGAAAATACTTTTTTCTGTTAAGAAAATGCATGATTCGTGGAGATATGTAAAAATCTCCACATGTAAAATTTGGTGTGAAAACAATACCTCCCTTATTATCGTCGGTCGGTAAAAAGATGTGACTGACAAAATCATTAAGACTTGACCTAAAAAAATTCATTAGAATTTAAAAATCATTTTTATTTTTTTTTAAGAAATAAGTTTATTAAATTCCTTGACTTGAAATTTCGTTCTTATAAACTCTTGGAAGGTGTTTACAGTAGCTCTCTAAATGGAGAAATATGCTTAAAAACTTAGTACGAGAATAAGGAATAACATTTCTTACTATAAAAACAATGATCACAGGAATTGAGTTAAAAAGATTATTTAAAAAGTACATGAAGGACATGCAATCATTTTATTAAAATTTTCTGATTGGCAAATCAATGCTATTTCAATTTTTAAAAATTTCCTCCCCTGGTGGCCATTTTCTATAATTCATGAAGCAAGTCAGTCCAATAAGTCTGAATAAATACGCTACACCGCTACAGCAAGATTTAATCAATAGATGCATTACTTTGGGAATTCTAATTAATAGATAATTATAGAAGTACACTAGTACACATTAAGACCATCTGGGACCTATGGACACTGTTTGCCCCCCCCCCCCTTGGTATTGAATATGCAATTATTTTTGATCTATTCACTACTACTACTCATATAAATTTTTAAAAAAATAAAAAAAAAAATAAAATTAGCAATTTGTAATATATTTTTCAATAGAACTACAGAGTAGGCTTACAAAATCATAAATTATAAAAGAATATATTGGATAAATTTATATATACAAATTATAATAAATTAAATTATAAATTATTAATTAATTTAAATTAAATATACAATTAATATATAAACATATAAAATTTTTATAATTTTACTTTCTTAAGAAATAGTAGGTTAGTTTTATCTTAACTCTTTAGGGTACACATACAAAATTAGAAAATAGTTTTTAAATAAAAATTTAATATTTATAAGAAAATAAATTTGGAGACCTTTCTATAGCGGGGGCCTCTGAGAATGTTCCTATAGTGCCTAGCGAGTAACCCGCCACTGAAGTACACCATCTAACTTGCTTCATGAAATATAGAATATGAACACCATTTGTTTCAGTGAATTTTTAAAAATTGAAAACTCACTTATTTCCCAATCAGAAAATTTAAATAAAATGGTTATAAGTCCAAAATATCTGTTTTTGATCCTATTCCTTCGACCTAATCTGTCTAACTCCATTCACTTCATTTCAGAAATGTTATTTGTAAAAAGTCTTGTAAAAAATCTCTCCATAAATCTTTGATCATAAATATAAAGTTGGAATATAATGGAATAATCGCTTGTGCTTATAAAGATTTTAAAGATGCAAAATAAATGCAATATTTCAAGCGGAAATTTCTTCTACAGCAATCTAATACCTTTTTCTAACCTATTGATCAATTTTTTTTTTTTTTTTTTTTTAATTTCATATCTTCTTTTTATTATGTTTTACCATTAAATCTAAAAGATAAAAAATCAGTTGTGAAAATTTAATATTATTCATTTTAATGTTTGAATATGCAATGAACAATTCCTCTCTCCTCCTCCCTCGACTCTCTTTACAGTTGTGACTCGTCGTTATATTTTTAATACCATTAATTCAATTTGTGACCCTTGGCACTTATTTAAATTTAGAATATTATTTTAAAAAGAATAATTGATTAATTATTTAGATTTATTAAAAATCCAATAGAGGATTTGAAATGTAGCTACACCACCTCTTTGAAATAGCTTCGCTTGTTAATGAGTTTATAAACGAAATCGAATGCGGTCTGTTGCATTTTGCACATCCCCCAACCATTTGTGCATGTGTGTGTGTGTGAATATATATTTTACCCTTTCCGTTATTCATCATTGATGCACTTTTGCACTGTTACCGTTGCAATAGGCTTTAATGAACGAAAAACACGACATCAATTGACACTTGCAGGTTTTTTAACACCCCCCTCCCACCCTCTCTTTTCCTCTTCAACCCTTTCAAATTATACAATTTCTCTCCGCGATTGGATAACTGGATGTATAACCAAAATCATAGATGTTTAATCAGGCTAGTATTATATATATAGCTGGTTATCAGCAACAATTGCTAACATGACAACCATGCACAAAAATAAACAACTGCATTTCGTTGTAACAACATCCGCCCCCTATTTTACGGAATGCATTATGAAACGCGCCATCCCGAGGGCTGTCCATGTCAGAAAACCTGATGAACAAAGCAACAAAAAAAAATTTAAAAAATACCAACTATAAGAGTAAATAACCTACTGTTATAATAGGACGAAAATAAATCAGTTTTGAAATGTACATTTCATTTGCAAGGTTGTCATGCATCCATCTATCAGATCATTCCATGCTATTTATACTAAAGACTATCAGTCAGTTATGTTCCACTTCACTTAGCATCCGCAATATAAAAAGTTTCTTATTTTTAGTTGGATTGTCAGAAAGACACTTAATATGATTGAGTGATAAGCTAATAATTAAAACTACAGCCAGGCAACTTTTCCATTTACATCATATCATTTGGATTGATTGAAATCTGGAACAATAGATAAAAATCCGCTTGGAGATAATTTGTTACTCAACCAAAATAATCCATTTTACTATTAAAGTAATAGAGTAGTACATAGTAAAAAAAGATTATTAGAATAAAATCATTTATTATCTATCTATCTATCTCTGTGGCTCGAAAGTTCTTGGCCGCAGCAACCACATTTGATGAGCTACAACCATCCAATCCCTACAATCTCCCATCTCTCTTAAGACACTTCCTGCATTGACCACCCGCCGCGTCCTTGGTCTTCCAAACAGATGTTTCCCAATCGGTATATATTTTTCGCCATTCTTTCCTCTCCCATTCTAGCCACGTACTCGATTTTCGCCTTCTCGATTTTATAACTAACTATATCTGGAGACGCAGAGAGGTTAACATAATTTATTAATATATTCATAGTTGGTTTTATTAATAAAATTTGCTAAGAGTATCATATCTATAGGGACGGTTTTCGGATTTGATTGAGAGCAAAGGGTTTAACATACCATACATTCATTAATAGTATTAATTTAAATTAATTGATTTATTTGCTTTTTTATTATTAAGTTCATTTATTAATTGTTTTAGATCATAGTTATTTTCCTTTATTAAAAATTACAAATAAAAACAATTAACCTATAAATAAAAACTTAGAATAGAATACAATAATTTTGATTTAAAACGAATATTAAAAAAAATACTCAATTTAAAAAAGACAAAAAATTTAGAACATCTCGTTTATTTGTCTAAAAAATCATATATTAATTTTATGAAATCATTTTTGCACTTAAACTATCGTTGTAATTAATAATTGAAACAAAAACAATGATAATATAATTTAGTCATTTTAGTTGACGTTTTGAAAATATTTTTGTATTCATAAAACATTAAAAATAATATATTCTGTTTTTACCGACCGACGATAGTAAGGGAGGTATTGTTTTCACACCAAATTTCACATGTGGAGATTTTTACATATTTCCACGAATCATGCATTTTCTTATCAGAAAAAAGTATTTTTAGCATGATGTCTGTCCGTCCGTCCGTCCGTCCGTCCGTATAGAT
Source organism: Labia minor (assembly GCA_963082975.1). Classification (NCBI taxonomy): domain Eukaryota; kingdom Metazoa; phylum Arthropoda; class Insecta; order Dermaptera; family Spongiphoridae; genus Labia; species Labia minor. Next base: position 34,499,415 of record OY720344.1, on the reverse strand, counting down.
GTGTACAGCCTGAACGGCTCAACCAATTTTGATGAAATTTGGTATATTTACTTAATGCATCAGTGGGATGAATTGATCAACTTTTGGTGCAAATCCGGAAACCGGAAGTGGTCCGTCCGTCCGTCCGTCCGTATAGATGTGTACAGCCTGAACGGCTCAACCGATTTTGATGAAATTTGGTATATTTACTTACTGCATCAGTGGGATGAATTGATCAACTTTTGGTGCAAATCCGGAAACCGGAAGTGGTAGTATTAGCGATCGACGATAGGAAGGGAAGGGTTATTTTCACACCAAATTTCACATGAGGAGATTTTTTTATATATCACCACGAATCATGCATTTTCTTAACAGAAAAAAGTATTTTTAGCATGATGTCTGTCCGTCCGTCCGTCCGTCCTTCCGTCTGTCCGTATAAATGTGTACAGCCTGAACGGCTCAACCGATTTTGATGAAATTTGGTATCTTTACTTAATGCATCAGTGGGATGAATTGATCAACTTTTGGTACAAATCCGGAAACCGGAAGTGGTAGTATTAGCGATGGACGATAAGAAGGGAAGGGTTATTTTCGCACCAAATTTCACATAAGGAGATTTTTTTACATATCACCACGAATGTATTGGTTTTATCCTCGGGAAAAATCATCTTCATTATGTTTTTCTTAATTTAAAATTATATGACGTCACCCAGCCCTTCATGACGTCACAGCCTCGGGTAACGCCGGCTATTTCAGCTATATATTATAAATAAAATAAAATTAAAAATATTTATGTTCTATCCATATCTGTTTTTTATTACATTAATAGATATATTAAAATTATTTGAAATTGTTTCTGTAGCTGAAAATTAATTTACTTCAAACCGTCGGTCGGTTCGGACCTGGCCACAGGTCAACTTATTTTATATTAGATAATGATAAAAATTTATATGCTTCACTTTCAAATAGAAAAGAAGAAATTATCAAATATATAGAAAGAATAAATAAAAATTAAGTTAAATATGATCCAAATATTTTATTAAATTAATTAAAATGAGAACTTTTAGAATAAATTGTTTAACTGAAATGATATTTGAATATAAGAATTTAAAATAAAATATTATATTAATTCTTTGTTTGGGAATTGTTAGAACATGAATCGACTTGAACACCATCCGTTATTTTTTTATTAATATCACATCATAAAAAAGAATATACAAAATAAAAAAAACAATAAATAAGAAAAAACATTTTAATATATTATAATAGATAATATATATAATATAATATAATCATCTAAATTTAAAATAAATTTAAAAAATATACCCAAATTAAAAAAAGTCAAAAATTTAAAATAACTCCTTTATATCATCATATTTTAATTTTTGTATAATATTTAGTAATTAAATTAAAATAAAAAACAAAGGTAATATAATTTAGTCATTTTAATTGACGCTTTAAAAATTATTTTGACATCATAAAATACTAAATGATATTTTTTTTTATTAGACATTGATAAAATTTAAATATTATTATATATTATAGAAAAGAAGAAATATTCAAATAAATAAAGAATAAATAAAAAGAAATTTAAGATAAAAATATGATCTAATAAATATTTTATTAAATTAATTAAAATGAGAACTTTTAGAATAAATTATTTAATTGAAATGATATTTGAAAATTAGAATTTAAAATAAAAAGATAAATATTATAATAATTCTTTGATTGGGAATCGCTAGAGAAATTTATATATGTTGTGTTAATAGAGTCCGCCTGGTCAGTGGGCCTCGCCAGGCTCTTGAATAAACAAACGGAGCATTATATAATCTTTAAAAAATTAATTTCTGCGGTTATTGATTAGATATTAATAAAATTTATAGCCTATGTTACTATAAAGGTATATAAGAATATTGTGATGTAATTTCATAGAAATCGGTTCAGCCAATTTTGAGTCTATAACATCCTTATTTTCCGGACAGACAGACATGAAAAATTTTAGTCACTTTTGAATTCTAGAGGTCATGAAACGCGAAGATATGCAAAAATCTTTAAATTCTGAGCAATGTGCAGACAAAAACCTTTTTACCGACCGACGATAGTAAGGGAGGTATTGTTTTCACACCAAATTTCACATGTGGAGATTTTTACATATCTCCACGAATCATGCATTTTCTAAACAAAAAAAAGTATTTTTAGCATGATGTCTGTCCGTCTGTCCGTCCGTCCGTCTGTCCGTCCGTATAGATGTGTACAGCCTGAACGGCTCAACCGATTTTGATGAAATTTGGTATATTTACTTAATGCATCAGTGGGATGAATTGATCAACTTTTGGTGCAATTCCGGAAACCGGAAGTGGTAGTATTAGCGATCGACGATAGGAAGGAAAGGGTTATTTTCACACCAAAGGAGATTTTTTTATATATCACCACGAATCATGCATTTTGTATTGGTTTTATCCTCGAAAAAAATCATATTTATTAGTTTTTTCTTGATTTAAAATTATATGACGTCATCCAGCCATGCATGACGTCACAGCCTGGTCTTGCATATATATTATAAATAAAATAAAATTAAAAATGTTTATATTTATTATTTATGTATCCATATCTGTTTTTTATTACATTAATAGATATATGAAAATTATTTGAAATTGTTTCTGTAGCTGAAAATTAATTTATTTCAAACCGTCGGTCGGTTCGGACCTGGCCACAGGTCAACTTATTATATATATATATAGATATATATATTTGAAATCCTCACCAAATTTATTGAAACAAATTTGTTCTTCATAAGTCAATATAATTTGTTTATTCCTCAATTTTTTATTATTAATAAATAAGAAATAAGAAAAGTACGTTTTCTTAAACAATTTTTATTTCAGAGTTTCCAGTATTATTTAAAATTAGAATAAAAAATAAATGATTATGTTAAATATCGCTAATGAAATTATATGAATAATAAATATAGTTTAGATATAATTATTAACGGAATTAATCCAAATATGTTTAAATTATTGAATTTTATTTGTAATTGAAATAAATAAATATGGTTTAAATTTGCTCGATTAGAGATTGTAAGTGAATTGTTTTCATTTGTGGTAATTAGCTGTAAGCACTGTCTCCCTTGGCATGCCTTGGTGGTGGTTGCATCGATCCCCTTTTCTTTTCTTCTATTCCGTGATATATTTGTTTATTTATCTGTGGGTCGGCGCTGCCGGTAATCCGATTGCCAGTAACGCAATTGCCCGCCTGGCTTGCCGATGCCCGTCACGTGGCTGTCGTAATTCTTTTGTCCGTATCCACGTGACATGGGTGCACGAGGTGGTGCCTGCCAGTACTATGGGGAGCCATTGTAAGGCCATTGTCCATTACTCCGGGCAAACCCTCATTCCATCAACCGAGCCACCCCTGTTTATGAATTAATAACAAATTCAAGCTTTATCCATCAATTGGCTTTTATTCAATCTAAAAAAACACGAAAATCATTTAACCCCGGGAGTTCGCAATCCATCAAGAGATTTGTTATTTAAAAGCAAATTTAGGGAAGAGTCCGCTTTTATAAGAATTATTTAGTAATTTTAAACATACAAAGATATAAATCTTCTACGATATTTTTAATAAAGAATGAAAAAATTAAAGAATTACTTCATTTGGAATAAATTTAAAAAAAAAATCTTTAAATATATATTAATATATTCATATATATGTATATCTTTTGGGATAATATTTTTTTAAAATATCAATGATTGGAATTTTATTTTACAAATTGTAATTACCTAAATATAGATATTATACTAGGAATAAAGTTAATAATCGGTGAAATAAAAATTGTGATATATTTTGTTTAATTTCGACTATAACTTTAGCATTGTTAGAATTATTCTATTTAGTTCAAATATGCGCCATTTTGTTGGAAACTTTAGTTCATTTTTGAACACAATTTTATATTTCTATGATTTAAGTAATCTTCTCTATTGATAAAAAATCAATTGAAAAATAATTGATAATGGAACAACAAAAATATTATGGGACTTTAGAATATAAACAGACTGACACCTGGAACATGACGCCCAGATATCACCAAGTATTATTTATTGACACCGCAGTCCCAGGTGATTAAGAAGAAAGAATTTTAAACTACAGGTTAATTGAAACTAACAGATTATGGCAAAAACCAGGAAAATGATCGCTGGTTAAATAGATGAAATTGGACCAATTAAAAAATACTTGAAAAAGCACCTAAATTCTCCCAAAAAAGCAGATCTTCAAAAAATCTACTCTTCTTGGAACATCTTACATTTTATTACGGTATTTGAACAATTTGTAAGCCTCTGGGTGAAAGACTAAGCTTTGTAAAAATTTTTGTTCATACTATACTGGGTAAACTTTTTACCTTTAATTAATAATAATAAGACTATTTCTAATAATAATAATAATTATAATAACAATAGATTCATTGGTTGATTAGCTTAAAGAAGAAACTGTTAAGGTTCTTGAAGTCGCAATTGGTCACTATACCTACATTAAACTATTTTTGTTTTTTTTTATTTATATTTAAAAAATACAAAAAGAGTTTATTATTTTTTGAAATGAAATTTGGTACACGCACATTATTCAAATTTTGTAGTTTTCTATCAACTTTTGAGTAATGTAGCTCATTTACGGGAATTAATTTTTTATCACTCCAAATAACGCGCGAGCACGTGACAAGGTGCCATGAACAAAGAGCCAAACAAGCGCTGGTTTAATAAATATTATTTATTAATTCTAATTTATAATTTAATTAATTAAATTAAATTTAATTAGAATATATGTATTAATTAATCCAATTCAAATTGCGAGATAGTCGAGTGGAGACACTCCAGATTTTTCTTCTCTGGGCCGGCACATTATCAAATACTTATAATATTTTAATTATTAAAATAAATAGCTATAAATATCTAAATTATATAATTTTTAAATAGACTTATATATTCATTGTAAAGAATATTCTACAAATAAATTACAAAAAATTATATTGAAAAAAACAGATAAATTTATATTTAAATACTTTATTTCGATTAGTAAAAATGAAAGTCATTTATTTTTTGAAATTAAATAAAAAAAAAATATATGTTTTGAGGTCGAAAGTAAATTTAAATGGCAGCTGCTTATATTCCAATAAAAAATAATATCTTCATTTTTCCTCCTTCGTTATTTTTTTTTTAAATTTTTTTTTTGTTTATTTTATTGGAAATACGTAATGTCGGTGTCATGAATTCTTTTAAAATTTTCCAATTCTAGGCGAGCTTTTTGTCTTGAAATCATCTAGTAGTATTAATTTAACAGGGGTTTTGAGAGAGAGGCGGGATCCACCAATGGCTTGCTAGGTAATTACCTTACTGTCCAATCAAATCGGCCCTTAATAATACTTATGCCGCCTGTTTTTTTATTTTTATTTTTTATTTTTTGTTTTTTTTTAATGATCATATTTTTTATATTTCCATTTGCCGGTGATTTAAATCAAAAAAGCTATTAAGTGAGAATACGAAGTAAAGACCTCCCAGAAAAAAGTTAAGATAATATCCAATTTTAATAGTTATAACCTTTAATAATAATCAATTTAGCAAGAGAGAGAAAGAGAATAACTATTATATTGAAGAAAATACCATTACAAATTGAAATATTTCGATTTTATTAAAAAAAAAAAAATATGAAGAAATAATCTATTTAATTTGAAAAATTCTTTTGCGAAAATATATTATGTAATTAACATGAACAAAAATATTATTATAAATATTGCACACTTTAAAAAGTATCGTTTATCATGCAACAAAAATAATATTATTAAAATATTTTATAAAATAAAATTATTTAATTTTCTAAAAAAATAAATAATAATATTTTTATTGTGATTTCATATTATTAAATCAAATTTAAAAAATAATTAATAAATAATTCAGTGAATATTAAGTACGCATTTTATATCATTAACTTAAAATATCTTTAAGAAATATAGCTTTGAAGGTCGAATTTCCCCTTTCCTATTAGATTTGTTGTTTGGTTTATAAAGACCAGTGAGAAAAGACTAGTCAATAAATATAAATATAAATTATTATATATATGCTATATATAGATTCTCATAAATTATTTTATTTAATTTTAATTTATAATATTTCTAAGATGAATTAAATCCTTAAAAATTAAAAATCTTTTAAAACAAAATTTAATTAATTCTTCAACTAATTGATTAAGATCATGACCTTGTAATTAAGTGCCAAAAACATGTGAATAAAATTAATTACAAACTTTTGCACAAATACAGTCATATAGGTACGGGGGTAGGTCAATAAGTCCGTGACTTTTTGAATGAAACTTAGGTTTTGGATAAAAAATTATTTTATTTTTCAAGGTAGTCTCCTTTGAGCTCTCGATATACTTCGTCCAACGTTTCTCCAATTTTTTTATCCCTTCCAAAAAATAAGATTTGTCGAGGACGCCAAAATAGGTATTTGTTTGTGAGATGATTTCTCATCGTTGGAGTCAAATATCTTTCCGCCCACCGAGCCATTTCTTAAGGTATGGAAACAATAAATATTCATTCGGGGCTAAGTCCGAAGAATAGGGCGGCTAAGGAAGCAATTCGTATCACAATTCGTGGATTTTCATGGAAATTCACTTTTTTCCATTTTCTTCCCAAATCACGTGTAGTCTACCATTAATGGATGCTTTTTTAAAATTACTTTTTAAGTAAAATGCTTTTCGTCACACTCACACTTTGGACCATTTGTTGATTGATATTTAAAAATTTTTAACAAATTAAAAAAGTAAAAAGTAAGATAAAACTATTTGGTTTAGAATATTCATATTTTTTAAAAAAAAAATGATCTTTAATAGGTATCTAATTTATTAAAAAAAATTAAATCTAACCATAAATACTTGCTTTATTTCCAAAATTATTTCTCTGAACAAAAATCCTGTTTGCATTGACTTTATGACTAATATTAATCAATAGAATTGTTTTTGTCTACTAGAAAAGCCGGCATCTAATTATTTTTCCAATATCTCAAATTCGATTAGAAGGGAAAAAAAAGTCATTTAGATTTGTTTCATACTGTAGAATTATCCTTTATTTATTTAAGTATTGAAATCGATTGAACTTATGATTAAACAAAATAACAAAAGTTTTTGATCAAATAACGGGCCGCAATATGGATCGAATCGTTAAAACTTAACGATCCCGATTAAAGAGAGAGAGAGAGAGGAAGAGAGAATGGCGTATTCCCTGAACGATGGAATTTAATGATAGAGAGTTGGGACCGGTTATTTAGCGAGCTTCAAAAAAAGGGGCTCCGCCCCGTCTGGTCTCCATTAGATCAGCGCGTGCGACTTCAATACCCTTTTTTTCGTAAGAGTGTAGGAGGGGAGAATGAGAATCGTTCGCTGTCCACCTGTCACTTATGTCCTCGCTATAAAAAATAAATATATCTCTTAAAGGAGTATTTAGTTGATCGTTTGGATCGATTAGAGATAACCTTGGAGTCGGGTTTCGTATCATAAACAGTGAGTATCACTGCTGGAAATCACGTCCCACTATTAAGGTAATCACTGGTTGATATTTTTTTTTTGATTGCATATAAACCCCAAGGTAGGGAATAAGAAAAAAGGATTGTGTCCTCTCTCGCTCTATGGTTCGTTTTATTCTTTGGTCCAACACAAAATAGAAAAAGAAGAGAAAGAGAGAATAAAAGAGGGAGAGAGGGAGAGAACAAGAAGATGATTGCAGTATTTTCTAACATTAAACAAATTCTATTGATTCTTCTATATATTAGTGAAACAGATATCACGAAATATTTATGTGAAAGGAATTTTACATTTAAAGAACCTATAATCATTCTTTAAGAACGGAATAGAAATGAGAATCATAAAGGATGGGAAAATTTATACAAGAGATTCATTTCACATACGTTTACATACGTTTACGTTGTAAATCAAATAAATAAAGAGAATTTATGAAATTCTTATTTTATTTAAAATAATAATTATAATTTTGTAATACAAATTTTATTTTTTATATATATAAAAATTCAAAAAATTTAAAAAATCTAACTAAAAATACACCATTTTCCACCAATAACATTTTTGAAAAAACAAATTATCTAAGGAAAGATTTTCATCATTATCTCTTTGAAATCAATGATGAATATAAACAAAATTATCAAAAAGATGTAAATAATTCTTTTACTTGTGTTCACTAATAATAGTTGGTGAAAATAAATATTTGGAATATAAAAAAGTGTCATTAGTCCAATTTGTCCAATAATCTGTTTTCATTGGACTGGGGTGGAAGTTTTAAACTATATTTTTTTTACCTTAATGCAAGTTTGTAAAATGTATGAAGATTAATGATTCTTTCTGAATAGGGTAATACGAAACTTACATGAATATGTTTTAGTATATTTTCTCGGCCTTTGTTGGCTTCTAATTGGTATTTGATTTGAACTTTAGATTAAGTGATAATTTCTATATACCTACTTATTACAATATTTTATTTTCATTCAAATTTCTTTTCACTAACTCATAGGATTATTGAATTAACATTCATTTTTTTTTATTAAATTATTAAAATTAAATAAAAAAAAAATATTTTTTTTAAAGAAATAAAAATTAAATGAAAACAATATTGATACAAATAATTTTTTTTATTATTTGTTAAAATCTTTCATTTATTAATAAATGATTTAATTTGATATTAAAATTAATTATATATTTGTATATTTTTTTTACTAACACTATTTCATATTTTGTGTTAAGTATGTTATATTATTTTTTTTATTTTATTGAAATAAGATTTTTATTTTAAAATAGAATCCTATGTTTGTTTTAAAGAAAGATCAAAAAAATGTTACGACAAAAATAAATTTTCAGTGTTCGTTGTACTTGTTTAAGCCCTTTTCAGTAGGGTGATATTTGATTTTGCATGCTTGTATTTAATTATTCCATACCCTTCTGATTTGTTTGTTTATATTTATAGAACCGTCAGAGTACAAATACCAATCATCCTTGTCCAGGTGGATTTAGAGAAATAATTAGGTATAACGAAAATTATGATATTTTTAAAATTCATTTTAAATTCAATTTAAAAATATCTAGAAAATTCTATCAATTTACAATTATTTTTCTCTATATACATATTTTTTATATGACTATATGGTATATTCTATTAACTTTCGTTAAAAATAAATGTAAAATTTATGTCGTTGTTTAATAAAATTTCCTTATAATCTGAATTAAGAAAAATATAATGGTTATATTATAATTTAATTCATAAGCCTTTTGAATTGTAATACATACCATGATCTTAGTTATTTTATTAGAGATATTCTTAGAACCACAAAATAATTAGAAACATAAAATATCATTTGTATGTTCCTGGTTGCCTATATACAGGCAACTCTACTTTATTCAAAAAGCATAAAGTACTTGTTAACATTTCAGCCCAACTTTAACATTTTAACACAAGATGATTTTAAATTATATTTAAAAGTTTAATCAAAATATAAACTTACATGGCATTATATATTAATAGTGACATTATAGGTAGATATTAGTGACTAAATAGCTACACGGAATGTAATTGTATAATATATTGATATAATAATAATACTTATCTAACAGTTAATTTTAACATCTTGGAGTGTTTATTATTATATTTGAAAAAAAAAATTTTGAATATTTTAATTTTTAATTTATGAGCCTTTTGTCTTTTTTTCTCTTTAATTATTGAGTAACATTTAAAATATTGTTCTAAATCGGTGATTCTCAATCACTGTGCCGCGGCACTTTCGCGTGCCGAAAGATTTTCCAAAGTGTGCCGCGAGATTACGAGTCTCTTAAACTTTTGTTTCTAAATTTTTTCAATTTGTTTCTAAAAAAAAGGTACTATGAAGGGACTTAAACATTTCCGACTTTTCTTCTAAATTTTGTCAAAATGGTTCTAAATCAAAAATAGGTAAACCGTTTTTGGGACCACTTTTTTCAATATGGTAAACTTTTACACTTATCTTTTTCTTTGTGTACCGTCAAATTTTTAAACCGTTAAAAGTGTGCCGCGGTAAAAAAAAAAGGTTGAGAAACATTGTTCTAAATCCTAGAGACTTTAATTCAAAAATGTTTTCTGATTATATAAGCTCTAATATATTATCTACGTATTGTCATTATAATAATTGAAATTGTTTCTTTTCACATTTTCTGAAAAATTTCAGTATTTTAATGAATATTAATCTGATAAATGTTCAAATAAATTTTAATTGTCTTATTTAAACATTTTAAGAGAGAAATTAACTACCCATAAACTAGATTTATTAACAATTATTTATATGTTTATCAAACTAATTTTTAGAAAAATTTAGTTAACATTGAAAAAAAAGTTAATTTATTTTCAATTTATTTTTTTTTTGTCTGATTGTAGTTGTATTTACTACTACCATTCATAATATATCAGAAGATCTTGCTTTTAAATTCAATTCGGATTCTTTTAATTGATTTAATTTTTAATCTTTATTGGAGTTTTGCTACTCTACTTCAATGGAAAGTTTTACTTCGATAAAAATGCCAAGCGGTCGGTTATAAAATTGCCGATTCATTTCTATAAAGTGGCTCTCATGAATAATTGAGTCCGATATGAATATGGCGCTTTCCTTTCCTCTCTATTTGAAATTAATTCTTATAATGAGCTTCTCCACCCCCCCCCTCCCTCTGCATTTCTATATATAAAACGTACTTGTGCGTGCGCCCAAGCTTATTAGCTCACCCCCAAGCGGATAATTATGATTTATACTGAGCGAAATTTAATTACAGAAATAAATGATTAGCAGGCTTTAATTAACGTTGATTACACGGACGACGGGGGGAAAGGGGTTGAAACCCGTTGGTGGGGGCGGAGCAAAAACTAAGGATGGGAAAAGGGAAACAGGGGTATGGAGGCAACTCCAGGACTATCGATCCACGTTGCGGCTTCATGGTTAGAAATGATAAAAAGAAACCAGAATTCCATTCCGATTAGAATAATGAACTTGAAGAAATTTTATCATTAAAATATCAATAAAAAATATTCCCTCACTCTTCTCTCTTTTCCCCTAATATACGCTCCAGATAGATTCTTATTACATTTGATCTACTATATATACTATAGATTACTCCTTTATAAAAAAAAGAAAGAAAATGTTCATATTTTTGATTTACATCTATAAAAATTTTATAAAATGATGATATTTTTAGTATATTTAAAATTATTCTTAACTTAAATTTTTTTTCTTAAGGAAATTGATATTTTTTTTATAAAACATCTTATTATTATTACCTATAAAATAAATTAGTATGACTACACTAATCTAATTTTTTTTACTTTTATATTTACACAGAGTGTCTAATTATGCATGCTTCGTCAGTTTATAAAAAGCCTGTTAGTCACAGCTCACTGAACTTTAGTAATAAATAGTGAAATGAGAACAATACGAAAAATATTTATTGAGAATTAATTAAAATATTTTACTCTTAATTAGATATAATAAAAGAAAATATTATTTATCTACATTTTTTTATATTAATAATTATTTTATCCAAAGTTTTATAATAATATATACCAATTACATACATTTATGTGTTTTTATATTTCCCATAACTTACTCATATTCTTCTTTCTCTTATTTCAAATAAAATATATATAATAATAAGTTGATATTTGATATTTTAATATATATTATTGAGTTTTCCTTTTCTCCCACGATCCCTGTTCTTTGATTGAAATGTAATTACATTTGGAACGCAAAATAAGAATTCTTTTTGATGTTTGTTGTTTGTCGAAATGTCCTTCTGAAGAACGATCGATGAAATGACTTTACGGGCTCTAATCGTCTAATCGCCTTTACGCCCTTCTATCCTCGGAAAGGGTCCGATTAGTTCACCGCTGTCATCAACAACCTTTCACACGTCATTCTGAAGCTGGCGAGATCGATCTGAAAATTCAGAATCACCCGCCAATTCATTTATAAACTTATAGTAACAATTTCAAATAGAAGAATTTAAATGATTATTTTTTTTAAATTAATAAAATATTATCTGACTTATAAAAAGACTATAATTAAACTATTCATGTATCAATTTTTAAATATTTATATTTATAGTATTTAGTAATTGTATTTAGGTTAATTAAATTAAAAATAATATAAAAATATTATTGTAGATCTCGAAACATATATAATTATAATATTAAAAATATAAATTTTCCAATTAAATGATTATTGAGGGTATATTTTGAATTTAATTTTATTTTATTAGCGTGAAATAAGAACAAATTGATATCACTCCCATAAATGTAGGTAAATTTTATATTAATATTATTTCTTAATGATGTTTTTTTTATTACCATTCCTTCTAGCCCATCTATTAATCCTCATCGTCAGAGATTTATTTTCGAATTTGAAATCAAGCCCAAATGAAACTGTTTGCTTCGCACTCTCCCTACCCAGGGACTTCCGAATCGCGTTTACTCCATTATATAGAACGAGATCGTTTTCCCTAAGAGGTTTGTGTCTGCATTGCGATGTTAAGACTACCAAGTTGTATGTTTTGCCGGGGAAGTCAGTTTATAAATGGTGATAGAGTGTAATTGTGTTATCTCGAGTGGTAGAGCGCTTTGAATAACGCCCCAGAGGAACGGTTTTATATTGTAGGCGGTTTAACTCGTTTACCAAAAACAGGGCCGATTTGTACAACGGGCGGGATTGACCTGGCCTCCCTGCAACCCCGCTGAACCCCCTTAACCATCCACGCCCACTGTTTTTTATCCCGGCACAACCACCGCCCTAGAATTAAAGACACAAGACGATCAATAGCGAAAAGAAATTGCCTACTTGGACTATAACGAATAGATGGAAATAACCATCGTGCCTTCGCCCTGGATCCAAAGGGATTAACATGAAACACGATCAAATTTATTTTCCCATTCGCTGTAAACATTCTCAAAACTTATCGTCATTCATTACATGAACAGAAGAACCGCTTAAGTGAACTTTTCCTATCAAAATTCAAGAAACATGAAATATTCAAAATCGACATTTTAATACATTATCAATTGTGATTAAATAAATTAATCGATAAAATAAAATAATTAAATTAGTATTATTTATACAATTATATATAAAAAAAAAAATTTTTATTAAAATATTTACATATTTACTTAACACTAAGGAAAAATACAATTGAAAATCAAAATATTCTAATTTTATAATATAATATTAATTAATTAGTATCTTAGTATTTTATATTAATTAATGTTTCATTATATTTATTTAAAAAATTTTGATGTTAGGTATAAACTGGAAAGCCATTTTATTTTGTTATTTTTCAATTCAAATAAGTATTAAATAATATTTAAAAAATAATTCTATTTAATTTCATTAATTAATTAATCGTAATTTTAAAGCTAACATTTTAACGGCCCCATTATTTCTTTTATTTTATGGTTAAATCTATGTTTAATTTGTTATACTCACTCAAATTATATGCACATATATTCTATAATAATGAATTGAAATTTATTTTATCAAAATTTTAAATTGATAAATATTTTGTTTTATACAACCTAAGAAGCTATTTTTTCATTTAAATATCCATAAGAATGCTTTATTTATATAACCCTGTAAGTTTACACATGTATATAAATACATAGATTTTATTTTTAGGGAGAGTAGGGTCAAATCAAATTGATTTATATCATATTATATTTTGTTATTGATTTATTTTATATTTATATTTATTTACACTCTATTATAAGCTATTCAAATCTAAATATGTATACCAATTCTTTTATTATTTAATATAATATTTAATATCTATTTATTTACTATTCTATAAAAAATCTTTAGTATTTATTAAAAGTATATTATAGCAAAAATATTAATTTTGTTTTCTATAAAATAAAACAATAAACCTTTCTAACTTCACTAAAGTATCATTATATTTTTGTTCCAATATATTTTTTTCAATATAATTTTTCCTCTTTGAAAAGATTGCAAGAAAAGGATGCGAGACAAATCCTTGATGACGAGGTTATTCGGATGTCGTCTTAACTCTATAACCATCCTCGAATTCGCCCTCATAGCCAACCCTCCCCATCCTCCGGTTTATACGAGCGTGCGTGTCTTGGTTTTACGACCCCCACCTCGAACAACGGCATCAATGATGCACTAACCCCCAAGCCATTCGAGCTGCTAACAAATGCTCTAGTGAAAAACACGAGCCACTTTATTTACCTCCACTCGGGCTGATTACCCTCCCGCAGGAAGATGGCGTCCCTCAGGAACCAGAGAGATTTCCGCCTCTAATTAAACTAACAGAGGCTACTACTCTCTATTAACTACTTACTCAATTTATATTTCTTAACATTATTCATTATGCCTAACTGCAACATTTAAATTTTATCACATTTCTCTAACCTAATTATCATTTTTTATTTAATTATCTTATTTTTATTTTAAATTTATTAATTTCATTTAATTCATTTGTAGAGATAATTAAGTAAGAAATTTTGAAATTTTAAAATAAAATATACCAACAATTATGTATATTCATATTCATCAATTAAATATTCAAAAATTTAGGTGTTTTTTTTTATTAATAACAAAAATTTATTTATTTATTTATAAATTTTTATATTGTTCCTCCAAAAATATAATAAACTTGTGTCAAAACTTTTTGAAATCTTCGAACGCTATCCATTAAGCATTTTTTCGTGTAGTCTTATTCTAACTCTTAAAAATTTCTGAAATTAATATTTTTAAAAAATGTATATCTCAAATAATTATATGTTTATTATAAATATTTAAATGAAAATATTTTGAGAAATCTCTGGAAAAAAATATTTTTGCATAATTCATATTTAACGACTTTTTGTTTCGATTTCCTTAAATTGTAATTTTTAAATATTTTTTGAATCATTTATAAAATGTTGGTATATTTTGAAATTATATATAATATATAATATACTTAATATATAAAATTGGAAACATCGTTTTTCTTTTCTCTGGTTCGTTTATAATTTAAAAAGAAATTTAATGAATAAAATACCCGTAAGGTTCGAAAAATACAATTAATTTTTGGAATTATTTGATAAATTTTGAAATCTTTTAAATTTTTAAATATAATTTATTATTATAGACTGAATATATAAGATCAAATTGGATTTTTAGAATTTAATCTTTAACTAAGCATTTTTTTTAAAAAAAAAATTGTAATATAATAATTTAATTATAATCATATTACAATATAAATATCATTTTATACATTATTAATATTATTGTAATTATTTAATTTTATTATTATTATATTCGTTCATTATATGACTATTATAATTACTATAGGTATATATGAATTTTAACGTTTAAATAATCAAACATATAATTCTCATATATATATAAATTAGTATTTATTAATTTATTGATTTTAGTTGTTTATCCAATATTAGGATATTATATAATTTAAAGTAATGAATAATAACTCTCTAGATCAGCTATTCTCAAAGGGGTCCATGTGGACCCCCTGGGGGTCTATGGGACTTCATGGGGGGTCTATGATCACCAAGAGGTCTATTGGGGGTCTATGGATATCTTTTTAGTAAAAAATAAATTAAAAGGGGAGATTTAAGAATAAAACTTAGTAATTTTAGGCCAAACATAAAAGAAATCGCACAAAAACGTCAAGTTCATCCATCACACTAATATTATAATTTTGTAAAATATTTATGTTTTTTTTATTATGTGTTAAATTTAATCATTAAAAATTTAGATATAATTATTGATATTTCAGTTTCTTTCTTCTATACAATTTCCCCTCATTTTCCTATTACTATGTGTTTTAAAATGAGTCGTCTGTGGTAGCTTTTGCATACACACAATTAGATGTATATATATATTCCTTAGGTAGGGGGTCTATGTAATAAATAAAATTCCTACAGGGGGTCTATGGAAGAAAAAGTTTGAGAATCCCTGCTCTAGATTAACAATTAGGAAATAATCCTATTGGTAAGAGAAAGACGGACCTTAAAAATTGCTATTATATACATTATCTATATTATTTATATTATTTATAAATTTATAGCAATTCAAAGATATGTAATAAATGACATAAGTGGCAAATTATCAGAAATATGATTTGATTTCAAAACAATAAAAAAAAAAAAAGATGTCACCTATAAGAGAATTTAATTCTTCCTCAATGTTCAATAAACATCTATTTCAGTTGTAATAATTGTCTTCTACAATATTGTATACCTGCTTAGATATAGAACAGGTTGTATTATTAACTCCTTTCTGTCAGATCTTGTTGATGTCATCGTGACGACGTTCATAATTAAATTCAGTTCACTACGCGAGATGAGACCAATTGTGGCACATGAACAGAGTAATATCTATAAAATCTACCAAGGAGGAATG
The DNA here is from genome assembly GCA_963082975.1 of Labia minor. Taxonomy (NCBI): domain Eukaryota; kingdom Metazoa; phylum Arthropoda; class Insecta; order Dermaptera; family Spongiphoridae; genus Labia; species Labia minor. Next base: position 34,482,961 of record OY720344.1, on the reverse strand, counting down.
GGTGGCTATTTTATTATTTAGGGATAAGCTAAATAAACAAATAATTAAAGAACAAAAATGTCTGTCTCATTTGTTCGTTTTAGTGTCGTTTTTAGGATCGACAAACTTGTCGGGAGGAGGCGGTTGTTCATGAAGTATTCGTCATGATTTTTTAATCGAATAGGGGCTCTCAAAGAGATAGATCTAGTAATAAACTTGTAAATAGAAACGCACTTTAAATGAAAGACAATATTCAAGATTAAATTATTAAAATTTATTTCAAGATGTACACGACAATGGAAAATGAAGCGGAAGAATAAAAGAGACTCCCTATGGAAAATATTGATAGGATGGAAAAAGAGTGGAAATGAAGAAATTAATATCGGCATAACATCAACAATACATGTTCATTAAGAAGTTAGCAACAACAAGGAGAACAACTAGATATCAATAATAATAACAACATCAAAGATAAATGTTTCAAAGATAAATTTGACGAAAATAAAATAATAATAATAGAAGGGAAGGTTAATTATTTGAAGCAGTTATCATCAACAAGCTATTCTTGATGATAGATTGAATTACTCACTTTTGCCTGTCTAATTTTATATTGACAGTAAAAACAAAATTCAAGATCAATTTTCTAGTAAATAAAAAATAATAAAAAATGCTCCTCTTTATATACAAAATAAGTTGACCTGTGGCCAGGTCCGAACCGACCGACGGTTTGAAGTAAATTAATTTCCAGCTACAGAAACAATTTCAAATAATTTTAATATATCTATTAATGTAATAAAAAACAGATATAAATATAACATAAATATTTTTAATTTTATTTTATTTATAATATATATGTAAGACCAGGTTGTGACGTCATGAATGGTTGGATGACGTCATATAATTTTAAATTGACAAAAAACTAATAAAGATGATTTTTCTCGAGGATAAAACCAATACAAAGTGCATGATTCGTGGTGATATATAAAAAATCTCCTCATGTGAAATTTGGTGTGAAAATAACCCTTTCCTTCCTATCGTCGATCGCTAATACTACCACTTCCGGTTTCCGGAATTGCACCAAAAGTTGATCAATTCATCCCACTGATGCATTAAGTAAATATACCAAATTTCATCAAAATCCGTTGAGCCGTTCAGGCTGTACACCTCTATACGGACGGACAGACGGACGGACGGACAGACATCATGCTAAAAATACTTTTTTCTGTTATGAAAATGCATGATTCGTGGAGATATGTAAAAATCTCCACATGTGAAATTTGGTGTGAAAACAATACCTCCCTTACTATCGTCGGTCGGTAAAAAGTAAAATAAAACTAATTTGATTATAAATACTTATATTATGTTTTAGCTGTAAATTCATAATAAATTACTTCATGTTGGGTATTTGTAATAAATAAAAAAAACATCATTAATTATTATTTTAATTATTTTCTTATATAAATACTATTTATAATATCATCTATTAGTAAGTTGTTTTTTATAATTTTACATCTGATTAATACACATATTTATTCACTTTACTTGTTACAACGCCCTGCTTAAAAATATAATATCATTATATCATGTTATTAGCAGAGTAGAATATGTAATGGCCTGAAGAAGATTCTAATACGGAACCGAAACGTCGACATTAGTTTCTTGGGAAAAGAGGTTTAATTTTTAAACCTTCTTCTTTTTTTACTAACTGCCGTTTGATTTCTAATCCATTAAATAATTAATGTAAACAACACAAATTTGAATGTTAAAAAAAATTATTAGGAAGTAATTCTATAAAATATATAATTTAAAGAGTAATAATAAATCTTGTAATTAAATTTATTTTTTTTAATGTTGTATTATGAATAAATAATTATAATAATTATTATTATAACAATAATAATAATAATAATTATAATTATATGATGAATGAATTTGGAAAACCCCCAATTTAAATATATAAGATATAGGAGTAGAATTTTCCTCTTACCTTGATTTCAAAAAAAATTTCGATTTATTTTCATAAAAAAAAACTTGTAATAAAATAATAATTATGATTATAGGTATATAAAAACATATTTTGCTCAAGAGATTAATACCGTCAATTGATCATGATTATGGGGCTTTTATTATTACTTTTTAACTTTGTTTTATGTCGAAAAAAAAAGTTATTAAATTTTAGTTATTTTTCATTCTATTTTATCAATGGAGAAAGAAAAATATTTTTTTATAATATTCTGGCAGTTAAACTAAACAAGTAAAATGAATCAAAACAAAATTAGATATTATGAACTGAGATTTTCATTTCCATTAACAAATCTAATCAATGTAAAGATCTCAAATCTAAAGATTGATGAAATATAATTAGCTAACTATATATGAAAAAAAAATCAATGAATTAATGTTATGCAAATATTCCACTAGTATTAATGAACATATTTATTAAATATTTATTTATATAGGGATATATTCAGATCCAATCGAAATAATGACATATTAAATATAATAGTAATTGAAAAGTTAAATTATTTAATCATTTGTTGTATACAAAAATATCTATATGCAAAACATAGATAGATATATAAAATAGAAATATATATCAAATTTTAAAATAATCTAAAATGAGTATGAATAATTTATTTCATTGTTAATGAATGAGAGAATATCAAAAGTGAACATCAGATAAATATTCAATTTAAATGAATAAACCCAAAAAAAGATAATTATAAATAAAATAAAATGGCTTAACAAATGAGATGATTTTATAATCAATGTTCTGTATCTACTTTTTAATACTTTTTGTGATTGTTCATTAAAAATAATTATGTAAAAATTTTATATAGGAGTAACATTTTAAATATATAATTAAAAAAAATCTATTATATACATAATATACATTTACTAGCTGCTCAGAGCTCCTTCGTCGCTCTTCACATCTAGACGGGGGCTCCGCCCCCTGTACCCCCGAGTGGTACATAGTATTTGGTTGAAAGTAGTAAAAGGTTTTCATCCATTTTGTTTCAAACAATGTATAACATAAAACATTCATTTCTTATTTAAAATATATTTTAATTTATTTAGTAAATTAATTATATATATTATTATTGAATATGTTATATCTATCTACTCGAAAGTTCTTGGCAGCTACAACCACATTTCTCCAAGTTTATATATATAGATAGTATAATTCATACTTTATCTATTTATTATTCTAATATATAATATATATATATATATATATATATTATAATATTTTTATAAATGAAAAATTGAAAAAATAATTTAATACAATACAACTTGTATGTTTATTTATAAATATTTGAAATTTTTAAAAATATTGAAATCACATTCTATCTAGATCAGGGGCGAGCAGCCTTTTTTATCAAAGCGCCAAACTAAAGTTCCACATTTTTAGGCGGGCCGCAACATATCTTGGCGGGCTGGAGACAAAAAAAAACAACTTAATAAATTATTAATACTTAAATAATGAACAATACACATAATATACATATGTCTCTTTCAATGTATCATTTATCTTAAAAGGAATCAAGAAGTCCCCAAAAAGTTTAGGATGCAAATAAAATGATATTGTACTATTATGCTTGAAGGGCAACATAAATCCGTTAGGAGGGCCTCATGCAGCGTGGATGAATTAAGTGATTATCTGAAATAAAATAAAATTAAAGACATTTTCAAGGATGTTATTTTGACAATTCAGCATTTATAATCATTTGGAGTACTTCAAAGAGTATATAATCTTTTTAATATTTTTAAAATATAGATATCCTTAAAATTTTATTTGACATTGCTTGGGCAAGTTTAACTAAAATCGTTGGAATCGTTTTTGAAAAAAAAAACTACACAAATGTATTACAAAGTGATACTTTCGATCTACTCAAACCACTTACACAGGGTTTGTGGACTCATGTGATCTTAAAATGTGTATTTCTGTTGAAAATCAAATTTTAATTTTTCATGAATCTCTTCATTCTTCTCCTTTTCAGTATATATTTATACATTGATAAGTGAAAGTAAAAGTTTACTAAACAATGAACAGGCCCAACCTATTATGATGATTAGAGTGGAACCCCATATTATAATTGTACTTCATTTAATAAATCAAACCAGGGGATTTCTTCAACCCAATATTAAGTTTGATTTTAATGCTGCTTAAGTGATTTCATCATGCTAAGCTAATCATTATTGCTTAGTAATCTTCGTAATTATCTTATTGAATCTTCCTTTACGCTACCAGTTATATAACAAAAGAAAATTATTTATAATTTTTTTTTATCTCTCCTAATTCATTTATTAATAAAATTAATCCTTAAAAAAATATAAAGATATCTCCCTAAAAATATATCTTCCCTTTTTTGTACCCTTATTTAGCTATATAGATCCCTCTCTTTCTAGGATACTTGTTCCAATGTTGAGAGATATAATTAAAGTATAATGTATTTTGTGATGTTATTTTTGTGCCAAGGGTTCGGGAGATTTTCAACGATTTGGGGGTCTCCAGTCAAAAAAAGGAATCATTCGATGAATAATAAATAAAGTTACTTTAGAATATCGTTTCATTCTTCTCTTTAAATGTCGTATTCAATTAATATGATTTATTAAGTTTCATTCATTATATATTGTATTTGATTTCATTCTGTTTAATTTTAGAACATTTGAAATTAAAGTGATAAATAAAGTGAAGAGATGAAAAAGTTGACTGAATAGAGAAAATTTGTTTAGTGTTTTATTTATTATTCAAAATGATTAATATATCAAATATCAAAAGTGGAAATAATTTTATCTAATTGATTAGTTAAGCACCTGTCATTTGATATATTTATATACTACAAAATATAATAATAATTTATTTATAGAAGCATAATATTTAATAATTAAAATTACTGATAATAAATCTAACTCAATAAATCCAAAAAAAGATAGAAATATATGTATATTACATAGTTTTATTATAATTATAATAATAATCATTATATCTCTTTTAATATTCACATAATGTCAAAATTGATATCAGATTACATTTTATATATTTTATATATATATATATATATATATATATGTTTATTTATTCTGTTGATTTTTACCGACCGACGATAGTAAGGGAGGTATTGTTTACAGACCAAATTTCACATGTTGAGATTTTTATTTCCACGAATCATTTGTTAACAGAAAAAAGTATTTTTAGCACGATGTCTGTCCGTTCGTATAGATGTGTACAGCTTGAACGGCTAAACGGATTTTGATAAAATTTGGAGTATTTACTTAATGCATCAGTATGATGAATTGATAAACTTTTGGTGTATATCCGGAAGTGGTAGTATTAGCGATCGAAGATAGGAAGAGAGGGTTTTTTTACACCAAATTTCACATGAGAAGATTTTTTACATATCTCCACGAATCATGCACTTTGTATTGGTTTCATCCTCGGGGAAAATCATCTTCATTCGATTTTACTTAATTTAAAATTATATGACGTCACCCAGCCCTTCATGACGTCACAGTCAGCTCCTCCTTATATATTATAAATAAAATAAAATTAAGAATATGTTAACAGAAAAAAGTATTTTTAGCACGATGTCTGTCCGTTCGTATAGATGTGTACAGCTTGAACGGCTAAACGGATTTTGATAAAATTTGGAGTATTTACTTAATGCATCAGTATGATGAATTGATAAACTTTTGGTGTATATCCGGAAGTGGTAGTATTAGCGATCGAAGATAGGAAGAGAGGGTTTTTTTACACCAAATTTCACATGAGAAGATTTTTTACATATCTCCACGAATCATGCACTTTGTATTGGTTTCATCCTCGGGGAAAATCATCTTCATTCGATTTTACTTAATTTAAAATTATATGACGTCACCCAGCCCTTCATGACGTCACAGTCAGCTCCTCCTTATATATTATAAATAAAATAAAATTAAGAATATTTATGTTATATCCATATCTGTTTTTTATTGCATTAATAGATATATTAAAATTATTTGAAATTGTTTCTGTAGCTGGAAATTAATTTATTTCAAACCGTCGGTCGGTTATGTGCCTGAACACAGGTCAACTTATTTATATTTGATTTGTTCTCTTTTTACTATCTCGCCAGAGATATTATTGCGATCATGAAAATTTTCGATGTCGAGATTTTGATGTTTTTATACGTTTTGAAAGTCCCTGAGTCATTTTCACTAAGGTTAAGAAAAATGTTTGTGTATGTATATGTGTGTGTATGAAGACCAGATTATGCAAAAACGGTTTGAGCTAGAATAATGAAATTTGGATCACGGACATAATTCAAGATTTGTAGTTTTCTATCAACTTTTGAAAAATGTACCTCTTTCGGAGGAGGGTCATCATTGATGATTAAAAATTGTATAATCCTGCTATACATAGAATTTCAGATTGATTGAATCGATGAAAATTCCGGAATTAATTTTTTAACACGTTGACTGGCAATCACGCGCCAGTACCATCAACAAAGAGCCAAACCTGCGAAGCTGTAATAAATATTATTTATTAATTTTAATTTATAATTAATATATTATAAATTAATTAATTAAATTTAATTTGAATATAATATATGTGAATTAATCCAATTCAAATTTGCGAGATAGTCGAGTGGAAACACTCTCGATTTTTTTATTTAATTTTTATTTATTTAACAATTAGCTATTTTATCTATTCAAAACTACTATTGATAATTTATTTGTTTTATTTGTGTTTATGATTTTGTAAATTAAAATAGTTTGATGCATCAATTTATTTAGTAATATTAATTTATTTCTAAGAAATCTGATATCTATTTTGACATTAAAATGAGAAGAGAGAAAAAAAATATTTTAGTGTAGAGAGAGAGAGTTAAGAATTCTGATCATAAATAATTAAACCATTCAGAAAATTTTAAAGTGGATAATGGATTTCTATAAGTATATACCTACTTCTATAAATTAATTAAAGATTACGAGGTGATCTGTGAACTATTCTTTTAATATGTACAGATTGAGTTAATTGAAATTGGGATAGGTGGTTTGATAAAAATTGAGTGAATCTATGTATATAAACGAGCATGAAACCCTACCATGAGGGCAAAAAGATCGACCCTTTGACTCGAAGCATATAATATGTATAAGCAACCTCCCTATTTGGTCCTTTTCTCGCTTTTAAAGCCAGCAGCAATTCAATGTGGCTCATTTTTACCCTGGTTACATTGGGGGTGAAAAGGGGGGAGGGTGCTCTTTTATTCACTGCTCCCTCCCAATCCACCAGTAGACGCGCACACAGGCCCATTTAGTTACAAGCATTTTCGCAAAGGCAGATCTGTCATTCTTTTGTTGATTCAAAGCAGATGTTATATAATTTAGAAAAACTTGATAAATTAATTCTTAAGTTCTTTATAAGTGCTTTGCTCTAAACATTAAAATACCGATTAAATGATTCTATGTATCACATTTAAAATGATTATAAAAACAATTTCTAGAAGATATAATCATTTTATCAGAAATTATAAAATCAGCGCCCGCACTATAGCATTTACGGCGCCCCGGGCAAATGAATAAATTGGTGCTCCTATATTCGTAATATTTATTACATTGCCGCCCCGGACAAATGCCCGGTTTGCCGCATTCTAAAGCGGGCCCTGATAAAAATATGGAGATAATCATAATAATCACTTCAATAAAACTTTTCAAATGTAACGAATGTATACTACACATTACTATTAATTCATTTAATAAGTTATATATGACTTTTCAATATAATTATATATATATATATATATATATTATATATAATATATAGGAGATTCGGCAATTGTAATTAAAGAGAGCGTAGAAACATTAATCCAAGCAGGAAAAAAGGTGGGACTGGAAATAAATATTGCTAAGACAAAGTATTTAGTAACAGAGAGGAATAGTATTAACAGTCAAAATAAGTCTTAACATACAAAATATAGAATTTGAAAATGTAGAAAAATTTAAATACTTAGGTTCTGTAATAACGAAAGATAATAATATTCGAGAAGAGTTTAAAGCGAGGTTACAATCGGGAAGCGCCTGTTATCATGTCGTAAAGGGGCTTATCGCGTCAAAATTATTATCAAAGGGGATAAAAGTTAAAATATATAAATAAATATATTTACCGGTTGTATTACATGGGTATGAGGTATGGTCTATGACCTTAGGAGACGAGAATAGATTTAGAGTATTTGAGAATAGGATTCTGCGAAGCATTTATGGGCCAAAGAAAGATGAGGTCACCGGGGAATGGCGAAGATTGCATAACGAGGAATTGCATGACTTTTATGAATCTCCAGATATAGTTAGAATTATAAAATCGAAAAGGGCAGGACACGTGGCCAGAATGGGAGGGAAGAATGGCGAAAAATATATTAGTGGGGAGATCGAGTGGGTAACGCCCGCTTGGAAGACCAAGGACGCGGTGGGTGGATAATGTAGGAAGGGACGTGAGAGAGATGGGAGAGGAGAGGGATTGGAGGGTTGTGGCTCAGAATATATATATATATATAGGGACACTTGGAGAAGTGTGGTTGCTGCGGCCAAGAACTTTCGAGTTCCGTAGAGCCACAGAGATAGATAGATAGATATGTAATAAATTTTTATTATATAATTTAAAGTATTAGTGTTCAGGCGAAAAATATTGTCTTTAAATCAAATCCAAGTAATCTCTCCTCAGGAATATTAAATATTCTGGTATTTTCTTGTGACCATGTATAATCGGGAAATTCGAAATAGAAGATACAATAATGATTCGGTTAAGGAGTAGCAGGAGGAAAATTAACTGTGTGTATGAAATAAAAGAAAAATATTTTAATTTTCTTATGAACAAATAACAAATTAATTTTTTTTAAAAACGGTCGTCTTTTAGAATTAACCAATAACTATATACATTTTGTTTGAAAATAATTAGTTATATAAAAATAATATTTGAAAAAATGTATAGTACTGAATTTTGATATTAATTAAAAAAGATGGTTATAAAAATGAAAAAGTATAAAAATATAATTTTTTTATAACATAATATTTCCATAAAATATTAGTATATCAGATTATATGTATGATTTAATATTTAATGTAATATAATTTATATTGAAAATTTTTTTATTAATATTAAAATATAATAAAGTATAATAGAAAAATGTTACCTTTTTTGTTAGGTACAATTTCAAGTATAAGAATTTTATACTTATAATAATTAAAAAAATATTATAGTGCCAGGAAAGCTTGCTTAGTCCTGTTTTTATAGTAAAAATAATCAATCTGTTTTTTAAGAATCTCTGAAATATAATAATAATAAAATATATAAAAAAAAAAAAATTTTTACCAATAGTAAATTTATGAAAAATCGTATTTGATTTGTTTTAAAAATGGTGCTATCTACTCTTGAAATATTATTAATATTGTAAGAGAAATTTAAATTTAAAATTTTAAGAGGAAGCATGGTGCTGCCTTTAGTTCGACAAGGCGCCGTAAACGCCTCAGATCGGACCTGATGTTAGCTTCCTGTTCATTATGCTTGCGACCATCATTCTGACTATTACGCATATTACGTTTATGTTTATGTTTATGTATTATGAAATAATAAAAACCTCTTAAGAAGTAGAGAATTGTTTTTAATTAAATTCCCTACAGATTTCAGAAGTGGGATAAAAGTGACTCTGGTATTATAGTGACTCTTGGATAAAAGTGACTCCTGGATATTCTAACTTATTCATATATCCAATATCCAATATGGCCTGCTTAGCGGATTTCGAAGAAGTAAAAAGAAGAATTCTGAATGCTGATGCGAAACAAGTCCGTTCACTCTTCTCAATTATTTATGGAAATGAATTGAGATTAAATAGAAGAAAATTACTGGCATTTCAAGGATTTGATGATATAGAAGAAGATTCAGAGGTATTTCATCAAATGATCAATAAAATATCAAAAGACTTTAATTATGAACAGTTGTTGAATTGCTGTTTTTTATTAAATTTAAAACATGAAGCAACTTCAATAAAAACAGCTGAAATTATTTTATTATTCTTAATAAATTTTGATAACCCTGAAGAAATTGAAGAAGAAGAAGAAGAAAATGCAAGTAGCCATACAGAGACTCCACGTGAGCCTCTTGATGAAAAATTTATACATGGTTTCAGCTCTGTTCAAGTCAGTTCTCATCAACATATCCCTTTTAGAGATATTGAAGACTCTATCAGAAAATTTACAGGAGAAGATAATTATCCAATAGAGACATGGTTTTCTGATTTTGAGGAAATGGCAACTATTGCTAATTGGACGGATCTGGAAAAAATGATTTATGCTAGGAAATCATTAGATGGCCTTGCCAAGCTTTTTATTTCAAGTGAAAAAGGTATTTCTTCATATTCAATTTTTAAGAATATCTTATTAAATGAATTTAAAAGAAAAATTAGCTCAGCTGAAATACACTCGATGTTGAGTAATAGAAAAAAAAATATAAATGAATCATTTCAACAATATTATATGGAGATGAAAGAAATTGGTTCAAGAATTAAAATTGAGGAAGATTCATTAATTAGTTATATTGTTGATGGTATACCTGAGAAGCCCATGGACAAATTAAGCCTCTATGAATCTAAAACTTTAAAAGAATTAAAATCGAAATTGGATATTTTTGCTAAAATTAAATCAAAAGAATCTTTAGTGTCCAAGAATGTTTCAGGTAACTCCAGTAAATCTACAATTCCAGATTCAACATTTAAAATTAAAACATGTTTTAATTGTAACAAGCCAGGACATAGGATCAAAGACTGCAAAGCTCCAAAAAGGGAAAAAGGATCATGCTATTTATGTGGATCAAAAGATCATCTGGTGAACACGTGTCCCAAGAAAAAAACTCCATCTATACATTGTCTAGGTAATCCTTATATAATTTATTCCTCCATTAGTGTTAATAATCAAGCAAATGACCACTTAATTTATAATATTGAAACATTAATTGATACTGGTAGTAGTACTAGTTTAATCAAATCTAAATTTGTTCCAAATGAATGTATTGATACAAATATTTTTAAGCCAACACTTTTCGGTGCGAATTCTAGCCCAATAAACATTTTAGGAAATTTCAAGACTATTATGAGTATATGTGGACATTCCTTCAATGTTAATTTATTAGTGGTGCCGGATCAAACCATTTCAAGTGGTATTCTTTTAGGACGTGATTTTATTAATCAATCTAAAATTGAAATAACTTTTACTCAATTAGGTTTTACAATTAAAATTCCTGATAATGTTAACCCATTAAATGAAATTTCTTCACCTGTAAAAAATGAATTATTATTAATAGATGAAAATGCTTTTGATGGCAAAGAAATGAAGTATGTTGTAAACCCGGAGATAAGTGTAAAAGACTGTTTTAAATTAGATTCTATAATAAATAAATTTGTAAATTCTCCCCAAAGTAAGTCATATGAATCTCCATTAGGTTATGATGCAGGTATTGTGATTAAACCAAATCATAATCTGTTTAATCTTTCTCCAAGGCGTTTATCCTATTTTGAGCAAAATTTTTCAGTTATCGCAATTATTATTATATTATTATATGATTTTTTGAAAAAAAATTATATTTTTCAATTTGGCTCTGAACATTTAGAAACATTTGAGAAACTCAAGAATTGTCTTGTTAGTCAGCCTGTACTTTCAATATACTCTCCGATTGTAGAAACAGAGTTGCACTGTGATGCATCGTCAGATGGTTATGGTGCGGTTCTCCTTCAAAAGCAGTCGGATAATAAATTAAATCCTATTTCTTATTTCAGTAGAAGGACTACGGAAGATGAATCAAAATACCATAGTTATGAACTTGATTGTTTAGCTATCATTTATGCACTTAAACGATATCATGTCTACTTTCAGAGAATCAATTTTAAAAACATAACAGATTGTGCAAGTTTGAAATTGACATTAGATAAAAAGGATTTGAACCCTCGAATTGCTATATAGGCTTTATCTCTGCAAAATTATGATTATACTTTAGAACATCGAAAGGACGAAAGAATGAAACATGTTGATGCCTTAAGCCGTTATCATTTTGCTATAATTCATATTGATCATTATGGGCCATTAGAAAAGACTCCTGGTAAAAACAAATTTATTTTTGAAATAATCGATTCGTTTACTAAATTTATTAAATTGTACCCAACAAAATCAACTAGTAGTGAAGAAGTAATTAAAAACTTAAAAATGTATTTCCAATACTATAGTAAGCCAAAAAAAAAATTTCTTATTTCGGATCGTGCAACCTCTTTTACTTCTCATAAATTTAAATCTTTTCTTGAATTACAAAACGACCGATATTTGTTAATTGATATCCCTGGTTTTCAGTATACGCAATTGCCATTTAAAGGTGTTTATGATGTATCTAGGATTAAGCCGTGGTTATCAAATGATTTTAATAGTGAAATAACCATATGAATGTTATTGGTTATTGTGAAAAAAAAACATGTATTAATTATGTTAATCTAGAAATAAGTTAGTTATTTTAAAAAATTAATTAAGTTTATAAGATTTATATTTTTTATGTAATAGTTTGATGATCCAATTATGTAATTAGATAGTTAAGTAAATAGTATATAAAGAAAAAAAATTATGTATTTATGAAATGTATCTAATAATTAAGTTTTAAGTTCTAATGATTGTAAAAGTGATGAATTATATGTATAATAATATTTGTATTTGATGACATGTTGATCAGGTGATCAATGTTGTCAGGTAGGCCGAATTGTAAGAGAAATTTAAATTTAAAATTTTAAGAGGAAGCATGGTGCTGCCTTTAGTTCGACAAGGCGCCGTAAACGCCTCAGATCGGACCTGATGTTAGCTTCCTGTTCATTATGCTTGCGACCATCATTCTGACTATTACGCATATTACGTTTATGTTTATGTTTATGTATTATGAAATAATAAAAACCTCTTAAGAAGTAGAGAATTGTTTTTAATTAAATTCCCTACAATATATATTTAAAACAATAATTGATCTTCATTGCAATATTGAAAGAAATCGAAAACTATTAATATATTCAAAGAAATTCTTTTACAGTAAACGAAACATTGAAATTGAAACATTCGCATTGAATGTTCAAAGAAAATTAGCAGAACGGATCCATTCACAATGATGGAATCATATAATATAATATTGAACTGTTCGCATTGACAGTCAATACAAGAAGATGAAATTATAATAAAATATAAATATTATAATTAGAAAGAATTTGCAATCGGTTTTTAGTGCCAAATACAAATATTTAAAAATATATTATAATTAGCTTAGAGATTTATTTATTTATTTACAGGTTAAAAAATATCTATCAATAATAGTAAAATGAAAATTATTTAATAAAAAATTTCACTTTCATACATATTTTATAACTAAATTCCCCTTTTATCTTAAATAGAACATTTATTTATTTGTTTTTATAAAATTAAAAAAGTGTGCTTAACTTAAACTTTAAATTAAATAATTTTTAATTATATAATTTATATTATTTATAATTATTTAGAGGGAAAGGGCATTAACAATTAGATTAGATTTAATGTATAAACAAGTTGGATTTTTTTTAATTTTGAAAATATCTATCAATAATAGTAAAATGAAAATTATTTAACAAAAAATTTCACTTTCATACATATTTTATAACTAAATTCCCCTTTTATCTTAAATAGAACATTTATTAATAATTTGAATTAACCTCATATCTGTCAAAAAGATGTTTTATTTTATAAACATCTGTAAAAACACAGGAAATAGAAGAAACCATAGGACGAGGGTAATTGCATCTTCCGAGTTTTATTTCTGTGTGTTCTACTGGAATTAGACTTGACTCGAGTGTGAATGAGCTTTAATCTAATTAAATCTTGTCTTCCTATCTTACACATTCGAACACTAATTGAATTAGAAAACAACTAGATAGACTTTATAGGGCAGTGAGTCCTCGTAAGGACTTTTAGCCATTTAAAAGACGAGAAAACCGGGAGTAAAGAGCTTCTCTCTTTTTCGTTTGAAAATTACATGCTTTTTGAAGTTAACCGCAAAAGATCTCTTAAAGAGAGTGGTTTAGATTCGAATAAAGGAAATGAAATCGTCTAACCTTTTAGCTTGAAATTTAGCCAGCACAAGAAACTAAATTGTTTTTCACTTTATATTATCTGGTTTTATTCTGGTATTAGAATGGTATTTGGGAATCGATTCTATTTTGCGTTTACGATTAAATGGTTTTTTATTTTTAATAACAATTTTATAATGAATTAATGAAGTAAAATGACTAATAATAAAATACAGGTTTGTTCTCAAAATTATCCGTCGTTAGAACAAATATAAGCATAATTAATAAAAATTATTTGATTATTATTTTTAATAATATGGCCAATAAATTATTTTATATAATTGTAGTAATATTTATGATAATATATATATTTATATACATCCCATATAAATATTACCACAATAATATATTATTATTATTTGAAGTTCGAGGGATCTCAGCAACTACGGCCATTTGTGTCTTAAAGAAAAAATCTATCGTACAAGACAAATCTCAATTAACTCTAAGCAATCCCTCATCTTCTTCGCCGGGGCACAGCCAGGCAAACAATAAATTGCTGAATCTTGATCCATTCCATTGTCAAACTCAAGCTCCACTTAGAAAAAATGAATTTTTCTTTGAGTCCAAAATCTTTCTATTCAATAAATAACTAATTAATAAATACAATATACAATAAATAACTAAATAAATAAATAGTTGAATAAATAATAAAAAAAAATATCACCGCAAAATAAGGGACTTTAAAGGGGTCCCCATTGAACATGACTAGAATATAATAATAAAAATAACAATTATAAATTATGCAAAAATAATTACAATAAAAACAATTTATATTTACAAATAAATAAGAAATAAATAACAAATAATGAATAAATAAATAAATAACCAATAATAAATAATGAATAAATAAATAAATAACCAATAATAAATAATGAATAAATAAATAAATTCTATATTTGGTATAACAATCTAATCCTATCCAGAAACTTATTCTCAACATTTTCCATCTTTCGCAATAGATCCCTGATATTCAAATTTTCAATTTTACATGACCTTCTTGCCGATAAAATCAATGAGCATTTGAAGAGAACATGATCCACTGTGACTGTAATATCGCACAATAATGCACCAAGGGGCATTTTCTTTGAGAATCAGATATCTATGGGAAAAAAGCAGTGATATATGATAATAAATATGAACTTATTGTATAGGATTATAAATAATTATTACCAAATATTTATATATATAATTTTGAATAAACTGGATAAAACATTAGAACGGCAAGTTAATCAAAATTCCAACAAAAAAAAATAGGGAGTGTCCTCCCATAGACTTTCCCGCATATAAATAGGTAATTTGGTTATTATTATTATGTTTTAACAACAATAAAAATAAACAAACTCTTCTTCTTCTTCTTAGCCTTATTTCCCACGGAGTGTGGGGTCGGCTCTTCTCGTTAATTGGCGCCAACTAAATCTGTTGTTGGCGTCGTCTGTAGAGAGAACAGATGCCATTAGATCTCCCGTTATACGGCAGGACCAGCTGGTTTTAGGCCTCAACTTGGTACTCAACCTTCGATGACGGTGATGATGGTGTTGACGACTTTGATGTAGCTGTGGACGATTTTGAGTGAGGTTGATGGCAATGATGCTGATGCTGACCGATGGGACGATGTTCGTGTCGGTGATGATGTCGATGATGTGGATGTGGATGTAGATGTGGATGTGGGACTATCTTCTTAAGCCCACCTCGTCCATAGGTGGGTAACCCTAACCCATTTCTCGCATCGCCCGGGTGCTGACAATGCGCGTCGCTTGCAGGGGACGCCCTAGCCGTTAACCGTATAACATTTCTCCATTAATTGTTGATGCGACGCGAAGATGATCCAGCCGGCCTGTCGCTACAGCCTGACGCGTGAATAAAAATAAACAAACTAATTAATTTAAATTATAAAGTAAAATGGTTTAACCCTATTATATATATTTATAATTTACACCTAATGCTACTTGTATAGGTAAAATGTCACTTCCGGTAGTCAGATCATGATGAAATTTGGTATCTGAATATTTTTTATATTTTTAAATCTATATAAAAATAGGAAGCAAATATCTCTAAGCAAACTGGTACTTTACTTGAAAGGTAAACGCAACCAGTGTAGGTAAAGTACCACTTCCGGTTAACCGATTTTGACGAAATTTTGATAGAAATCTACAAACTGTGAATAATATAGGTGTACCAAATTTAGAAGTCCTAGCTTGATTAGTTTCTGAGTAAATATCCATACATACACACACACAGACATAATTCGAAAAATGGTATTTTCCTACTCAGGGAGGTCTAAAACGTCAAGATCTATCGAAATCTCGAAGTTGAAATTTTTGACGATATTCCAATACTTCCCTTATAAGAAGTATGCGGAAAAGTAAAAAGAAACTGAATAATTATGAATCTATCGATTAATTGTAAATATCGATTTAACTAAAGAAAATATAAATTGCTCAAAGTATTTGATACTTATTTAGTCTCAAATTCTTTTGATTGCATAATTTATGAATTTATAAAATTTTATTTGAAAATCAGTTTATCAATTTTATTTTTTTTTATTTTGTATCAATTTTCATTTATTTTTCAAATCATTGTTTAAGATGTTTATTCGAACAAACCATCGGTTTAATCTATTAATAGCATGATAGAGGAAAGCGTTGACGTTGGAGCCTGCAATATGCAGAATGACCGCCACCAGTTGCTACATAATGCATCACTAAAGATGCATGAAAGGGCGGATGTTTAATCTCGTATTTGAATAATAGAAGAGCTTTTCACTTGGCGACAAAGACGATAACAAGCAATGTCTTAGAGGCTTGGGGTTATAATTAGAAGCCTTCTCGTTAAAACAGTTTTGCTTATGGACTATCTATCAAATAATTCAAATTGAAACTCGTCTCGTACAAATTTGAAAGTTCACTGTTTTTTTTTAATAAATTTAAAATCCAGTGTATTAACAATATAGGAATCAATTAATTTTTAAATATAAATATGAGATAAATCTATCACAAGTATAATTTAAAAGAGTAATATTTTTATAAGTAATCATAGAGCTAATTCTATAAAATGTATACCCATAAATATATTTAATTTTATTTTACTAGCAAAGGTGTTTTTTTATCAATGTAAGTAGTATGTATTTGTTTTTTGATCTTTTAAATCATCTACACAATTTTTATTAAATTTATGTTGGCAAGAAATCGATCTTTATACAGCTCTCAATTTATAGGAAAAATATTTTTAATCGGTTTTTGTTTTAATTAAATTAATTAATAACAATTGTCATTAAATGCCCAAATAAAAAAAATACATGATTCAAGATGATTTTAATAAACAGAATATTTTTATTATTTTTATTATATTATTAATGTGAATATATTTTTTAATTTTAAACACACATTATTATACTTATTAGCATTACAATACAACTAGGTCAATAAGTCCATGACATTTTTGAATTTCCTGTCTCTTAAATGAAATGGTAACACAGCAGACAACTATCAGATGGCTCCTGTCGAAAATTGAACCAGCTTGGTCTTTTAGTTTTTGTTTGAAATCCATTAATAGCAGACTACCTCGTGATTTGAGAAGAAAATGAAAAAAGTGAATTTCGTGTGCTCATTAAGCATTATGTCATTGGCGTTGTTTAACCGCAATATAGAAGAGTTTTTGTAACCATGAATGAAACGTGAATCCACCACAACATACCAGTGACCAAACAGCAGTCAAAACAGTGGGTTTCTCGGGGTGAATCGGCACCAAAGACGACAAATCGTATTTTTTGAAAGGGATAAAATATTGGAGAAACGTTGGATGAAGTGTTTAGAGCACAAAGATGACAAACCTGTGTTTCATTCAAAAATTCACGGACTTATTGACCTCCCCTCGTAATTCTGTTTTGTTTAACAATTACCTTTATAATAATTTTTTTTCCAATGACAATTATTTTTTTTTGTAGATATTATTTCTATTGAAATATTTAATGAATATTATTAACAAAAATAAGAACTTTTAGAATAAATGAATTTAATTTATTTCATATTTTTTGAAAATTATAATTTATTTTATATTTAAATCATTCTGGGGGAATTGCTAGAAGGGATATTTTATTTATTCTTGAATATATATATATATATATATATATATGATAAATTGATTGATGATATAAATATATTACAAAGTAAGAATAGGAGAATCTTATCAAGATTATTATTTCAAGAACCCAACAATTGCTTATTGTACCAGTTATTTATATTAAGAGAGGGAATTTACAATTAAAACAAATTATCAGATTTTAAATTCAAATAATATTTTTTCTAAATTCTTTTATCTATTGAAAAAAATAAGGGTAAATATTCAATCGAGTTATTATGACATGGATTTGGATAAAACTTTACCAGTGGGTTCCTTTTTTTAATTCCAGATAAACTTTTCCTGTGCAATTTTTGAGGGTCATTTCAATTTTAAGAGATAAAAAGAATTAAATTTTGCATATAAACTCATTGATATTCTATTTAGCTACCATGTTCTATTATTTGACTACCTGATGTAAGAAGATTAAAAAAATTAATTAATTAAATAATTTTTCTATATCCACACCAAACCAAAAATTAGGAATAAGTGAATAATTAGTGAATTAGTCAATAATACATTACTTTATGACATCATATTTCGAGGTTCATAATAAGCTAATCTGGCAAACTTTAATCCTTTTTATCTCGTAAACTAGAAGCGACCCGAAAAAAATTGAATAAGAAAAGTTTATTTAGAATTAAAAAAGGAACCTACTGGTAAAGTTCTATCCAAATCCATATCATAATAACTCGATTGAATAATTACCAAAGTAAGAATATAGGCATATGTAAATATCTATTTGTTTTTATTTTTATAAAAATAATTACAAATGCTAAGCCCCTCTTCACTCTTTTGTTCTCGTTGATTGCTGACATATTTTTAACCCTTTTACTCTATACTGATGGCTATATAAGAGTAGAATAATATATCAGTCCAATTTGGCTGGCGTAATTATTATTCAGGGCCTTAAAAGCTTTTCGCCATGTGATTAATTTAATTCGTTCTTGGACTCTCAGGATGAGAAGGACAAAGAGAACTTGACAGGCCTTCGAGGCTAAATACATAAATATATATAGTGAGTGATGAGAACGACACGGTAGCCGAAATAGATTGAATATTCAATAAAAAAAAGAAAGAAAAAAGATGACTCCATACATGACACAACGAGTGTTGGAAAATATTTTCGTTTCAAAGACAAAATATGTATAGGTATAAAAAAGGAGACCAAAAATATAACTTGGAGATGATAAGGCCCCATTGATAATTGATATCAATCAGGATTTGGGGGAAAATATATAACGTATGGGCTGAGAAGAGTGTAAAATGAATGGGTCGGTTTAAGGGATGGAGAAATTAAAACATCAAAAAAAAAGCACCAAAGGATGGGGGACGAGGTGTGTTTTAAATTTTAGCTACATAAAAGTGAGAAATTATTCAAGAATGGACCACCGGATTGTCTAAATTTAATTTAATATAATTCATGACAATTTCACCATTACTGTATTTAAAAATAGAATTAAAAAAAATTTGGTGATATGGAGTGAAAAATTTATTTTATATTTATAGTGGTATGAAATATAATTAAAAAGGCAAAAAAATTTAGAAAAAGTCTATGTGGACTTTAAATAATTTAAATTTATATAAAATGAACTTTACTATCTTATATTTAATTACAGTGAACGCTCTATATAAGCAACTCATTTGAACCAATTTCAATAAAAAAGTTTTTTATTTGGAAAAGTTGCTTATAGAAAAAAATTGTATTTAAAGCACAAAAATTAAATTAATTAATTAACAAAAACTGACAGAAATTCTAGTCACAATTCTAATTAATAGAAATTAACTTCAATACTGGCAGCACAAAACACAAACATATTCCAATAAAAGAATTTTTTACAATTTGAGGTTATGTTGTGAACAGCTGTCACCCATAAATTTAGCTTTAAAAAAATAAGTTGCTTATACAGAATAGTTGAACTAAAAAAAGTTACTTGAATAGAGGTTGCTTATATAGATCGTTCTCTGTATATTGATATTTCATAAAATACATATTTGTAGTGAAATTTTATGCAATGAAAATAAAATTACATTTTCAATTCAATCAATTGCATTCTATTTAAATAATTATGCGATCACCTTAACTATTTTCTAAAGATAAATTTGGTGTTTATATACCATATAAGAAATATTTTTATTATATTTATCATTATTAATAAATTTTATAATTATAAAATTTAATTATAAATAAATATAAACGAATAATAACATTTGATAATCGAAACCGAAAAAGGTTATAATTTCATTTGAAGAGAGATTTTCTCTTTTGATTTTTTTCCCTCCTCATGATTTGACCCTTCGATTATATCTTTTTTATCGGTCATAAAAAAAGGGTATCTATTTCTTGGTCAATTATTTTTTTCCATCCCTGAAAAAAATCTGTTTCTCATGTCCTTACCCGAGGTGCTAAATCTTAAGGTGTGGGAGGTTGGATCCCTTCCGGCCCTTTAGATCCTTAAGGTAAATGTAACCTCAGGCCACGATTACTGTAATTAAAGAAATGCGAGGGATCGACCTCGATTGAATTTGCAGCTCTCTTTTGCCATTTCCTGTCACAGTCAATTTTCCTAAGAAAATAAAATGAGAAGCCTTTTTTTTCAGAAACACATTGAAATCATCTCCATCTTAATCTATTTTGGGGAACTCTCATCATATTTCAAAAATAAGCAATAATGACTATTTAGAAGTCTTAAAATAAATCCCCAAAGATTATTATTATTATTATTATTATAAGATCAATTATCTATGTTTAATTTTTAAAGGTAAAAGATGATTATATTAGGTAGATAATTATACAAAAATATTAATAAATTATTATTTATAAATTTGTATTCTTCCATTGTATGTTTGTTTCAATCTTAAATTTTTAAATTATGATGTATATTTTTTTATCCATTAATCGGATCAATATTTTCCAAATAAGAATAAAAGGTAGACAATCATTTTTTTAATATGGTAATGTCACTTTACTTATGCATATTCATACATCTTCTCCAGTGATAAACGATATATAAGTGAGAAGTAATAAATCAATATCAATCTATTTAAGTCGAGAAGATATTAAAAAAGACATTCAACTCCCTCCTTGAGCCAGAGATTTTTATTCCAGCAATTGATTAATCACAAAGATGAAGATTTTATGCTTTTAAAATATGCACCCTTATCTATAGATATAAACAGGATTGAATTTTGACATTACTATATAAAAAGATTGTACCATTCTATATGTAAATTCATTTCTTTTGATTAGCTAAGAAAGAGGAGACAATCCACTTTAGACAAATTTTATTTTTTAAATTTCACAATTATTTAAATTAATTTATTTATATATTAAATTATTTATTATTTATATTTATTTATATATTTATATATATATATTATAGAAAGAGTTGGATCAAAAGATAATCTTCTTTATTTGTGTAAAAACAAATATTTTAAAAGGTAAAAATCAAAAGGGGAAATAAATCAAGTAAGAAAGCATGTTTGTAGATAAAAAAAAACTAGCAGCCTCTCTTTTCCCTATCTTTTACAAATTTAAATTTAAACAGCCATTAGCAAAAAATTTTAATTAAGGGAGAAATGAATTTATCTTTATTCAGTAGCGTTGTTCGTTGGAGGTGCTTTGTTCTCTCTCGTTGTTTAAAAATAAATTCACTTCCCGGCTTCTTTTTTCACAGGGCATCTCCAGGGATCTTAACAAAATGTGGGTGGAGTCGTCGACGGGGCTTTGATTCCAAAACGTCCTGTGATTGCCCCCCGTGACGTCATCTCCTGTTCCGGGAAGCGGCATGATGGCGAAGGGCCAACGCCGTCCACCTAATTAATTTCTCGTTTGCAGTTGAACTTTTTCCTCCCGCAAATGGGGCGGATTTCTCCATTGATCGGCTGACCAATGAGAACACGGTAGGCGTGGCTTTTCGCGTCGCTTCGATTGGCGTTGGTAATCCCCGCCTACCTCACAGGCGGCGTGCTTCGGTCGCCAACCGTCAGTTGCACGCTCGCCTTTGGACAGTTGGCACCGCTTTTCCAGTGCGTGATCTTTCCTGTGTAGTATGGAAACAAGTGTTTAATCCCCATCGAAAATGGAATCGCCGGAAATGATGGACCAGGCGCCCTCCTCGCCCACCACCGCCACTCTCGTCGTTCGTGCCACTGCTATGACCTCCCTAACAGACGCTGAAAACGATGAAGAGGCCGAAATTAATGTTGACACAGACTCGGAAGAATCGCGGGGTTCGTCAGCGAGTCCACCCCCGCCGTCGGTACCAACCAGCCGAGCTTTGACTTTCAGTATCTCCCGATTATTAGGTGAACCAGCAGCTACACGACCAGGATCAGCAATGGCAGCAGCGGCGGCCGCTGCTGCCGCTGCCGCACGACCCAATGCCGCTGCTGCTGCCGCTACCTTAGAAGCTCTTTATGGTCCTCTGGGTGCTGGCGTTATTCGAGTACCTGCACATCGGCCACCACCCCCTCCACCACCGCCCCCGCATCACTTTCCATGGCTGGATCCTCAATTGCAGCGGAACGTCGCAGCTGCAGCATTCGCTAGCCATGTGGTGAAGGAAAGATTAAGTGGTAAGTCTACCCCTATAATATTGATATAATTGAAAATAGATATTTCAGTGTCTATTCTATTTTTTTTTTAAATAATAATGAAATAAAATAAATAAAAATAATCTTCAAATAATGTATATATTTTCTCATTAGTAGTTTTAAATTAGATAAGGTATAAAAATTGCTAATGTTTTTTTTATTATTACCTTGATACCTTGATTATATATTCGCTTCCAGTCATTAGATAAAATAAAAGTCCAATATTTCTATAAATAAGTATTTATCATTATTATTATCATTATTTTAAGTCATTTATACTTTCATATTCATTAATAAAATTTTATATTTATAATATAATAAAAAAAAGATAAATAATATTAATATTAAATAGCTATTAATAAATAATATACCTATTGATATAATCTAAATATTAAAATAAAAAAGTCTTTGAAAAAAAATCATAGATTGTTTAATAAATAAATTTTTCTATTTATTTTGTATTTATTTATTTAAAAAATGACTTATCTATTGACATTGGTGGTTATTTTGAAAGTGAAAGAAATCACCCTTGATAGTTCCGTCATCCATCTTCACTAAGGAAACAAAATTTGACAGCGGTCAGAATCTCTCAACGCCTCCTTCAATAGATTTTGAAAGATTCGTTCAAAAAAAAAAGAAACATTTAATCAAAATGATATTCTCCTTTTCTGTAGACGGAAGATGGGCGTCTTCAAAATTATAATATCTTATTCCTAGATATATTAGATAATAAGTTTCAAATAGAAATAATTAAACCATTTTTCAATTTAATTATAAAATTTTAAATTAAAAAAAAATATTTTATTTAAATAATTATTATTAATTAGAATGATTAGAAAATTATAAAAGATACTATATAACATATTTATGGATTGTCTTGATTAAAGTTAAGAATAATTATTAAATTTTTTGAGTGTAATACTCAAAAAGGGACTCGGTTGATAATTTTAAACAACAGTTAATATATAATAAATTTTAATATTATTAGTAATTATAGTAGAGATAATTTTGTTATTTATCACCTCTTAATCTGATTAGATAAAAGCTTTGTAAAAGAGGCATTTCCAATAAAGCATAATTAATATAATAAATAAATATAATATCTTTTAATTGTTTAAAAAGAGGATATAATAAAAATAATTAATTAAGTATTGTAAAGGAGAAGTCATTTATAAAATCCAAAATTACATTTATTTAATATTTAATATACTATAAAAAATAATTCATAAATTATATAACTATAAAACTTTAAAAAAAAATGGAATTGTATATAATCTCAAACCCAAATTGTATTTTTCTTATTTTAATCTAATATTGAGAGAGAAAGAAATAGTAATTTGTTATATAAATATTAAAAAATCATTATTATTCAGTTAGATAATTTTTCATTATAATAATTATTTGCTATATTATTTATGATAAACTATAAAATTATTCATTTTAAAAAGTATATAATATTTATTGAAACATTTAGTATAATAATTAACTATAATAAAATATTTAATAGTTTATTAAATTAACTTTCTGAATTATTCATAGAAAATCAACTTCATATTCTTTGAAAGGGATATTTCAATCTAAAAACATTCTCCTTTCTAATGTATAAATGATATATGTACATATATTAATGGCTACACTAAATAGCTAGTTAAATTTAAGATATGATACATAAATCAGAGATAACTTTTATACCTACAAGTTACTTTCTTAACATATATTATGAAACTATATGAATTTGATTTATAAAAATTTGTTATTATTAGCATAACAAATTGTGTTAAGAAAAAGCCCATTTTGAAAAATTTATAAAAATTTAGATTTTATAATAAATATTTAATATAAATAAAAAATTAAAAATAATGATTGATTTAGAAGTTAGATTAAAAAAATAAAATAAAAATATATATGATTTTATTGTACATATATAAGAATAACTTAAATTCATTACTTCATGCTAATCCCAAAACATAATCTGAATTATTTATTAATTTTTATCATTCTTTCATTTAGTTATTTGTTAATTATTATCTCAAATATTATTTCATTGTATGGAATATCTCTGAATTTTATGTGCTCAGATTCATTTTTTTTTTCAATTACCCGATAATTTTATAACAAACATATTATCTGTAAAATTTACTAACGTTATTAATTTTTCTTGAATGAATTTTATATGGTGAATAAATTTAAAAAAATAATTATTTAATAAAAAAAATTCAATTTTTGTTCTTTGATAATATTTACAATAATTTGATAAATATAATTTGACTAAAGTAATATCAATTAAAAATAAAAATAATTTTTTGTTAATGAAATTTAATTATATGTAGAATATATTTTTTTATTAGGTACAACATTGAAATGATATGTGGATTAACGGTAGAGAAAAATCTGAAAAGCATATATAAGATTGATTTTTGTCTTAACCACTAGATACATAAATAATGATTTATTTTTATGACTACAAGATGATAAATAAAAAATATTATTTCCGATTAGAAAACACTTTAAAACACTTTAAATACAATCTATTTATTTTATCAATACATCATTATACAATTTTATGACAATTAATAAATTTTAATCTATAATACTTTTAAGGATTTGATATATTGTTTAACACACAAATACTCTTTTTCTCTTGATTAAATATATTTTTACTTTTTCAAATAATTTACTTTTACTTTTAGTTTGATTAAAAATTATTTACTAAAATATCCGATTGGAGTATATAAAGTACAATGATTGCTTATTTGCATTTTAATTGTAAATTATAAAAAATGAAATCCATTAGCATTTAGATTATTTTAATTGAAAGCATTTAAATGTTAAATTAATCTTAATTAAATCAACGAAGTTCTTAGGTTCAAATTATAAACTATTATTTTAATAAAAAATAATTTAATTAATGATTGATGTAAATGCAAAGAGAAAGAAAACATAGAATAAAATATGATTTCATTTATTTTTAGTTCCTATCCATTTTTTTTTATTTTTTTTTTTTTGCTGTATTCTAATCTCTTTCAATCAATTCAAACCAGAATCTCAACAGAATTACACGTTTTAAGGTCTCTTTATCAATAATTTTTTTCTATTCCCTTTCAAATTAGAACAAAATCTATAAATATATACTTCTAAATAATACCCACTAAATTGTATATTTAAGTGAATTTTGTAAATAAAATTTTTCATTAAAATTATGTAACTACCACATTTGCATTTATTGAGTTTTTCTCAAAAATGGCTCCAACGAAATTTCATGATAAACTAATTTTGTTCGGAAAAATTTTTATACAAATTTTCGGTAAAGTAAGCATTAATGAATAAATTTTAAAATAACTTTCTACGATATATTTTATATAGACTGTTGGCATTATATTTTATAGTTTTCAATTACAAAGTAAAATTAAAAAAAGATCAAGTATAACAAATTTTTTTTATTTTTTATTTTCTATATACATCGAATAATATAATAGAAATATTTATAATAGATATATTGTTATTGTATATTTTTTATTTATATCAATTTATAAGGCAGATAATAAAAAAACGAGCTATACTACTACTACTTACTACTACTTAGTTAATTTACTCAATTTAAATTTAAGCTAATCAAGTAAAAGGTAAAAACCAGCAACAAATGAATAATAGAATTTAAATATTTTTTAAAGTCTTTGGTAATGTAATAATCTGTTACTATCAAATGTAGAACCAGTCGTTAAAATTTAAGTTTAAGAGCCAAAATAAAACAATATATAAATAGAACTATTATAAATTCTTGGCTTTGGATTATGAATTAAAAGGAATTGGATGAAATAGAATATTTTTCAACTAACGTTTTTTTTTATTGTTTATTATAATTTTCATTTAATTCATTTGTATTTTTTTATTTTATTGGTTAGTAGATTTAGAAGGCGTTTTCACCGAAATAGCAAGGTTAGAACTAATTTATTCTTTGTTCTTATAGTTTCGGTTAGATTTATAAATAATGTAAATTATTTCAGATTTAAAAATGTCTTAATGAAATTGATTAATCAAAATTAATGTAATATAATATTTTCCCCTCAAAAGTGTGTGAAAATTTTAAATGAATAATTATCAATTTAATTTTAATTAATTTATCAATTTCATTCAAGTGGCTTCTACTTTTTCAAATTTACAACTTTGGATTGTTCTACACAATACAGGTCTTTGATATCCATGTATATTTATATTTATGGCTTAACTCTTTATTATACGAAGCTAATTTATTGATCTCTGGTAACTAAAGATGATGCCTAATAAATTCCCCGGAATAGCATTCCCAGGTTCTTTCTTCTCCCCATCCATCCAGGCAGTCAGTTATTTTCAAATGCCTGATCTAATTACTCTATTTTCACCCTTCTTAAGAAGAAGAAGAAGGAAAGAGGGAGGAGAGGGGACGAATAAATTTTCCCATCTTACGAATTACATCTCCTCTTTTGTTGGAATGTTTTTAGACCTGTCACTAAAGAAGAAATCTTCTTTGGAGATTAATTTCATAAATGAATCGTATATATTTTAACTTGAGAAATCCCCCCTACCCATCTCTTCATTCTTCATTCCTTACATCCACCTTCTCTGCAAATTAATAAGATTATATAGATATATATACACAAATGCTTCGATTAAATTAACTTCAATTTATTTATAATTTTATTCTTTAAAAATGTATGACACTTTAATTTGTAAATTCTCTTTATATTATTCTTATTAATTCATTAATTTATTCGGTCTTTTAGAAAAAATATGATAAATATTAATCCAAAAAATCTAGAAAGAAAAAAGATGATTGTTTTCATTTATTTTACTAATAATTTTAGGATTCCATACACACAACATAAGATACAAAATAGCCTTTGTATTTATAATAAATATAATAAAAGCGTTTGTATTTATTAAAAAAAAAACCTGACTTTTGTACGTCCTACGCAAGGACAATGCCTATTAAGTCGGTTATATCAATTAGGTGTCCTATGATCAGAAGAACGGGTCCTATCAACCTTTGCCTTGATTTTCTTGATAGTAGGCGCTATCAAGTAGCTTTCCTAATTTTGATCCCGGTGGCTGGGGTGACTCCATCTCATAGACCCCAGCTAGAGAAATTCCCTTGCCAGGCCCGGAACTTGAACTCTTTTTGTATTTGTTAATGTAGGTTAAATAAGAGTAAATTTTAAATTAATTAATTTCTAAAATATAATATACCGAATTTTAATCTTTCACTGATACAAAAAACAAAATAAAATAAATCCATTTAATTAGCTTTATGTCTAATAATAAGTATATAATATCACATGAATATATTATTTAATGACCAATTTGAGTTATTTTTAATAAATACTAATTTATTGTTTATTTCTTAAAAACTATTCAATTAATTATCTATGTTATTAAATTATAAAATTATCAGTAGATAAATCCAAATAAAAAAAAATTATTTTCATAACGACTATATAAAAAACAATATTAAAGACCCCTATCTGTTTTCAAATTAGAATTTTCAAAATACTAATTTTTCAATTAACAAAATATAAAAAAATGTAAACAAAATCTTTGGTAACAAAATAAACGGACAAACGTTTAGTACATAAAATATTGTAATTTTAGTTAACATGTTAATATATTTTAATAATAATAAATTAATCTTAATATTTATATAAACTAAGTATGATATATCTATCAAGGTAAATAGAAAATAGTCATAAATTTCCTACTCACTAAAGTGCTTTTATGGCCCCAAGTGATTTTATTGAGCCATTGCAGTGATGCTGGCTGTTATAAAATAGTGGGTGTATACTAAGTTTTAATTAAAATGGAAATACGCATATATATATAATCCTCTGTATCTGTCTCTCTTACTTTATTTATTTATATATAGAAAATGAAAAAGAAAAGTAATTTAATAATCTCCCATATTTAGATTTTATCAATCTATTTCAAATAAATAAATTGATAAATTATTATTTTTTTCTTTATTCGATAGCATTTTATTAAAATTTATAAATATATAAATTATACATTTTTTTAACTCCCATTATATTATATTGCGTTTTTCATTCTTTCATCCTAATTACTGATTTTATTGCATTTAAATTTTTCAATAACAAATATAAAATATAAGGAAAGGCTGATTTAGTGCGCTTATATTTCCCAATTTCTTACAAAAAAACAAAATATATTATATAAAATACCTAAAAATATAAATATTTTTATAAATTTAGAATCGATTCTCTTCTTAACTTATCATTTTATTTATTTATTTATTTATTTATTTTTATTTTTACTTCTATTCTCCCATCCCACTCGAAGAGTTATTTTTATTGAATCTTGTATCAAACGTGAAATAAAATTCACCAAAGCATCCAGACCGACTGTCGTTGTTTTTCGCAATGTTCGAGATCAAATACGACATCTCGGAAATAGAAGAATGAGCGACTATCGAAGAAGAGAAAAGTGAAGCTCCCCGGGCGCCATTGCGACACCTTTTAAATATTAACCGACACGCGATGGAAGGCGGGTGCCGTCTCTGTCAAAGTCAGAGTCAGAGAGTGCCTTTCCGTGTAGGCCAGGCCCCTTCCTGTCAGACCTGGAGGGAAATGATCCATCCCCCACGAGTGCACAAATAATAAAATCATGCCCTTTCAAAAAGGACATTTTCCAATCGGCAATTTTTCATTGAAACTTTGATTCATTCTTCCACATCTATCATGGACGGATATCGACGCTCACCATTTTTATCAGAACAAATATTAATCAATAATCCCTTTTCGTATTGTTTTTTTTCTATTTTAAATAATAAATCCACAGTTCTTTATTCTCGACTCTTTTACCTACCAATTCTTCTTAAAAATTCATTCTTTCAATTATAGTAGTGTAACTACACAATAAAAATAATATATAAAAAATCAAAGCAGTCAAGAATCTAAAAATAATTTAGTATATTACTTTATGAGTTATTTTATGTAACCGTAAATTTGTACACATTGCACACTAAATCATTTTTTTTAAATTTCCATTTATTATAGTATTTCTCATCTTTGTTTCCCAATTCTAAATATTAGATATAGATATAAATCACAATCAAAATAAAACCAATATTTATAGTTTTACTAAAACCTTTGGAAAATAATTTTATCAAATATTATTTTAATTCTAAAAAAATGAAAAAAAAACATTTATTAATTATTTATTATTCTTTTAAATCTTAAAATAGTCTTAAAAACATTTTTTTTAAGGGAATATTTATTAATACACTACCTCTGACTTTTGTACATTCTACGCAAGTCGGTTATATCAATTAGATATCCTATGATCAGTAGAACGAGACCTCTATCAACCTTTACCTTGATTTTCATGATCAGAGGCACTATCAAGTAGCTTTCCCATTTTTGGTCCCGAAGACTGGGTTGACTCCGTCCCATAGACCCCAGCTAGAGAAATTCCCTTGCCATGCCCGGGACTTGAACCCGGGACCATGAGAATATGATGCAGCTTCGCTACTTCCCACCCTGTGGGGCCCTTTTAATACACCACATACTCGTATTTGTATAATTTATTGATTTAGTTAAATAAATGTACAACGTTTCGACTGCATATTCTGCAGACGTTATCAAATACCGTACGGTTGCTCCGACTCAAGCAAACTGCACAAATAAATAAAGTAAATAAATAAATTATACAAATATGTGGTGTATTAATAAAAAAACCCTTTAATAATTATAAAAACCACAAAAGTTTTAATAAATATTTTTCGTTTTCAATTTTTTTTTTCCAAAATAATTATAAAAAAATAATATGTTTATAATATTACTCTCAAATTACTTTTCATTATTCCTTTTAATATTTTATCTTTGTGAATTATTTTGCATGAACTCATGACAATAATCACCCTTGGATTATTAAATAATTATTTATATTTTATTCCTATTCTAAATACATACATTCTGACTTATAAGAATACATGATCGAATGAATTTAAATGATTTTAAGTGGCAAGAGATCTTTCCTCTGTTTATTGGTCCCCGCCTTCATTAATTTGTAAACACAACCTGGGATGAGCTTTAAATAGGGTCTGAATCCTTTAGTGAAATCTTAACGCCCTCTTGGTTTCTAACATGGTTTATTAATATTTTATAATTCCTCTCTCCATTAGTAATTACGTTAAGGCTTGGTCAAAGAAGTCCTCTCAATTAACTTTTCATTTGATGAGTTAGTTCATTTAGCAAGAATATATGTTTTCAGTTTGTTGTGAATCCAACTACAAGTATATTGAATAAATATTAGTTATTATTGGTATTCGGAAAAGAAAAATTGTAAATAACTCAAAAATAATTTAATTAATGTTTGTTTTTTTTTATAATACTATTTTCTATTTTTTTTTATTTATTTAGTACCCTGTAAAGGATTACCCAAAAGGCTATTAAATTATAAAAATATAAATATAAAAAATTTTTATAAAATAACGTTTTTCCAATGGACTAAAAAGAATAAAATAATTTTTCTATAAGCCTGACAAAGTATATGGATGAATTGCTACATATTCAACGAAAAACGTTGGGCGCATTTAGTTTTATTTATTTATATGAAACATCAAGTCAAATTTTTGTAATTATAAAAATTTTATTAAACACATAAACTGTGACAAGTTTTTTATTATGCAATAAAATTGATAGATTAAGAGCTAAGAAATTAATATTTTATTATTTTTCACTATAATATACTTATATAAAAGTATGTAGCAAATTATAAAAGAATTATTATTTTCTTAAATTTACATAATATCAATCAAATCCAAAACAATTGATTATATTAGAAGAAATAGTGTTACTTGTTAATGAAGTGTTTTAGTGTAGTATGTAAGTATATATGTATAAATTATAACTGTATAAAAGAATTTAATTGCATAGAAATCAAATGAAAACTAAAAGCGCCCAACGTTTTTAGTTGAATATGAAGCAATTCATCAATAAACTTTTTCA
Organism: Labia minor; assembly: GCA_963082975.1. Taxonomy (NCBI): domain Eukaryota; kingdom Metazoa; phylum Arthropoda; class Insecta; order Dermaptera; family Spongiphoridae; genus Labia; species Labia minor. The sequence goes on along the minus strand of OY720344.1, from coordinate 34,451,127 downwards.
GGCTTATAGAAAAATTATTTTATTCTTTTTAGTCCATTGGAAAATCGTTATTTTATAAAAATTTTTTATATTTATATTATTTTATTCTTTTAAGTTCAATTTAATTTGATTAATTTATTTAATATAACGAGGGAAATAGAAAAGATGAAGTTATACGAAAATTTGCAAATTGAATAAAACAAAAAATATTTTAATCTTCTAAAATGTATGTATTTATGTTAAGTAAATGTTATTATTGAATAATAATTATTATATTATATTTATAAATAAATCATTTTTATTAATATAAGATTTTATAAATGTATATAGAATAATGTACTCATATTGTCTTCATAAAAAAAGGCCATTCTTTTGTTGTTTTTTTTTCTCTCGGGGATATATATATATAAAAAAGGAACTTTTCTCTAAGCCATTTGAGGGGAAGACCACCCCTACTTCATCGACGCTAGTGTTGATTAATAAGAATTCATCATTAATTTTAATGATATGAAATATTTTTAAATACGTTTAAAATTTAAATCTATCCTGAAATCAATATTTATACTTCACAATCCGTTGAAGTCAAATTAATCGGAACAATACAAAAGGAGTTAGTTACTAAAAGTAATTAATCGCTAATTAATTACAATTAATTAATTATAATTCAATTATATTTCTTCTATATCCTCTAGGGATCCATTGAAATATCTATAAAAATTTTCAAATGTCTATCTCGATAAAAAGTCGATGAAAAATCGATTTCAATTTGTCAAAAGAGCGAACAGACACAGAGACAGACTCCAAGTGAATTTAAGGAAATCGTTATAATAAAAATACTAAAATTTATAAAACTTCTTTCCACATCCATGATTAGTGATTTTATTCTACTTAAAAGTATACCTTGAAAGATTATTTATTTAAATAATTTAAACATTATTTAAAGTATAAAAATGTCTTTAAGTATAATTTAGATCCATGCGAGGATTTTTTGTTTTAAATAAAGAGATAAACTATTTATTTATTTAAAGGGAATATCATTTGTTTTCAATAGTCTCAAATAGTGATATGATCCGTGGCTCTGTGTTTTCATTATATCCTTTTATTTATTTAATCTATTCCAAAACTGGCCATTTGATAAAAGTGTCAACATAAAAGAACGCATCTATTATAGATGGAAAGTGCGTAGATATTCCAGTTTACATTTAGGGTAGGGCTAGGAAAGGGTTTTTAGAGTTGAGTAAACCCCTCTCCATTCGGATTGGGGCTGGAAGACATCGACGATAAAACGCTAAGTTAACCACCGGGTGTCAAGAAGCAAACGGCAGCCGGCCATTTAGAAGATGTGCCTATGCAAAGAGGAGCGAGTGATGTAGGAGGAGGTCTCGGCTGGGGCTGTCATATCGAGTCAGCGACCAGGAGATATTCGAGCTGGTTTGACGGTCCTCAGCTGTCGTTTATCACAAACTGTGATCAACTTTAAACGCCTGCTTTCCCGTTTATGGGCCTGCTTATTGAATCCATTTGAATTATGGGACAACCACTCCAGTGACTGCCTGCTATTTCAGCCTAACACCATCACAGAGATGATATTTTACTCGATTATATTCACAAATGGGGAATGGATCTTTATTTTATAACTAATTATTTGAATCCAAAGCGGATAAAACATTTATTCCTCTAACATTCATATTATATTAATCTATCAGCCAAAAGAAGTAATACCTAAAAATTGAATTATTAAAAACTTTTATAATTTAATAATTAATCTAAGTGAATTAAGATCAAAATATAACTTTTATTTTATAAATATCTTCATTATGAAATTTATTCTTATATTAATTGGTCATTAAGACCTTCATTATTTGTGTACCGGTTATATATCATATTATATACTGGGGAATTTGTAACTTGAAGAAAAATTAACATTAGTATTTAGTCATTAATATTATAAATACTTATTTATGAACTTTGTGAGGTTTGTTTGCACTTTTATCATTAAATTTAACAACTTACCATGAATTTCACCCACTTTTTTATTTTAATTCAAATAGGATATTTTTCTCTTTTAGGCTTTTGCTCAAATTCACTAGAGATCGTTTCTAAAAAGTTTAAGAGCTACCTTTCAAATTTATAGTCGAAAGGTGTAGGCGCTATTCAAACACATAAGGCAATATCATATAATAGCTTAAAAAGATTTTTAGAATATTAAAACAAAAATAAGTATTAAAATCTTGAAGTCGTTTCTTTAACAGGATCGGAGTATCCGGAAAGTAAAAATATAATAAATTATAAAAGATTTAGTAAAACATTTATTATCTAAATGAACACATTAAATTAACTTTGAGAGATCTTTATTCTTTTATTTTAATGGGGCATTTACATGTTATAATAGGTATAATTATCACTTAAATTTAATATTAACTCACTCTGAAATGTAAAATAGAGACGGAAATTATTTGAAATGAAAAATTTAAATAGTTCAATAAAATTAAAATAGAAATCCAAAAAAAAAAAAAATTATTTAAATTCCATTTTATACATTGATATATATTTTTATGCTTATATATATTATATTAAGTATATATTTAATATAATTTTTAATAAATAGTTAAACAATTTATATATTTTGTTTTCCAATAAATTTTTGTATATAATATGTCTAATAAATATAGTATATATGAGACCATATCTATACTCTTTCCATCTAATCGGGATACTATGCCCACTTTTTTGTTAAGACCTTTTCACATACATAAATTAAAAACTATTTATTTAATTCGATCCCTTTTATATTATTATTATTGTTATTATATATGTATATATATATATATATACATATATATATATTTATAATTTATTGTTCTAAGAACTTTAATTTTGATTGGAAATTAATTAATAATTTTCGTAATATGTATTTAATTAATTTTTTCTAATAATTACATTAAATATTTGATAATTAATAATCACAAATATCAATATATCAAAAATTTACAAATTCTTTTAACTGGAACTCAATGCAGATTTTGTTTTTAAAAAAATCTATTTAATCTCTGTTAAATTTAATGATTAATCTTTTCCAAATAACAAATATATTCACAATATATTTATTTATATTTTATGTAGAAATAAAATTATGATTAAATCCTACAAATAGTATTATAAAGGCACATCAAATATAATATGATATATTAAATAATGATTTTATTTTATATATTATAAGTATTCATACATAATATATCTCATAAATAAATTTCATATTTTAATTCAAGTTTCCTTACAATTTTCGATATAAATAATATACTAATCGTCAATTTCTTTGCATAACCTCCATGCATCTCCAGATATATTAGCATCATGAAGGTTGTGATGTGCGGGTTACGTGGCAAGAATAGGAGAAGAAAGAGATAGAGAAAAATATATTTGTGGGGAGACCGATTTTGAGAAGGTCCGCTTGGAAGACCAAGGACCCGGTGGGTGGGCAATGTAGGATGAGACGTGAGAGAGATGGGGGAGGGTTATGGCTTAGGATAGGGACATTTGGAAAAATGTGGTTGCTGCTTTGAAGTTCCAGAAGATATGGTCAATTTCTGTCTATTAATCTGTATAGTGTCAAATTACATTGCAATTCCTATACACGAATATACTCGTACTAATCTACACAAATTACATATATTCATTCATTTTAATTGATATTCAAGTGATTTATCTTATTTATTTATTATTACTCTTATTTATATATTCAAATGTGTGAATTTTGGACTATAGGTATACATATAAGAACTTAGACTTACATTAATCATTTTAAAATATGACAAATAAGTAGAAAATATCAGGTCGTCGGCACTCATTATATAAAGATCAACTTTTTACAAAAATAAAATGGCAGATCTAACGAGCAAAGAGTACCTATAGTTAGAATATATGTATTCTATGTTATAATTATATCATAATTATTTTACATTTATGTTTATCTCCATATCTAAATTGTAGAGGAAGGGGAAATGAAGATAGATTATAATATAAATAATAGAAAAATAGTGGATATTAAAATACATAAACATGTTATTACATACAATGTAATCTAAATATCTACCTATAATATATCAAAATTCTTTATGAATAAAAAATTATTAAATTAAAAAAATATAACAATATACTAATAATGACATCTCATTGTAAATATTACATAATTTAAATAAATAATGCATGAATTATATTTTAATAATATATAATAATATTATAATATCTTATTTTTATTTTATTTTAAATAAGAAATTATTTTTTAAATTATATATATGTAAAATTAGATCTTATAAACGTTAAAATAATTTATTCAATAAAGTTAAATAATAATAAATTTCTCCTCAATTATATTATACTTCTATTAATCATTATTAATAATTTTTATATTTCGATGAATTTGGTAAACATATCATTTATTTTTATATCCATTAATAATTCTCTTTCTCTAAATTCTCCATTTCTAAATTGTAGAGGAAGGGAAAATAAAAATTTTTCAAGAAAATTTCATATCAATAATTTATTCATTTTAACTGAAAAAAATTATAAATAAATTAACATCTATAGAGTAACACTAAATATTAATATTTATTGATTCTTCATTAAAGCATTTAAACCAGTGTAATTTATAATTAATACCAAAATTTCTGAGTAACCTATATAATATACGTTTATATAAATGTCAGTTAAAATTCAACTACACATTTAATTCTAGTTGACACGATTAACAAATTTTTTACTTTACGTAATCTCCATTTCTCAACATTTTTCAATTGATAATTAATAAAATGTTACCTATAACCTTAAAGAGCAATTATTTTGATTTCAATGATAAAAATTGTACAATTGAACATTTGTGAAATTGCTCTGTTGCAACTCATGAACTGATAAAACAAACGATAAATTTTATAAAAAAAAATTTTTTTGACTTGAACTGAAAGATTTTATATTATTTTTTCAAAACTATAAATATAAACTCATTCATAATTGAAAATTAATTGAATATTTATTAATTTATTATATAATAAATATTATATTTATTTATTCGTTTATTTTTTCAAATATATCATTTTGCTCTTTCACTTTCTTCGTCTTGTTCTTTTACTTTGAAAGTAATGGGTGGGTTTTTCTATTTCCACCCCCGCGGGAATGAATATTGACTTGAGAGCCACAATTGACGGCTTGGTCTTATGGAAATATCTGCTTGGGGAATGTAATTCACAAGCCCGCTTTTTGGTATTTATAAGACTCCCTAGGCGATAAACTGTGCCCAAAGAGGGCTTTATAGGTTTTATGGAGGGGCCTTTTTGAAGAGAACGACTCGTATGCTAAGGTATATGAGCTTACCACAAGAGGTTGCGCGTGTCTTGAGGGGTGGTGATCTCCTTGCTGGGTCCTCTCCTTTATTTTCGTGGCTCATAAAAATAACAAAGATATCAAGGGTTGAGATATATTTTTACGTACAGTAGTAAATAAAACGAAAGACAAAAAACAGGCTTGGTTATAAATTTCATAAATATATGAAATTAAAATTAGGCCCATCTTGAGTTATAAATTTTTTTTATAAACAAATAAATTATTAAAATGTTATTAAATAAAGTCGATTGCTGTTTTTTTAAATATTAAAATTGACATTTATCAATTTTAAGAACCCTTTGTTATTTATAATAAATTTTCAATTAAAATTTACAATCAAATCAAATTTAATAAAAATATTTATAAAATACTATTCGTTTAAAAAAAGCGGGAGTGTCCTCCCCTAGACTTTCCTGCATGTAAATAGGTAATTAGGTTATTATTATTATGTTTTAACAACAATAAAAATAAACAAACTAATTAATTTAAATTTTAAAGTAAAATGGTTAAACACTATTATATATATTTATAATTTACACCTAACGCTACTTGTATAGGTAAAATGTCACTTCCGGTTGTCAGATCATGATGAAATTTGGTATCTGAATTTTTTTCATATTTTTAAATCTATATACAAAATATGAAGCAAATATCTCAAAGCAAACTGGTACTTTACTTGAAAGGTAAACGCAACCAGTGTAGGTAAAGTACCACTTTCGGTTAACCGATTTTGACGAAATTTTGATAGAAATCTAAAAATTGTGAATAATATCGGTGTACCAAATTTCGAAGTTCTAGCTTGATTAGTTTTTGAGTAAATTTGCTCACAGACATTACATACATACATACAAACATACACAATTAGACAGACATAATTAGACTCAGGGAGGTCTAAAACGTCAAGATCTATCGAAATCTCGAAGTCGAAATTTTTGACGATTCCAATACTTCCCTTATACGAAGTATGCGGGAAAGTAAAAAGGTTGAAATTCAATTTTAGAAATATCTCATAATAATACTAATCCAATACATATATACATATCATATAATTAATTTTATTAATTTTAGTAAGTTAGTTTTATTTGTATTGTTTAGTAAAAGGGCTTCCGCCAACTGCCATTTAATGAACATTTATTGAGATGACTTAAATATATAATCTCCAATTCCGTATAAACCATAAATAACTTTTTAAACACATTTTAGATTAATGGAGTTTTAATTGAACTTATATTTTATTAATGCCAACACACTGTGAATAAAATGATTTATAGATATTTAATTGTGTATTTTCACAAAATTTGCCCAACAAGATTACAGATCCGAAAATGAGAAATTGCCGTTATGGATGCTGGGATTGTTTAAATTTATGCCCAATTCTAATTGGATTATCTCGGTCTGGTTTAAAATTGAACTTTGTAAAGTTTTGATAAATTCCCCATCTGATTCCCACCGAATTGTTTAGTTTAGCTTTTTCTCTCTCTCTCTCTCTCTCCTCTCTCTCTTTCCCCTTCCACTTCGCGCCAAGAACATCAGGCGAATAATTAATTCAATTATTAATAATACCAGCGCTTTTTTACCAGCTCATAAAATATTGCTAATTCACTTCTTTCTTTAAAAATTTTTTTTTTCTTTGAAATGGTTAATTCAACTTAACGGGAGATTTTTCATATACTTTTTCTAATTAACACTTAAGACCATTAAAAAAAGGAGGAGGGAGAAATTAGAGGATGAGAGATAGAAGGGTTGCGAACCCTTCTTTTTCGGGGTCGCTTAAACACATTTTTATAATTTTATTTTATTTAACGGAAGTTTAGTAAAATAATCCATCCCTTATGTTTAATAACTTTTTGTAATTTCTCATTCAAAAAGAAGTAAGTATCTCCGTCAATTAAATATTATAATTCCTGGGTTGTTTTATTTAATATTTATTTCACTTAATTCAAAGGATAAATTAAGAATGTCGACAAATTAGAAGGGTTGTTTTTGCTCTTAAAAAATCAAGTTATATGATTTTAAATCAAATAAAATTTCTTTTTCTAGTTTTTATTAAAATATTATTTTTTTAATACGTTTTTAAAATTATTTTATTCTAATAACTCATTTTATATTTAATTAATTTTACATAATTAATTTTATTTGATCATTGACAGTTTGGAAGAAAATAAACAAACATATTAATTTCTATCTTTGCACCTAGATAGGGGTCTCTGCCCGTGTACCTCCGAAGTGATACATAGTATTTGGTTGAAAGTCTGTATGTAAAAGGTTTTTATCCATTTTGTTTTAATCAGTATATTGAAACAATCGATAATTGTTTACAAAAAGGGAAGCTTTAGGAATGAAACTTTGCCAGTGGATTCCCTTTTTAATTCCAAAGAAACTTTCCTTATGCAATATTTCTTTGTCTCTTCTAGTTTACTAGGTAAAAATTATTAAAATTTGCATACAAATCCATTCACATACTATTTAGGTATCATGTTTTATTAATTTGGCCAGCAGAGGTCTTCACTAATTTTATGGTATTTTTTCAGTTCGGTTTGGATATAGGAAAATTATTTATTTAATTAATTTTTAATTAAATAAATTTACCGAAAAAACCAAAAATTTGTGAATAAATGAATAATTTATGAATTAGTTTATTAATTTTTATTGAATATTTTTAATTATTTATATGAATATATTACTAATACACTAAAGAAAATATATAATTTAGAATCTAGAATAAATATTTGTTTACTAATAAATATTAGTTTCTTTTCATAATATCGGTTAACTAAATATAATTCATAGGTTTGTCCAATTCTATTTTCTTGATTCAATAACAACGCAAGCACAAACACAACTTATCAAATTCAACTTTTATAAAATTACTTTCTCTTTGAATTCAATACAATTTGAAATGATTTATATTATCAACTCTATCAATGATTTCAAATTCAGATGTTGTCTGCTTTACAATTAGAATAAAATCAGAGAGGTCAAATCAATATAAAATATTTTTTAAGAAAATTAATTATTTTTCTTCTCTTCATGGATACAAAAAAATATCTCATTTAATTTAAAACATTTTTTTATTGATTATTAGTGATCAAATTGAAAAATGATCACAGAGATCAATTTATGAAGAAACAAATATAAATGAATTTATTCCAATTTCGTCTAATGAAAGGCAATGAGTCGTGGATTACCAATTATATGAGAGAGAAATTATAGTTGTCACATGACAAGACAAAAGAGTAGACAGCGATATTATAATCGATTTCTATATTAAAAAAGAAGATATACGAGAAGATAATTTTTATTTTTTTACTCTGGGTAAGAATTATTTAAAAAACAGAATAGAATGTTTTTTCTAAATTTAAAAAGAAATTTAAATTAATCATGATTAATTAATACAAACAAATTATGGTCGATAATTTATTTATGAATTCTAAAATAAAGTTTTAGGGAAATAAGAACCAAAATATACCTATTATATTTGTTAATTCTTAATTAACAACAAATTTAATGTATCGTGCGTTCCTCATTCCTTCATTCATCAATTCAAAACATTTATGTTATAAAAAACTTACAATTCTCATTAACTACATTAAGAAAAATTCCTCAAAATTTTAAATAAAGTAATATAAATTAAATACATATTATTAAATTTGTATAAATATTTTATTATATTTTATTACATTTCAATAAGTAAATATAAATATTTTTTTTTTAATTTTAATATTTAAATATAAAAATAAATTATAATAAAATAACATATTTAATAGATTTGTTATCGTTGAATTTATTTTCAAATGCATTTTTTTATGATCAACATCATAGCGTATTTACCATTTCATCTAATAAATAATTAAAACAAATAACTAAATAATTCTATTATAGTCGTTTTTAGATGATTTATTATTTATTTATTCAATTAGTGCCGAATTAAACAAAAACGTCATTAGCCCGGGTGAATGAGGTTTTAATTAACAGGGACACCCTGCCCTACCCATTCCAAGAGGTGCATTTTACTAGATTAATGACAAATTCAAAAACGCACCCGAGGTTATTAATTGAATTGCATCAAATTGCACGCATTTAAAGACGTAATTGGCGGTAATTTATTGCCCAACTGGTTAGATTAATGGATCTATATTTGAAATGCAGATTAAAATTAAATTAATTGTTCAAATAAAATGCACTGAACGTATTTTGTTATTATTCTAAAAATAAATTATAAAAAATATTTAAATTAAATGTTAACTCTTGTAATCACATTAATTTTACTTAAAAAGATAAAAAAAATCATAATTATTTTCCTATTCTAATTTATTTGTCATTGTAAATTTTACTTCAAAATAAAATTTGAATTAATTTGACAGGATTTTCAATTTTAAGAGATTTCAAATAACTTCTATTTTATATTTTTTTTCTATGTAAAAAATATATTAATTTTAATTATTATTATTACCAATTAATGTATCTAAACTACATCTCCCCTATTGATTTATATATATATATATATGATTAATATTATAATTCGTCTTAAAAAATATTTATTCTTTAATTTTTACCGACCGACGATAGTAAGGGAGGTATTGTTTTCACACCAAATTTCACATGTGGAGATTTTTACATATCTCCACGAATCATGCATTTTCTTAACAGAAAAAAGTATTTTTAGCATGATGTCTGTCCGTCTGTCCGTCCTTATAGATGTGTACAGCCTAAACGGCTGAACCGATTTGGATGAAATTTGGTATATTTGCTTAATGCATCAGTGGGATGAATTGATCAACTTTTGGTGCAAATCCGGAAACCGGAAGTGGTAGTATTAGCGATCGACGATAGGAAGGGAAGGGTTATTTTCACACCAAATTTCACATGAGGAGATTTTTTTATATATCACCACGAATCATCCATTTTCTTAACAGAAAAAAGTATTTTTAGCATGATGTCTGTCCGTCCGTCCGTCCGTCCGTAGAGATGTGTACAGCCTAAACGGCTGAACCGATTTGGATGAAATTTGGTATATTTGCTTAATGCATCAGTGGGATGAATTGATCAACTTTTGGTGCAAATCCGGAAACCGGAAGTGGTAGTATTAGCGATCGACGATAGGAAGGGAAGGGTTATTTTCACACCAAATTTCACATGAGGAGATTTTTTTATATATCACCACGAATCATCCATTTTCTTAACAGAAAAAAGTATTTTTAGCATGATGTCTGTCCGTGCGTCCGTCCGTCCTTCCGTCTGTCCGTATAGATGTGTACAGCCTGAACGGCTCAACCGATTTTGATGAAATTTGGTATATTTACTTAATGCATCAGTGGGATGAATTGATCAACTTTTGGTACAAATCCGGAAACCGGAAGTGGTAGTATTGGCGATCGACGATAGGAAGGAAAGGGTTATTTTCACACCAAATTTCACATGAGGAGATTTTTTTACATATCATCACGAATCATGCACATTGGTTTTATACTCGGGAAAAATCATCTTCATTATGTTTTTCTTAATTTAAAATTATATGACGTCACCCAGCCCTTCATGACGTCACAGCCTCGGGTAACGCCGGGTAACGCCGGCTACTTCAGCTATATATTATAAATAAAATAAAATTAAAAATATTTATGTTCTATCCATATCTGTTTTTTATTACATTAATAGATATATTAAAATTATTTGAAATTGTTTCTGTAGCTGGAAATTAATTTACTTCAAACCGTCGGTCGGTTCGGACCTGGCCACAGGTCAACTTATTTATTTAATTACAATTTAAATTATTTTCATTTTTTAAAATATATTTTAATATTATTTTTATTGACCCTTAAGATCTTCATTTTAGTCAGTTTATACATTTATTATACGAGTTAACAAATTAAATTTAAAAGTTATAATTATAATTTAAAAATTTTTGTGAATATACCCTAACCTTAAAGTTGGTATTTTCACATTCAGTAATACTGTTTTGTGCGCTAGTAATATTCTTAAAATAACAAGTTAAAAAATAAAATAAATGCCAAAATCGAGGACTCAAACCTCAAGGCGGTCTAAAATTGATTAATTAATTTTCCAAAACAATAATATATTATTTATCATCTAATAAATTTCTAAATAACGTATTTATTTTTATTTCAAATTTGTTTATTTATACTTTTAATAATTTAATTATTATTTATTTTTTTATATCTCTTCATACATTAAAAAATGTAAAGAATTAATTAGTATAAATTTGAACATTTATAAATTGTTATATTTGTTTTTAACGAATATCAGTAAAATTTATTCTATATTTATTTATTACAAAAAAGATACTAATGAATTATTTATTGAGACAGGAATTAAATATTATAAAAAAAATTATTTAAATTTTTTTTTTGTCGATTTCATCGAAGCATTGCTTTTAAAATTTTTGTCATTTTTATTAAGAAAAAAAAAAAAAGTTAGCTGAAACATTTACTATATTCTTTATCTTAAATTCGAAATTGATCCTCCGTTTTATCTTGAAATTTTTTAGATTCCTTTTTACGAGAGTGATAGAGACAGAGAGAAGAGTAGAGGAGGGTATTGTGAAGAAAAACAAGAAAAGAAAAAAAAATAATTGATTTGAACATTTATAAAACCATTTCTTATCCAAATCGAAGGGGAGCGGCGTATTAAGAGAGACGTCTGACACTTCTCGTTTTCATTCTTATCAAATCGAAATTTCATTGATTGCATGTCGCTTTTTTATGTTTCCAATTGTAAAAGAAACAGAAAAAAAGACGATTTAATTTTTTTTTTTTTTTTTTTTTTTTTTTTTTTTTTTTTTTTTTTTTCATTTACGAATCCATTTTCAAACGATTTTCAACGAGAGCAAAGTGAGTGAACGAGAAAGTCTTTCCATTTGGAACAAAATATAAAAGAGCGATGAATTTTTGACGGAGCCGCACGCGCTGGGATTCTGCAAACTCTCTGCTCTATCTCTTTTTTTTATCCTCTTCCCTCTCTCTCTCTCTCTCTCTTGCTTAACTCTGTTTCTTTCCCACCCTAAACCATTTCTCTCTCCCTTTCTCAAGTTTTATTCGTATTTTTTTTTATCCACCCACACCTCCTGCAGTTGAGCCAGGCAAAAAGACCTCGAAATTAATAACCAAGAAAAGATGGCGAGTAGTGGGCCCGGTTGCTTAGTAACACAGGCATCTGCATTATTGCTTATGAATATTTGAACGCCATTTATTTTTTACGGGAGTGGCAACGAAGCTCCCGGACGGGTGGAGGTGAGGTGTGACCCGAAAGAAAAGATGAGAAGATGAGAACTACATGCAAACACTTCACAGATTTTCATGTAATTTTATTGGAATGGATGGATCGCTACTACCCTCTTTCCAGGTCAAATTCATTGAAAAATAAAAGGATGCGAGACCATCTCACTACTTTCATAAATATATATATATATATACAAGAATAAAAAGAGTAAACCTAAACAGTGAGTCCTATTGTTAAATTAGAGATAAAATTTCATGCTTATAATAATTAATATTTTAAAACAATCTGACTTATTAGTAAATTTATTGATTAAAAGAAGAATATATGTAACTAATCAATTTAATATTAAAATACTTGCAAATTTTATATATAGGTATATAGAGTTCACAATAATCTTATGAAAACAGTGTTTTTTTAATAATTCTATGAAATTCAAAGGGTTTTTGAGGCCTAGAGTAATTTTTTTTTAAATACATATATGTCAATAAATATAAAATTCAGAGCATCGGAAAGATTTAAGATGGCTTATTTTTATTTATATTCTAGTGTATTTTATTTTACAATATTATTTTTTATTTTAATTATTTTTGTTTTGAAATTAATGTATAAATAAGAAACATTTTAATCGTTTGTTATTATTCGGCGCACTTCACACCTAGACGGGGGCTCCGCCCCCTGTACCCCCGATTGGTACATAGTGTTTTGGTGAAAGTAGTAAAAGGTTTTCATCCATTTTGTTTCAATCAGTATATTACATAAAACATTCATTTCTTTTTGTGTTCTTATTTAAAATATATTTTAATTTACAGTAAATTAATTATATATTATTAATTATATATTATATATTAGCGGACCAGACCCTCACACGCAAATAAATTGAAACGCAAAAGATTGAAAAATATTAAAAGATTTAAGAGGCACTGGATGTGACGTCACAAAAGACGTCAAAAATAATAAAAAGTAAGAAAAAAATTATTTTTTCATTTTTCTCAAAAAGTATTTATTGTTTTCCAATGAATTTCACGCTATTAATAGATTAGCCCGAGGGCTATCAAATGGCATTGGAATTGCATAAGTCGTTTAGGAGGAGTATGTGTATATGAGAACTGTCTTTTAAATTTATAGATTTCATAATTTTATTAAAATAATTAAAATGAAAACTTTTAGAATAAATTAATTAAATGTGTGTGAAATGATATTTGATTGATTAATAAAAATTAAAATATATAATGTCTAATAATTCCGGGAATTACTAAAATTACTCTTTTTACTTTCCCGCATACTTCGTATAATTACTTTCCCGCATACTTCGTATAAGGGAAGTATTGGAATCGTCAAAAATTTCGACTTCGAGATTTTGATAGATCTTGACGTTTTAGACCTCCCTGAGTCGGAAAATACCATTTTTGGAATTATGTCTGTGTGTGTGTATGTATGTATGTATGTATGTATGTATGTATGTATGTAATGTCTGTAAGCAAATTTACTCAAAAACTAATCAAGCTAGGACTTTGAAATTTGGTACACCGATATTATTCACAGTTTGTAGATTTCTATCAAAATTTCGTCAAAATCGGTTAACCGGAAGTGATACTTTACCTACAATGGTTGCGTTTACCTTTCAAGTAAAGTACCAGTTTGCTTCGAGATATTTGCTTCATATTTTGTATATAGATTTAAAAATATGAAAAAATTCAGATACCAAATTTCATCATGATCTGACTACCGGAAGTGACATTTTACCTATACAAGTAGCGTTTCCTTTTTACCGACCGACGATAGTAAGGGAGGTATTGTTTTCACACCAAATTTCACCTGTGGATATTTTTAGGTACATATCTCCACGAATCATGCATTTTCTTAACAGAAAAAAGTATTTTTAGCATGATGTCTGTCCGTCCGTCCGCTGTGTGTCCGTAGAGATGTGTACAGCTTGAACGGCTCAACGGATTTTGATGAAATTTGGTATATTTACTTATTGCATCAGTATGATGAATGAAGTGCTAGTATTGCCGATCGAAGAGAGGAAGTGAAGGGTTATTTTCATATCAAATTTCACGTGAAGGCATATCTCCACGTGTTGTGCACTTTGTATTGGTTTTATCCTCGAGAAAAATCATCTTCATTAGTTTTTTCTTAATTTAAAATTATATGACGTCACCCAGCACTTCATGACGTCACAGCCAGCCCTTATATATTATAAATAAAATATCAGTTAACCGGAAGTAGCACTTTATTACATTCTAAATATTCATTCACAACTCTTTATACCTATTTATATGCGGGAAAGTCTAGGGGAGGACACTCCCGCTTATTTTTATTCATTGTCGAATCAGAAATATATCCGTTTTTTGATATTTATTGATAATTGATAATCGATATGCTATGTATAAAAAGGGGAATATTTAATATAAAAAAGGGGAATGCAAGATATTCAATATAATCGGGATAGTCATTTAATTTAGTATATAGTGTGGCTGCGGAGAGTGAGTGTGACTCATTAAATTAATTAGTCTCAAGTAAAAACATTAAGTGACAAATAAGTATGTTTTTTTATTTATAAATTAAAATAAAATAATAAAAAAAGCATAATTTTTTAATATTTAACATTAATAGAGAAACATTTTGATGTTATCTAAATTAAAATTAAACTTAAAATTATAAAACTTAATAAGAATAATTTTTAATTAAATTTTATTTAAAGGATCACGTTTATTTGCTTTTTGAGCTTTCGGATGTTACACTATTCTTAAAAGCTTTCTTTCTATCAACATAATGGAAGCAAAACTTCATCGAGTGTTTTAACTAAAAATAATTTTTATTAAGTTTTATATTTTTTTATACGCTTTTTATTAATTTGTTTTCTGTCTGTAAATGGATTTTAACCCGCTTGTAGTAGAGCGATTTCGCTCAAATTTGAAACATATATTGAAAGTCGATGACACCAAATAATCAAAAATAAATATTTTGAATTTTTCAAAGAAATGGATTTTTAAAATTTGTGAATTTAATAATATTAAAATCTTTACCTCCTATGTTCATATGCGCCCACGCTTTTTTGTTGGGCATATTAACTTTTATTTACTAATGAGGTAAAACTATACCGATAGTTTTAAAATTATATTAATCAATTTTGTTATTTATATTTTTTTAAGGTACTAAATTCGATTACTTATCTTTATAATTCTTTTACCTTTACTTTGTATTACTTGTTAGTAATAAAATCAGTTTATTTATTTATTATACGTATTTGTTGAGCACACGCCATCATTTCCATTGGTTTTTGTTTACTTTATTATCCAAAACATTTGAAGAAATAAATGAGTTCACCAATCAATTGGGCCTGTCTTGGATTTTTCCAACATGGATGGAATTTCGTTTGATTTCGAAACAATCAATACAATTGACCACAAATCAAACAAATTGGTTCCAAATCGAGATGAACGCTCCTTAAACAAAAACCTATTTTCATTTGATTTTAATGTTAATGTTGTTGTTGTTGTTGTTGCTTTTGTTCTCAATCCGTGTACAATTGGAAAAAATTTCTTATGGATGTTTAACCGCAAAAGTCGAAACAACCGTGTGGGCCCCCGAGAGAGGCATTAGGCGCCGCGAAGTCGCGCCGAGCATTCCTTCCCTGTAGCAGGGCTTTTAAGATAGGATTCGAAATTGATAATAGAGTCACTATACGTTTTAAAACGATCTCCTTTCAAAGGCCTATGATAATTTTTTAATGGGATTGCATGAACAATGGACATTTTTCGAAAAAAGAGTAAAAAAAAAAAAATCAAAATCAAAATTGGAAATGACTGTTGGAGTCTGATTAAATGAGGTGGTTCATTAAAGTTATACAATGATTAGCCACTTTAGGTCACATTTGATGAATTTAATTTTATTTTCTTTCTCTTTCTTTCGTTTCTACCCAAAAATGAGGACATTTAAGATTAAAAAAGGAAAATTAATTTGGAAAAGGTGATATCTAAAACTAGACCTCTTGAATTTTTTTTCTCTAGCCTACATTTTTTGATGATCCTTTTTGATAGTAAAAAAAAAGAAAAAAAAGAATTTTGATTGGATATTTTATTGCACATATAATAATTGTGTTTTTTAATTTGAAAATTAAACCACTTGTATTTTGATAAAAGAAGGATACCTTTTTTAATTATTTTTCAAATTCAATTAAAACAAAAAATAAAAATATTGACATCAAAGTTAATAGTTGTCTTTTAATGAAAATAATAGCCTAATCACCAAATATTTTTCGAAACTTATATTTTTCTTTATTTAATTTAGGTATCTTTAATGATGGCACTGATAAATGTGTACACTAAATTTGTTATTAATTGAAAAAGTGCGACCGGAGTTTTGGTTTTGAAAAGAGGTGTTGAGATTATAGGAATACCTATAATAAATTATATATAGTTGAAATTTTTAATTAATGATAATTTTTATAGTAATACCACTTTTCATATTTAAATATATTTATCGATTTTTGTAAATAGTGGAAAATCGTAAATATATAAATAAAATATAATGAAAATAAATAAATAATTTTATAAATAAATAATAAACATTAACCAGTATTTAGTTCAAATGTAGATTATAAATTAAATAGTTAAAATTCCCAAGGTTAGAGACAAAAAAAAATCAAATAGATAAATAAATAAATAAATTCTATAAATATTTTTAAAATGATGAATTTATTCACATAAATATTAGTACTTATTTGAAAATGATAAAATTTAAATAACTCAAAATAAAAATAAATGTTTAATTTTATTCATTAAAATAAATTCAATTTCATTTTTAGTGTGTCCCGTTTTATTTGAATGTAATCCGGAACTTCAATTAATATTTCCCAGAAGATAATTTTATATCACTTGTGTTCTTCCCGCTATCTAATAATCTTGTTATTATTCCCATTAATTTACAAAAATTCGAATTTATACTCACAACCTGATTTAAACATTCAATTAAACTCATTTAAAATTTGTTTTAAATAATCAATGAAAATTGAAATTCATTATAAACAAATAATATATTTATAAATTGTTCAATTATATTAAAAAAACATATTTGAATGATTAATGATAATCTAATTCTAGCACAATAGGATCTGAAGTTAAAAATTAATAAATCCATAAATTTAATAGTAAACAAATTAACTTATCTTTTGTAAAGTTTTATAATTTTATAATATAAATTATTAAATATCTCGATAATGCAGGCCATTCTGTACCCTCTCAGAATAGGTCACTGCTTTTTTTTCCCATGGACTGATTCTAAAAGAAATTGCCCCTTGGTGCACAATATGTGATATGAGAATCACAGTGGATCATGTTCTTGTCGAATGTCCATCGTACGCATCAGCATGTAAAATTGAAAATTTGACTATCAGTGATCTATTGGGAAAGTTGGAAAATTTTGAAAATTTGTTTAGGTTTCTACATAGGATTAGATTGCTAACAAAAAATATAGTATTTATTTATTATTATTATTATTTATTTATTTATTTGTAAATATAAATTGTTCTTTTTGTTATTTTATTTTCTGCATAGTTTATTGTTATTTTTATTATTATATACTAGTCATGTTCAATGGGGACCCTTTTAAAGTCTCTTTTTGAGCGGTGATATTTTTTATTATTTATTCATCTATTTATTTATTTATTGTATATTGTATTTGTTATTGATTAATTATTGAATAGATTGTTTTTGGTTTAAAAGGAAAAATCATTCTTTCCAAGTGATCTACCCGGGGACCGTTGAGTCTGACACAGTGGAATCGGTTAGGATTCAGTAATTTACTGTTTGCATGGCTGTGCCCCGGCGAAGAGGATGATGTAGGGATGGCTTGGAGATAAATGAAATTTATCTTGTACAATGGATGATTTCTTTAAGGCACAAATGGCCGTAGTAGCTGAAGTGTCTAGATCCTCAAATAATAATAATAATTAAATACATCAATTACAATCTGAAAATTTCAATAATATAAGCATTTAAAAAAGCTTTAGATTCAACTGAGAATTTAGTTTTGAAAATTTGAAGAAATTTAGATTAATTTTATAATAGAAAATCTAGTTAATTTTATAATAGAATCTCCAGTATTGGTAAAATTATTAAAATGGATATTTTTTTTATAAAATTAAACATTTTTGTGAATTAAAGCATAGGTGATAGGAAAAATTTGTTTTAATTTTTATTTATAAAAAATATCAATACAAAGATAAAATAATTTATAATAAATATGAAAACTTTTTGGAATATGATATAAAAAAACAATATTTTATTAATTGTATTAAATACATAGCTGTAAGTCATGATCAAAAATATAGAAATAAATAATATAATTTTTATAATATTTTAAGAATATTTTTGAGAAGTAAAATAGGGAGATAGTATGAACAATTGGATATTTTAATATTGGTTAACATTTACAATAGGAAAAAGAATTAAAATATAATTTTTGACAAACCAAAATAACAAAAGACCGCTAGGTAAGCCGAGAATGGGTTATAAAAAGGGTGACCAGCCCTCCAGGCTTGAATTTTAATGAAATTAATTTAATTGATAATGTGGGTTTTTCTAATTTAAACACTAAATATACTTAGCAATTACAAATATTTATTTAATTAAAACTAATTATAGATTTTAAAAATAACACTCAATTGCCAAAAGTCAATAAAAAATGACCAAACAAAGAAACAAAGAATAATTGATGAAAATCTTAATTTTTTTTTCTTGTTCCTATTCAACGATACAAAACAAAACAAAATCCCTTTCGTGTTCAAAATTCTTCAATTCATACTATTAATTATTATTATTGTTTTTTTGTTATTTATTCCTGCGACTCTCTTTACCCCGACTTCATTGATTGTACGATAATGTCCTTTTAATTACATCCCTGTTTATATATTGATCATTATTTATTTTAATAAACTATATATTATTATTTGATAAAAAAATTATATGACTGTTTATGATATAAGATAGAGTTCGGAAAATTGTTGAATGTTTCTCTGTAACTGCCATGTCGTGTTCCGTATATTCTATATTTTTATTTTTTTTTTTTACTTTTTATTTGTTTTTTTCGATTACCAAACCGCTTGAGGGAAAAACATACAAATAAATGTCAAATCACTCATTAAAATTTTGTTCTCATTGATTCAATTATAAAAGACACATGTTTTATTGTTAATTTTTCGATAAAATGACTTATATATCTATAATATATTTTATTATAAAGAGATGTGAGTAAAAAAATATTTCAAAATTTGATCTCGATTTAATATATATATCTATATATATACTTTTATAATAATTTAGTACTAAATCATCAATTTAATTCAATATTTAATTTTTATTATGAATATCTAATTTTTTGAATATTCATTTATATATACATATAGGATAATAATTAGCATATAAATAAATAAATAAACAAACTATTATATATATATTTAATATTCCAATATATTAAAAAAATGATAGTACTTAAAATAATCTTTACATTAACTTTTTTGATATTTTTCATGAAATAATTCATTTCAAATTAAATAAAATTTTCATTATAATGATTCATTAAGAATATATATATATATATATATATATATATATATTAATTACTTCATATTTTTTTTTTAAATCTAGTTATGTTTTCAATTTTACCTATTTTAAATTTATTTTTTTTTATTCAACCGAAAGAAGAAATAAATATTTTGTTTATCTAATTATATATGTATAATATATGGATTTTGGATTCAATTCAGTTTAAGTAGTTTTTCACTTAATTTATTTATTTAATTTTAGATAAAATTTTTTATGATAATATAAAAAAAAATCAAAAATATTTAAGAAATCAATTATTATATTTGATTTTTGAGCGAAAATTCATTTAAATATAAATTTATTTTGATTGTTAAAAATGAAGGTTCTATAATTTTGTATTTTTTTTCTGTTAATGATAGTAATATATTTTCATAATTTCATTTTAACCAATTAAATTTAATCTTTATTTGTCAATTTTATTTTTTTTTTACTCATTTAGTTTGTTTTTTGACGATTCAATGATTTTTTTCCGTACTCTTGGCCCAGAGCCCTTGAATTCGATAAATGGGTCGCATGCAACCTATAAACCATTTCCCTGAATTACAAATCTAAATATGTACATTCATAATAACATCCCGTGGAAGAGAGACATGCGATAGATTAGAAAATTCAAAAAATAGAGTAAAAAAATTTGAATGAAATTGGGGAAAGAGAAATGGGGGAAAGGCGGATTGGTTTTTATTGCAAATAAAACAATTTTGTTAATAAAATCGTGATAGAGCAAATAATCTTGGAATATTCATTATAAATTGATTAAATATTTAACATAACTGTTAATAAATTTTAATGGAATCGTTATGTTGTTAATTAACTTTTTAATAAATTATATTCGTGTATAATTTTACAAAAAGCCTATGGGATTTATTATCAGGGGTTTATAGGAATATGTCCCAACCCTCGAGGGTGGACTCATTATTGCACTTATTTATCCCTCATTATTCTATGACAAGTGAATTTTTTTTTATTTTTTTATTTTTGATGAACGAACAATGGGAAAAAATTATAAATAAATTTCGAACAGTTGATTGGTAAAAAAAAAAAAAAAAAAAATATCTGACGAAAAAATAATATATAATTCAAATATTTACTCTCAATGGGATAAAAGGGGACTCTGCTCGTGGTCAGTTTGTTTCGTCTATGAAAAAAAAATGTTTATTATCTCTTACAATATATAACATACATTTTAAATAAATAATTAAATATTACGTATATATAAATATAGGTTAAAAATAATTTTATTTGATTAAATTAAATTTGATACCTTTTATATAATTTATTTCAAAATTTCTCAATTAATAATAATTTAATTTAAAATTTTTTTAATACTTTAGAAACTGTTTATTCTGCCTTTAAGTTCCTTGGATTATCTTTTATGTGAAATGACAAAATTCAACTATTTCTCCTAAGTTCAAATACAGATACTGATGTTAAAAGTGATTAAAACAAAAAAAAACATTTCATTGAGAATATAAAATTTTCTAAAATCACAAATATTTAATAATAAAATTTTTAACGAATTGGTTATTGTGTTTTATTAAAAGAAATACATCAAAGAGAATCTGGTTAAAAACTTTTAAAGAATAACTTCTTTCAATTTCTTCCCTTATGATTTTATCTGAAATCAAATCCTTCCTCTTGTTCCTTCCCATTCCACCAATACACCGTTAATTAGTGGCTCATTTAAGTAACTTCTTTAGTGGTGGGTCTCTGTGGTAGCTCGATTTAAGCTCTTTGTTCATTTCATATTCTAATTTTACCTAAATATTTCTGATTATTATCTTCCTTCTGGTTCCTTCTCTTTATATGTTAATTAACCCCTCTCACCCTCCATCCATATAATCATAATAAACAGATCGCTTAATACGGAAAGAATTTATAAAAAAAAAAAAAAAAAAATAAGAATAAATCACAAAAGAACCCCTCTAGTTATAAATTACACGTATATTGAATATTAACATTAAAGGCAGAGATTATATTGGAACAATTATGGAGATACATGTTATAAAAATTTAAGAGATTGCACCTTAATTATATTTTATGATTCAATTGTTTATTTAGTTAATATTTATTTATTATTCATGAAGGAATACATTTACTATGGTAAAGGGGAAGATTGGTCTTTACAATTACTACACACACATTCCGGTTATAAATGATAAAGTAATAATATTTATTTACTATAAAAATAAATTTTTGGGGGAAATTTCATCAATCAATATTTATATTATTAAATCGGTTAATTAAAAAAAAACACAATTAGAATAATCTATTCCGGTTGAATTTATGAATATATATAAGTTAAATGAGGATTTCTATTCAAACCACTTTTTTATGCTAATAAGAAGATTATTTATGATTTTTTCCTTTTTAATTTTTTTTCCTTCTGGCATTTAAATATGCAATTCTATCACTTCCGTAGTTTACGTTTCATTTATGTTTGTATAAATAAAAGAATGAAAGTTTATTGTAATGGATTGCGTATATAAATCAATACTTGCGATTAAAGACACATTGTTAAAGCTAATACTCCCTAAAACTGATATTCAAAAGCTGTGGTATATTTTAAAAATTAAATTCTCTATTAAGTTTAAATTTTATTTTATTTTTATTCTAATATAATTAGATTTCTCTACACTTCTTAAAAGAAATATATATATGTTTAATCATTCAAAAATTCTAATAATTAAATATACTTTTATATAAGATATGATAAGTTTATTCCGCGTTTTTTTCCCGTTATACAATGAAATTTTAATCTTGTTAAGACCAACTTCAAGAGAGTTTTGGGAATAAAATTCTGTGATTCTTTGTCTTAGTGAGCAAGAGTTTCAATAAATATGGTAATGTTTGACTATTTGTATTTTGAAACCAATAGAATACTTGGCATAAGCTACTGATACTAATCAAATCTGGTGCGACCAGTTTGTACCGGCTGAGGGCAACTGATTAACTAAAATATGTATGTATGTATGTACCATTTTAGTAGTAGTTAGTATATAATGTAATTCTTATACTAAATATTTAAACAACATTTCATTGTGTTAGTAGTAGTGCCCAAAAACCGAAATGTTGAAATTAAAATTTCATTAAACAACATGGAAACAACCCGGAATTACTTTTTTATATATAAATATATTATAATATCGTTATGTAGAGTTTATAGAATTAAACAAATAATTAGACCTTTTCTGGGATTTTATAAAATTCAAATTGTATCTTAAATATCAAAAAAAAAAAAAATGAAAATTTTATTTTACAAATGAATAATAATAAAATCTCCTAATGCAGTTTTTATTAAAGAGAAATTGAATCTAACACACATATAACAAAATATCTCTTTATTTTTATTTTTATTTCTATAATTTTTTTTATCATAGAACAATATCTATCTAATTTTGTGATTTTATTATAAAAAGCCTTCCTCTATAGGTAGATATTTATTTCTAAAGACATTTTCGATCTTGACACATTTAAATATTTAAGAGCCACTCATATTCGAAGGCAAGGTTTCCAACCTGTATTTAATGGTTTCGTGTGAATATCTGCTATTCTCTCTCTCCGCTCCTTCTGTGTGGGTGACTAGGATTAATTCGTAATGGCGCCCAGGGCATACTAATACAAATTTGTGCCAAGCAATTAGTGTACACATGGCATGTTAATTAATATCTGCTGACATGGAAAGGGAGAAAGGAGATGATTTAATCACATTCACAAACAACCTGCTTATATTATACTCGAGTATTTATAGTATATTCAAATCCTCAGCTTTTTAGAAATAATATTCTTTATTTACAATTTCAATCTTTTATATCCGATCAGATGATTTATTTTTAATTTTCAATTTTTAACTTTTATTAAATTTTAAATTATTATTTATTCAAATTTATGGATATTTTTACTTCCATATAATTCAGATTTTCCGGATGTGTATCCGGTTTTCAAACCGTCAAATTAATATATATAGGCAGATACATATTTTTACCATGTAAGGTAAAATAAAACATTTATTAATTTAAAATAATTAAAAAAATAAATAAATAAATAATAAATAATAAAAAAAAAAAAATGAAAAATATCTAAAAAATTAATTTTCTCTGGGAAAATTTCTTAATAAAATAATGGTAAAAAAATAATTATATTATTAAATAATGAAATAATTGTAAAAGTGTCACAGAATATATATGTACTCATTAAACATTGAAAATTGATAGAAAAAAAAGAAAAGTTATTTTGGCGTATCATCATTTTTAAAAATATCCAAATATTTTCACTTGTCCTTTGATCTTTTTAGATATTCCTTTCAAAATATTTTTTATCTTTAAATGATTATAGTAAATGTCTCTTTATAATTCGAATAAATGGATAATTTGTAGTCATGTTTTCAGTTAATTATGAACTTGTACTGTTTAGTGCTCGTTAATATCTATTATTTATCTATATATCTTTATATATTCATGTATAATTTATATGCGTTTGTAAAGGTAATATTAATCCATGAAATTGGAAAAGCATTTAGGAATGCTGGTAATTTAGTCAGACAGTTATCTAGAGTATAATAATGGTGGGCGGGCCTGAAATTGAACCAATAGATGATCAATACTGATCAGACCAATTAGTCCGTATACCTCTCAGTTAGTGTTCATTGTAGGATATATTCTCATTTAAAGAGTTATAAATTGTATAAGTTCTATTAAAATATTTGAAGGTAGTTGTTTTATCAGGGGAGGAATTGAAAGAATCTTAATGGTCCCTCAAACAAGAAGGCTTATATATTCAGATAAATTTAAATGCGAGAGAAAGAGATAGAGGAATACAAATATTCAGGTAGAAAAAGAAGAAGTTAAATTATATATATATATATATATATATATAAATGATACTTTAAACAATTTGTAAATGCTATGAAGGAAATGTTTGTTGTACATTCCATTCGCGGAAAAATAAAAAACAAGAAGTTAATTATTTCAAAAATAGAATTTACAAAAACAAGTAATTGAAGAAATTGAATGAGAGAGAGAGAGATGGGCAGAAAGAGAAAAAAAAAGGGATAAGGAAGTTGTGGAATCTTTAGTAGAGGTTTCGGACAGCTTAATAATTAATTAGTCCACTTAGATGATTAATGAATCTCCATTCCATTGGAAGATAGGAAAAAGATTCCAGGAAAACAAGAATTTAAACACCATTTTGTTTGATATATACTAAAAAAAAAATGGGATTAAAAAAAAATTAAGTCATAAAATTTTAATAAAAATTGAGAATTTGGAAACAGATAGAGCTTTAGATAAATAATTCTAATTAGTAATTCTAAAAAATTTAAATATATAATTTTGAAGATGACATGTGTTAATTAATAAGTGAACATCATTGATAAACTTATTTTGTGATCATTTCTGGCCTGAGTATTTTTAATTCTATGGTGTTATCGAGAATGTTTTTCAATGATTTGTTCCAATTTTCATTTCATTTTCAATTTTTTTAATTGTACTTAGATTAAGATAAAGGCATTAATAATAAAAAAATAATTTCTATTTTCAAATTCAATAATACAGTGATGCCTGGCATAACGAACGCCTCGCACAGCGAACGCTGCACACAACGTACCATAATGAACTAAATTTCATGATTCAATCAACGAACTTCGTTTCACACAACGAACTCGCCCGAGCTTCCACGATCGCTGCCGTTGTATTGCATCCCCTTGCATTTCACATAACGAACTTTTCGCATAACGAACTTGCTCCTGGAACGAATTAAGTTCGTTGTGTGAGGCACCACTATACTTTTTTTTTAAAAATGAGTGACGTTTTCCTACAAAAATTCAATTTAAATTCATTTAACATCAAAAATATAAGGATTTATAAATAAAATTTTAAAACTCTAAACATTTACAAATATTATAGTAAGTAAGACTTATAGGAAAAAAAAATAAATAAAATATTTCTCCATTTGTTCTTCATTTAAATAACAAGTGTCAGCGATTCACAAGTGCAATTAGAAAATTTTCAACTTGTAAATTAAAATTCGTTTCATTTAATCCCTGCTTTAGCTGGAGTACATTTCTCTCTCTCCCTGTCTCGTTTTCTCTCACTAAATGAGAACATGAAAGCTCATATATCTCTATTCTCTAGAGACCTCACTTAAAAAAAGAGATCCTTCTGTTAATTCATCCCTGTGGACCTGACATATAATTTTTTTTTTTCATTTTATCCTACAAAATGAAAATGGAATATCAAAGAGACAAATAAATAACAATAGAATAGATGAAATTTAGCTTTGAAAGAATTATCACTGATCGTTTTGAGATGGACCAATCTTGTACTCAGTGATGGCATCAAAGCGCTTGGTGACATCACTACAAGCTGCTCTTCACGCTTCCTTTCCCGCTCCACCCCCCGAAAGCCGGAAGTCATTTGTCCGCCATGTTGTAGGGAAGAGCGTAGAAGGGTGGGAGATGTCGTCGCCATGTTGGCGCCAAAGGGCAGTCGGCAAAAGGGATCATTAGGAAGCCTATCGATAGGCGAAAGCCTCTAATGGCCTCTGACAAATTAATATCTAATGGGCTATCGTCTCTTAAAAACGTTGCTTGTTTATCCAAAATGTCTAATGGGGCAAAAGACCCGCGTGTCTTTCAATCCTACACTGAATCCACTTAATTTTTTTACTTCACGCAAGTCTCAGAAAAAAAACAAATAGTTTTATATGAAAAATAAATTCTTAGCATGTTTATAATTTATCTTTGGATAAATTAAATATATATATATATATATATAAAATAAATAAAATTATCTACTAAAATTTAGGTAAACATTTAAAAATGAAAAATGCCAACATAGTAAATGAAGTGAAAGTAAAAAATATTGAATGTCATTTCACTAATTTTAGAGATATCACTATTTCTTGTAAGAATATCATAAAATTGAATTCCTTTCGAATAGTGGTAGTCAATTTTTTATACCTGCCGCCCACTTCAGTATTTTTTTTTTTTAATAATCAAAATTTTAAATTGTCCATTTTTCCCACACTCTATCTATCGATCGCTGTGATCTTTTTGATTTTTTTTATCAACACACTATTCTTTAAAATATTTATGAAATTTTTATTATATTTAGTTGCACTAGGGTTGTAATTTGTAATTCAATTGGAATTCTTTTAATGAAGTAAATAAAAAAAAATATTTTTTCCTTTTATGAGGACAATTTTACATTTTCAAAATTATAATCGAAATCCATTTGAATACATTAATATTATAAAAACCATTTCTTTCTTCAAAAAATAAGTTGACCTGTGGCCAGGTCCGAACCGACCGACAGTTTGAAATAAATTAATTTCCAGCTACAGAAAAAACAGATATGGATATAACATAAATATTTTTAATTTTATTTTATTTATAATATATATGTAAGACCAGGCTGTGACGTCATATAATTTTAAATTAAGAAAAAAACTAATAAAGATGATTTTTCTCGAGAATAAAACCACCACAAAGTGCATGATTCGTGGTGATATATAAGAAAATCTCCTCATGTGAAATTTGGTGACAAAAATAACCCTTCCCTTCCTATCGTCGATCGCTAATACTACCACTTCCGGTTTCCGGATTTGCACCAAAAGTTGATCAATTCATCCCACTGATGCATTAAGTAAATATATCAAATTTCATTAAAATCCGTTGAGCCGTTCAGGCTGTACACATCTATACGGACGGACAGACGGACGGACATCATGCTAAAAATACTTTTTTCTGTTAAGAAAATGCATAATTCGTGGAGATATGTAAAAATCTCCACATGTGAAATTTGGTGTGAAAACAATACCTCCCTTACTATCGTCGGTCGGTAAAAAGAATAAAAATTGAATTTATTGTAAAACAAGGAAATCGAAGAATATTTTACAATTTGCTTAGTATTATTCCTATTCTAATTCGATTTTAAAATGTTAATTAATTGTAATTTATATAATATTAATAAAATCTTATTCATGATGTATGTAGGTATATGTCAAAATAAATTTTCTCTATGAAATAAAACATAATCATATATAATAATCTTTATTTATTATATAGATATAAATAATAATAAATTTATTATCTTATTTATATCTTTTATCAATAATTGGTTTGGTTGTTCATTCTTTAAATTAATAGCCGATCATAGTTCATTTTATAAGGTAGTTGATATGAATAAAAGAGCGAAAGTTAAAATTCGTTTTGTATGTAAAAAGCTCATCAGATATTTCCGAGAACAAGATGCTAATGGTTTGAGAAATAAGAAATGTTACTCATCACTTTTATTAATTATAGCCATTATATAACTAAAAGTGAGAGACAACTTATTTGTAGATTGTTTTTATCAACTTTAAAAAGCTTCTCACCTTCAAAGAAGATGAATCATCAAGAAATGAACACCTCCAATGAAAATTTCAAAATTCAATTAAAAGAAATTGTAAATATTATAATAATAACAATAATAATAATAATAATAATAATATACATTTTTTCAGTTAATTCTTCCTGTATTTTTCTTTTTTTTTGGGTTATTAACCATTAAATGAGGCCCCGAATGTTTTTTGATTTCCATCTCTTGTTGACAAAAGACAACGAGTCGCGGGGGAGGAGCAAAGGGATCAACCAACTGGAAATCAAACTTTTAAAAAATGTGTCGACTCTTTAAACCGATATGCTCGGTTAAACAAAAATGGGGGAAAAAATATTTATTATATATATATATATATATATATATTACAATTGTCTGAAAATTTCATTATTCTTTCAAGAAGTTTAATTCTTCAACTTAAAATTCCATTTGGATAATGAAAGTAATTTTTTTCTAAATTTTCTGAAAAGAAATAAAAAAATATTACCTTTGAAATATAAAGTTTCACGGAAGATAAATTAATACTAAAATAAAAATTAAAATAGAATTATAAAAAATGTATTCTTTGTTTTCCACTTTATTTATATCATTAGTCTTCTTATAAGACCTTTGTTCACTGACCATCAAAAATATAGTCTAGCATCATTAAAATCTTATGGATCTACGAGAGACTTATTTAAAGCCTTAAAAAATTACCGATGAAAGACAGGCGAAACTCCTGCAATATATGCATCTGAATATACAAAAAAATTAAAAATATTGTTACCCAAAAAAAACTGTAATTCTTTATTTAATTCAAAAAAAGAAGAAAAAAATTAATTAAGAAAATAACAAAAAATAAGATATTTTTTAAGAACTTTTTAATTTCCTAAAACAA